>CM062361.1:29353541-30553541 GCA_031216115.1 Senna siamea | reverse complement strand
TTTTTCTCGCTTTGTCCGGGGTAAATTTCGGATGCATTCTTCGATCTAGGCAAGAATATAGGTCCATATGGAAGGAATTTGAAAATCTTTTAAGGATTTTAAACCTTTCAAAGTATCTGCTAAATTCTTGAAGGCAGATTGAATTTTCTTCGTCAGATAAAATTTTTATTCCAAAAAATTTTTAAATTTTAACCTCAATCTCAGAAAAATATGCTTAATTCAATTCCAACAAAATTTAAGTTTATTTTACCCAATTTAATTTATTTTAAAATCTGGTTATTGCACTATATATCCTATTAGAAGATCTCTGTTAACGTGAGTTAAATTAGTTAGAATTTAAAAAGTTTTTAGATTATAATATTTTTGACAAAAAAATGAAAAGTTAATAATACAAAAGTGGGAGTAATAAAGATATTTTAATAATTAATAGATGTAAAAGTTTTTTTAAGTAAAAATTTAAAAGCAGATATAGGCCGTATTGATATACCCATAAAAAATGATAAGCTACTAGTTATAATATTATAATAATGATAAGATTTATAATTGAAACCAATCTAACTGGTCTGACATATATATTGAAATATTTTATAATAAAAAGTAACTTTTATGAATATAACTGCTGATTATCAAAGAATTATAGTACATTAGTCTCGCCATAGTTACATTTCAAAAAATTAAACAATAATATCGATATCTTATTGAGGGTTGATATTTTTATGTTTAAAAATTACAGTATGTAAATGGTCACGTTATATATAAAAAATAATTTGATTATGTTTATAAGTATCATATTTATTGTAAAATTTTTAATTATGTTTATTTGAAATGAATAAAATAAACTAATACTGCAATAATTATGAGATTATTTTGAATGTGATATTAACTAAAATATTAATTGAAATAAAGTTCATTTTTCATGATTTATTTTAATAAATCAACTCTTATTTAATATTTGTAACAAAATAATTTAATTTTTTTATAAAAAAGAAGAGGAGAACTTTTTGATAGACCGCCTATCAAATTAAGAAATATATAAACATATCAAAGACAAGATCCCCGGATATTTTTTCATGTTATTAATTCTTCTTAATTAATATATTCTATCTAAAAAGAGCTATAACTAACGTCTTCATTTGTGTTGACTATGAAGAATTTAAATATTACTTGGAATTTGAAAATAAAATATATCACTTTGTTAAAAGAAAAGGAAATCGTTACTTAGTCATAGATTCCCAACGTGTGCACAGACTTTAACACAATAGAGGGGCTTGACAAATGACAACGATGGACGCTAAAATGGCTGTAACGACCACATTATTTGTGTCATATTGTTTCAAATTGCAGGTAAGAAAAAGATGGTCTTGATCGCGTGACGCGCTTAGGTTTACACGTTGTTGGAATATTTTTACTTGATAATATTATATTTTTGATATTAAAAATAATTTTTAAATTTAGTCAAGTATTGAAACTTAATTTTTATTTGGATTATTTTAATTGTCAAAAGAAAAAAAACTTCTTGGCTTATTAAATTCTTGAAAGCAAAATAATATCGTAGTTGAGTCAAATTATTTTAAAGAGTATAGTCAAAACATTCCAAAGGCCCAATGCTCTTCACATTTAAATTACATTGCATAATTTTAAAAAAAAAATTTGGCAAAATGTAGGGAATGTCAAGTGCCCAATACAAGTTAGAATACACCAAAATGAAAATTTGAAGACTTAGCCCCTGCTGCACATTATTGTGGCTTAAGGAATGAAAGCCTAGAATTGTGAAGATGTTGACTTTGTATGCTGAAGTGTTTTCATTCCTCCCAAGATAAAAAAGAACATCATAAAGTTTCACATTTTAAGGATCCAATGAACAAAAATCTTCAGCTTACCATCCACCAGAACTTTTATAGGCAGCTAATCCTCTGCAATGGTGGCTATTTTACTGAAGCACTTCAAACTATCTCAAAACTTTCAAGAGGAGTGTCCAACACTTACTATTTTGCTCTGAAGATCTCTACAAAAAATTTTCACAATTAATTGTAAGCTCAACGGTCAAATTTCTTCAAGTTTTAATGTTGGTGGATTGTCTTAAGAAACTAATAAGCTGAAAATGAAAAATCTGAGAGTTCACCTACATTCTTTGAAATTTATTAATTGTTCTTAAGTGTTCATTTGCTCTGAGTGACACTGTTGTTGTTGAGTTGCAATTTGAGTCATAAATTTGTCTTCATCTCTTTGTCCTTTTTTCTAAGTGTTTGGTGGGAACCTAATATAGTTAGGTGAGAGATTTAGTGGGTGTTTTTAAATCAGTTGGTTGCTAGTTTAAGCCTATTTGCGAGAGTTTCTGGGGTTGTTCATTGAGAGCATTTTAGGGGAATAAAAGCAAGTGTGCTTATCCTTTAGGGTTGTCTGGTGGATACTAACATAAAAGTAGTGTATGCTAATTCTTTAGGATAAGGTTTCTAAGTTGTATACTTTAGTGATTACCTAGAGAATAAAATACCCTTTTTGTGTGTTTAGGAGAGGACATTTGATCAAATTGTTATCTGAACTTTATAAATCCTTGGCCTGATCTTCTCAATTCTATCCCTTTACTTTCAGTTTTAAGAAAAAAAGAAATTAAATCTTTTCTAAGGCTTTTGCTGAAAAGCAAAAGCTTTTGTTTTTGAAACAAAATTAACATATTTTTCACCATACACCTAACCTTCTATATTTCAAAAAACACCAAAAGGTTTCTAAGTTTAAAAAGAAACCAATTTAACCCTCCTTCTTGGTTTATTGTTTGGATAACATCTGGTATCAGAGCTCAGCCTCTTTGTTTTAGGATTAACCTCCTAAGAGAAAAAATCCAAGCTAGAATGACAACAACCTGAAGGACACTCCATCAACATATCACCTCTTTTCGATGGAGTAAACTACTCCTATTGGAAAATGAGGATGTGGATCTACATACCATTAATAGATGTGTGAATTTGGAGTTCCTATAACCAAAGTGGTCAATGGAGTTGAAGTTTCAAAACCTAAAGCTAAATGGACAGAACAAGATAATGAACGATTTGAGGTGAATAGTAAGACTATAAATTTTTTGTTTAGTTGGTGTTGAAGACTACAAAAAGCTATCTAACTACGAAACAACCAAGGAAATGTGTGAAAAACTTCAACTCATCTACAAAGGCACTAAAGAAGTTCGAAAAACCAAGATTAATAAGCTGTTTCATGATTATGAAATGTTCACAATGAAGTCAAATGAAAATATTTAGGGGATGTATCAATGATCTGGAAAAATCCTCAATGATTTAGATGCCCTTGGGAGAAAAATCTCAAGAGAAGATATAATTAGAAAAATATTAAGGTGTCTTAAACTGTAACAACAGGAATCATTTTTAAAAGATAAAACTCGATTTTCATGATAAATTCACGTAAGCGAAGCCTGGCATAACTTTTGAGGATGATGATTTGAAACGAAAGGTCGTTCGAAGTCAGAAACACAATCGAATGGAAAGAAATGCAATCCGGTGATCAGGAACTGACAGACGATGTTTCGTGCGTCAATTTCATTGACAGAGACCGAAACCTTTGCATAGAAACACGTGCCAATGTCTTGAAGGAAGCCGACATCCCGAAGTTTCACCAGGTGATTCGGAAAAATTCATAATCGCCCCAGGAAGCTTTAAATTTCCAGAAATCCCTCTATTTCCATCAATCTTCTCTCTCTCCTCACTTTACTTTCTCTCTCCTCTCTCTCCTCCTTCTTCCACCGTGCACCGCCACCAGAGCCACCGTGAGCCACCACCTGGCCTACCAACCGATAGCCCTCGCAACCCACAACCTCCAGCAACCACCCACGGCCACCAACGGTCGCCAGCACTGCCAAAAAATGGCGTTCTCCTCCCCCATCACGTGAAAACTTCACCAACTGAGATAGCCGCCGTCTGCCACCGTTAGCTGTCACCGCCCCCACCATTGTGTAGCCTAAGCTGCCAGCTTCCTCCTCCAGCTCGCTGACGTCGAACGAAGGTCCAACGCGCCCGAATCGAGGCATTTTTCATCCACCGTGCATAAACTTTCGTGGCCAAAAAATGCCATCCAAACGGCCGTGAACCACCGCACCACCACCATATTTGGACTCCTGGTCTTGCTGGCTTCACCATGGTGTAAATTTCGAGGCCAACCGCACCCCTCCACCGTGCACCGCCATATGCCACCGTGCGCCGTCGTGCCGGAGCATCTGGATATACACCGGGAGAAATTGAGACCACCCCAGGACATATTTCCATCATCCAAAAACACTGGGAATCTAATTGACTCAGAAACTGAGATTCCGTGAAGTTATGAATTTGTTCGGAGCAACAGGAGACCAGGTAGGATGATTTACGCTTCCTGAGTCTTAGATTTGACTTAGTGATTACCTGAACGATTAAATTTCATTGCACGGATTTGCATGCTGCTTTCAATGGAATAAATTGCATGCCTATGTGCTGGATATCCTAATTACATGTTAGACGTTTTGTTTATCGAGTTTAGATGCCCTTAGGACGGATTTACTTAGGGTAGAATACTTAACAGCCGGTATGGGACGGCAGTTATGTATCCCAAGTACAGGGAGTTTTTAAATGAGATGATTTTTATCAGATTTAGCCTGTACTACGTTAGGGATCACGCGATAAATAAGGACGACCCTAAGAAAGGTTTAAGGAGTATAAGGGGGGATAGCCTATACGAGGAAACGTTGTGATTTAGGCGTAATACCCTAGAACCCTGAGGAATAGCTGAATGTGAGCATGTGAGTTCGAATAGACTGTATGAGGATGAGAATTGGCGTATGTGCACATGCTAGGGGACGCCCTAGATGTTGATTTTCACCCGGTCCTTGAGTGAGTGATTGGTGTTACGGATCACACTCACAATATAGGCTCGATTCGAGTGATTGGTGTTACGGATCACACCCAACGATAAGAGAGGTATTCTCTCTAGATGACGTGAAATTGGATGACGATTTTAGATTTGGTCACAAAGGATTTGTGGCCAAGATGGATTTAGATACACCGGGCATGGGATTTTACCTAATTTCGAGTATTGATTTTTAAAGAAATGGATTTTTATGATTATGATTATCTGCCGCAATTTTCATATGATAAAATTATTTTAAAGATAAGGTATTTCACTGATTTCGAACTGATTTCGAGAAGATGTTTTCGGTGCTCGCACCACTGAGTATTCAACCAGATTTTTGAACTGTATTTGAAATGTAAATTATTCTACTGGGATTTTATATCTCACTAGGTTGTTTACTCAGATGAACAAGGATAGGGACAGGAACCTAGACGTTAGCTGGACGATGAATTGGTGATTGACAGAAGAGAATCTTAGTCTAGTCTTGAATTGCATTGTATATATCTTCCTGATGATGTTGTATATTAGTTTTCTGTAATTTCTGCCTGCTATGGTGATTGGATTGACTGTATATGTATAAATCAGATGGTTGTTGTATTTGGGATATGCTCAAAATACAGAGGAAACTCTGCCAGATTTTTGGTAGGGTTTACCGCTGTAAACTTGTGTAATTAAGTTGGATTTCGCATTTAATGATTGTATGCCATATGTATGGATTTTAGTTTTCATTCCAGAGTAAATTATGATGTATATATATATAATTAGTTTAGCTGCATGTGAATTAGGGTTGAACGAAATCCAAATGGACAACGGGAAGTCTATTTGGGTTACGCTCAACCAGTAGCGATCCCCTAACATTCCCACATCAGGATTAACTACTTAGAAAAGTCTATATGCTTCCGCTAATCAGATAAAGGATTTTGTATGTTGTATTAGGGGGTCGTTACATAAACCACCTTGGGATGCTAAGGTGACTGCTATGCTTGAAGTAAGAATATTAGACACCATGAGCTTTGATGAGCTCATAGTGAACCTCTTGATGTATGAAGGGAGCTTTCTAAGAGATTCTCCAAGAAGTTAAAGAAGGAGAAGGATATTGCCTTAAAGACAACTCAAGAAAAGCAAGAATTTCCTATCGACCCAAATGATGATAAGGAGATGGCCTTACTTCAAAATGAATGTATGGATTTTATAGAAAGAGATATCAGAAAAGAAAGAAAGGATTCACCTCCAGAAGATAATGCAATAGAGAAAGATTCATCTGATATGAATGCAACAAACCAGGACACATTAAAAAAGTTTGTCCCTTACTCAGAAAGGGAAAAGGAAAGAAGGAAGCTATGGTATTAAACTCTACATGGAGTGATGATGAATTGCTGGCTACTAATAGTGAAGGAGAAGACAATGAGGATGAGACTATGAACCTTTTTCTAATGGCAAGATCAGATTCGATTGTTGAATTCTTTTGATAGAATTCTAGAGGATTCTAAGAGAATTATTTTCAAACATAATGAACTTTTAAATGCTCACAAAAAGGTTTTGAAAATCTTTAACATGGTTAAATTTGATAATAAGACTCTAAAAGATAAGGTGAATGATCTTAATTGTAATCTAACAAACTTTGTAAAATGGAAAGAGAATTTAGATACTCTATTAGGAACTAGAAAAGCATTTTACATATAAACCACATAACTCAAGAGTATGTTACATTTGCAGAAAGATAGGACATATATCTAATGCATGAAAGAATAAAAGAGTTATTGTAAAGAAAAATTTGGGTTGCCAAGGGTTCAATGCTACCAAGCATGAACCAATGATCTAACTATGGCTTGGGTACCTAAAGTGTATTCTGTGTAACAGGTGTGTCTCAAGGTTAACATAAGAAAGGTGTAACGCTCCCAATCCTATAGTTCCTTTTGGTTAATTAAATAATACAATATAATATACCATAAGATTAGTGAGTTATTACTACCTCTACCCAAGTAAATTTTAACTTTTACCAAATTAATTAGTTAAGTGCCATTGCTTTGGGTTTCTACACTCAGGTTCCCACACGTAAAGCAACGGAAATAAATAAAATAACATATGAATATAGATAAATTTGTATACATTCACATTCATACATTATCCTTTTATGACAGTTAAAATTTTTTTATACTAGACATATACCTATAGATATGTGAGGCTATTTAGGGTAAGGAGACAACAACCCTACCACTCATACCCCCTTTTTAATCCTACTAGTAGATATTCTTCTCACATATCTTAAATAGATATATGCCTTCTTTTCCTATACATAAAAAATGCATCATTCTAATTCTTTCAAAAAATATAATAAGGAATCAAGGTATGGGGCATGTACAAATTTACTATCTACATGTCAAAATACAAAAACTATCACACTAGTTTTATATCTCCATCCCTCCCGTAGGTGAGGGCATTGGGAGAACTTCAGCAACCATAACTACCCATATTTCCTTTACAAGCATATAATACCCTAAAAATGTGATCTCCACTAACTGTACCTCTGTAACGCCCTTATCCAGTATTACAACTTAGCGTTGGTAAACAGATAAAGTCATTACATTCATTCTTATCCTTATTTATTCACAATTAATATCTGAGCGTCCCTTCCTTCATTATATCATTCAGTTCTAAATATAAATTCTTTGACTCAGATAAAACTTATAAGCACAGTGAAGGGAAAATACATTTTACAATGAATAAAGTGACTACGTTACAATATGTCTGTAAATACTACAATCGTGCCTTACTCTCAATATTACTAACACTTAACTTAGGGTCAGGAGACAATATAATTTCTGTCAGTCAAACCCTTAGTTACACAATATTCTTATAAAATCCTTCCTTAATGCTAGATCCATCTTACTCAGAACTTCACTAATTACTTGCATCTGATACATATTAGCACACAAATGAGAAAACTAATTTCTCAGTAACTTAACAATTCGAAATTTAAATTTGTACCGACATGTACCACTGTGCAAGAACAGAAAAATCTTCTTTTCTTTTATTATTGCTTTTCACATCCCATCATTCATAATCAAATGCTTTCATATGAATATGTTAAAAATCATAGGGAACTCAATTTATCTATCACTGTAGCAAGTATACTTATTCGCATGCAGAGGATAATTCTTACTCAGAAGAATATATATATCTAATAATGGAATCAATTAATAGTTGCTTGTATATATATATGCATCTTCCATTCTTAAAACTTACCTTGCACCAGTAACATGCATTTAGTCTTACTACACAATTGTGGACACTTGGCCACTTGAAATTTGTGAATACTGGGTCACATGGTGGACTCTTGGCCACTTTCATGAGATTAGTGAACTCTTGGTCACGTTGTGGACTCTTGGCCACTCATGAGATTAGTGAACACTTGGTCACTTATGCATATACACAGCAACTACAATTATCATTATTCTTGTACTTCAATCTCCTTTGCATTTACTTATCATAGACATACTATAATACAATTATGATTAGTGTAATACTTCGGTTATTCTACTATAAATAAAGTATGAATTAACTTTAATATTTTATTATACTTGTATATTCTTTTAATTCATATTGTCTAAGATAATTAAGAGTCATTATATTTAATCACCTTTATATATTAATAGCAATATAAATTTCTATTAGTCAAGACTAACGTTCTTCTATTAGAATTAATTCTTTAAATTGTATATTCATTACTAACAATAATTGTATACTTTATGTTCTATGATTAAAACCTATATTGCTATATTAAATATAACTTTCTAGCACTTCATTTAGTTAGTGTTCTCTATTAGATTTAAGAAAATCTTCTCCATAATATTTATATCTTAGAAATATTCATGTATATGTACCATTGTCCTAACTAATTCCAATTTGTATTCCTATTTGTCCTCCATTAAAGAACATGTTTAATTCCAATTTATGTCTTTCATTTCATTCCAATTTCTCTCCATTTCTACTTAGCTGAATGATGTTTCCCTTTCATTAAATTCAGCACTTAAGTCTCACCATACCTACATTATTTTTTTGAAATGGTATAGACAATACAAGCCATTACTAATTCTTTCATCACTTCTAACTATCATTCTTTACTTAATTTCCTATAAATTAAAATTTATCTTACTCATTCAATTATATAATTAATCCCTCCTAACTTTTTATTATATTTTCCATTAAAATGTAGAATTTCTTTCTTTCTAAATTCCTATAAATCAAAAGGTATCTTGCTCACCCAAATATATAAGGTAGCCCTCCTAACTTTTTATTATACTTTCCATTATAAATGCATAATTATTCCCTTGGTTATATCTTTTCATGGCCTTATAATCTTCACATTAACCTTGCAAGAAGAACATTCCACTCCTTTATACATCATTACCAATTATACTTCTCCACCTAAGTTTTTCTAAATTAAAACAGATTTTTCTCATACAATTACACCAATTCTTCTCTCTAAATTAAAATATCTCATATAAATACACCCATTCTCTATATTAATTTTTGGTTAGCTCTTTCATTATAAATTCTGGATTCTTCCTTTCTTATATTTCCTTATGAATATGACAATAAACTCTCAAGAAATCTCTCACTCTCTATTATAAATTCTGGATTTTGCCTTCCCTATGTTTTCTTATGAATATGACAATAAATTCTCAAGAAATCTCCCACTCTCTCATACACACTTAACCAAATTAGAGTTCATATTTCTAAACATATAACAAGGTACGCTTACCTTTCAAAAACTCCTTCACCATAAGAGTATATATATCCCACAAACTAGGAAAACAATGGAATGGAATGGAATTGATAAGTTACCTTAAGGATACAAGAAGGATGAAGAGATTTTTGTTGTATGAATGGACGATCTATCTGCTGATCATCAAGGCATAAAATGGCTTCTTCCGACCTGTGCACATACACAGCATGATGTACATCATCGCTTCTGCTATGGTAAAGTACTTCTGCTGGTACTACTCTTGCTCTTTCCTGCATAGATTGTCTGAGGGCTGCCTGTGGATCTACTTCCTGTTCCAAAGTATTATTGAAACGTCTTCCGGATAGTGATCTTACTAGCTGCCTGCCCCTTCTTCTCATTACATGTCTGGTTCTTGTTCCTTTTGGAGTTTGCTTTCTTCTTGGTGTCTTTTGGTTGGACGATTTTCCCTTCCTTTCCTATTGTTTAAGTATTTGTGTCTAATAACCGTAGCTCTCCTTCTCTCAAATGCTTATGTGATTTTGTTGCCAATAACTTCTCAAGTTCCCTTCCATTACTTACATTACATTTCACCGAGTGCAATTTTTCTTTTTCCATTTATTTTATTAAATGATAATTATCCTTTCCTTTCTCGGACACACACACCACCTCTTCACTGAATTATCAATTAGACTATAGGCACGGTTCCATTGGAAGTAGGATGAAATGAGAGAAAAGGAGAATAATTGTGGCAGTACGTCTCTCTCCCTTTTCCCACCTCTTCACTGAAAGTCCCCATGCACTTACACATTCAATTAATGTGAGGAAAAGGAATGATGAGATGGAAGGAAGAGAACAATTGCCATACATATTCTCCCTTGTAATTTTTCTTTTCACTCATGATGTATTTGGACGCTAGCCTCTTTTCTTTCATTCTTCCTAATTGCTATTGCTATATACATGTACATTCTTTACTTTAAGTTATGCATATCCCTTCACATTCGGTTATATCACTTTCTGTAAGAGGAAGAAATTTTTAAGCACCTCATTCTTTATGTAAGCACCTCAATGAAATATGCCTCTTACTTACTCCTCCCCTTGAATTCTAGGTTAAGCAACAAGGGAATGAAAGGAAGAAGTTAATTTAAGGGTAAAGTGTTACGCTTTTCTCTTTTTCCTTCTTCTTTATCTTGTCATCCTTATGATCAAGCCATTCAATTCTTTATAACTAAGCATCTTTGTCTTTTCTATCCTAATAATCTATATTAATATGTATAGAGTTTTCTTTCCCTCCATTCTTAATTATTTGGCTAAATTAAGACAAAGAGAAATTAAAATTCTCATATTACAAGGCATCCCTAATTTTTATCACTTTTGTTCTTCCCGTTGTTACATTTTTCTCTAAAAAATAGATTACTAAGGTAATTTCTTCATCTTTTATTTTGTTACCTTAAGAAAATAGTAAAGTGAAGTAATTAAGAAAATAAGGGTGTTACACAATTGGTCTCTCATCATTTTTGAAGTGTTTGCATCTCTAGGCTGTCTGACCTGCCTCTTACTTACCAATCTGTAAATTGGGCTAGTATAGCCACAGGATTCATAGATCATCCATATGTTCATCATTTGCCTTAGACCTATTGGCAATATGTGGCCTACTTGTGTGAGATTGCTAATGCAATCATCCAGGACTCTAACCTTTCTTGCTAGTTGAGTGATGTATAGGCCAAAACATAGTGAAGTCTTACCATTTGTAACGAAAGTGGAGATTTGGTTTGTTAAGACAAAATCGAGGTCCACTTTCCTATGTTGGTGCATGGCCCAAAGGAGAAAAAGGTCTAGCCTATGTCATCACCCTGAAGCTATCACCTCTACCTGTAAGGGTATATACTAGTATGGAATGGAGGTAGCTTAAGTGTAACACCCCTTATCATAACTTAACAACGCCATAACGCTTATTTAGATAAGTGGTTACATTAATTGTAGTCTTTAATTACATTCATTTCTTCTAAGCATCCAATCCATCATAGGTTTGTTATGCAATTAGGTTTGAGTTCTTTTGCTCAGGTAACATACTTTGGCACAGCGGAATATAAAATGTTAAATAATACAACAGAATATATATAAAATTTTCTAATATACATACATTATATAATCGTTTAGTACATCATTTGGTATACATACACTGGGATTGATGAAGTAACCATCCATAAGGAGTAAGGAGACAACAAGTCTGCCACTCATACTCCTTTACAAAATACCGTGAGAGAATAGGTCCTTCACATATCCCTATACATATGCCCTTTTTCTTTCTATATATAGCCAAAAATATCAGCCCTAATTCCAAAACCCAAAATAATAAACGTAGAATTAGGACTCCAAAAAGGTCGGGCTATAGCTATATATTTACATACTCATCTATTCTATAGGAAACTCAAAAATAGTGATAACATACACATTCTTGATAATAGTGAAAACTCCTAAGAAAGGAATTTCCACCATATCCAACTCTACCTTGATTACCATGCAATATCTAACCATCTAATACATATCAGTTCGGTAATGAGAAATACATTCTTAGTAGATAAACAACCAGTTTATTTTAAAATAACTAACATGTACCACTGTAATAATACAAAAAACACTCTACATGTGGTTAATTTTCAAAACTATTCTCATATAGATACTTGGATATGACATATCACGAAAAAATATGTGGATGTAGCTATAGAAATGAAATACACATTCAATTAGGTCATTCAAGGAATAGGCTACAAGCATTCAATGCTTACATGCCATAATCATAATCACATAAATCACATTCATGCAATACATACATAACATTTCATAATTACTCAATTCTGGGAAGGTATACATGAGATCATTCCTTCCTACTTAACTGTGCTCTTTGGAGGTATAAACGAGATCATTCCTCCTACATTTCAATTTCTTGGGGTTTACATCAGATCATTCCCTTTAAGGCACTTCCCTGGAAGGTATACATTAGATCATTCCTTCACAAGCTTTTAATCTCAGGAGGTATTCACCAGATCATTCCTCCTCATTTAATTCCTTGGGAGTATACACCAGATCATTCCCCACAAGGAAGCTTTAACCTTGTCTTTCACAATTACATTAAGCATTCTTTGCCATTCAATCACTTTTGCATAAATTTAAACATTTCACTATTTATGGCAAAATGCATGCTATTATTCATTCATTCTTGACCCTTGCATCTTTGGTCTCTCTTCCCTTAACATAGGCCATTTAGATGGCACTTTAGGCTATTTCCAACTCATTCATAAATCTAGCCACTCTAGAGAAAATTTCACATAGTATTCGGCCAAGGTAGAATGAACATGAATGCTTTGTATTTTTAACCCTTTTGGCACATTTCTAGCCTTACTCTCATTAATGGAACATCATGGTGACAATTCCCATAATTATGCCTAACACTTTCTCACACCTAAAAATTAGGTAAGTGTACTCTAGGCCATTGTTTTCCATACTTCTCTAGCTTATTTTTCATGCCAAACATAATTACACATCTAATCTCACAATTTCACATTTTTATACACACTTTTAAAGTGAACAAGTAAGACTTTAAATTGGCAACATTGCTTGAAACATATTTTGCCATAATTTTCTCTCTCCTCCTTTCTTGGAACTAAACTTATATGATTTCTAAATCATTTTCAAGAGCAAATTCAACACCATTCATATGCATCCATTCGGCCAAGGTGACTAAAGCACATTTTCTTGGCTACTTGTGAAGCTAGACAATGGGAAAAGTACATAAATGCAAATCTAATTAGACTTTCTCTCTCTTACCATTTTCTAATACTTTCTCTCACTCTTTCTAACATAAAATTTGGCCAAAAATTCAGCACTCTTATAACCCTAGTAATTCGGCCAAGGTGAGAAAAAAAAGCAAAATGGAGTTATTTCATCACTTTGCTTACATTACAACAACAATCATGCAAAATTCATGCAAAAATACCACTTTCTCACTCTTAAAATCATGAATTCAGCCTTGACACCATTTAGGGTTTGACAAAATCAAGTTTCATCCATGCAAATTCACCATTTCATGAGTTTCCATGCTTTCTTATATATCTGTAGTCATAATCACAAGTTATTTCCAACATATCTCATATCCAAGCATACAAATCTACCATATGCATGTAGAGAGAGAAAGTTCCATCATGCTTACAAGTTTGAAAATACCATAAACATACCATAAAACATGAAATTAATAGCATAAGATTGTTTATCTACCTTGAAAAACTAATAGATGTGTGATTTCCTTGTTGATTTGGTGGAAGCTTCTTCTTCTCCAAGGCAAAATTCAATTTAGCCACTTCTCCTTCTTATCCACCTTTCACGACATTTCTAGTGGTTAGGAGAAGAAATAAGCTGAATTAAGGTTTCACTTATTTACAAAAATGCCACACTTGTAAATTTGTCAATTTCATCCTTTTTCTTTTCTTTTTATAACAATGGCATTGTCTCTCCTTAGCATTGTAATTTTATACAACTTCCATGGGCTAGGAATATTCTGCCCTTCCAAAATTTTGAAATTTCATAGTGGTCCCTCAACTTTTCAGAATTTGTATTTTAGTCCCTAAGAAAAGTGCCTTTTTGCCATTAAGTCCAAATTGGCCATTTTTGCTCCCTTTTTCATTCTTTTCGGTTTCAAGGAGTAAAATTACTTAAATAAAATTTCATAAGGCTCATTTCCATGAATTTACTAGTTTACTTCTATTTTTGGCAAAATTACAATTTTGCCCCTAAGGCAAAATTTACTTTTTGCCCTTTATGTTAAAACTATCATTTCACTCTCTTACTTTCTTCTTTTGATCAAGATTGAGTAAGGATTTCTAATTCCCACCTTCATAGAATATTTAGGTTAAAAAATAAATTTTTCTCACCTCATATAAGATTGTTATCATACTCATAGTGTGAAATTATAATTTTACCCTTTTTAGGGAAAATTGCCTTTCAACATCAATGTAAGTAATTTCTTGCATAACTAGATTCTTCTTCTCTCTTAAATGAAAATAATAAGAGTCCTTTGACATAACTTCATGAAATAAAAGAATTAAACTAATTATTCATTTCATGGCAAAATTATCATTTTACCCTTCCTTACCAAATTTCCAACTTCATTCTTTTATCACAAAAGTGATTATATAATGATAAAAATGTTCATTCTAACTCCTTCATAAATCATCCTTAATCCTTCACAATTAATGCTAACAATAATAATAACAACAATGTCATCATAAGATACAAATGTTAGGAGCAGATGTTACATTAAGCCATCAGGGAGGTTGGTGGCTTTAGTTATACTTGGGTTGTACTAATGAGGTCTGATTGCTATCTGATGCCACATAGTGTTGAAGGTAGTTGATGGAGTGTAAAGACATCCTTTGTACCCCTTTCCATTGAGGTCCTTTGTTGTCCATAGGCCTAAATGCCATCCGAAGCAAGGTATAGACATGGAGAAGTTTGTACCTCCTAATTTGAAGGATATGATGTTGGGCTCGGACCAGTCAGTGATCTGAATCTTTAAGGAGAATATGCTACAGAACTCCAAGGTTAACTCCCTATATGTAAGTTCATTGATACTAAAGAGCTATGCGAATGGGGGTGTGCCTAGGAGCTTATGAAGGTCCTTATCCAGGTCAACTGTCTGGATGGCACTTACAATGATGCAACGTCTAGCTCTTATTGACTTGAAGTGAAGGGCTTAATACCTCTTCTCCTATTCAGCCTCCTAGAATGTTAGCAACCTGTGATGTAAAGAGGGAGGAGGATTGACCTCAGGTGTCCTTCTCCTCTTTGAGGTATAGCTAGGTAATGAAAGCTATGACATGGTTCTGGATATGAATATGTTAGCAGAGAACTTTGAATTTTCAAGAAGATATACAATCCTAAATTCAACTTTTTGTAAGTAAATGTAATGTAATTCGTATTGTAATTAATCACAATGCATACATTAAGGCAATTATTCATGAATTATGTATTTTAGCTATTTTCTAATGTTAAAATTGGCATTCATGAGGCCATAGTATGGTTATGCTAATAGGAGAATTATTTATGAACTTTATTCCATTTTCAAAATAAGTGACAAATATGTGAAGTTCTTTAATTGACAAGAATTCTTTTTCACAATCACTAGAATTTTATGAATGATTTTGAAATTTATAATTAATATTTAGCAACCGTTGACTATGAGTAAAAAGAAAACTTACTTGATAGACTTGATTTTGCATGAAGATTGTGCTCAAAAGTGGCAAAATTCACACAAGGGAATAGGAAGAAAACTTAAGCTTACCAATGATAGATAATGTCACAGCTAAGAGTGTTTAAAAAGACAAGGTAGCTGTGTTCAAGGAGGATTCCTTGTTTCATAGAGATTCATGCGTGAAGAGAAGGAGAGGATAGGCTAGAATAATTTTGAAATTTATTAAGATAATCCATATCTTTTAGAATTCTTTGAAACACTTTGAAAAAGGGATTTTGATTTTCTCAAATAGTCATGCTTCATGGAGGATTTTCAAAAATTTCATGAAAAGTCAAGCTTATTTTCAAAAAAAGGAATTCAAAAGTTCAAAATGTTTCTAGGATAATTCAAAAGATTATGAATCTTATCTTGTGATAGGTTATCATTTAAGATCATTTTAATGATAGGTTATCACTTGGGGTTATATTGATAAGTTATCACTTAAGATAACCTTAGTGATAGGCTATCGTGAGTCTTTTATCTATAGCCTTTCTCCTCTCAATTGCTTTCCTTGAGTGTTGTCCTTATGACTTTTAGTGAGACATTTTTGTGTTCTACCACCTTGATTATGAGGATTATTTATCCCTCTAGGAAACTAAATAATTTATTAAAATATGAACTATTTTGTAAAGACTAAATTGTAATGAAAAAAAGGAAAGAAGTTTTTTTTTTTTTTTAGTCCCTTGGATGGACTCGTTAAATTATTACCATTTGAATTAGGATTACCTCAACCTCTAAGGGGTTTCCACAAAAGTTGCCACTAAAAGTAGAAAAGTCACTACTGAAAATTTTCAATGGCGACAAAATAATTATCACTTGTCGCCACTGAAACTTCTACCACTAAAGGTCTTTGGTGATGGCAAAAAAAAGTTGCCACTAAAAATACATATTGTGGTGACATTTTTTGCCACTGGAAAAAGAAATTTGTTGTCACCAAAGAAGTTGAAATTTAAAAGCCAAAAGACGCCACAGAAACTTAGATTTAATGGCGATGGAAAATGTCGCCATTGAAGCTCCTTTTAGTGGCAAATTTTGTACGTCACCATTGAAGAGCCTTTCAGTGGTGAAACAATGTCGCCACTGAATCATTTGTATTATACATTTATTTTGTTTTTTGATATTTTTTTCATTTTATATTTCTTGTGACCCAAAAAGTATTACAAAAGAAAATTATAAAACAAAATAATATTATATTACATGAAAGTAATGTTACATTGTTGTCAATAATTACTAATATTACAACTATCAATAATGACATAATTTATAATACTTACACAAATAATTGGAATAAAATATAAAACATTCAAAGCATCATTGTTGTGTAGAATTGTTGTTCCTTCTTGAATGTTGTCCCTATTTAAAATAGAAACATTAAGGGTAAGTATGATTAATCTCATGATAATAAAATTACAAAAGTCATAGATTATAGAAAAAAAACACATTATATATCACCAACAAAAGACAAGAAGATATGCACACTAAATACTAATTTATAAACTTGAATAATTCAAGTAACAATCTCTAACCTGTTATATCTGTGTTCCTTCCTTGAATTTCTTTTAATGGAACAAAATCATGAACAATATTGTCTAAGTTAACAATCATTTCAATTTCCTTGACTTTTGTTAAAAAAACAGTTTGGTCTAATAAATAAAAAATTTGTATTTTAGTTCATAGCTTGTATTCTAGTTTCCTGCTTATGACCATTATAATACTTTTGGGAGGCTAAATAAACTTGACCTAACTCAGAATTTCAGAATTACAGAGTTTTTTCTTCTTAAAAAAAATAGAAAGAATCTTTTCAGTTTAGTCCTTAAAACTTTCCTAGCCTTGAAAGTAGTCCTTAAAGGTCTCAAAAGTCTCCTTAATTTATATGAGAGCCTCCATGTAACTCAATATCATAGAAAATACCAAAATTTATGGATTTTCAGTTCATTACCTAGAATTTTTAAAATTTGCAGTTTAGTCCCTTTCTTCTCAAATAATGGTTATGCATTTCTTTTCTCCCATTTTTCACTTGTATCCCATCATTTCCATTGTTTCTAACAACATATCAGATTTTTAGAGGTTTTAGCAACGCCCTAGCAATTTAAAAAAATTTTAGATTAGTCCTAATTTCATGAAATGGCTCTAAATGGTCTTCTAAGCTTAGATTGAAGTATACAAAGCTTCCTTTGAGTTTTTTGGGCATTCTAAATGCTAAAATTAGTCCCATTACAGCCATCAGATCAGCAATGAGAGGAAAGAAAAAGAAGCAAAGTGCATTCAAAATGTGTAAATCAAAGTCTAAGTTATCCTAGCTCATTTTACTTACCTTTTTCTCTATTTTTGAGCTTTTTAAGTGCTTTTTACTGCACTTTCTCTCTCTATCTGTGGCTCTCTCTCTGTTCTATAATTTTTCAGCAATAATGGAGATACAAGGCTTACCCAAACAAATGCAAAACACAAAATAAATGAAAGATTTTAACTACGCACTAATTTTCTAACAAAACCCCCAATCTTTCCCTCATTTTTGTAGCCCAAAAGGTCCAGCCATTGGAGCTTCGAATTTCTCCATTCTACAGCAAATGAACATTGTTGTGTGCTAGCTAGATAACAGACAGTGGTGGGGTGGCCGATGACTGACTGATGGCAACCTTAGTGAGTGGTGGTGATGCTAGAAAGTGAACCTAAGTTAGAGAAGAAGGGAAAAGTGGAAGAAAGATGAAGGAAAGGAGGAAAAAGATGAAGATTCTGAAGAGAGAGAAGCATGAAATGATTTCCAAATGTGTGGGTTTCATTACTTAGGGTATTTAGAAAAAGGAGGGAAAAAAAAGAGAGAGGAGATACAGGAAGGAATTTTAGAAAAAAGGAGGGAATGTGAGATTTATGGTGAAATGTGTTAGGGAAAGAAAAAATGAAAAAATAACTTCAAAATTTTTTTAGTCTTTTCTTTGATGCATTAGTGGCGACATTTAAAATGTTGCCACTGAAGCCCCCTACAGTGGTGACAAAATATATCGCCACTAAAGACCTCTAGTGATGACATTTAAAAAGTCGCAGCTTGAGCTCTTTGGTGGCAATAGATTTGTTGCCACTAAAGCTCTTCAATGGCAACTTTTTAAATGTCGCCACTAGAGGTCTTCATTGGTGAAACATTTTGTCACCACTAAAGATTTTCAGTGGTGACACAAAAACTCGCCACTAAAAGAGGACTTTCAGTGGCGACCTTTTTTGTTGCCAATAAAAAGCCACCACTGAAAGTCATATTTCTTGTAGTGGTAAAAATAGATTAGTGGGGGTTGTTGAGGCCTTGCTTTATAGAGATTTAGAAACGCCCTTATCCATTGCTAATTTTAGTTTAGCAATGTCCATCTCATATTTAGTGATGAATTAGGACATCGCTAAATAATAATTTTTTATGACAAGATAAAATATTTTAACATCACTTGTTCTATAGAGTTAACCTTACTAAGTGAAAAAAAATTGTTTATTGTTATATAAATAAATAATATTAAATTTAAAATTAGAAAGTTGAAAATTCAATATAAAATTTAGTCGAAGAATAATAACAAAATAAAAAAATCTTAATGAGTTTTTGTTTTTAGTTTTATCGAGTGCACATGCGACGTGAGTGATATATGTCAAAAGTCATTATTGCTTTAATTTAAAATTGTCTAAATGCGTGCATCAACGGTAAGCACAGCCTGGATACTTCCCACTGAAAATAAAAAATCAAATATGAAAATATGAAAATAAAAAAGGACAGTGTGCGTCTCGAACATGTGGGTCTGATTGTTTCATTATCTTTACAAAGTCATGGAAAGAATTTCTCCCAAAAAAAAAGATCAAAGGAAAGAATATCTCACATTATTACAGCTGTATACCGACACTTTACCCAAATAATAATAAAAGCTTTATACCGACACTCCCAAAGTGAATTGCATCTGAGTTTTGAACAATTCTTAGATGCAATGTAATGTACATTTGAATCAATAAACAACAGCTCAATCCCATTATACCACACATCGATCCAACAATTTTACTTACTCTCATAATATGCTGTTATAGAACCAAAATCCCCATAAACAAAGTTACCATCAACATGATGAATCCGACGCCTTTGTTTTTGCCAGTTGTTCCATTATCATCGGCAGCTGTCTGATCATCTGCATCTCCTTCCGGTGCTTCCGCCGTGTCCGGAGAATCAGCTTCGTCGTTCTTCTTCTTCTTCTTTGCCGGCTTAGGCGACTCAGCAGGTGCTGGCGTCGCCTTAAACAGCTCTCTGGGCAACAACACCTTGTCAATCTTGTAGATCACAAATGGGTCTTGGTCTATCAACGTCCCCACTACGGTTGCTGTGACAACTTTGGTCTCTAGCTTCACATCTTCCCCGTCATTTTGTACCGTAAAATCGTACTTGTTAGCTCCCTCGGTAGCCAAAGTGTTGATAATCCCATTGTTGGACTTCAACATCTGCAGGGACTGGTACACAGGAATACCGTGATATAATAGCAATGATACTTTCTGAGTGTCTGTTAGATTCTTGTACTTTGACATGAAACCGTTGATAACTTTGTCTGTTGCGCAAAACACAGTTAACCCACTATCAATATTTTCCTGGAAAGTACTGAGAGCTAATTTTGAAGCTCTTAACAGATCAGAAAAAGCTTTGCATCCTTGTTTGGCCATGATGGAGGTGAGATTCACTAGGCTTGGCCCAGAAATTGGTGCTTCAGCATCCGCTGAAATGAGGACTTGGCTGATCTGAAGAACAGAGATGTTGTAAGGAATTTCTTTGACAGATTTTACATAGAATGAATGAAGGCCATCGTTGTCTTCAGCAGCAAATCCAACTTTCCCGCCTTTTAAGGGAATATGAGAGTTAAAATGTCAATTTAAACAAATTTTGAAAACTCATGAAGCGATACTGGTTCTTAAAAATTGTGTTCCATATTCAGTACCTTTAAGGTTGGTGATGTTGACGTAACCAGAAGTTCCAGCAGCTGCTCCTGTGGCCTGAAACATCGACGAAACCAAGGTTGTACCATTTGTTATCTGGTGAAGTTTCTTGGCGCCAAAGTAATCTACTAGGACATGGAGGGAGAGGACGTTCTTGAGAGTGTAAATGGAGAGGTGTTTGCTGAGGAGAGATGACATGGCTGCATTGTCAATGGCGAGAACGGTGATGGTCTGACGGCGGTTGATTTCTCCAGCGAGGTGAGTGGTGGTGAGATAGTGGTTGAAGGTGGAGAATTCAGGGTGCTGAGCAAGTAAGCGAGTGATGTTGTGGCCATTAGCAATGGAGGAAAGAGCAAGTATGAGAGAGAGGAGAAAAGTGGTAGTGACTAGTGGTGCTTGCTTCATTTTGGAATGATGGCAAAAAGAGTGAGGAGATGGTATGCTTATAGTAAGTGGCGTACAAAACTTTAGCTTTGGCATGAACGTGACAAATAATGCCAGCTTGGAAGTAGGTGGGATATGGGCCCCTAATAGATTGGATGATCGTAATTAAAGTTAAAAAAGTTGATATTTTAAAGAAACTTGGTGCTTTCAATATTGAAGTTTAGTGGTCATCCCACCGACGGTCATACCATTCTTGTTTACATAATTAATTGACAAAAATTTATATAATTTGGCATGAAGACATTTTTACATATGACATTAGAGTGTTCTTTGAAGCATTAATGTTTTGATTTAACGTTAAGTATCTTCACAACCCATTTCTACATCGATGTCTTGAAACCGTCACAACTTAACTGGGGCATGTGACTATCATAGATCGTTATAAGGATAAGGATAACCGATAGTCACAATATGCCTCTGACAAACCAAGTGCTAATTTGAGAAAATGAACAATAAATTAAGTTGGATTCTTAACAAAAAATGGATGGAGTAAGTGATTTTATTTTTAATTTTACCCACAAAATATATTTAGATTGAGAAGTGTTAATGATAAGAGAATAGAAAATAGAGAATATGGAAACTCAAGACATAAAATGATTCTTGATATATTAGCTTTACATGTACACGTATATATAGTTGAGCTGAAGTACAGACGTATAACTAACTTAGATACTAGATCTAACAAATCAGTTCTAGAAGGTGATAGACACTTCTAGATGAGTGTTAATTGAGTGTTTACTCTATCATGGCCCCTTAAACTAAGTGGAGGAAGTTGTACTAACAACACAGTTTGCTTTGAAGTGCACCAAACCTATTAAACCCCAAAGGTTTGGTTAATACATCTGCTACCCAATGTAGGGCTAGTACATGTAAAACTCTAAGATCTCCCTTAATAACTTTGTCATGAACAAAGAATAAATTGATCTCCAAATGTTTAGTTTTAGCATGAAGAATACAATTATGAGAAAATTGGACAGTGCTCAAGTTATCAAAGTACATTACTAGTTTTCGTATGGTTTGCACTCTCAATTCTGTTAATAAGGTCTGCACCCAGGTGATTTTAGCTACTAAATGAGCAAGGGTATGATTTGGCTACTACCTACTATTTTTTAGTCGTGCATGAATTTAGATTAGAGCCTAAGTAAGGACAAAATCTAGATGTAGATCGATGATCATCATGATCACTTTCATAATCTGTATCACAATAAACAAAAAAGGAAAGTTGAGAACTCGACCCAATTTTTAAAGCATAGGAAGCTATCACTAGAAGGAATCAGTGGCTTTGTGATGATCAACTAGCGACGATTAAAAACATCGTCACAAAGCCTAGAATCTTAACGATTTATGTAATTATCATAAAACCATAAGGGATTTATGATGGTCAATCACATATCGTCACAAAGAAATGGAATTATAATGGTTATAATTAACCGTCACAAAAATATCATGGCTTCACGATGGTTAAGAGAAATGTTGTAAATATGATAGAGGATTGGTGACGGTTAATAACTAGACCGTCACTAGTCCACTTAATTTGTGACGGTTTCTTGCAACCATTGTAAGGTCATGGATTTGCCATGTTTCATAGTGTAACACCCCATAATTTAATTAGTCTAAATTAATGGCCTTTGATGAAAGGAATTAATGGTGTCATTTAATTAATTATTAATTGCAAATTAATTAGATGGATTAGCTTAATAAGGAAAAATTTTAGGTTGCATAATTTAAAGTCCTAAAAGGGTTATATTAAAAAGTAAACTTGCAAAATTTTTTAGTGCTTAAAACTAATTCTTGAATTTCTAAGAAAGAAGTAAGGCAAGATGTCACTAATTAAACATGTGCATGAGAGTGCCTTGCATGTATTCTATATGAAAGAAGGGAGTGGGAATTTTACTTTATGCATGGCAACCCCAATCACACGTGAAGTTGCAAAGGAATGGAGACAAAAGCATTCAAATATTTTTTTATATATACATGCATGGCTCTCACGTGAAAGGAGAAAGGGAAGTAAGATGCAACAATATATATATATATATCCATATATATGTGTGTGTGTCCCGTGAACTACAGGAAAAGCTAGCATAAAATCAACCTTCCCTTTTATGGTTGGATGCCACATGTGATGAAGGGAAGCCATTAGTACGTGTAGAATTTTTTTATATAATATGCATACATAGAGCTTCACAAGAAGAGGGAAATTATGGTGAGGGGAAAAAAAAGGCAAAAAGAGCAGAATTTTTTTTAGCATATAAACTAGTTGCTTGTGAGATTGGATAAACTAAACTTGCAAGGAAAGGAAAAACCAAGTGTGCAAGCAAAGGCAAAGTGTACTTGCAAGTACACTTTGTACAAAAATATATACCTAAATATATAAAAGAGAGTGCATAATTTTAATGCCAACAAGCAAACTTGTAGGAGGAGGCTAACACCAAAATTATAAGCAAAGAGATCAAGCATGACATGAAGGGAAGGAACCAACACGTTGAGTTTCCCTTTCCCTTTCCCATTGACACGAGCTTGGAAGAAAAAAGGGGGGTTGTACTTGAAAACATTTTTTTCAAATGTTTGAATTCCTAATTCATGGACACATCTACATGGCACAATAGGAGGAAAAAGACAGCTGCATGGGATTTTCCTTTCCTTCTCCATGACGTGTTCCATAGGCTAAGAAAAGAGATTCAAATGGTTCACGTGACACGTGGAGCAACATGATTATGGAATACAAAAATAATAACCATTAAGGGAAGGGAATGGCTTGCGTGAGGATTGCTTCACGTGGGGAAAAACAAAGAGAAACATAACTTGAAAATAAATCCAAAGTTTCCTTCCCTTGTTCGGACACCATCATGTGAGGAATTGTGTGCAAGGGAATGTGGCACACTTCACCCACACACACACCTACTTGGAAGAAAAAGAAAAAAGAGAAAAGGAAAAGAGGCCTAACAACAATCTACACCTACACATGTGAAAAAGAGAGAAAATGGAAGTAACACAAAAGCTTGAAGAGGAAGAAGAAAATGTGGTCAAGAAGAGAAGAAAAAGGAGCAAAAAAATCAAAGGAAAGCCTAGAAAAACATCTTAGGGCACCAAAGAGGTAGGTTAGCAGTTTGTTAAATGCTTATTCCATGATTGAGTATGCACGTTCAATGCTATAGCTTCCATGGAATTTGAACCCTTGCCTCCACTCTTGATTTAGAAAAATTTTAATGGAGCTTACATGATAAAGATAGAAGGTGGCCAATGCTAATCTCTAAATTATTTTTTCTTTAAGATCATGAGAGGACTTAGATTGAGAAATTTATTTAATGGTTTGGCTAGCTTGGTTTACTACTCTTAATTTTGTATTGAACTTTTTATTTCCATGATGAAACTAATGGGGTTATGGAACATTTATGATTGCTAATAATAATGCATATGATTATGGGAAATGAATAACTAGGTTAGTGTTGGCAATTTATTGTTATGATTATCTATGAGATTAAGTAATGATGAACACTATCATGATAAATTTGACTTTGGGTGTTTGAAACCAATAAGGATGACCATGGATGGAAAGAAAATTATTATGGAAATTATTAGAATTTTTAGAAAGAAAATATATATATTGGAATTAATTTCCAAGCAAAGGAAATTATTAGGAAAATTATTAGAATTTCTAGAAAGAAAATGTACAATAGAACTAATTCCAAGAAAGAGGAAATTTGTATATTAGAATTTTTAGAAAGAGAATATACATGGGAATTAAGTTCCAAGCAAAGGAAATTATTATAAATTGTTATTGAAGTTATTCAAATTTTAGAAAGAAAAATGCACATTAGAATTCACTTCCAAGAAAAGGAAATTATTATTAAAGTTATTGAAATTTTAGAAGGAAAAACGCACATTGGAATCTACTTCCAAGAAAGGAAATTAATATTGTGATTATTAGAATTTTATAGGAAAATGTACCTTAGAAATTGTTCTAAGAAAAATAGAAATAAATATGGAATTTTTCATAAGAAATGTTAAAGGTGGCCCAGCGCCCACATAGCGCTGAGTGTGCACTAGTGACCTATTGAGACGTGGCCAAAGGTGCTCAATGCCCGTGACCTAGTGTTCACAATGAATTTATGTAAGTGGTCGAGTGTCCGCGAATTACGAGGTGTGACCAAAGGTGTTTCACATGGGTAACCTAGGGAGGTGTGGTCGAAGGTGCTCTATAGCCATGATCTAGTGTCCCGATGATTTTATGTATGTGGCCGAGTGTCCATAATTTATGAGGTATGGCTAAAGGTGCTACACACGAGTGACCTAAGGAGGTGTGGCCGAAGGTGCTCCATACCCATGATCTAGTGTCCCGATGATTTTATGTATGTGGCTGAGTATCCACGATTTACCAGGTGTGGCCAAAGGTGCTCCACATGGGCGGCTTAACGAGGCATGGCCGAAGGTGCTCTATGCCCATGACCTAGTGCTCGTGATTACGCTATATATATGGCTAAGTGTCCATAATTTACGAGGTTTGGCCAAAGGTGCTCCACACGGGCGACCTAGCAAGGCGTTCCCGAAGGTGCTCCATGCCCATGACCTAGTGCTCGTAATTATGCTGTATATGTGGCTGAGTGTCCACGAATTATGAGTTGTGCTTGAAGGTGCTCCACACGGGTGACCTAGGGAGGTGTGGGCGAAGGTGCTCCACACCCGTGACCTAGTGTTCATGTAACACGCATAAACACTCTGATAATATGAGAATACGTGTTATTTGAAAAGGGTATCTAATCTTTGTTAACTTCTAAATTTATCATGCAATGATTGCTAGTTTACAGTTATGTGTAATATTACGCCTAAAATCAAGGATGTAGATTGAATGTTTTGGTGCTTGTACCCTGGTACATATTAGTTTCTTTTAAACTATGAATTGCTAAGCTACTAGGAAACTTGTGTTTCTCATCTATGTGCTAATATGTATAAGAAACAAATGCGTAGTAGGGCCGCGGGGTAGCAGTCTCTTTTTGATTGAATATAATTTTTTTAATCCCCTATTTTGGGTCTTAGCTAGATCTGATTTAGAATAGGACATTATTTTGACTGTATACATGAGTTTTATTTGGGGTATACAGGGGAAACGGATATTTGAAGGACCAGACCATCCTTCATTTATACGGGAGTCTAAGTGACAGACCTGTTATCTCCTGACTTTTGATGGTCGGGTACTTCATATATCCGGGGATATGTCTTATCAGCATGTAATGAAAAATATTAGACCTGTATTTATTTAAATTACATGAAGGTTTTAATATTCACTGTGTAGTGTAGTATTTTTATTCTGTTGTGCATGTAAGTTTTTATTATGAGTAAAAGATCCTGAACCTAATATGCTTAATATAATTAAATGGTATAACTGCTCAGACACTAATCAAATCAAGGATAAGGATAATGTACGGAACCTATCTCTTGATATCGGAGTTAACAATAAGACTAGATAGGGACGTTACACATAGTCCTTTCAATACATGTTTTTAAGGAAGTTTTTAAAAATAATTATAAAGCTTGGATTATGACAGTTTTTAATCATCGCAAATTTAGTTAAATTTCTAAAAGCCCTAATCCCCTCCTATTCTACATATTTTTGAGTGCTATAGTGTCTTCGAGCTACTCACATTGCTACAGTAATTGTTGTCAAGGGAGAACCACAACAACACTAACGTTCGTCGAAACCAGACTTTGGGGCTAGTTTTATTTTCTTCTAAAACTAAGACAACACAAGATGGCATGAGTTTGAGATTAACTAGAAAATAATTGTCGGACTCTTAGTCATACTAGCACCAGCATTGCCACTACATCATTGGCTGATGATGAAAGGCTCTACAGACTGTGTTGCTCATGCTTTTACCTTGCTTTTGTGAGTTCCTCTCAGTTAATCAAGAGAGGTAAGTTCCACCTCCATCTCTTGCTTTATTTTACTCAATGATCCAAATGCATTATATGGATAAATCCTTTGTTGGGTAAATATGTATTGTGCTAATCGAATGTGGGTTGTGCCAATTGAAATTTTTTGATTTGGGGCTAATTTAATTCTTGTATGGTTATGCATTATTCTATTTCTGGTTGGTTATTGTTGATTTAGGCTAACTTTATTATTGGATGCCTAATTGTAAAATGAATGAAAATCATCCCCACATATATTGGAATTATGATTGGTCACTTTGTTCTATCATCTTCAATTCATATATTTTTGGCTTAAATACAGTGCTTCAATGACTAATTTCCTTGAGTTAGAATATGTTTTCTCTATGCCTGACTTGATATTCATGATTAAACCATAAAAGGGATTGAATATCACCTATTATAGATTCTGAAATCGTAAGTTCTTTAGGCTAAGAGGTGTTTAAATTCAAATATGTTGTGTGGTTGGATCTTTTTAGGATAATTGAAAGTGATGGAAAATTGGTTAAGATATTAGACAATGTGTTTAATATCCGTTTTTCTATCATGAAGCTATTTTGAGATGAGTTAAGTGATGAGTGATATGTGTTATGCTTTCCTTTCCTAGTTAAATTTATTTTGGGACTATAAAAAATGAGTTAAAATGTATAATTATGTGTTTTATGCTCTCTTTTGATGTTAAATCTGTTTTGGGATGGTTTTATTAGTGAGAAAGGGGTTAAAATACTTGAGGCCCTTTTTTTTTATACAAGTCATTTGGAGATGTTTAAAATGGTTTCAAAAAGAATGGGTTGGGTACTAAATAATGTATTTTAGTTCTTTTGTTGTTGTGTGAATTATTTTGAATGTTTAGAATAATAAAGAAATGAATTGAGGTGTTGGATGAGATATTTCAATGTTTCTATTGCTAATATAAGTTTTTAGATGATTCTCATGTTGGAAAATTCACCCAATGCTTTGAGTATCATATTTAGATTTCTCTCTTCATTGGTATGAACTGCTTGGATGGTTAAATAGTGTAGAAAATGGATTTACAATGTTGTCAAAGATTGGAGTTGGTGTTTTCTTTTAAACATATAAAAATTCTATTGATTGTGGTTCAAATAAGGAGTGGTATATGCTATTGATTGTGTTTTAATTTTATTTTGTGTCTCAAAGTGTGTTTTTAAAGTCAAAATGTGTCTCTCTTTTATGATATGAGTTGATTAGATGGTGAAAATGGTTTTAAGAGAATGGATTTAAATGCTATAAAACATCTATTTCCATGTAAGCTCATTTTTTTGTGAAAATGTAGTTGACTATTTCCTTTAAAAAAAACTACTAAATGTTAATCCTCTATCCAAAAATTTAACGTATTTTTTCCAATTACATGTGAGCATAAATCTATCCAAATTAAGGTTGTTGTTCTTATGGGTTTTGAGGTAAATCTAGATTGGTTTTGGGTTTCAAAATTTGAGTAGTATGTTGTCCAAGTTTGCCATTGTATTTCTATGGCCTGTAATATAAGGTTTGGCTTTGTTTTGCATATGAAAACATGTTAAAATGCTGTCCAAGTCTTGTAGGTCATGTTTCAATGTTTTGAAGTTTTTTTTTAAAGGTTGATTTAAGTGTTGGTTTGGAATGTTATATGTTGTCTACTTTTCACAAATTTTATTTTGGCATTTTTGTACTTCTTTTAGGATGCTTAGGTGTTGTTCTTTGTGGTTTATTTCTTGTCCATCTCATTTTAAGTGTGCCACTTGCATTTCAAAGTATGTTTTTGAATCAAAATAAGTGTGAAAACATGTGGGTGGCTATCTAAGATAAAATTAAGTTGAATTTTTACATCTTGAGGCTTGTTACCAAATAAAATGTGTGTGGAAGGGCTATTTTTAGTTTTATATGCTATCCATCTTCTAGTGAACCATATATTGGTGTTTCAAAGTTGCTTCTAAAGTATTTCAAGGACTATATTGTTGTTCATATGTTATTCCATTTTTATGAGTAACGTTTTAGGGGGTTTTGGGGTTAGGTTTACATTCTAAAATATGCTGATGATTTTTCTAATTTCTATCCCAATGAAAATCAATGTTTAGGAGCTTAAATGATGACTTTAAGGCATTATTCAATTGCAAGTATTTACTGTATTTTTCTTTCTATTGAAAATTCATGCTTGAGAGTCTAAATATTGTTTTAATGTTTGTGTGAATTCCACTTCTTGAGAATCATGTTTTGGTGTTTTAAAGTCTCATAACCGTCACTAATTTTAATTTGTGGCAGTTATTCCAAAGGTTGATCAAAACATCACAAAATGACATCCTGACGCATGAGTTTGTGATAGTTAACCATGATAGATAACATAGTTCATGCTATAGAATTATAGAGATAAGAATTAGCAAAGAAATCATCTCCTTGTTTAGAAAGTTAAGAATTTGTGACCATAAGAGTGTTAATCCCTATGGTAGCCTGCATTTTAGCTCGTACTAGGAGATCTTGTATGTATTTCTCTTTATGTATAAACAATAAACCATCATTTGAATGTCTAATTTGAATTCCTAAGAAGAAATTTAATTTTCCAACATCCTTAAGAGAAAATGTACTATGCAATTGCAGGATAAGAAGCTGAATGTAACTAGGAGAGCTGCTAGTGATAATGACAGCATCAACATATATTAACACATATGTAGTGTCCATGGAAGTAACTACAATGATCACATCAGCTAGGGTTAGACCCAAATGAAGATAAGGTGATAGTAAGGTGCTCAAACTAGGCTCTTAGTGCCTATTTAACCCATAGATAGCCTTTTCTACTTTGCAAACTAGAGATTTATTACCAACTGCAAATCTTGGAAGTTGCTACATATAGATCTCTTCTTTTAGAGATCCATTTAAGGAAGCATTGTTGACATTCAATTGATGTAGGTGCCAACCTTCTGTTAGAGTAAGAGACAGTATAAGTCTAATGGTAGAGGCTTTAACTATTGGGGAAAGGGTTTCAATATAGTGAAAACCAACCTCTTGTAAAAAATCCTTGGCAATAAAGTGAACTTTGTAACACCCCATAATTTAATTAGCCTAAATTAATGTTCTTTTATTAATTGGATGCAACTGCTTGTGTGATTTTGGTATTTAAATTAATTATGCTCTCAATTTGTAAACTATTAGATTTTAAATTACCTCTCTATTTTTTTCAAATTAGATGCTTAATTTAATTGTCTATTTCTCCATTTTGAGTCACCTAGCCTAAGTGCCAAGAGAAAAGCAAGATAGGATGCAACATTTAAAAATATGTGCATATTTATGTGTGCATGCAAGTAGGAAAGGTTAAGCATGCATGGGAAAGGAAGGAATTTTAAAATATGCATGTGTGTGCCATGCATGCATCCTACGTAAGAGAAGGGAATGGAAATTCTATTTTATTGCATGGAAACTCCAAGCCACGTGAAATGGATAGGAAAGAAGACCCAAAAGCATTCAAAAAATTATATGTACAATGAGTATGTGTGTATATGGCAAGGAGAAAGAAACCAATACATGTGGCTTGCTTGAGGCAAAAGGAAAGGATGCATAATTTTATTGTGTAATTATGCATGGAGGGAATTTAATAAACCAATACATGAAGGCAACAAGCAAAACCAAAAGGTGCAGAATTTTTTCCATGCACAACACGAATAGGGACATGGGAATTGCAAGGAAATGCACATGTAAAAAGTGGGAGGAATTAAAACTAATTTGACAAGTAAAGAGGACTATACTTAAACTACAAGTAATGCCAAGATTGCAAGCAAAGGAAAAGTGTACTTGCAAGTACACTTAGTGCAAGAAAATATATATATATATAAATATATTGAGTGCAGAATTTTTGTGAGGGAAATAAGCTTGTGTTTGCAACAAGAAAGTCCCATACATTATAAAAATAAAAGGGGAAAAGGTGGAGAATTTTTTCTACGCCGACATGCCAAGGACAAGAGAAAGAGGGCGTTGAGAATTTTAAATGCACACACACTCACATCCACACGGCTAGAAAAAGGAAGGAGGAAGCAAGTTTATCATTATATTAGGAAGGAGAAAAAGGAAAGCAATTGCAAGCAAGGTGGCATAAAAGAAAGAGGATAGAGTAACTTGCAAGCAAAACAAATTGTACTAAGGGGTACACATGTGGCATAAGCAAGGCTAAATTAATAATAAACAAAAAATAATTAAAAAAATAAATGGAGAATGTGCTATCCTAGGACACATTAAGAAAGAAAGGAGGAATGAAATTTCTAAGTGTGGGAAATACATACCAAAAGCACACGTAAAAAAGGGAAGGAAAGGTAGCGTGTAAGTGAGGGAAAGGAAATTCAAAATTCTATGCATGCCATGCCACCTAAGCAAGAGACAAAAGAATTGGGAAATTTATGCCATACCCACACATGAAGAAAGGAAAGAGAGTTAAAATTTCTTGTGTTGGAGATACCTACCGCACACACGTGGAAGGAGAATAGAAGTTGAAATTTCCATCTTTTTGCATGCATGCAACCCACTCCCACATGGCAAGAAGATAGAAAAGAGAAAGGGAAAAGAGAGGCTCCATTTAGACATACACATACATCACCAAGGAAGAGAAAAAGAGAAAAGGGAGAGTGAAGGTGTGAGCTTACACTAGAATACCAAAATTGTAAGGAGAAAGAAGTAAATGTGAACACAAAGGAAAAGCAAGGGGGCAAAGGAACAAGGAGGAAGCAAGGAAAAGTCAAAGCAAAGGTCAAGCTAAATCCAACTTGGATCACCATCTAGGTAGGTTAACAATTTGAGATTTATGTTCCATACTTAGTTTATTCAACCAACATGTTTCTTTTTCTTTATATGGAACATAAATTGCCTCCTTATATTCTTGACCTAAATGTATGTATGTTGGCTAGCATGTGTGGTTTAATGAAATGTTAATGGATAAGATAGCATGAGTATGTTGTTGGACAAAGGATTAGGATTGGATGGTGTTAACTTCATGATGACCATTAAGAAAGAAACCCTACCTTTTATGTGTGTTAAGTAAAGAACCAAGAAAGGAAATTGAATTGCCAATTTATTAAATCTCCCTAGGGCAAGTCCATGAAATTCATTCTTGGAATTTATAAGCTATGCACCATGATATTGATTCAAAATATGGGAATTTATCTTTGAAGTCATAAGAGAAAATTTAGATTATTATTGTAAGAAAAGTAAGTATTCTAAAAGGGCTAGAATTAATTTTTATATTAGAATTAATTTTCAACAAAGAAGGAAGTATTCTAAACATTATAATTTTTATAGGAAAAATACATAAAGATTTAATTTTTTATGGAAGGAGAAATTCTTCTTGAGAATACTAGAATCTTTAGAAAAAGAAAATGTACATTAGAATAAACTTCCAAGAAAGAGGAAAATTAGTATTGCAAATATTAGAATTTATTTCTAAGGAAAATTAGTAGCAATCCCCTGACATTCCCACATCGGGAATAACTATGTAAATCAACCCATATACTTCGGCTAATCAGATAAGCATCGCGTATGTCGTATTAGGGGGTCGTTACACCGAGAATGTTGATGTAAATGTTTTGGTGCTTGCACCCTGGTATATATTAGTAGATTTTTAAAAATAGTGGATTGTTAAGCTACTAGAAAACTTATGTTTCTCATTTTTATGCTAATAAGTATCAGATGCGAATGCTTAACAGTGCTAGGGAGGATAGGAGTTCTTTTTGTCAAAAGCATTTTTTTTTTTAATTCCTTATTTTGGGTCCTAAATCTAGATAGATTTTTGAATTAGAATTAGTACTATTATTTTGGTTGTGTATATGAAGGGGAAACTGGAAATTTTCAGGGAAAAGATATGTGAAGCATCGGTCCATCCCTATTATGTTAAAGGGAGTTTGAGTGACTCCCTATGGACGGGTACTTCATATATCCTGGTGTATGATTACAAGGGATGTAACAGACATTTATTGGACATTTATTATTTGTATTAAATGAAAGCTTTAAATTTCGCTATGATTTATTTTTATTTCCATTGTGCATATGAGATTTGATTTGAGCAAAAGAACTCAAACCTAATCCACTTTAATAAGACTTAATGTTATAAATGCTCAAACGTCTAAAATAAAAAGGATAAGAATAATGTACCAAACTTATCTATTTACATCGAAAGAATTGTAATACTAGGTAAGGGCGTTACAAATATTATATAGTCTATTTATCAACATATTATATCATATTTATATAGATATTACAATATCGTACTTTTATATATTTATCATATCTAGAAAATTAGAAGTATGTTAAGTTATAAATGTTAAGTTATAAATATAAATATATAAACTAGGTAAATAATATTTATTATATATAAATAATGCATATCAGGCAAGTATGATAAATAATGATTGTGATATATATATATATATATATATATTTATCATATTATTTATAATATCCTAGCTAGATATATATAAATGTTATTTACAACATATAGCCTAGCTAGGAAAAGTAGGAAAAAGAGAGCATTTCAAACTATATCTTATCTTTCTTCCATCTTTTGCATCATACAAATATATATATATAGATATATATATTAATTTCCTTCCATTTACACACAATTTACACACTTTATGCTATCAAACATCAAGGGTTTCATCACAACTTAGGTGAAATAATAATCCTTTTCTTCATCATTTTCATTTTAATTTACTTTCAATATATTTATGTATACATATAAATATTTCTTTCTCATATTATATATATTTATACATAATTATATCTTTTCTCTCTTGTTGGAAAGTATCTTTAAAGTTAGGATTTCATGATTATGGAAGACAATATTTCAAGTAAAATATCACCATCTTTTTTTTCTTATTTTGGCCAGAACCATAAGCATATATATATATATACAATTTTCGTAGAAACATACTTCAAGATACTTTTGGCCAAAATAAAACAAAAAGGTAAATGGGAGTTTCATCAAAACATTAATTCTATCTTCCTCCTTAATTTATGGCTGAAATACTAGTCATATATATAAGCTAAAATTTAACAAATTTTCCTTCATAAAGTGATACATATTCTTGGCCAAATAGGGAGAAAATGGATTTCAAAGTGGTTTCACACTAACTCTTCCTTTAATTTCATTTTTAGCCATACCAAGCATGAAAACATCATTTCTTTACCATAATCATAACAATCCCTACATTTCATATCAATTCCAACAAGAAAAGTTTCATAAACAAGTGAAGGGAAAATCACAAACTTTCCATAAATCATTTAATAAAACATTATGCACTCACAAATACATCCATATTATCATACCAACATAACCCAAAAGAAATTTAAGCTTAAAATAATGTAGAGAGAGAAACCCCCTTTTCATGAAAAACTATAGAAATTTCCAATCAAGCAAAATAATCCACAAAACTTGAAATAAAAAGGATAGGATTGTTTAGTTACCTTGATTTAGTAAGAAAAGTGGTGTCTTCTTGGCTTTTCCTTGAATCCTTCCTTCTCTTCCTTCCTTTTTCCTTCATAGTTTGCTCTTCCTTTTTCCTCCCACTTGTGCTTCTTCTTCAAATCATGAAGGAAATGGAATTTCCACACATGAAAGTGGAGAAATTTAGTGTTTTAGCTGGGTTTTTCTTGATTTCCCTCTTCCTTCTTCTTCTTTCTCTCTATCCTTCACCTTCTTAGCTTTTCCTCATCTTCACTCTCACGTCCTTCCCTTGACTTAAGGAAGAAGAAGACACTTTTAATTAATTAAACTGGCAAATGACCATTTTTCCCTTAGTGGTATAAAGTCCATTTTGCCCCTTCCTTTTTGCTTCAAATTTTGGAAAAGTGGTAAGATATGAATTCCATAAAATTATCATGATGAAATGACAATTTTATCCCTAAGGTAAAATTTACTATTTTTCCCTTGTGGCAAAATTACCATTTTACCCTTTAGGTAAAAATTTTGAAATTTTAGGGAATAACCTTGAGGGAATTCATCATAACTTTTCTAAATAAAATGACTATTTTATCCTTTTTGATAAAATTACGATTTTACCCTTTGGGTAAAAATTGACTATTTTGCCCCTAGGATATTTTTCTAGAGTCATTATGACTTCTTAATATTTTCTTTAGATATTTTCAGGCATAATCATTGTGTTTTGGATATTTTTTGGCATTATAATTACGCATCATAATTGCATGAGATATTTTGGAGGTGTATTGATTACTTTTCGTCTTTTAGTGAAACCTTTTTACTTTTCATTTTAGTACCTAGAATTTCTTTCAATTTAGTCCCTTTTTCCTTTTAGAAATTTAGGGTGATTTAAATGCAATCTTTTGAGCATGAAATTGCTAAATTTATAAACTTAAAATGTATCTTATAATAGGAAAAATGCAGATATTACAAAAAGGGCTATAACTACATAATTAAATCTACTCCTTAGGTCTGCTAGTCCATTGCAGAAATCTTAATTACTACCATTATGCATCTGATACATACCAGTACAATAATGAGAAATAGTTTTTCCAGTAGCTAAATAAACCATTCATTTTCAAAATAACTGGCATGTGCCACTGTATGAATGAAGAAAACATTTCTAATTTTCATTCCTTTCAAAATACATTTCCATTCAATTCTATTGGCATGCTTTATACGAAACATATGCATGTACATTTATGAATATGAAACTAATAGTAATTTATGTTATGAACATAACTACATGGCATTACATTGTCATGTTTCATTTATCTATAAAATACATCATCAAGCATTCATACAAATCTATCATCAGATACATCATCACATCATTCATAACTTTTATACTTGTAGTAATACTTTAGTGCCATCAATCCTTTACCACTAGGGTGACATTTTATTAGTGCCATCAAGTCCACCACTAGGGTATCATATATTGCCGTCACATACACCTTAAGGGGGATTTTATTAGTGTCATCATCCACCATTTCTTGGTGACCTTCAGGGGGAATATTATTAGTGCTGTCATTCACCCCTTCAGGTGGCATTCATTTCCTTTTTTTTTCCTCAAGTGGGATTTTATTTGTGTCGTCATCCACCCTCTCTTGGTGACCTTCAATACCTTTCATTCCTCATTTGCATGCAATATCAAACTTGACATTCATATTCACATGAATTTAAACATAAATGCATCAATGGCACAACACATGCAATTATCATTCATACTTCATCATATACATGCTTCCTCTATATTTTTCTTGATATTAGCCATTTTAAAGCACATTTTGGTCTCTTTCCTATTAGCATAGGAATTTGACCATCAAGAGAAAATGGTGAGGTGCTCTCAGCCAAGGTGAGAAAAGAGTGGAAGCTAGGGATTTTCATGCTATTTATTCCCTTTCTTCCATCTTTTCTACCATTTAAGCATAATGGTAAAGTTTTCTTCCATTACTTGTAACGCATGTAACACCCCCTTAGCCTATGGTTCCTTTTAGTTGATTCAAAGGTTTAATATGTATATATATCATAATCATATTAATAGTAGTGTGTTACTGTTATATCTACCTGAGTAAATTTTTAACTTTTTACCAAGTTTTTTAATCAAGTGCCATTTGGGTTAGTCTCTACTCTTGATTTCTGTTAACATTGTAGCAGAATAAATATCGTATACATATACATAATTATCTTAATTAATTGTACATTGACATGCATAATACTCATAGATTAATATTGACTCACTTATTGGGAAATGGAGGCAACAATCATGCCACTCAATTTCCACCACAACATCTAGCCATCAATTCAAGCTAATCCATATACAGATAATTCAAAATAGGCTATAAAAAATAATCATTTACTAGCCTTTCTCAAAAATATCATGAAGGCTAGCCCAATTATATCCTATACCTAACTATCCAAAAGAAATAGTTTTGTGTGCCCCAAAATGGACACTTCTTCATACTTTACCTTCCTCTTTAGTCCAAGGAAACCTACACATCTAATACATGTCAGCACTCATATGAGAATTAAATCTCAGTATCAATGCAACCTACCTTTAAAATTACTAGCCTGTACTACCATGACTACACAAAAAATCTCTACATTCTTTCATCATAAAACATGCACATAATGTGTGCCATTTGGGATGCCATGCATGCTGTAACGCCCTTATCTAGTATTACATTTCCTCTGATGTAAAAAAATAAGTTTGGTACATTATCCTTATCCTTTTATTATTAAGTCTGAGTAGTTATACCATTAAGTTTTATTAAAATGAATTAGGCTCGGAATCTTTTGCTCAGATTAAACCTTAAATGTACAGCAAAAATAAAATACTACATATCACAGCAGAAATTTAAAACTTCATATCATACAAATTAATAATGTCCCATTAATGTCCATTACATTCTTTGTGAACATGTATCTGGATATATGAAGTACCCATCCATCAGGAGTCAGGAGACAACAATCTTATCACTCAGACCCCTTTACAATTAACGGGAATGAACCAGTCCTTCACATATCCTTTTCCCCAACAATTACCCATGTACATCTCATATACACAGCCAAAAGAATTGTCCTAGTTCTAAACCAAAATATATCTAGACCCAAAATAGGGGTTACAAAAATTTTACCTCTAACCAAACAAAACTTCTATCTCCCCGGCGCTACTAAGCATCCGCATCTGATACATATTAGCATATAAATGAGAAACAAAAATTTCCCAGTAGCTTAACAATTCAGGGTTTAAAAATTAACTAATATGTATCAGAGTGCAAGCACTAAAATATTTAATTCTACATTCTTGGTATGTATAAAAAAAACACAGCATTATTCATAAATATAAATTGGAAAGCATTGTATGATCAATTTAAATGTCAATGTGATAAAATACTATTATTTTCAAATAAAACATCTTTGTATGCCATTAAACACGTTATCATAAAATTAACAAAGCCATTTATGCTTATCATTCTTAAAACTTACTTTTACATAATAATTTTTCACACTTGGGCACTATGTGGACACTTGACCACCTTTATAATTCTTTGTGCACACTTGGGCACTTATGGACACTTGGCCACTTTTATTAAAATCTCTTATGCACACTTGGGCACTATGTGGACACTTGGCCACTTTTATAAATCTTTGTGCATACTTGGGCACTATGTGGACACTTGGCCACCTTTATAAATCTTTGTGCACACTTGGGCACTTGTGGACACTTGGCCTCCTTTATAAAATCTCTCGTGCACACTTGGGCACCATGTGGATACTTGGCCACCTTTATAGTTCTTTGTGCACACTTAGGCACTATGCGGACACTTGGCCACCTTTATAAAATTTCTTGTGCACACTTGGGCACCATGTGGACACTTGGCCACCTTTATAGTTCTTTGTGCACACTTAGACACTATGTGGACACTTGGCCACCTTTATAAATCTTTGTGCACACTTGGGCACTTGTGGACACTTGGACACCTTTATAAAAACTTTAACAAATTTCAAGGGAAATTTTCCTTTTCTTGAAAAATAATACTAGTGTACATCTTTTTAAAATTCTAATAAACTTCAAGAATAACTTTCCCTTTCTTGAAAAAGAATATTAATGTACATCCCTTATAAAATTCTAATAACTTTAAGAATAAATTTTCCTTTCTTGGAAATTAATATTAATGTGAATTTCTTGAAAAATTCTAATAATTTCAAGCATAAATTCCCCTTTCTTGGAAATTAATATTAATGTGCATTTCTTGTAAAATTCCAATAATTTCAAGCATAAATTCCCCTTTCTTGGAAATTAATATTAATGTACATTTCTTATAAAATTCTAAATACTTCAAGAATAATTTCCTCTTTCTTGAAAATTAATATTAATGCACATTTCTTATAAAATTCTAATAACTTCAAGAATAACTTCACCTTTCTTGGAAATTAATATTAATGCACATTTCTTATAAAATTCTAATAACTTCAAGAATAATTTCCCCATTCTTGGAAGTTAATATAAATGTACATTTCTTATAAAATTCTAATAAACTTCAAGAATAAATTCCATGGACTTGGCCTAAGGAAATTGGTTAATTTGCATTTCAAATTTCCCTCTTTTATTCCTTAACTAACACCATTAAAATGGTATAGTCTCCTTCCTTTATGATCATTCTTCTCACCAATCACCACCAAACTCTCACACCTCTTTAATGTAAAATTTCATCTTCTATTCGACCAAAAAGAGTTTCATGGGGAATAATGGTTCTTAAACTCATACATCTATTTCTATCATGACAATATCACTAATTAATCATAATCATTACATAATAACATCATTCATTTCATCACATCAACCAACATCCCAAATCAATCACACATGCTTAGCCAACAAAATATGCATCTCATTAAGAATGTAGGGAAGACAATCATGTTCCATAGAAAACTTGTAAAAACATGTTGATTGCATATACTAAAGTATGGAACACAATCTTAAAATTGTTAACCTACCTCAAAGATGCACTACAGTGGACTTAGCTTGACCCTTCCTTTGAATTTTCCTTACTCCTTTACTTCCTTTCTTGATCACCTACACTCCTCCCTCTTCACAACTTTGGTGTTTGACCTAGCCTCATGCCCTCACTCTCTCTTTCTCTTTTCCTTTATTTCTTCCTGTGAAGTGTGTGGTTTTCTCTTCCCCAATATTCAAGGCTCTCTCTCTCTCTCTTTCCTTTTTAGGGATGTGTCCATGTGTGTATGCATGTGGGCTACCCATGAAATTTTAACTTCATTTTCCCTTGGCTATTCAAGTGATGGGTACCACACGTGCATCTCATATGTTAAACTTAAAATTTCTAATTCTATTGCTTGCAAGGCTCATGTAAGTCACATGTATATTTTCCTTTATTCTATTTTATTTTTTCTCCCTTGTGCACGTGAAGTTTGGTCCCTTTACTCTACTTTCTCTCTTTCTCTCGTACGTGTTGTGCATGCATATCATATTAGCCTCAATTCCATTCATTCATGCCATCTCTCACCCTCATTCTTTTTGTCTCATGAAATTTAGTACATCCCTTTCCTTGCAAACCTTGGTTGACCTCCTTGAACAAGTTAGTGGAAAGAATGAAGTCATAATTAATCTTTTATTTTTCCAAATTTTGCACTCTTCTCTCTTTGCCCACTCGGTCACATAAGGAAGGAAGGGAGGAAGGATGAGTTCATGTGTCCCATGTGTAATTAGGTGTTGCCATTTTCTTCCAACCGTTCTCCTCCCTTTTCTCACTTTCATTCAGCTTTTTCCTTGGTTTAAGTGGAGTGTTTCCTTTATCATACTTGATTATTGTCCTAATTATACTTTCAAGTACAATTTACTTCCCCTACACCCTTTGTCTTGTTGGTCATGTTAATGGGAAGGGAGGAGATAACCATGCTGCACTTCCTTTTCCTTTATTGATTTCATGGCTACACCTTACCTCTGCTCCTCACCATACCACATGCTTAGGTACCTTCCCTTCTACACCACGCAAGGCCAAAGTATCATGCACATAGAAGTATTAAATTATTTTCTTTCTCCATGTAGGTTTAGAAAAATTCTGCACCCCTTTGTCCTTTGTTTGCCTAGCTACACGTGTTCCTTCCTTCCTCACTTCACATAAAACACATGCAAGGCTATATTTCCTTTCTTCTTTTAGGTGTGTGGAAAGCAACGCAAGGGGTGGAGGAAACGTGTATCTCACGTTTCCTTTCCTAGCCATGTGGTGTACTTGGTTAAAAATAAAATTTTGCACCCCTTTGTCCTTTGTTTGCCTAGCTACATATGTTTCTTCTTATATTTTATGGCTGCCTTAAGTGTACTTGCAAGTACACTTTCTTTACTTGCAATCTTGGCATTGCTTGTAGTTCAATTGTAGCCCTCCTTACTTGTCAATTTTGTTTTACTTCTTCCCATTTTTCATGTGTGCATTCATGTATATTTTATTGCCATGCATTTCTTGAAATCTCCATGTTCCTAGTTGTGTGAATATATATATATTTGTTACACTCTTTCCTCTCCCACTTGCACGTGTACACACATATACATATATATATGCACTTTTTTTTTCAATGCTTTATTCTTCTTGGTTGTGTAGTTTAATATATGTACATACATATATTTTAAATTTCACATGCCCCATTAACTTCACGTGCATGTTTCTAATTGCTAAACACTTCTCTTCTTGGAAATTTGGGTACCAATAAGGAACATTAATCAAACTCTCCAATTTTCAGCAATGACACACAATTTACCACACTTTATGGCAATCTATCTAATTAATTAAGAAAACACAAATTTAAATATAATTGAAAGAACATGGGTGTTACACATGCAGCATACTATCATAACATTTGCTCAAATTTATGCATGTGCTCTTAACATGTAAGCTTTAAAATATAGTATGTCATCTCAATATCATAACTTCACATATAAAACATATTGTGAGGTATGAACATGCCATTACTTTACTTTAAACATATGAGTAGGTAAACAATACATAACAAGAGTAATCGAGAGCGTCGCCCAACAAACACTCCACGTACCACTGTCTATATGAATGAATTTATGACTATTCAACCACCATATAACTAACTCTAGCTTTTAACTTTAACTTTTTGTACATTCTGAGGCATCCCTCAACGATTCGAGTACCATTCTCATAACCAATGGGATAGTTGTCAACTCTACCCAACATTTCCCTTCCTCAAATGAGGCTGGTTATCAACTCATAGGATCACCATTAACTCTACCTAGATCATTTCCTCTCCCTTTTTAGGTGGATCCTAATACTATGGAATCACCATCCCTTTTCGATGGATCACATTCCTGGTATGCTATTCTCTAACATATACTCTAAGGTGATTCAACTCATGCCCATGGTCTTGCTTAACTTTAAGTATGTGTTTCTTAATGGCCGTTGAAAGAGGATACTAACTTAAAGTTCGTGACCACACGGTGTTTTCAAAATCATCTTAATTCAAGTGGATGTCTAACCATCCTGATTCACAACACAACTGTGGAATACCCAATGGTCGTCCCATATCGACAAATGGGTCACTTAATCATAAGCCTATCTACCACTAGGTATACACTTGGAATACTACCCTCTTTCGTCTCCTATGTGTTATGCTCTTTCTCTTTCACTATCATAAGGATCTCATTATCCAAGTGAATTGTAACTCTATCATTTCACTTGTCACAAGGATCTCATCATCCAAGTGATGTGTGACTCTATCTCTTGCATGTACCCACTACATCCCAGGTTTAGATCATTAGTTTGAGTGAGATTTTGGGTAATTTTCCTCTTAAAATGGTAAATTGAGCTCATTCTCCATGTTAAAAAGCTGGCATTCGACTTCCCCCTTACTAGCAGTTAGCTACTAGTTCACTGTCAAACATCCTTATTCTTGCTCGAGAGTTACTAATTGGTTGATAGGGCTTGGTAGTCGGCTACTAGCCTCGACAGTTGACTCCCAAAGGCCTAACAGTCGGCTGCTCCTTTTCTAGAAACTTTCTAGAGAATGAAGAACATGATAGTCGACTTCCAAGGTCCGGTAGTCAGCTTTTAACATTCTATCTCACGTTTCTAAGCAGAGGATGAGCACAGCAGTCGACTTTTAAAGCTGGCAGTCGGTTGCTAGCACTCGATTTACTTGAAAAATTATGGTTTACCCAGAGTGTAGCCCCAAAAACATGTTCTCAAATCATTTACTTAAATCATGAACTCAATGCCAACATTCAAACATCATTTCTCGTTTATAAAATACCTATAACATCGCTTAACATGTTCAAACTAAGATCAAACCATATCTTTCTCACTTAGGGCAAAAACCCAAGTTCACAATCATTAACAAGCATAAATGAGCAAGGTAAATCAGCATACACTACCCAATAGCAGTTAAAAACACATAGAATGTAGGTTTAAAAGCCCCAAACTTAACTTAAAACATTCAAAATCCCATTTATTAGTAAATTTTCTATATATTTTAGAAATAGGGTTTAGGATGAACTGGTACCTTAATTCTTTGTTGAAAGGTGTGTGTATGATGTGTAGAAATGATCCTCCCTTGCTATAGGATTGATTTCTAGCCTCAAATCTACTCCTTTGTTAGTAAAATTCCCTCCTCAAGCCCTAGCTCATCCCTTTCTCTCTCTAGTTGCCCCCTTCAGCTTCTCTCTATAAAAATTTGGTATGCTAAAAGTGGGGGTTTAGAGCTTCAGCTAGGGTTTATGAGAGTTTGGGGAATTTGCTACCTGGTCCCTCAGCTCTTTTACACTCTTAGACTCACTCATTTTTCCCTTTTTTAATTGGGTCCTTGATCATACTCTTAACTCAGCATTTTGTTCCTTTTAATTAGGTCCTTACACTAATGCAACTATATGCACTAATGCAACATACACAAGTATTGGACATTAAATTAACAATTATCAAACATCTCTTTATCACATTAGGAGTGGATGTTACATTACTCATGGCACTTTTTCATACTCAATGTGTGTATCTATATGTATAGCCTTCATTTCCTTCATTTTCATGACTCATTTTCCATGCCATACATATATTTACACATACATCTTCACTTTCACATCAAAGACACATTTCAAGCTTGAATTACATAGGTATGAAAGGCAAATTTATCAATATAACATCATGAACCTTAATTTCTCTCTCTTTCTCATTCATGACCATTTCATATACACAAATCCATGAACAATTTCATGAAAATCTTAGCCATAACATTACATAGTGCTTTCGGCCATAAAGGAAAAAAGAGAGAAAATAAAAGAGTTTCAATCCTTTGCCTCTTTAGCTTTCATTTTCACATTATATAAGCTCAAAATCACATTTTACCTTTCATTTCCATGTAATTTCAAGCCATCTTTAACCATTTCAAAATTAGGGTTTTTCATGAAAATAAGTACCATTCTTGAAAAATTCCATTTTCTCAATATTTTCTTCATATAAGCATTCCAATATTCATAAACACAAAAATATTCTCATACAAGAAAAACCCAACAGAAAACCTCATAAGGAATGTAGAGAGAGAAAACCCTAACTTTCATGAAACTTTAAAACACTTAAGATAATCCATAAAACATGAAAATAAGGGTTTAAGAATGTTTAGCTACCTTAACTTTACAAGAAAGGTGGAATTTCCTTGATTTTTCCCTTGATTTTTCCTTCTTCTTTCCCTTTTTCTTCCCCTCTTCTTCAACTTCTTCTTCTCCTTTCATAAAGAAGAAAGTTAAATTAGGGTTTAGGTCAAATTACCAAGATTTCCTTGGTGTGAAATGACTATTTTACCCTTCTTACTTCTCTTTCCTAAGAATGTCATCTTCTCTCCTTCAAATTGTAATTTCATGGAACTCTTATAGAACATGACGATCATACCCTTCCACTCTTAAAAATTACCATTTTACCCTTCCACTTTATTAAAAATTACCAATATGTCCTTGAGTAAAATTATCATATTACCCTCTATTTCCAAATGGCCATTTTGCCTTTAATTTTTCTCTTTTTCAAAATTGGTAGGCAAAAACTTCTCAAATAAAGTTTCATAAAGTCTCTTTTATGAAATTACTATTTTATCCCTTTCTAGGTAAAATTACCATTTTCTCCTTAAGGAAAAATTATCATTTTTCCCTTTATGTCAACTTAATTATTTTTTCCCTTAGTCCTTCTCTTTTTTAAAATAAAAGGGTAAAAGCCTTCAAACACATTTTCATGAAACACTTAAGTGGAAAATTTTGTTTTTATCCTTTATGATAAAATTACTATTTTGCCCTCTTTAGTAAAATTTACAATTTTACCCCTATAGTAAGTCAGTTCTACTTTGATGAAAATGTTCATTCTATCTTTATGGTAAATCATTATTAACACCACATAAGCAATAACATCTACATAAATAATCATTAATAATAATAATAATAATAATATATCAAAAATATTATAGGCAGATGTTACGTTTCTCCCTTCCTTTAAAATAATTTCGTCCTCGAAATTGATACGTACCTTATGTGAATAATTATGTAAGTTCTCTTTACATCTTCTTCTTTCTCCTAGGTGGCTTCCTGCGATGATATTTTATCCCACAAGACCTTCACCAGGGGGATGACTTTATTCCTTAAGTTCTTAACCTCAGTACCGAGGATTTGTAAAGGTTTTGGCTGATAAGTCAGATTATCTTTTAATTGCAATATACTAGCGTCAAGTATGTGTGAGGGACCAAGAATATATTTTATGAGCTGGGACACATAAAAGGCATTATGGAGGTTTGACAATGATGGTGGCAAGGCTATCTAGTATGCAGATGGACCAACACTCTTCAAAATTTGAAAGGTCCAATGTATCTAGGACTCAGCTTTCTAGATTTCATAGTCCTACCAATACCAGTAGTTAGGGAGATTTTGCGAAAAACATGATCTCCCTCATCAAATTCAAGTGGCCTCCTCCTTTTATCAATATAGCTCTTTTTCCTATCTTGAGCTTTGGCTATCGGCTATCTTCTCTCTGATCATCTTAATTTGATCAGTTGTCTGTTGCACCAGATGAGGCCCTAGCAGTTGCCTCTCACCTACTTTATACTAACATAATGGAGATCTACACTTCCTCCTATACAGAGCTTCATAGGGTGTCATACCTATGCTAGAGTGGAAACTATTGTTGTAGAAAAATTCTATCAATGGTAAGCTCTTATCCCAATTTCCTTTATATTATAAAGCACAAGCCCTAAGCATATCCTCTAAAGTTTGGATTGCCCTCTCTTTCTATCCATCTGTCTGAGAATGATAAGGGGTACTAAAGTTTAACCTAGTACCAAAAGCTTTCTCCAAGGCTTTCCAAAATCTAGAGGTAAATCTGGGATCTCTATTTGAGACAATGCTGATGGGTACTCTATAAAGTCTCACTGTCTCCTGAACATATAGTCGAGCTAATCTATCCATGGAGAAATTGATCTTAATGGGTAACAAATGAGTGGATTTGGTCAATCTATCCACTATGACCTAAATGACATCATTTCCTAAATGGGTTATGGTTAAACCCATTATAAAGTCCATAGAAATTTTGTCCCATTTGCACTTTAGGAATACGTAATGGCTGTAATAAGCTAGCAGGTTTCTAATGTTCAATCTTCACCTGCTGACATACTAGACACTTAGCTATATGCTCTATAATATGCTTTTTCATATCATGATACATCTTAGTGGCGCCAGGATGAATGGTATATTTAATTTGATAAGCCTCCTCTAATATCATATCCCTCAATCCTCTGACTCTAGGAACATAAATTCTATTCTGGAAAGTCACCATTCCATCAATCCCCTTTGTGAACTCCTTTGAATCCTTTAGAGACTCTAGGAATTCATCATCTTTTTTACCTTTTAAGATTTGGGCCCTAAGAGTATTTTCAATTCTTAGCTCACTTAAACAGATTTTGTTAGGTAACGTCAGAATAAAAAGACTCATATTCCTAAATTTCTCCATCAAATCCATCTCACTCATCATCATTTGAGCTAAATAGAGGGACTTCCTACTTAAAGTATCTGCCACAATATTTTCCTTACTTGGATGGTACTTCAATTTAAAATCATAAACCTTAATGAATTCCATCCATCTCCTCTATCTCATATTCAGTTCCTTCTGATTAAAGAGGTACTTGAAACTTGTATGGTCACTAAATACCTCAAATCTGGATCCATAGAGGTAGTGTCTCTAAATTTTCAAAGCAAATACTATGGCTACCAATTTTATGTTATGAGTAGGATAATTTCTCTCATGAGACCTTAATTATCTAAAAGCATAGGCCAGTTCCCTTCCTCCTTACATCAGGACACACCCTAAACCTTTCTTAGATGCATCATAGTATAACTTAAACTTTTCCAAAGGGTCTAGGATGACTAAGACAGGTGCAATGGTTAATTTCTCTTTCAAGGTTTGGAAACTTTGTTCACATTTTGAGTCCTACACAAATGGAACATCCTTCTAGGTTAGCTTGGTCATTGGCATCACTATTTATGAAAACCCTTGAATAAACTGCCTATAATATCCTGTTAACCCTAAAAAACTATAAACTTCAGTCATAGTAGTACGCCTTTCCTAGTTTACCACTGCTTCCATTTTAGTAGGATCCACTGACACTCAATCTTTGGAGATCACGTGCCCTAGGAATCTCACTTCTTCCAACCAAAACTCATAGTTTTCTAGTTTTTCATACAATTATTTTTCCCTAAGTATTTGCATAACTATCCTGAGGTGTTGTTGATGCTCTTGTCTATTTCTCATGGGAATAAGCCATGTTTGATGGGTTAGGGTGGTTTCTTCAAGTGTGGCAAACCAGGACGTTTCATCAAGGAGTGCCCATTGTGAAAGAAACAAACTGAGGCCTCTAAGACTTTAACTAGGGGAAGAGTCTACACCCTCAAGGGCAAGGAGGTAGACCAATCCGATAATTCCATTAAAGGTCAGTGTTTTATAAACGATGTTTCCTTGATTGTAGTGTTTGATTTTGGCGCCACTCATTCTTTCATTTCCTATGAATGTGTAGAAAGACTATACCTGCAACTAAATTGCCATATGAGTTATCCATTTCTACTGCGACTAGAAAACATGTTTTAACTTCTTTGACTTGCTTAAATTGTACAATCATTGTTGACAATAAACCTTTTATTGTTGACCTTATTTGTCTACCTTTGGTGGATTTAGATGTCATTCTTAGGATGGACTGGCTGTCTTTTAATGAAGTGGTCCTAAATTGCTTTAAGAAGTATGTGAATTTTATGGAAACTATACCTATGAATAGGGGTACAGAGAAAAAGATCCAACGATTATGTTTCTTATGTTCTTCTGAGGTTGGGAGTTAGTATAAGCTTGATAGTATCCCTACAATTAAAGAGTTCCTTAATGTCTTTCCTAAGGAGATCTCTAGTCTTACACCAGAGAGAGAAGTAGAATTCTTTATAGAGTTAGTTTTGGGAGCAGGAACGATCTCTACAACACCTTATAGGATGTCTTCTTTAAAATTAAGTGAGTTGAAAATGCAAATAGAAGACCTCCTAGAAAAGCAACTCATTAGACCTAGTGCTTCATCATGGTAAGCACCGGTGTTATTTTTGAAGAAAAAAGATGGAAGTATGAGAATGTGCATAGATTATAGGCAATTGAAAAAGGTGACAGTGAAAATCAAGTATCTCCTCCCTAGGATTGATGATCTATTAGATCAACTAAGAGGATTAATTGTGTTTACTAAGATTGATTTGAGGTCGAGGTACCATAAAATTAGGGTGAGAAGTGAGGATACCTAAGATCGCTTTTAGGAGTAGGTATAGGCATTATAAATTTCTTGTAATGCCATTTGGTTTGACCAATGCTCCAACCACTTTCATGGATTATATGAATCGCATTTTTAGACCCTACCTCGATCATTTTGTGATAGTGTTTCATTGATGATATTCTTGTATATTCTAGAAACAAACAGGAACATGAGGAACACCTTCGGATTGTGTTACAAGTGCTTAGATAGAAACAGTTGTATGCCAAACTTGAGAAGTGTACGTTTTGATTAAAGGAAGTGAAATTCCAAGGGCATGTGATTGCCAAGGATGGGGTAGTGGTAGATCCAAGTAAGACTAAAGCAGTGGTCTATTGGGAGAAACCTACAACAGTGATTGAAATCTATAGTTTCCTCATACTAGCAAGTTACCACAAGAATTTTATCCAGGGGTTTTCGCAAATAGCAATGCTAATGAATAAGTTGACTCGGAAGGATGTTCCATTGATGTAGGATTCTAAATGTGAACATAGTTTCCAAACCTTGAAGGAATGGTTAACTAATTATCCCAAATTCCTTGGAAAGGTTTGAGCTATACTGTGATGAATCTAAGAAAGGTCTAAGGTGTGTCTCAATGCAAGAAGGGAAATTAATGGCCTATACTTCCAAAAAACTAAGGCCCTATGAGAACAATTATCCCACTCACGACTTAGAATTAGCAGTCATAGTGTTTGCCTTGAAAATCTAGAGACAATACCTTTATGGGTCTAGGTTTGGGGTATTCAGTGACCACAAAAGTCTCAAGTACCTCTTTGATCAAAAGGAGTTAAATATGAGATAGAGGAGATAAATGGAATTCAACAAGGATTATGATTTAAATTCAGATACCATCCAAGCAAAGCCAATGTTGTGGTAGATGCCCTGAGTTGGAAATCCCTCTGTATAGCTTAGATGATGGTGAGTGAAATGAGTTGGATCAAAAATTTCAAAAATTTGAGATTATCCACGTTGATGCTACCAGATAGAATATGTTTAGGTGAATTACGGATTAAGAGTGACCTCAGGACTCAAATCCTAGAGGCCCAAAAGGAGGATGAATTCTTAAAGTCCCCAAAGGACCCAAGGGAATTTCGTAAAGAGGTCGATGGGCTAATGACCTTCCAAAACAGGGTTTATGTCCTGAGTCTAGGGAAATTGAGGGAGAACATCTTAGAGAAAGCCCATAGGAGTAACTATATGATTCTTCCTGGTGCCACTAAGATGTATCAAGACTTGAAGGGAAGATTTTGGTGGCCAGGCATGAAAAAGCACATTGCTAAGTATGTTGCTAAGTTCTTAGTGTGTCAACAAGCGAAGATTAAGCATTAAAAACTTGCTAAGTTGTTGCAGCCTCTTGATATCCCTAAATGAAAGTGGGATAAAATATCTATGGACTTTGTGGTAGATTTACCTAGGACCCAGTCAAAAAATGATGCTATTTGGGTGATGGTAAACTGATTAACTAAGTCTGCACATTTCCTATCCATTAAGATTAATTTCTCCTTGGATAAATTATCCTATTTCTACATTTAGAAAATAGTGAGACTTCATGGGATCCCTACTAGCATTATCTCAGATAGAGACTTCCAGAGAGGAAACTAAGAGCACTTGGAGCAGCTTGGAGTGTGACAATCCTTGCTAATCCTTGGAGCATAATACCTCAATTCCATTGTCTTTTCACAAAGGTCACAAGCCGTGGAAATTCAATCAAGAATTGAAGGAAAAGATTGGGAAGCATGAAGAGGCAATTAGGAGCATAATCAAGGAGTAGTTCAGAGTCAAGGCTATCCATCCAAAACTTAACCGATAAGGGTCTTTTTGTCTCTATTTTGTTCTTCTTCCTTTATTATATTTCTTGTTGTTTTATTCATGAACATAAGTAGCTAGATTGGTAGAACCCTATTGGGGTTCTTAGACTATGTTGATATTTTGATTTGAACATGATTGAGTTATGAATTGAATTGTGTGATCTTCCTCTAGTTAAAGATTAATCAAGTTTTTATTACAAGACATGGTAATAAAAACTATCTAGATTCCTCTCAAATACTCTACCTGATGATGTTTGGAATTGGAAAACTAACTAGAGAGAATAGTTGATCTTCGCTCAGACCAAGAGGTTGATAACTGCTAGACCAGGAGAAACTCCTAAAAAGCTTAATGTTGATCTAAACTTGACCATTGGACACAAATAGCCAATGGAAGGTATAGGTTTAAGAAATCCATTGAAACCAACCGGAAATCTAGATTTGTTTTACACAGGTAGCACAATCAATCTCATAACCTATTATCTTTTGTTTGCATATCATCCAGTCTAAGATCCCAATGGGTTTGCTTTTCTAGAAACTTGATAATTCTCTATCTTAACACTTACCTCACTTTCTCTTCGTAGCTCAATAGTAGTAGTTAGATTTAGTTTAGATAAACCACTATTCTTCTTAGGCTAAATAACAACGAGTAAGTAGTAACTTTGGGCTTTCCCGTTCCTGTGGGATACGACCTTGATACTCACCTTTGCACTAGACTACACTGACAAGTGCACTGCCTTAAGGTGTGGCTACATATAGTTCATTGGTAGCACACCAAGTTTTTGGCGCCGTTGCCAGGGAATATTTGTGAAAACTAGAGTGAATTTGCGAATTGTTACTTTAGCCACTCTTACTTGTTTTCATTTCTATTTTTTTTTTTATTTACTTTCTTTCTTTCCTTCTTCTTTGATACACTTGTTGGGTTGTTTTGCCAATGTGGTAGATTATGACCATGGAATATACATCATTCTTGGAAGCCCAAAGAGAGCTTCTAACAGCTCGAAATGATCTTCTAGCCGAAGAGATTATCGAACATCTAAAGCCAGAGCAAGCATCACAATTTTGCTGTAAATTTTGTGGTGGCCCACATTATAGTGAACACTGTACTGCAGGGGGTATGTTTGCTAACACTTTTGATTCTTTTTATCCTTACGTTGATTCTACTGATTTTGAACAGGTCGATTATACAGGGAATTCCCCAAGTCAGCAGAATAATCTATACAGCAATACATACAAATATGGGTGGAGTAACTATCCAAATTTTGGATGGAATAATGATACCCAAGGTTCACCAGATCTTTAGTGGTTACACCAGCAGCAAACCCAACAACAAACTACTCTGAATCAATTTTCTCAATTTCAAGAGAATGAATCCAATTTGGAGGAAATGATCATAGAGTATATGTCCACTTTAAAAAGCAGTTTCCAACAAACAGACACAATCCTGAAAGAGCAACAGGCCTCCATTCAGAACATAGAATACCAAGTAGCCTAGATGTTTAAAATATTGGCTGAAAAATAGCCAGAGACGCTCCCTAGCACCACAGAGTCTAATCCAAAGGAGCAATACAATGCTATCACTCTGACATCTAGTAAGCAAGTATCTGACCCTTTGCTATTGACTGATGATAATATTATTATACAAGATGTGCCATTCACTAAAGAGCCAGAGCCTGAGGTAAGTAGGCCATTGAAAGTGGAGGACAAGAGTCCTATAATAGAGAACCAGCCACCTATTCCATACCCTACTGATTGAAGCAGGAGAAGGTTTATTTTGACTTAGCTACTTCCTTAAGGAATTCCTTAGATCATGGTGATCTTGTTTATTCTATGGATGTTTCAGATGATGTTACTAAGTCATAACTTTAGGAATTCTTGCATAATAACCCATCACAAATAGCATTGCAAGAAAATGAGGAAGAGTTGTCCAACGAGCAAGTTTTGGAACAACTAGCAAATTTTCTAGCTACCGAGCCTAGCAGTTATACTAACCTCTCTCTTTCTTTTGATAGGTCAGAGGTACATAAGGTGAAAGCCTCAATTGAGGATCCCTTAGAGCTAAAACTGAAAGGATCACCTATGCACTGAACCTATACTCATCTGTGTCAAATGGATAAACTACAAATGATAATCACAGACGACCTAATCCCTACTAAATGGGATACAATTTTTGCCTCTCTCAGAGACCACCTCAAGGCATATTTTTACAAGATTCCCCCACCTCTCTCGTTTCCACCTAAACGAGATAAAGCTTAAACCACTCCTCTACATATACATTTATACATGTACATAGATATACAGACACATACACACACAAATAGAGATATATATATACATATACATTTTTTTCTTCTTCTATTTAGTGCATAAATTAATAAATTCTCAAGTTTCTAGGAAAACTTAGAATCCTTACAGAGTCAGATAGGTAAACAATCACCATCTCAAGCATTACGATAGAGACCCTCTTGAGGACCAGGTAATCTTCCTTCATGACCTGATAAATAAATGAGTTCAAAAAAAAATATTATTCTTTTGTTTTTAGTTTTATGTTATTCAGCTCACATGCCAATAAAATTTTCCCAACTTACTTGGAGAAACAAAGAAAGTGTACCCCAAGGATTCTAGCTGAAAGGGGAATGGCTAGGATTAAAAGATTCATGACAACCTATCATGAAAATGATAAGTTACCATGACTTCAAATGATAAGCCATCGTGATAAACTATCATAGTTTCAAGTGATAAGCAATCATGGTCTGAGCAATAACTTATCAATGATAAGTTATCACGCAAAGACCAAACTCACATGATAGCCTATCACTAAGATTATAATAGTCTATCATAAGAGATAACTTGTTGGAATAGATTTCATGAAAGCAAATTTGAATTTTAAAGATTTTCAAACCTTTCAAAATTTTTGGAATTTTCTCTTTCTTTATATAAAAGTCTCAAGTTTTCAAAAAATTGAATTGATTTCCGAATTATCTTATAATTTTTTTGAAAAATTAAAAATTTCCCTTAAAAAGTAATTTTGGTCTTCAAAGATTTTACATTAGGATGAAGGAATTTTGAATTCTTTTTCATCTTAAGGATAATATGATCATCAAAATTTTAAACATATTCATAAGTTAACTTATCCTTAGGATCTTTCAAACACTTTCAATAGAATATGATCAATTCAAAAAGAGTTATCAAGAATCCTTTTAATTTTTTTTTTTCAAAAGATATGGCTTATCCAAATTTAATTCCAAAAGCTTATCCCTCCCTCCTCTTCACGCGTGGATTCCTTCTCCTAGGAGGACACGGTTTCCTTTTCCTATATAAAGGTTTAGCCATCACACTCTCCCACATGAGATAGTAAGCTTCAAATTCTTTTAATCATTTGTGTGAATTTTCAACCACCTTAAGATCAACTCTCAAGCATAATTGTTCTTCATACCAAGTAAGTATATTTTCTTCCTTAAATTCTCTTTTCTCTTTTCATGAGCATTCAAAAAATAATTTTTTTTTAGGATTATTCTTTAATTATTTCATACATAAATTTCTTCACTATTCACATGTATAGCACTCATCATTCTTTAATAATCACATGCTTTCTTTCAAAGTTCATGCTTATAGTTTCAAGATTCATTCTATAATTTCTTCTTTAAGATTCATGCTTCTTTGATCTCTTATGTGCATACAATAATTGTGTCATCATCATGGCTGCCAAAGATTCATCCTTTTAAGAACATAAAGATAAGATTCTATCATATAGGATTCGAAAGAAACATTTGTTTTGTGCGCAATTCTTGTTATGAGTTATTTTAGATGTCAAAACAAAAATTTGGAAACTATAGAATCTTGTGACTTTCTTTCACATTAATCTGTTCTTTCTATGGTTTCTATGGGTTCTTGATAGAATCTTCAATCTTTCTTTCTATAAATGGCCGTGTATGATATTGTTTCTTGTATACATGAAGAACTTCAAAGAACCGTTCTTTAATAAAACAAGGAAAAGCCATTCTTGAAAATAAATTAATAAATAAATATATGTGTAATCATGTTCTTGTTTCTTTCTTCATTCTTTTATAAAATAAATCATGATCATGTAAGAACTAAACAAGATTCTTGTTTCTTTTCATGCATGCATCAAGATTCTAGCAATAGAATCTTTCTTCTTTACATCTGTTATTTTGAAATAAATCATAAGGATAATGTTACATACAGAAGTCATGCTCAAAGATTGATATATGCTCTTTAGATTTTTTTTTATAACTAACTTATGTCAATTCAGGACCATGTCGAATTCCTCATCTTACAATGTTACAACATAGATTGCTGACATTCCGTAAAGCAGAGTAAGAGGAGAAGTACGAAGTCTTTCGCTATAAGATGATAGGAGCTGGATGCTGCATCAACCTAAAAGACATCCTGACAGTAGGATTAACTAATGAAATCCATGAACTCCTAGATTCACTACCTTTTGCAAGGCTATTCACCATCAACGAACCTACGTATAGGGAATTGACCTTGGAGTTTTGTAGCACTTTCTCCCTAAAGAAGCATATAGTTGAGTGGATTGAGCCAGATACTATTTCATTCCGCTTAGGGGTAGTAGATTTCTCTATGTCCATACCTCACTTTGGATGGCATTTAGGCCTATGGACAATGGAAGAATTACATGAAAATGAGTACAAAGGATGCCTCTATGCTCCAACAGCTCCCTCGCATATGATGTGGAATCAAATAGCACTCAAACCTAGCTGTTACAACCCGAGCAGATCTAAGGCCACTAGCCTTCCTGATGGCTTAAGGTACCTCCATTCCATCTTAGTAAAGGAGATAAATTCGGAGTTGTCACCCAGACAGACTTGTTCCTCCTATGGGCAATGCATCAACATAAGAAAGTAGATCTTGGTTTCATTTTAGCAAACCAGATCTCCACTTTCATAGAAGATGTCAAGAAGAGTACAATATGCTTTGTCCCATACATCACTCAGCTAGCAAGGAAGATAGGAGTCTTAGATGATTGCATAAATGACCTCACTCAAGTAGGACGCATACAACCAGTAGGTCTAAAGAAGATGATGAATATGCAAATGATATACACATCCCGTGGCCATAATGGTCCAGCCTATAAGTTGGTGAGCCAAAAGCAGGTCATACAGCCTAGAGACACTATAAGAAATGATGAACAACCTGCAAGAATAGATGATCTACCATCTCCTGTAGCAACAGAAGTCCCTAGGCCGAAAAACCTCAGCATCTCAGCTAATTAATTAGCCAAGTTAGCAAAAATTCAGCAGCAGCATATTACTAAATTCAGATCTTTTCAGCAAGAAATCAGAGAATGCCAAGATACTATCCAAAGCACTCTCAGACATATCTCAGCTGGATTAGAGAGCCATATTCAACAGTCACATCAAATGACTTCTCAGATCCAAAGGCTAGTTGATGCACTACCAGCATCCCTTGCTGACTTAGATAACCTGGACATATACTTTGAGGATATTCTACCACCATCTCCTAAGAATCCACCAGCATAGTAAATCAGTAACATTCTCCTTTGTCTCATTTTATACTTTCATTTTGTCAATGAGTCCTCCACATTTTGTTATACACTGAGCACAGCGTCTGTCTCAAGTGTGGGGTGACTCCTTTCGGTTTATTTTAGTTTATTTCAATTTCATTTTAGTTTTTTTTCCTTTGCTTTATTATAAAAAAAATCTTTCAAAAAAAATAAAAGTTTCCAATTATTTTATTATATTCTTCAACCAGTTTATGTCTTCTCTATTTTATATTTCTTCATTTATTGCCTAATTTTTCAAAAAAAAAATTCTTATTTAACTTCGTTACTTTCAAATAAACTACTTTACACTGATTCAGAGCATTGATAGGACTTAGAAAACACACAAGTCCCTACAAGTGAGACTTTTGTTTCAATTTATATTAAACAATAACTGTAATTCATAGCTCATAGAAAAATAGTTCTATAACACTTAAATGCTCCAATATCTTTAATCATGTTCTACATTGCATACACTCTTAGCTAATAATAGGCATAGGAAGACATACATGCATTACTTGATTGGCAATTTTATTGGAAATTTTAGGAACCTTATAAAACCACACCCTATAAATGTGAGGATTTGAGCCAAGAGAGCATTCATTTAAAAACAAGAAAATGAAGTTATCTCACCATCTTGCTTACAATATAACCCATATTCAAGGAAATCCCATGAAAGACTATCATTTTCTCACTCTTCAAGACACCATTTCAGCCTTGGTACAAGCTGGGGTTTTTCAAGACTAAGGTTCCAAACATGAAAAATTTCTATTTCTTAGATTATCAAGCATTTCAACATGTACATAGCCAAAAACACAAGTAGTTTTCAACATATTCCAAACCCATTCAAACAAATCATCCATAAGAATGTAGAGAGAGAAAAACCATCCTTCTTGCAAGAGTAAGAACACCTTAAACAAACCATCAAACAAGAAAAGAATGGCATAGCCATGTTTAGCTACCTTAAAAATGTAAAATAAGTGGAATCTCCAAGTTGTTTTGCCTTGAAAACCTTCTTCTCCAAGCCTAGGTTTGTGTTTGGCTAGCCCTCTCTTCTCCTCTCCTCTTCGACAATTTCAGAATCCTAAGGTAGAAGAAGACTTAAATTAGGGTTTTGGTAAAATTACCAAAATGCCCTTGGCATGAAATGACTAATTTTCCCTTACTACTTCTCCTTAGGAATGTAATTTTGTGCAACTTCTATGGGCTGGGACGTTTCTGCCCATTAAGAATTTTGAAATTTTAGAATGGTCCCTCTTCTTTTTAGAAATTACAAATATGCCCCTAAAGAAATTACCATTTTTCCATTTAAGTCCAAATGGCCATTTTAACTCTATTTTTCACCCTTTTTGGCCTTAATGTGTAAAAATCACTTAAATAAGGTTTCATAAAACTTATTTTTGTGAATATACTAATTTAGCCTTCTTTTAGCAAAATTATCATTTTGCCCCTAAGGCAAAATTACCTTTTGCCCTTTATGACAATGTTGTTATTTTGCACTTTCATTCTTTCTCCTTTTGGACATAAATTTTTCTTGTAGAGGGTGCATTTCATTTTACTATATCTCTAGAACTTGCTTTGTAATACTTGTCAAAATTACATGAATTTTTGAATATCAGATATGATTTGGGCAACTTAGGTTATGCCATTGATGACCAAAAAGCCTACCCTATGTGTTTTCCTTAGTTGACCATCATTGAGCCTTGACTTTTCCTTCCATTTATATACACCTCTACACCCCATGTTCCATTTCTTTCTACACTATCTTTCTTTGCCACCGTATATGTTGAAACTTGTGTGGTCTGTTCTTCATAGCTGGATTAAAATGCAGTATCTTAATAAATGGATTCACTGAGTCTCCTCTTTATTTTGAGATACCCCCTCAGTCCAAGACTGAATATTAGAAAGACTGCAAGACTGCAAAAAGAAAAATAAAAACAATATATGAAGAAGATAAAAAATGAAAGAAAGAAAGATAGAAGAAAAAAGAAGAAAAAAAGAGAGTATCAAAGCAGTCTCTGTACTATCCTCGGAAAGGTTATTCTCTGAACTAAAAAGCTCAGTGAAAACTATGTTTACCGCATTTAATCCTTGGAATTTCCTTAGGATCACATGTATTTTCAACATATATGTACCCTTTGCTCCCAAATTCTTTACCTACCTTTACCTCAAGCCCCATTACAACCCTGTCAAGACCCTCTTATCATGATATTCAAATTTTTGCAAGTAGTAGAGATGAGATTTATAAGCAAGCATATGGAAGGCATGGTACTATGAAATTGCTTGAGAGATTTCACTCCACTTATATACACTTCTGAGCGACATTGAGTGATCTCTGTGAGGCAGTGGTTCCTAATCAAATAATGAAATGCTTGTTATGGAAGTGCATACAATTTAACTGTTCCTGTTATCTGTGAAGGTTTTGCAATGATAAAATTATGATCAAAATTCATTTGGGAAGCATTAGGTAACATAGACTATGAAGTATACATGAACTATGAGGAGCTATTATTGCTTTGTACAAATGAAATGAAAGTTTGCTTGAGGACAAGCAAAAGTTTAAGTGTGAGGTATTATGATAAGTACAAAATTATACATATTTATTGGCTAAATTTCACTCACTTTAGGAGTATATTTTATGTGTTTGATGTATAATTACCCATATTTCTACTTGTTTTCATGTTATCTAAGATTTTCCCAAGTACAAAGCAGTTTTGAAGCAAAATGGACTGAAACCAAGCATCTAAAGGCTGAAAGCACCTCAAAATGCACCTTTTCGCATGGGCACTCACGAAGTCTTCTAGAAAACACCCTGCCACATGTCCATGCTACCTTAAATCTTCTATAACACACCTCTCCACATGACAAAGACATCTTATAGACTCCTACACGACCAAAGCAACAATTTTTAATCAAGGAACGGCTGAAAAATCATCATGGATGGATGTCTTCTAGAACATGGCCTACAACATAGCCTACAACATGGCCATGTCACCCACATGGCCATGTGGAGGCCTAAGGAGACGCCTCCCTTGCCTATAAATAAGAAACGGCGCAAGGGAGGAGAGGAATCACTTCAAAGGCGATCCAGAGAGGAAACTGAGAGCACTTGGAGCATCTTGGAGTGTGACAATCCTTGCTAATCCTTGGAGCTTAATAATTCAATTCCATTGTCTTTTCACAAAGGTCACAAGCCATGGAAATTCAATCAAGAATTGAAGGAAAAGATTGGGAGGCATCAAGAGGCAATTAAGAGCATAATCAAGGAGTAGTTCAGAGTCAAGGCTATCCATCCAAAACTCGACCGATGAGGGTCTTTCTATCTCCATTTTGTTCTTCTTCCTTTATTATATTTCTTGTTGTTTTATTCATGAACATGAGTAGCTAGATTGTTAGAACCCAATTGGGGTTCTTAGACTATGTTGATATTTTTATTTGAACATGATTGAGTTATGAATTGAATTGTGTGATCTTCCTCTAGTTAAAGATTAATTAAGTTTTTATTATGAGATGTGGTAATAAAAACTATCTAGATTCCTCTCAAACACTCTACCCGATAATGTTTGGAATTGGAAAACTAACTAGAGAGAACAGTTAATCTTCGCTCGGGCCAAGAGGTTGACAACTGCTGGACTAGGAGAAACTCCTAAAAAGCTTAATGCTGATCTAAACTTGACCATTGGACACGAATAGCCAATGGAAGGTATAGGTTTAAGAAATCCATTGAAACCAACTGGAAATCTAGATTTGTTTTACACAGGTAACACAATCAATCTCATAACCCATTATCTTTTATTTTCATATCATCCAGTCTAAGATCCCAATGGGTTTGCTTTTCTAAAAACTTGATAATTCTCTATCTTAACACTTGCCTCACTTTCTCTTCGTAGCTTAATAGTAGTAGTTATATTTAGTTTAGATAAACCACTATTCTTTTTAGGCTAAATAACAACGAGTAAGTAGTAACTCTGGGCTTTCTCATTCCTGTGGGATCAGACCTTGATACTCACCTTTGCACTAGACTACACTGACAAGTGCACTGCCTTAAGGTGTGGCTATATATAGTTCATTGTTAGCACATCAGTTAGTTCTACTTTGATAAAAATGTTCATTTTATCCTTATGGTAAATCATTCTTAACACCACATAAGCAATAACATCTACATAAATAATCATTAATAATAATAATAATAATAATAATAAATCAAAAATATTGGAGGCAAATATTACAAGCAATTGACTATCAAGCCTTTAGCAGCCAACTGGTAGCTCTTGGCCAAGATAGGGTCAGAAGGGTAGCTAGCTAGCAGCTGATTGGCAGCATGAGATCAGTTGACTGCCAGCCCACTATTTCAGATAAGGAGCTCAACAAGAGGAAATTAGCCCAAAGTCTCACTCAAACTAAGGATATAAACTTGGGATGTAGTGGGTAACGATGAGAGGATCCTTGTAATAGTGATACAAGAAAGCCAAAAAACATAAGAAAGGAAAGAGTGAAGTATTCTAAGTGTATGCATTAGTGGTAGATAGGCTCATGATGGAGTGACCGATTGTCGATATGGGATGGTCATTGGACATACCACGATTGTGCCATGAATTAGGATGGTTAAACATCCACTTGAACATAGATAATTTCAAAAACACTGTGATGGTTGTGAACTTTAAGTTAGTATCATCTTCCAAAGGTCATTTAAGAAACACATACTTAGAGTTAAGCATAACCATAGATATGAGCTGAATCACCCTAGTATATATGTTAGAGAATAGCCTAATGGGAGTGTAATCCATCGGAAAGGGATGGTGATTTCATAGCCCATGATCTGCGAAAGCAGAGTGGATAGGATCTGTCCAAAGTCGGACAGTGACCCATGAGTGATAACTAGTCTCGTTTGAGGAAGGAAGATAAGTTAGGTAGAGTTGACAACGATCCCGCTTGTTATGAGATAGTACTCAGATCTCATTGAGGGACGCCTCAAATAGTATAAAATTTAATGAGTGGCTGAATAATCACAAACTCGTGCATGTATGTAGTGGTACATGGAGTTATTTACTGGGAAGTGCTCCTAATAACTTGTATGATATGTTTATTTCTCCTGCTTATATGTTAAATGTAAAGGCATGTTTGTTACCCCATGAAATTTTTGATATGAAATTTATGATGGAAATGATGATGAATGAACATCCCTCATTTCAAAGTTTATATGTTTAAATGTACATGCATAGATATGAGAACATGACATGAAAGTATGCTTCATGCACCTCATCCTAATAGCATATGTTATATTTTATGATGAAAAGAAGTAATCATGATGGAGAATTTGAAAATTAACTATTTGAAATTTTTTGTAATGAACATGGTTTTAGTCATAATGTTTTCTCTCCAAGAACTTCACAACAAAATGGAGTTGCTAAAATGAAAAATAGAACATTGTAAGATATGGCAAGAACTATTCTTATAGACCATGATCTTCCTAAATATTTTTGGGTCAAGACCATTAACATTGCTTGTTATGTTTTGAATCGATGTCTCATCAAACCTATTCTTAAGAAAACTCCATATGAGCTTTGGAAAGGTAAGAAACCCAATGTGAGCTATTTTCATGCTTTTTACTAAAAAAATTCTTTATTCACAATAATAGGTAAAGATAATCTAAGCAAATTTGATGCAAGAAGTGATAGGGGTATTTTTCTAGTTTACTCTACATCTAATACATCATAGAGAGTATTCAATAAAAGAACATTAGTCGTAGAAGAATCCATGCATATAGTTTTTGAAGAATCTAATGTATCTTTAAAAAGACACATTATACTAGATGAGGATGAAGTCACTATGAGTAACAAGAATGACCTTGTAGTAAAAAAATAATGATAAACCAGAACCAATCTCTAACTCAACTGCGAATTGGTAGGACACGGAGATCGATTGATCAATATGAATCTCAAGAGTGGATGGTTGATCACTGCCCCCTTATCCTGGAGGCTCTTTGGCCGAGGAGGGGCCTTTTTGGCAAGTCTCACCTTCTAGTGGAAATGTTCCAAACATTGAAGAAGAGAAAGAACAACCTAACTATAAAGAGGAAACTATAAAAAGGTCCAAATTGTCAAGGGAATGGAGACTTTCATCATCTTGTCCCATGGAATACATCCTTGGTGATCCATCCCAAGGAATTAGAACAAAGTCATCATTTTGTAATGAGAATCACCTTGAATTTTTGTCTCAAGTGGAATAAAAAACCATAGATGAAGGACTTTCTGATATATATATATATATATATATATATATAATGAGTGAGCTTATTTGGAGTCTTTAAATAATGGTAGTCCCTTATGGTCTTGTCTTGGAGTCCTTCTAGAAGTTTATTTAAGTTGGTATACCTTGATAGGGATAGAGTTAAGCTTGTATTTATTATGATAAGTGTGGTTAATTATATTTATCACAAGTATTTTTATTAATGGCATGTATATAAATACATAAAAAAAATACTAATATAAAATTGTCAACATTAATTTTAAAAATTTATTTAAAAACTAAAAAACAAAAACAAAAACACATGATATCTTTATGTTAATTTTGGCAAAACAAAACTTTGGGTCCCTTAAATTTGACTCATGTTTAATTTTTGTTCCTCAAATCTAATTGGTTTCATTTTAGTCCTTTAATTTTAAAAACTCAATCAAAATTTTTCTAATCCCTAACATAGTTAATTTACTTAATGGAGTTGAAACTAATTTTAATATCTCTATGCCAAATTATTGCTAATATTATTAGTCTATTAATCTTATATGTAAACCCAAAAAAATTCCTAAATTTAAACTTTAAGATCCAAATTAGATCCGAATGTATCTCTACCTTCTTGCACTTCTTCCACACAAAAAAGAGAATATCCTTTTATCATAGATCAAAATTATTAGTCATCATCATCTTGAAGAACAACACTCAAAACTCAAATTCAAAAAATTAAATTGAAAATATAAACTCCAATCATTCTAAATACCAAACTAAATCAACCTAACTTCAATTTACACAAAAATTTACCTTGTGAAGAGAAATTGTTGTTGGGTAAATTGAATTGCGTACTCCAAGATTCTTTCTCTCTCTTCTATGCTATGCTAATGTAAAAAGGAAGATGTTAAAAAATTTGATGATTTGATTTTTTTAATATATAAGTTTACTAAATTGCTAATATTGACAATAATTTGACTTATAATTATTAAAATTGGCTCCAAATCAGAATCTTTTATTAAATAAATTAACAATGTTACATGTTAAAAGAATTTTAATTGAATTTTTAAAATTATAGGAGTAACGTGAAATAAATCAAAATTAAGAAATAAAATTAAAACCTAAGATAAAGTTAAGGGTAAAAAAATGTTCTTTTACCTTTTAATTTTTTATATGTAGGATCCGTTTTATTTCAGTATCATTTCGTCAAAAGATATTATTTAGATATTAGGATACAATTTGAGAAGATTCCACATAAAGCACACGTATTTCTGGAGTCCACCACAGTCCTCGATGTATCTCATATTAGGAAATATTGTCGTAGTATTGAAAATTTGACCTATTATTCGTTTTAGGTATAACTTGTATTGGCTGAAGCAGCGTGATGCCCTAAAGCTGTTTTATTATTTGTGTTTTTAGCTTCTATAATCTATTTGCACTATTTTGTTTCAGTAGCAGCTGGCCACGATTGCAAAATTTACGCCACAAATTCGGTCAAATAAAATGGATCAAAGTCTTCCTTGTGTTCCTACCTACGCCAAACAAAAAATGCCCAAGCCTTTTTTACCATTCAATTCTCAAGATCTAATGTTTTCTTGTGGTAGTAATAATAATAATAACTCAATTTCACCTTCAATATGAGGAAAGTATATTAAAGAAAAATCTAAACCTGAAATTTGAATGGAGTTCCATTGTTTTACATCATGAAAATAAAAATTAAAGTCTGATCTACATTTACAAATAATCAAATCTGTACTAATTTCTTGGTCAATTAAAAACACGTCGTACTTATTTCATAATGCCCCTGAAAAGACAATAAAAAACGTTTGTATTTTAAAAGTTTCAAAGCTAGTGCCAAATAATTGATTCATTTGCTTTACATTAAATAAAAGAGTAAATTGCACTGCTTTTTCACAGATACTAAAATCAAAATATTTTTATATTTATTATTTATATAAATAAATATATATTTTACTAATATAAAAAATATTTTTTAAAAATTTAAAATAAAATAATTTTATTATTTTTAACTCAAAATAAATAATTTTTAATAAATTATAATTATTTTTAAAATAAATAATATCATTAAAAATATTTTAATTAAAATGAGTGAAATTATAAATTTTTTAAAAATAAATTTAAATTTTTTAAATAAAAAAAGTAATTTTGATATCTTTTTAAAAAAAAAACTTATAATTTACTCTAAATAAAATAATAAAAAACAAAATTCATTTCTCGCTAACAAATACTTGCTTCATTTTTTTAATTCGACCAAATGCAAAGAGTGCCATCCGTTTTGCTGCAAGAGTTACGACCAAATTGATATTTAGTTGAAGAGTCTTGCACGCACCAAACCAACTGAATGGCGGTGGATGAAGATCCTCGTTTCGTTTTGTCCGTAATACCGAAACTGAAAATGAACTTCAAAAGCCAGGATTACAAATCCACGCTTCAATCAGTGACTTTGCTTATTGAAACTTAGAAGCAAGAAAAACATCCTAGTATCTTTTTAGGCTTTGGCTGTTTTTATTATTCTTATTCTTTCTTCCACTCTTCTTCAAATTTGAATTCTTGGTGTAACCTTACGCAGTTCGAGGAACTGGGAGGTTTGGTGCTTATAATTTTATTTTCTAAGTATTCTTAGCTGGGCCTATCATTCTCCCGTTAAAATTTCGGTAAAAAATTATTGCAGAATCTTTTTTTTTTCCTTTTTTAATTTTCTTTTTGTGATAGGAATAATGAAATAATATCAAGACCGAATAAATCAGGTAACTGAACCTGAACCCTCTTCCTTCTGTTGTAAAGGTTTGCTCAGATAGCTGAGTCTACGGAAGAAGCAAAAGGGTTCAGGTACTTTGGAGTTTATTCATATTTGGGATTTTTGTCTATGTCCTTCCTTGTTGTCTGTAAGTCTTTGAATTTGATACTTGAGAACAAAAATATCGATTAATTTGCCATGTAGTATACACCCCTTTGGCAATCCTCTCTTTTTTTCAAACCCAAAAAGTTAAGTTGGTTCTCCAGTTCATTCATATAAGATTGTGAGCTTACAGCTGTACTCTTTCTGTTTAACCTTGCTGAGGGTATAATATGACATTCAAATGAATGTGTTGGTTAATTTTGGCTCTCTTTTGTATTCCATTTGAAGAATTTAATCATTGATCCGTACCTTTTTACTCCTTGTCCTTGCTGCCCGCAGTGAGTCCCACTTCAGGGAGCTATGTCTAGCAAGTGTGGCTTGTAAGTCTAGGGGGTCTCTCATCTCTCCTTTTGGGCTTGTGCTTGTAACAGTTGGTGCTTTCATTGAGAGATGCAGAGGGGTGACCTATAAGCTGAATTAAGGTGCAGTGTGCTGTACTGCCGCCAAAGTGGGCCATTGCTCAAGACAAAATGCTGCATATATAATGAATTTTAAGTACAAAGCTTAACAGTGGAATAAATGTTCTCTAGTCAAAGAACCTCTATAAATAGAGGTGAAAACTTCATTCATTTAGCATTAAAAGCTAAGATCTGAACAGAAGAGCAAGGCAAAGAAAAAGAGAGATCCTCTGAGTGTGAGAGAAAGAAAGTTTGTGACTTCCAAGAGCAGATAGTGTGGCAAGTACACTAGGGGCATTTTCCAGCCATCACAGTATACTAGGTTTTGTACCTCTTGTGAGAGTGTGGTGAGGATGCTCTAATTATCCTTGATATAAGGGACTAATTTTGGAGGTTTTTTTATGTTAAACTTGGTATTCCTTTCATTTTTTATTGCACTTTGCATATATTTGTTTTTCTACATTACGGTATCAAATTAATCTAGAATTATCAGATGATTCTTGGTGTTGATTGTTACTTTTGAATTTTACTTTTCATGTGGGAATCATTCATTTTTTTCCAATACAAACTTCATATTTCTCATTAGATATTCTTACTATTTATCCTATTCTTTTGCAAGGTACCTTCATCTTAGATGGCAGTGATGATGGCTTTGCATGGTGGCTATTGTCACCATGAGTTGATAAGTCAAGGAAGAACACTAGAAAATCTTGGATTTTCTGGCTCAATTTCTATTCACAAATTGTCAAAGATTAAGAAGTCAACGCATGATTCGGCCAGGAACCATAGATTTCCAAGTTTCCTGGTGCAAATGAGACAAACTGAGTTGCCACCCTCGAAGTATGGTACCAATGGTAGAGCTGTTAAAATGGTACCAGCAACTGAGCTAGTGAAAAGAAGAACAATGCCAGCAAATAAGGTGGAGACAGTGAATGGTTCAAAGAAATCTGTTAATGGGGCAAGTGTGGTAAGAAAAGATCCTACAACAGCCTTGACAAAGACAATGAAGTCTAGAAACACAAAAGAACTTCCACCATTGGAGGAGTTAAAAGTTTTGCCTTCAGATGAAGGCTTTAGTTGGTCCAATGAAAATTACAATTCCTTGCAGAGGTCTATAGATGTTTGGTCTTTCGTCATTTCTTTACGCATTCGTATCTTGTTGGACAATGCAAAATGGGCATATGTAGGAGGCTTCACCGAAGAAAAGCAGGTAGATTCTCAAAATTGTGTTATGTTGATTTTAATCGTTACCAATTCAAAACCTCATAACATAGTTTGTAGAGCAAGCAATGCATTATTTTTGTAGGGGACATAAATCATAGGATTCGAGCTTGATGGATGAAATGGAGAAAGGCTTTAGCTGTTATTTGCTATAGAAAAGTACCACTTGAGTTTAAGGACAAAATTTTTCGTACAGCTATAAGACTTGCATTGTTGTATGGTACTTAATACTGAGCGATAAAATGTCAACATAAGCAAAAAATCAATGTTACAAAAATGAGAATGTTACATTAGATGAATGGTCACACTAGAAATGATAGGATTAGAAACGAGTGTATTAGAGATAAAGTCAAGGTAGCACTTATCGTAGATAAGTTAGTAGAAACACGTCTTAGATGGTTTGGTCAGGTATAAAGGAGACCATTAAAGGCTCTCGTACGTAGAGTTGATCAGATGAAAGATAGCCCAATAATTAAAGGTAGGGGAAGACTAAAGAAAATAATAGAAAAAACTATTAGGATGGATTTAAGTATTAATAATCTAACTGTAGAAATGAGCAAAGATAGAATATATTCGTGTCACTTGATCCATATAGCCGATCCCACTTAGTGGGGAAAGGCTTGGTTTGTTGTTGTTGTTGGTCAAGTTTCATTTTTGTTTATGCTTGGCTCACCTAAAGTATTTTATCATTTCATTAAGAAAACCAGAAGACAAAAAACGGCATCATGGCTACGGGAGCGTGTATTACAGCTAGGTCCAACCTTCATTAAACTAGGACAGTTATCATCAACAAGATCAGATCTGTTTCCCCGTGAATTTGTGGATGAGCTTGCAAAGTTGCAGGTATTCTTGTACACTATCTTACTCATTTTTTTGGTGCCTTATAAATGCAAATGTCTTTTTTCAAACAAAATCCTTTAGTATTCATAATTTACTTTATATGAATTTGAGTTTTGATAACTAATCAATGTAATTCTCATTTTGCAGGATAAGGTCCCTGCTTTCTCACCAAAGAAAGCAAAAGGATTCATTAAAAGTGAGCTAGGGGCACCCATTGATCTATTGTTTAAAGAGTTTGAAGATCGGCCAATTGCTGCTGCTAGTCTTGGTCAGGTATTTGAGTCATCATTATTTTTCATAAGCTTATAGGTTATTGTATGATTTGGTATCGTTTGATAATTATTACAGAAAGTGGCATATAGCATAATGGTAGTTGTGTGCTCATTCTCGGAAGGTTTGGAGCAATATAAAAATCGCTTATGGTTGAAGTGAACTTTGCTGAATTCTACTCCTTCAGTCAACTAAATTGCAATCTTATGTAGTGTTATTCACTAAATATTTTTGTTGTTGCCTCTTTATAAAACAGACAATCCTTGAGATCATTCAGTTTTATTTGACATGAATTTGGGTGGCTATGTTTGTAGGTTCACCGTGCTATTCTGCATAATGGAGAAAAAGTAGTTGTCAAAGTCCAAAGGCCTGGTCTGAAGAAGCTTTTTGACATTGACTTGCGTAAGTTGTGCTCACTTTATTTGTAACCAGTAGATATCACTACCATTTGGTTTTGAAAGTGTAGATATTGCTGCTATTATTCCCTCCACTTTTTCCTGTATCTTGTAATTCATTACTACCTTTTGTAATATTAATGTTAGGCTATTACATAGTTGTAACATGGAACTTAAGAATTTTGTTTCTTGCTTTCAAGGAAGTGTAGATACAGAAACATATAGGTCAATCATATTAAGTAATCGGAATTGTTTTAAATGGCATGACTCTACAATCCCATATCCTTTTAGGTAATTTATAAATTATTTAGAGCTTAATTTATCAAAAAAAAAAAAAAAAAAACTACCAAATAGTTTTTTCATTTTCATTTTAGGGCGGGGGATAATGAAATTAATTATGACAATAATTTTATTGGTTAGTATGTTCACAAAACAAAAAATAGCAAATATTAAGTTGGTAGTAGAGAGAATAATCAGGGCACATTTTAATGGAACTGCTAGGCAGACTTCATACATTTCTTCCAGAAAGAAAAAAAAAATCTGATTTTTAGAAAAATATACTCTTTTTTCACCTTTTTTCTGAAATTTAATAATTATTGTTTTACTGATTGATATCTTTGGAAGAACACTTTCTAAATATTGGGTCTGACTGATTATTTTTCATGTTCGTGCAAAGAGATTTAAGGTTACTAGATTTTGTGAATTAATTTTGCCTGTCACTCTAATAAGCTTGATTCTTCTTTCCAGGAAACTTAAAGCTGATAGCAGAGTATTTTCAGAGAAGTGAAACTTTAGGTGGTCCAACAAGGGATTGGATTGGTATATATGAAGAATGTGCAACGTAAGATAGCCTTGAATTTTTCATTATTGATATTTCTGATGTGGGCAGCCACCTGAGCTAAACTCTGGTGGTTGGGGAAGGTGGTGGTTAAAGTAGATGTGCTAGGTTCAACACCTAGTAAACTAAGGAAAAAAATTAAGAACTTGATAGGCCCAATCACTAAAAAATATCAGAGGAAAGGAAAAGAACACGTGAGGAATAGTGGGACAGGGAAAGATGAGCTTAGAGTTTATTCTAGAAGGAAAAAAGGGGCTGGCAGAACAAAGACAAAGAATATCCTAACTAACCTGGCAGAGCAGAGGCATTTTGGGGATGGGTGCAGGTATTTGATGGGCAGAGTAATCATGTGGAAGGCAGGCAATTTCTGAGTGGAATGGAGGGAGAGTGCTAGCCTCTCGAAAGCTAGCTTTGTCATTTTATTTTTCCTTGTTCTTCTGCTATTTTGGTGCTGCTGTATTTTCTGTTTTCCTGGTGTGTTTGTGCTGCTATTTTCTGTTTTCCTGTGCTAGTTGCTACTGTTTTATGGTGTATTTTTCCTCTTTTGAGGTTTCCTTAGTATTATATCAGTATTATTCAGTCATCTAGACAGGTCCCTATCAGAACTATATATGGAGCAAGTTACCTTACCCTCATGGCATTTAGGATGTGTTTAGATTGGGGAGAATGAGGGTCAAGGGAATAGAAATTTTAATTTAGACATTTTGTTTTCTTTAGATTTAAACCTAACAATTTTTTTTTTCTTAGAATATGTTTGGGTTGATGAGAATGGATAAGAAAGGAAGGAAAAAAATTGTTTGTTTGAAACTAAAAAAAATAATAATAATCTAAACTAATATTCCTCTTCCTTTTCCTTTCCCTCAATCCAAACATATCAAAGATCTCAGTAACTCTATTTTGGACATAGTTTACCCACTTCCACTAATTAGTTATGCTGTCATTACTTATTTTAGAGCTTGAGCTCCCTTCACTGATAGATTTCTTGTTTTTTTGCCCTCATATTTTAAATTGTATTGCTCATGTTACTTTGCAGGATTTTGTATCAAGAAATTGATTATATAAATGAAGGAAAGAATGCTGATAAGTTCCGCCGGGATTTTCGAAACATCAAGTGGGTTCGAATACCTGTATGTTTCTGGCTGGATGACAACAAACTATTGTATACTCAGATAGTTTCAGTTCCCTTAAAGCAACAATTATCCCCCTCACCCCACCACCACCCAATTCCTTGCTCATGTAAAATATGCACTAAATTTATTAGTTTTGACTTTTTTCCCCATCATTTACTTCTTTGCAGCTGGTTTATTGGGATTATACAGCAACGAAGGTGTTGACATTGGAGTATGTACCAGGTCTTCATCTTGACTGATTAGTATGCCATGTTTTCCGTTTTCATTTACCAGTGGAACCTAATAATCTTTTTCATGGTGAAATCTTATATGTCATTGTGTCATCGAACTTAATTTCTTAAATAATCATACCTGGATTTTACCTCCAAGGCAGGTATCAAAATTAATCAGGTGGATACACTAACTTCTCGGGGTTATGATCGACTGCAGATCTCATCACGTGCTATTGAAGCGTACTTGATTCAGGTGCTTTGATTTGATTATGATTACTTTTCTGTTTCTGAGAATAATGAAATAATTCTATCCATATATATTATTATTTTTTTCTTTTAAACAACTATATATGGTTTCCTGATAATAGGTGTAGATTGTAGATATAAGTGTTTTATGAGAGAATAATAAATCAAATCCTGCTTATCGTACAGATACTGAAAACAGGCTTCTTTCATGCTGATCCTCATCCTGGAAATCTTGCCATTGATGTGGATCAAGCAATTATTTATTATGACTTTGGCATGATGGGAGAGATCAAAACTTTCACCCGGGAAAGGTTGCTCGAACTTTTCTATTCTATTTATGAGAAGGATGCCAAAAAGGTTTAGTTTTCTGCTATGACATGGATCACTTAAAATTTTATATATTATCTCATGCTAACAAGCTACTAACATATGATATTTTGATATGCTATTTGGAATACATTTTCTCCTTCCTGCCGCCTCTTGTGTCTAATCTCTAATGAAAAGATGCTTAGGTTGGTCAAACACTACAGAAAGCTTGATAATTATGAAAGATTAAACTATTAATTTGGTCCCTCAATTGCTTAACAAATTTAGCTTTGACCTCTGAAAATTAGAGTATACATGTTAGTTATGAACGTAACAAACTCATTGCATACTTGTCCTTTTGTCAAGTTATTGAAAGATGCTAACAGGAATAAATTGCAACAGGTTTGTTATTTTTAAGGATCAACTTGTACATTACTAATTTTAGGGAATGAAGCTAAATACACCTAACAATTATAGGTCTCTCAACTGCTTATCACTCTCAATAATTTATATTAAAAAACACAGGATATTAAAATATTTTGCCTGTGCCAAATCTTTTGCCAAAAGTATACTGAAGTAGTCAAGAACTTAAAATTATCATCCTGGGGAGCCTTTTTGCATTTTTCTGAAAACAAGCTGCAATGGTGCAGGTTATGCAATGCCTTATAGACCTTGGAGCACTCCAACCGACTGGGGACCTATCATCAGTAAGGAGATTAACTGACTGCAGTTGTTGACAAAATAGATTTGAATCTATAAGGGCAATGTTATAGAAAACTCGAGCTCTTCATTATTGGATTTCATTGAAATAGTGATAAACAATATTTTTTAACCCTATATTCAAATTTAAGGAGATCCAATGGTGGAGAGCCCGGGCTTCAAAGAGCTTGAGCTCTCTAAATTAAACCCAATTTATAATCCATATCTTGGAAATATAAATGCCTTTTGGTGACAGGTAAGGAGATCTGTACAGTTTTTCTTGGACAATCTGCTTGGCCAGACACCGGATCAGCAGCAAACTTTTTCTGCAATAGGGGAAGTATGTGAATATTTAGTTATAATGGTTCAATGAATTCTTCGTTGCTTTCATCATTACCTTAGGTTATTGTTTCTTTGTTAATGAGGAAAAGCTTAAGATGGAGGATTATTGCTTTACTTGGCTATTGTAACTTGTCTACTATTCTACTCTACAATTTGTAAATGTGGCCTCTTATGGCAGGATTTATTTGCTATAGCACAAGATCAGCCCTTCCGTTTTCCTTCCACCTTCACCTTTGTTCTTAGGGCCTTCTCAACACTGGAAGGTGTGCTTCTTCCTTTCCCTTCTCTCTCTCACTTAATGTTTTTTGTCCTAGTGATTATTTTCCAAAGTTTCTTGTGCACAATACCGTCACAACCTACTTAGTTTCATATCAGCTTGTGCATTGTAAGACAGGAAAACTACACATGTCTCCCCCAAACTATATCCTAATTACAACTATGGTAGATGAACTTTAAAACGTAACATTTAACCCCTCTAAACTATTTCAAAAAGTGAAAATATTACACATTAGTTAAAAGTTATGTGTAAAAGTACATGATTCTTACGTGATACCTTATGTATTTATCAGTTTCTGAATTGTGTAGTTTTAGACATTAATTATAAGTGAAATGTGTAATGTTTTCGTTTTTTGTGATAATTTAGTGGATGAAGTGTTATGATCTAAAGTCAATGCACTAAAATTGTAACTAGCGAAATGGTGATGAATGTGATGGAACTCAAGTGATTTGGGATACCCTCCCTCAAAAGCTAGGTATTGAAGGGAAAGAACCAAACCACTTAAGTATTCCATGAGCATCTCATTCTACTCGATGTGGGATTTAGGAAGCTCATACTATTCTAGGAACATCCCATATTATTCCCATCCCCATTATAGCACCGCTCCTTAAGAGACAACATTCCCACAGCTGTACTCTACGACACTTTACTCGGCATTGTTTCACTCCATTGTGGTTAGCCCCTCCGCCGGTCAGAACCATTCGCAGGTAGCCCTCTCCGTGCTGTTGGCAAACCAACTCTAATACCAAATAATGAAACTCAAGTGATTTGGGGAATCCTCCCTCAAAAGTTAGCTATTGAAGGATAAGAACTAAGCCACTTAAGTATCCCATCAAGCATTCCATTCTACTTGATGTGGGATTGGATAACCCATACTACCTTAGGGGCATCCCATACTTTCCCCATCCCCATCAGAATGTTTTAACACAAAGCATCTTTTTTTTACCTACTTTTTTTCAACTGCTTTTTCTTCTTCTAACAGGCATAGGATACATACTTAATCCGGACTTCTCCTTTGTGAAGATTGCTGCCCCTTATGCTCAGGTTCATATTGTCTATGAAAGATTAATTTCATCATAGTAGTTTTAGATATAACTTATACATTTTGTTTAATATGTGCAGGAACTTTTAGATTTAAGGCAAAAGCAGCGTACTGGGCCACAAATTGTGGAGGAGATAAGGAAACAGGCAGATGATGTACCAAACCTTACCTGGAACTCTATCTATGATTTTTGGTCCATATGATATTTCTTGATACTAGAAAACTCTGAAGTAAAGAAATTATCAAATTACATTATAATCAATCCGCTTATACTAATAAGTTCTATGGAACATTTTTAGGCAAGATCCTACACCATGTCAATGCCATACAGAGTACAGAGAATAGAGGAATTTGTGAAGCAACTTGAGGCAGGTGATCTGAAACTCCGAGTCCGGGTGCTAGAGGTAAACATTTTTCTAATGGTATATGCTTGATGTCTAAGCTTAATTCTTGGAAATGAATCAGGCATTGAATGGTGAGGAGGATGGATCAACAGTTATTTTTTAAGTAAAAGTTCAAATAAATATTTAAATTTAATATATATATATATATGCACACATGCACACACAAACACACACACACACACACACACACACATAGGGGTCAGGGGATGCTAAATTTTTGTGTTTTAGAGCAAAAAGTTTCACTTTTTTTAATCAAGAGAGAAAATACAATTAAGGATCTTTAAATCATTTCCTTGTAAAAGGTATTAGAAAATGACATAAATATCCCTACATTAATTATGTTTTTAATATTTTATCATAAAAAGTTATTTCAATTAATTCAATTATTAATTATAAGTGATTATTATGTTGATCTTTCAAGCCAAATTTTATTAAAATTAGTAATTTCTTACATTTCAAATATATATTGTTCCTTAATATTTTGATTTATTGATGAGGCATAAAACAATTTTGGATTAATGTTAAATGGTAAACTAAATTCGTAAAAAACAATCCTATATATAGTTACTTAATGGTGGAAAAATAATTTTGATTGATATGGCTGTCATTTGATACCTTCTCAGATGTTAAGAACAATTATCACAATAATAGTCATCTTAAAATTCCTTTTATACATAGTTTAATAAGCTTATCTATGAACTTGTAATACAATTATAAAAATGAAATTTAACATCACATATTCTTTTCTGATATGTTAATACATAAATATGAAATTTTAAAAAAGCAATTGTTAATTATACATAATGAATTATTTGTAGGAAATAAATTTGTCTGGTCCAAGTCAATTATTGTTGATCAACAGTTAATCAGTGTAGTTGTTGGGTTAAACCAGGTAAAAATAGTAGCTAAAACAAGCCAACTCGACTCACTTGAGTTGGCTCATCACGGGTTACAAGTCAGGTTTACCAGCTTATTCTAACTGCATTTTAACGGTCAAAAAAATCCAAACCCTACTCACTTGCAATTATTTGAGAGAAATATGGAGAAAAAGGAAACCATTATAAATGTAAATAACATAATTGAAAATAGTACAATACAACAACATCATATAAGTACAAAATCTCAAGATCAACGTAATAAAATCCAAATTAAATTATCAAATAAAGAAACTTAAACAAACATAAAATAGAATTCTTCAAAATTTAAAGTATATATTAGCTCATTTTCATTATTTGGTTTGTAGGTTTTTTCTTTTTATTATGGTTAATAAGTTCTTCCTCTTCATGAATTATTGAAAAAAAAACAAATAAACGGGCTAACCTGCAAGTTATACAGGTTGGCTCGTATAATTCACCAGTCAAAAAAATTTCTATAGTTATATGGGTTAGGAAAATAAAAATTCGACCTACCATCTTGGTGTGTTAAATGGGTCAACCCAGTAGGTTGGACCCGTTTTGCCAGCTTATGGTAAACTGCAAATATGGTTCAATTATAGAATCAAAGCAGTTTGATGGTTGGTTCACTGGTTAAACTGGCTGTGTGGCTCTGGTTTTTTTAACTGTGAGGGAAAGCGTATCTAAAGAGGTCATTATTCTGCGTACAAATTCTCATCTGAAACTTCTATCTTGATTTGCTAGTCTGAAAGAGCTGCTCGCAAAGCAACAGTATTACAAATGGCAACTGTTTATACAGTATTAGGAGGAACCTTGTTAAATCTTGGTGTCACTTTGAGCAGCCAAGGCAATATAGCTATTGCAAATGGATCGTTCATTGGTGCAGGTCAGTGTGATTCATACTTTTTATCAAGATGATGTTCGATCTTGTTTATGTTTACTAGTTATTTTTTTTTCACCTTTATATTTTAAGGTTTTAGTTTGTTAAATACACATACACTTATGTTTATATATTTTTGTATGAAAATTTTTTTATCAAATTTAACATGAAAGTATTTGTTTTTAGTAAAATACTGTTTTGGTCCCTAAAAAATATATTGTCTCAATTTAATTTTTCCTCCAATTAATTCTCCAAAAAATATTTTTGAAACAATTTAGTCTTTATTTTAATTATATAAATGTCTTGTTGGACATACTAGTTGCTAAAAAAGAAGATAAGATTGTAACTTACATCAAGTGTAACATGTCCTAATTTATTTGTTATGTGGCTAACCAGCACATATTTTTGTTAATATGCAGGTGTTTTTATGACACTATTTTTCAGGTCTATGCAAAGGGTAAAGAAGCTTGATAAATTTGAGAAAATGATATAATACATGCCCAACAAATCTGATTCTTTCAGGCATATGTAAAGTTATGTTGACCATTTCTTTAGTTTACAACATTCCAATTCTTATACAAAAGAATACCAAGAAGGAATACAAGTTTTATAGCCACAGTATAGGAGAGGGGGGGGGGGGGGGGGTTGGGTTATGAAACTATTCAAGGTAAACAAAGTATCAAAGATTTTTTTTCAGAAAAGAAAAGAAACGTTTAGTTGAAGCCATGATAGCCAAGCTACTTTTCTTTTCCCCACTTATTCAATCTTAATTTTGTTTTGAGTTAATAGTTGACTCCCAAAAACCTTGCATGTGCTGTGTTCTCTATTACGTTCAACCATTGCCATGGAAGATTTAAAAACAAAAGGGTGTTTTTTTTTTTTTTTGTTTATCGATAAAGTTATCTTTAAAAGATAACAAAAATAAGTTAAAAAACAGAAATTTTTTGGTGAGGCAACAGTAAAAAGTTAATTATTTAAAAAATTATAAATATTATACAAATACTAATAAAATTGGTAAAAGAAAGAGGGCTATGCATATGTTTAATTAAAATTGGAGTTTTGTTAAAGAGGCTGTTAAAGTTTTATCTTAAACATTTAATAATTTAAAATTTATAAAAAGTTATCAAAAATAATAATTTTTAATATTTAAATATTTTTTTAATTAAATAGATGAAATTTTAATTCGTATTTCAAAGATATCGACTAGCAAAATCTTTAAGAATAACATAATGAGACAAATGCTTATCTTAGTGAGAGAAATTAAACTTTTTTTGGGCAATGTGAGAAATTAATTACTTGAGAATGTAATAATGTTCAAGGGATTTGTGCTTTTAAATAACTCACTAATCATTCTCATTATTTCAGCTGCTTTCCTTTCCTTGTCTGTTGTTAGAGTTATCTCTAATTAGAAATTTTTTAGTCAAAATAATTAGTATTTAACCATTGTAAAAATGACCGTATAAGAATTTTAATGCAATTTAGTTTGAGAGGGCAAATTTTTTGCAAAACTTTTGAAATTGTTACAAGACTATTTTGGACATCCAAATATATTATTTCATAGTTGCCCCACAGTTCACACCCACCAAAATGACTTTTTATTAAAACTCCAAATTATCCAGAATTTGTTTCATTTTAGTCCCCATAAAAGTCTTGTTCAAAAATTAATTTGAAATCATTGAAAATTTCCATTTGGAAAGGCTTTTTTTTTTTTTTTAACATTTCAACTTTGTTTAACAATTAAAACTCAGGGAAAGTTCAATAGCTGGTTTAGAATTTTGCATTTTAGTCTTAACAAAGAGTTGCATTTTGCAAATCAACATAGAATAAGTAAAAACTAGTTTGGAACAGAGTAGCCAAAACTAGGATTAATCCCATAATTTCACTAGAAACCTAACTTTGCAAAAATAGCACTTTAGTTTCTGATTTTACAACAGATACTTGAAAAAATTAGTAAGAATAGTAAACAAACTCAATTTAGCTCCAAATTTTGCAGCAAGTTAGATTTTGGTATAGAAGAGTAGTAGAAATTTTCTCGAGACCAAATCCACCATTTTGGGAGTTAAGTACTTTCAACAAAATTTATGCTAACATGATATTTGAGTAGTTTCAAGAGTTAAATTTTTATTAATTGGGTTAAATTATGGTAGATACCTAAATAATGGGAATGTGAGAAGTTAGAAACGTTAAGTCACCTCTTTCTTGAATGCCCATTAGCAAGAGCCTGTTAGTTTGGTTCGAATCTTGGTCTAAGGGTAGATGATATCATTCAACAAACCTTGCCGCAATGGCTAAATGAAATGATTCAAATTTATACGACCTGCAATAGTGCAAGAAACGACTTGGATGATGACATCATACCAAAATAGTAATAATACTTGGAGTATCTACTGTGCTAAAAATAAAAAATTGCTAAAAGGACAAGAAATGGGGCCGCTGAAATCATGAAATTGGCAAAAAGGACAAGTGAAATGAGAAAACTCACCCAGGATGATTTAGACAATTATGAAGAAGGCAACAGAAAGAGAATTGAAAAGGAGAATCGAGGAGAACAAAACTTATATACTGTTACTTAAATCTTTGTGATAAGGTTACTCACTTAAAGGACACATGACTTTTTATCTATCTCACCATCTCATATTTAACTCTGTTAACTCAATTAATTAGGTTTCTTGAATTTTTTTCATAGAAAAACAATTAGCTCCAATTTCATAAAACTGAAACGTCTTTCCTTCTTCATCAGAAGGCTCCAGCCAAGACACATCTAAAATGTCTTTCTTCAGTAGAAAGACTATTTCTTCCATCGTTCTTGCCATAGACCAACTTCTTCCCTTCCCTTCTTCTTCGTTGACATACAAGAGCACTTAGAATTGATTGTCAGATAAATCACCAGCCTTTATTCAACGATTGCAAAAAGATTCGAGTTTTCGAACAGAAAGTTTCTACTCAAAGGGTTCTACTCGCGACGGCCAACAAATTTTTCAGGGTGTCGACTTCTCTATTTTCTAACTTCTATCTACTATTTATGTGGCTTTCCTAAAGATTTGTGCCAGGTTTCTATTTATTTATGCTATCGGAATAAATAGATTAATATTAATCAAATTTATATATATATATATATATCATATTTTATCAAATTTTAATTAAAAAGGAATATTCTTAAAATCTTACAATTTTGTAGGATATGAATATATATTTTTTTTTTGAGCAAGATACACCAAATGGCTCAATAGGTTTTTTAACCTAATTTGGTCTGCATGTTTGACTCTGAGGCTCTCTCTACACTCTCTCTCGGCTAGAAAGAAGAAACACAGAGCTTGTAGGTTGCATAGCACTTCCTCACATCATCAGCCATGGCCAATTCTTCTTCCTCTTCAGTACAACTCCATCTTTTATATGTATATGTGTATAAAAGTTGTCTGAAATATATACATGCTCTGTTTGTAGATTATATGCATGTCATTCAATCTCCCTTCAAAATGGTATAAGAGGCATTGCGTCTGTACGGACAAGATAAAACTTCTTAAATCATTTATTCTTATGGGTTTTATTTAACAATAAAATAAAATTGTATGCAAGAAACGGTCCTGTTAGGATTCAAACACAGGTACCTGGCATTTAGTTAGGCATCTTTAACCATTAATGCACACCTCTTGCACAAACAAGGTGAAACTAAACATTTTATTTATTCTAGTTTATTTTAATTTTATTAAATTACATTTAATCATTAATTAATAGTAAGAGAATTTAGATTAATTAATGATTAAATGAGTTCTTATTAGGGAGATTATTGGTCTTTTATTTATTAATAAAATTAATTAAATTTAGGACCAAATTAAATATTTTACATCCATTAATTATGAGTTCACCTATCGTGAGCCTAATCACAGTGATATTTTGTTATTAAAATTTGATGATAATTAATATAATTTTGTTATTAATTATTTATTACTAAAACATTAGAATAGATGGAATATATATATATATATAATTGATGAGGTACATACCCTATCAGCATGACAAAATTAATGTAATTTAGGAATCTAGGGCCTCTTAATTCTTACTAGTTAGAAGCATTAGTGCTTTCCTAATATTATGTATCTTATCAATGCAAATATTATCACAACATTTTGTGAATTTCTCTTTAGCCAAATAGTTTAATAGTTCTTTCTCGATTTATTATAGTTTGAGACCCTTAGGCGAGATTATAAAAAATAATTTTGTTATTGCTAACTACATAAAACTAAGTTTTGTGAGGGAAACTTTTTTTTTTAATAATTATGTTGATGGGACATAGTTGATGTTTCCAAATTTTGTCTATCTCAACTTTTTCAATTCAACAGCTATCTATGGTGAAAATTTTGAATGAGACCAATTATGATGATTGGAAAGAGTCCATGGACTTATATTTGATCATCAAAAAATAAGATTTGGTTCTTAGGGAACCAAAGCCTGTAAATCTGATTGACAGTTTTGGTGTTGTTGAGAAGGCTTATCACAAACAATGGCATGACCAAATAAAATCCATTTGAATGTCATGAAGTATACGATTAATAAGACCATTAGAAAGAGTATCTCAAATAAAGAGACAGCTATAGAGTATTGATGTGCTACTAATGAATTATATATAGCCATACCTTAAGGCAATGCACCTGTCAGCGTAGCCTAGCACAATGGTGAGTACCAAGGTCGTATCCCACGAGAACAGGAAAGCCTAAAGTTACTACTTAATCGTTGTTATCTAGCCTAGGAAGAATAATGATGGATTTTTAATTAACTAAATCTAACTATTACTATCTTGACTTCGGAGGGAAAGTAAGACAAGTGTTAAGATGGTGAATTATCAAGTTACCAGAAAAGCAAACCCATTGGGGTCTTAGACTAGATGATATGTAAACAAAGGATAATGAGTTATGAAATTGATTATGCTACCTATATATAACAAATCTAGATTTTCAGTTAATTTCAATGGATTTCTAAAACCTATACCTTCCACTGGCTATTTGTGTCAAACGGTCAAGTTTAGATCAGCATTAATGCTTACTATTAGGAATTCCTCCTAATGCAGTAGTCCTTAACCTCTTGGTCCAAGCGAAGATCAACTGTTCTCTCTAATTAGTTTTCCAAATCCAAACATCATCAGGTAGAGTATTTGATAGGAATCTAAATAGTTTTTCCTACGATGTCTCGCAATAAAGACTAAATGAATCTTTAACTAGAGGAAGATCACACAAACTAATTTATAACTCAATCATATTAAAATAAAAATATCAATATAGTCTAAGAACCCAATTGGGTTCCACCAATCTAGCTATTCATGTTCATGAATAAAATAACAAGAAATATAATAAAGGAATAAGAACAAAATGGAGACAAAAACACCCTCATCGGTCGAGTTTTGGATGAATAGCCTTGACTTTGAAGTCCTCCTTGATTATACTCCTAGTTGCCTCTTGGTGCTTCCCAATTTGTTCCTTCAATTCTTGATTGAATCTCCACAGCTTGTGACCTTTGTGAAGAGACAAGGGAATTGAAGTATTATGCTCCAAAGATTAGCAAGGATTGTTACACTCCAAGTGCTCTCAGTTTTCCTCTCTTGAATGCCTTCCAAGTGATTCTCTCCTCCTTGTGCCTTCTCCTATTTATAGGCAAGGGAGGCGCCTCTCTAGGCTTCCACACGGCCGTGTGGCAGCCTAGAAAGTGGCATGGTCGTGTGGTAGCCCATGTGGGGAGCATGGCCGTGTTGTAGGCCATGTTCCAAAAGAAATCAATCCGCGATATGATTTTGGCTGTTTCTTAATTGGAGATTATTGCTCTGGCCGTGTAGAGAGGTGCATAAGATGTCTTTGGCATGTGGAGAGGTGTGTTCTAGAAGCTTTAAGGTATCATGGGCGTGTGTTAGGGCATGTTCTAGAAGACTCATGTGTGGCCATGCTAAAAGGTGCATTTTGAAGTGCTTTGAGCCTTTAGACACTTGGTTTTGGTTCATTTTGCTTCAAAAATATTTTATACCTGGTGAAAGCTTGGATAACATGAAAACAAGGTGGAAACATGGATAATTATACATAAAACACATAAATATGCTCCTAAAGTGAGTGGAATTTAGCAAATAAATATGTATAATTATGTGCTTATCAAGTATTTGAAGGTTAGTGGAGAAAATTCAAGAAATTTGAAAAGAGTCAAAAGGCCTATTACATTTATCTCCTTGAAACTACTCGCTATGATGAAGTATTTGGCATCAGGGAGCACATCATGAAGCTTATCAATTATCATAATAAGATGAAATCATAAGGAGTAGACTTAGGAGAGATCTATATCATCTATCGAGTCTTGCAATCTCTCCTTGTTGAATATGGGATTATGCAAACTACATATAATTCTCAGGAGGCAGAATGGTCTATTGACCAAATGATATCCATTGTGACTTAAGAGGAAGAGTTTATTAAGAAATCTACTTCCCACTCACAATCTATTAATTATATCTCTCATGGCTTAAATAGTATCTTTGGAAAGGGCAGTTAAAAGGAAAAGAAGACAGAGAATCAAGGGGATGGTAAGAAATATCTTGGGCCTAAGAAAGGTGAAAAATAGAAGAAGGGTCAGAAGAAAAAGTTATTTAAAGGAGAATGCCACTATTGCAAGAAGCCTGGTCATAAGATTTCTAATTATTTCAAAATGATGAACAAATGAGAAAGAAGGTAATTCTAATATATTTTCTCCCTTATCTATAATCTATTTTGAACCCAATAGTTTTGAAATTCCCTCTTATTCTTGGTGGACTATGAAGTGACTGTTCATGTGACAAATTCTTTTCAGGGTCTTATAAATAGGAGGAAGCCAAGTGAGAGGTAGATGACCATCATTGGAGTAGAGGGCAGCTCAGTTTTAGTTGATAATATTCGAATTTCCAGTTTGGATTTAAGTTCTAAACATTGTTTAATTTTGAATGTTGTTTATGTGTGCTCTTCAAGGAGGAATTTAATTTCAAGTTCCTTGTTAAACACATGTGGATATTCATTTTGGCAAGGTAGTGGAAAAATTGACATTTACTTTAATTCATCTATTATTGGAACTGCTTCCTTGATTAATAAACCATATCTATTAAATATAAATGTTTGTCCAAATCAATCTGTCTCTACGTTTGTTAATGTTGATTTAAGACATAAATTTCTTAGAGTTAATGAAAATCCTTCTATGTTGTGGCATGAAGGTTGGGCCATATTTCCAAAGAGAGATTGGAAAAAATGGTCAAACAAAAGGTATTAGAGAACTTGGATTTTTTTGATTTTGAAACCTGTGTTGATTGTATCAAGGGAAAACTTACTGCCAGAGCTTGGACTAAAGGGGAAAATAGGTCTAGTAATATATTGTATTTGATTTATATAGAAATTAGCGAACTCATTATTATCATAGCTATGGGTGGATTCAAATATTTTATTACATTCATTGATGATCATTCTAGATTTGGCTGGATAGATCTTTTGCATGAAAATTTTGAATCCTCAAGGCATTTAAGGCAGTTGTTGATTAGTTAAAGACTGGAAAGGCTATTAAGTCTATCAGGTTAGATAGGGGTGGTGAATATTATGGTAGATATATTGAGACTAGTAGAAATCCTAGCCCTTTTGCTTTATTCTTACAAGAGCATGGTATTGAGGCTCAGTATACTATGCCAAGCACTTCTCAAGAAAATGGAGTTGCTAAAAGACTTAATAGCATGCTGATGGACATGGTTAGGAGTATGATCAATCACTCTTCTTTATCAGAATTCTTACGGGATGATGCTTTGAGAATAACTACATATGTTTTGAATAAGATTCTTAGTAAGTCTATGTCAAAGACTCCGCATGAGTTAGTCAATGGTAAAAATCCCAATCTAAAATGTCTTCGTGTGTGGGGTTTTAAAGCATAGGTGAGACCTTATTATCCTCATCTCAAGAAGCTAGATTCAAGAACTGTTAGTGGTTTTTTTATTGGATATTGTGTTAGCAAGGGGTTGTAGATTCTATTATCCTTCTCACACTTCCAAAGTCATTGAATCCAACGTAGCAATTTATTTTGAGGATGACTTGGATAGTGGGAAAGTGTGTCAAGAATCATTGACTTGCATGATGAATATACTTTTTTCCCTCGTTAACCTTACCATCTCTATCTTTTGTTATTGGTACTGATAGAGATGATGTTATTACTAAAAATATAGATGAAATTTAAAATGCTCCACTTGTCATAGATTTTTAAGAACCAACTATTGATTTGAGATAGTCCTATAGAATTCGCATAGTTGCTATTCTAGATGATTCCTAAAAAAATCACGATAATAGAGAAGTCAACACTTGGAAAAGTCATCAGTCATCAAGAGATGAACTCTTTGAGCAAAAACTTGTGATTCAAAAACTTGAATCTTGCCATAATCATTGAATAAAGGTTGGTGATCAATCTGAAAGTCAATTCCACTCATGTATGTTAACAAATAGGAAGAGACGAAGCTAGTCTTTGACGAGAACAATGTAAGGAAGGAGTCTTCTCCTGCTGAAGAACGATGTTTTGTATCTATCTTAGCTAAAGTCTTATGATGAAGAAAGAAAGAAGTTTCAATTTCATGAAATTAGGGCTTTATTTTTTTATTAGAAAAATTCAAGAAACCTAATTAATTAACAAAGAGTTAACAAAGTTAAGTATGGGATGGTGAGGTGGAAAAAAAGCCATGTGTCCTTTTTTTAAGAGGAGAACTTGATGACAAAGATATAAGTAACAATATATAAGTTATGTCTAATAGACAATACATTCAAAGGATACATGAAGGCATGAGAAAAATCCTCGTAACTTGGGACAAGAATAAAAGATGGAAAAATATCTATTGGGAAACCTTTTACAACACAAACTCAATATATATTCTGATATATGGAATGGTTGCCAAAGCCAATGATAAAATAGAAGGACTAACCCCCAAAGGAATTTGAAAAATGCTTGAAGCCATAGAAGGCACGTCTGTTTTAGAGCTAAGGTTAATGATTCAGAGCAAGGGGATAGTTTAGATACTAACAAATTTTAAACTTTCAAAAAAGAAAAATGGGGTACCATAAGGCTTGACATCATTGGAATGTTTAGTAAATATGAATAGTTTGTATTACCAAGCAGATTAAAATTAAAATGCTTCTTTAAGATACTTAAAAGAACACCTAATAAGTTTCTCTTGTTATGATGGAATACAAAAGTAAAAATAAAAAATCTCAACCTCTAATTTAGACATTTAACCCCATAAAGAATAGTATTTAAAAAGTCCAAGAATTTATAATGATTTGCTAAGCTGCTATAATGGCTACAAAAACCTTACCAAAGCTAAGAATGACTTGTAATTTTCCATAAAGCAAAGGTGATTTGAAAAGTTAGTTGCAATCATCATTTTCAAAGGTTAGATTTATCTACAAAACAAGGCAAAATCTAATGTACCTATTTTAAAGGCTAAGAAATTATACTTAGAGATCCCAAAAATTACTAAAAACTCTAGAATATATCATTATGAAATAATAAGCTTACAATAAAAAAAATAAAGTCTAAACTTTATCTTTTCAACTCGATCAATTTTGCTTTTGGTCATTACACTATTTTGCACTAAGTAAAATCTATCTAATGACCAAGATATTTGCAAAAAAATCTAAGATAAGGGTCTTGGATGGAGTTGAAATTTGGTAGAGAGCATAATCAAGGTCTTAACTCTTAACTAACAGGACTAAAGCTTTTGAAACAACTATCAACGAGTGTTAAGTCTAGTGGAAGGGACTAGTTCCTCACAATGTGGTAAACCAAGATTTAAATCTCCATTGGAAGAGGTGCCCACATTTAGTCCTCGATAGTGTCTCGAATATGATTGCTTTTAATAGAAAGATACTTGTGGAAAACCAAAAAAGAAATTGAAGCAACTTGAAAACACAGGCACATAATTGTAGCCATTTTCACAATTTGTATAGAGATTACAATTTGCTCTTCCAACTACCTAGATTTGGCTATTGTTATTCCTAAATTTGGGGGACCAAATTAACTATAATTAGCCTAAAATTTTGCAATCATTTGTACTATTATGAAATCAAGATCTTAACCATTAACTAATAAGCCTAAAACTTTTGAATCAACCTAAAAATCTAAGATACCTAACTGTAGCCATTTTCAAAATTGTTATTAAGACTTCAATTTGATCTTTTAACTAGATTTGGCTATTGTTTTGCCTAAATTTTGGGGGACCAAATTAACTCTAATTAGCCTAAAATTTTTCAATCGATTGCATTATTATGAAATTAAACTCCATACCAATTTCTAGAATTTTTTTATAATCCTAGCTCAAATTAATTATGTGATACCAAATCTACAATCAATGGTATTTCTAGGAAAATTAATAAAAGTCAACATATCAAAATCCACAAACTAAGTTCATTAACTATCAAACTTGAAATTTTAGTACCTTTACATCATATTAAACTTGTTCACAAGATGTTTACAAGGTATAAAACTGCCAAGGTTATAGGCAATCATAGTTTTCCAAAATAGAAGGTACTACTTATACCCTAGGATCCACTTATTTCATGCATACGTTTATTGGAATTCATAAAATAAAAGATGAGATTGATAGAAATACAAGAAATTTTATATTTTATATTTACTGCTATAACTTTGATAGAGGCTAAGAAAAATAGATAAATGACTAAAAAATAGAATTCATTGAACAAATAAGTAATGCAAAATCTAAACAAACTAATTTATTCAATGTCAAAGTCCTTAAGGTGCACAAACTCAAATGCATTTGCTGCATAATAATCTGAATGCTAAATTTAAGAAACTATTAGGTATTTGTAAGTCTATACCCTCTTGAGTGCTTTCTAAAAATAAGGAAGTAGTGCAGACATTCTAGGATAGTGCAAGAACTGGAAATAACTAATAGTAAAATGGCTCCACTAATTAAAAAAGATAGGGTGTAGATATGCCTAAGAGGTCAATAAGTTTTGTGCTTGCCAACTCAACCTTCTTCCTTCTAGAATAAGTCAAGAGATGCTTAGAAGGGTTTAAGCTTCTATCAATATCCCCCCTTGGAAAGTCTCCTTGTCCTCAAGGAGAAAATCAGGGATTTGGGAGGATAGCAAGTTATACTCTTAGCTATTTTCTTCAGTAGGGCGTCCTTCCCATTGAATGAAGAGTTCAAGTGTTTGGCCATTTGGGGAATGAACCCAACATTGATTTAGAACTTGAGTTAGATTGACTTAGAGTTCCCATGCTATAGAAATAGGAAGAGGGACTGGTGAAGTTATGGGAGTTTGATTGTGAGCAGGGCACAATAAGGAGACATGAAAACAAGGTGAATCCTAGTTGTAGGAGGGAGGTCAAGCTCATAAGCTACAACCCCAATTTCCCGTAAGATCTTGTAAGGGCTAAAGAACCTTGGGGATAACTTTTGATGCTTAGTTCGAGTCATAGAACGCTGCATGTAAGGTTCGAGGCGAAGAAATATTATGTCTCCTAACTATAATGATAGTTCACGTCTTTGGGAGTTGCTATACTACTGCATTCTGTCTTGGGCTTTGTGTAGGTGATCCCTTAGGTGTAATATCCATTTCCTTAAAATTTAATATTGAGAATAATCTTATAATTTCTTCAAGAACTTAAATGAGACAAGAAACTTGAAGTTAAAAAGAAAGAACGAATTAAGTGTAATTTTCACATTTTTTCAAGATGGTCCCTGAAGCTTCAATTGTGCAACTCTTTTAGACTCCCTTATATGCATTCCTTCCCTCCCAGCAGTTCAAAAGGAGAGGAAAGCCACGGGCAGAGGAGAAAAGGGAAGGGAAGCAAAGTGGAATTCTTTCATAGCCGGATTTGAGGTAAGAATTCTTCATGTATGACTCAATAAACACCCTAAGCATCATTTAAGAGTAGATTACTGCACTTAGAAACCCTCAAATCTACTGAAATTTTAGGATTAGTAACTACATTTAACTAATAATGCATGTTTATATATAGTTAATTCAGGTATATTTTATATATTTTATTCTGCTGCGAGAGTGAGTGAAACCCGAGAGTATAGGCTCGACCTAAGATGCACTTAACCAAATCAAATTGTAAAAAGCTTAAAATTACTCAGGTAAGGGTAACGGTAACCACCAATATTATATAACTACACTTTATATCTTTTAATTAATTATAACGGATCATGGGTAAGGGTATCTTACTAGAGGTGTTATAGTGAACAATAACACTGATTTTCCAAATCTGAAATCAGCATGGAAAACAACGAATGGAAGCTAAGGAATCCAAAATTATGGTTCAAAAACCTTTTTCCTAACTCCAACAACCTTAAAATCATCACTTTAAACAAGAAAACTAGAAATTTTTAAAGATGATAGAATTTGGCCATTTTTGCTATCTAGGTAATTTCAGCATATAAGATGGATTGTAGGAGTAGTATGCTACTTCTAAATGGGAGCTACGATGTTTTCATAAGTGTAGGTAAAGATTTCTTACCTCAAATTGAGCTGATTGTGGTGCTTCCAAATTAGTTTCCTTCCTTCTTCTCTTTTGCTCATTTTCCTTTCTTACCTTCCCTCTTGGAGTTTTTACTCTTTGTTTTGGCATGGAAGGAAGGAGTATATTAAAGGAAGGAAAAGGATTCAACAGCTGAAATTTCAGGGACCTCCTAAAAAAATATGGAAATTGCTTTTAAGTCCTTGGGTTTCATAAATCTCATGAGAAGCACTTAATAACTATTTTCCATTCACATTTGGCCTTATAATAGTTAATCATTTTAGTCCTGACATGAAGAAAATTCTAAGATTATCATTTCCAAGCTTTGCTTTAGGATTTAGCCACTCATTTCATTTACATCACACCAATTTATCCTCACATAATAAATTTTTTAAGGAAGTGGATATTACCAAATGGATGTGTACTTGAAATATTTCAATTTGTTTGTAATCATCAAAACCTTTTCTTGAGTGTTTGCTCAATAGAGTCAACAATCCATGTACACTTCCAGGTTGCAACTGATATGCTTTTAGAAGATTATGTCCATCATGCACTAGTATGTTGCCTTAACATTCTTCAGGCTAAATGGCATCACGTTGAAGCAAAACACTCCTTTATCTGTGATGAAGGAGGTTTTTTTTGCATTATCTAGTTTCATCTTTATTTGAATGTAGCATAAAAAGGCATATAGTAAACTGAGAAATTGATGTCTATATTCACATCCAATAACTTCTCAATGTTAGGGAGGGGGTATGCATTTTTGGGGCATACCTTATTAAGGTCTGTGAAATTGACACAAATATGCCATTTAATGTTCGACTTCTTCACCATCACCACATTTGATAACCAATGAGGATATTTGCTTTCTTGGATAAAATTGACATCAAGGAATTTCTAAACTTCCTTGATGATCACCACCTTACATTCAAAGAATTCTTCTTTAAACTTCCTCTTCTTTTGGATGACTGGAGGTCGATTAAAAGTTTTGAGAGAATGAAAAATGTGGCTAGGGTCTATCCCAGGCATGTTTGTAGGGGACGTGAAAAAATATCTTTAAACTCTTATAAGAGTGTTATTAGTTCTTTTTGCAGTTTGGGGGTTTACAAAGATCCCAGGAATATCTCCTTTGGGTCTTCATCCCAATAAAATATGATGGAATTATATGTTGATGGATCTATGATAATAATAAAATCTTTATTGACATCAATTGTCTATTAGGGGACCCTAACGTCACCCTTGCTCTGATCATGCCTTTGATGGGGACTTATGTCCCAAAGAACCTAATAATGGTGCCATGAAACTTTCAATGATCTAACTTTTCTAGGTAAAGCTTTTTAAATGCATCACAATAAAGGATATCGACTAAGGAGCCCTGGTCAACTAGGACATGTTTAATCTTGTAGTTCACTATGATAACCGTTATGACCATAGGATCTTGATGATCGAGGTCGATTTCTGTGAAGTTGAAGAATAAAAATGCGATAGGTCCAATGCTGTTGGAGGACTTTCTTTGCCTTTTGAAAGGATAGTCAAGTGCCATAATTGATCACTTGATCTTCTTCTTGGATTGGTATTAGGAAGTCTCCTTTTGGATTCCACCTGCAATTATGTTGATCATCCCCCACGAAGGCTAGTCATTTTAGTAGCAGTAGAAGGTTTCTTCTAGTGGGAGTATTCATTTTGGCCTTATGTCATCTTTCTTTACAAAATTAATAAATTTTCCTCACTGAATCAACTCTTCTATATCATCTTTTAGCTAGATACATTCATCTGGAGTGTGTCCATAATCTTTATGGAACCTACAATATTTGCTCTTTTTAACCCTCGCGTTACTCTTGCATTAGAGAGGGGGTAGAAAATGAAGGACTTTGATGTTATACACTTCTTCCAGTATGTAAGACGGAGATTTGGTCAATGAGGTATAAGAGGAGAAATGACTTTTACTAGGCAATCACTTCCTTTTGTCTTTAGAGTCTCTTTCTTTCTTGTTTTCATCTTTCTTTTGATCTTTCTAGTTATCTTCCTCATTAGTAGTGTTGATACCTTTCTTGGCAAGATATGAGTTCTCCTTGATGATGTATTTATCGGCTTGCTCAAGGATGTCTAACAAGGTGGCTCAACGATTGCCCAAGATGGAGAAATAGAAGGGAGTGGCATTACAAGGAAGCTCTTTAGGGTTTCTGTCTTTCCTTTTGTTAGATCAACCAATTCATTGGTGGTTTTCTTACACTTCTTGATGGTGGAAAAGTGCTTTAGGAACTCATTAGAGAGTTCATAAAAGGAGCCAATCAAATTGAATGGTAAATGAGAGTAACATTGTAGGGCTAGGTCTATTAACATGCTTAAGAAAATCCTACATTTTTAAGTGTCATTCATGCTTAGTATTGACATAGTAGAATTAAAAGTATTGACATGATCTCTTGGATCTTCCTCTCCACCATAAGATGGGGGAGAAAAGAGTTGCAACCCTTTTTTTGCAATCTTCTAGGGGTGGCCTCCATGTTGATTGTGATAGCTTGATAGTACATGTAGGTGCTATCGGGTGGGGGCTTTGTGGCAGCAGATACCCGTACCACTCATAATAATAGGGATGGTATGGGTTATATGGTGGTGGTTTGGTTGGTTGTCAGATTAGAGCAACAAACGCTACAAGAAAGATTGAAGGAGGTTGCTCTAGAGTAAACACAAAGTACAAGTTGGGAATGATGTACTAGATTGTTGACCCCATTAAGCATAGAATTTTCAAGGTTTAGATGATAATAAATTGATTGAAGGATTTTTAAGGTTAAAAGATAAATTCCAAAGGCCAAACTGAATATACATTAAAGAATTCTAGGTACCTAGGACTCATTCTGTAAAGGTAATTTAGATACATGGGCTCTAAGACCTTACAAAAATCTTTTGGTAATATTCTTTAACTTTCTTTAAGACTTGGTAACTCTTTCTCTTGTTTTCTCCACTTAAAATTTTTTTACTTAGCTACAAGTCGATTGCTAGCTTTTAGGAGTCAATTGGTACACTTGAATTATGGAGAAACCAAGATAGTAAGCTACAAGTCGACTGCTAAGCTTCTAGCATTCAACAGCCAACCTACTGTGAGCTAACAGTTGACTGCTACAGCCTTGGAAGTTGACTACTAGCCTTAGGATAAAATATGTACAGAGACCTAAGAGTAACCAGTCAACTTCCAGATGTCTAGTAGTCGATTGCCATAGCTTAGTTCCAAAAAAAATTTGAATTTAAGAATATGACAATCAACTTCCAGAAGTACAGAACAATACAATAAGATACAAAATGGCTATTTTTCTGAAGATATGCAAATATAGGGTCTCTAATAGCTATCCTTCAAAAAAATCTATATATAAGGGATTTGGGAAGTTTGAAAACACCAAGAGAAAAGTTTAAATCCAAATTTTAATTCTTCCTTTTGAAGTCATTTTTCTAAACTTGCCTATAGCACTTCATTTGTATTATGTACTCTAAAAGAAAGAGTTTCCTATGATATATTCTTTTCTTCTATAAAAGAAGTGTGTAAAAATCTCAAGGAAATTTTTCCTTAAGTTCATTGAGAGAATGAAAGAGCTAAGATTGCTATAGTGGTTTATAAGTACCCATTTAAAACTTGTGAAGTTTAGTGAAAATCTGAAGCTTTGCTTGGGGACTAGATGTAGACTTTGTTGGATAAGCTAAACAAGGATAAATATTTATGTTTATTTATTCTTAGCACTTACATTTCTACACTTTACATTTTTGCAAATTTAAATATAAGCATTTTACTTTGAGATACTCTGTTTACTGTCTTGAGCCCTGTTTTGCTACATAATCTGAATTATTTTCTATTCTAAACAACATCTTTGAGTTTCAAGGTTTTACAAAGTGTTTTGAAGTAGATTGTACAAAGGTTTTCATTGATTTAAAACCTCATAATTTCCAGAAGTCAGAAAATTTTTTAAACACCCAATTCACCCCCTCTTGGATGCTAGCCATTCCTAACATAGTTTAGAGTGGCTATTTGGGTTTCCAAAAATAGGTCTAGTTGTTGTGTTAAATCTAAAAAGTATTGGAGGGTTTCTTGGTCATGTGTAAGAGTTTCTTGTTTATATATAATGATGGGTTCAAATGTAGTGATATCCCAAGAATGGTATTAATTTTTTTCATTCTCCCCCTAAATACCAGCTTGGCAATATGGTTGATGGTAAAAAAATGTGACATTCATAATCTTGTAGAATTTTAAAGTTGTAGGAGAATACAAATTTTACCACTTTTGATTTAAAGAATACCCAACAAACATGCATTTAATTGATTTTAGGTCAAGTTTACCTCTGTGTTAAGCATGAATTTGAATAGAGGTACTGCAACCAAAGACTTTCATTGAAGAGTGGAGAGTAGTCACATTTTTAAGAAGGAATTTAGGATAGTTTGGTATAGTGTATTGAAACTTAGGTGGCGAGAAGGCATTTTGTAAGGTAGGTGGCTATCGGTACAACTTCCCCTAAAAAAACTTTGAACATGGGTTGTGAACATTAGTGACCTAACAACTTCCAAGAGAAGTATTTATATTTTTTTGGCTCAATCACTCCAATTTGTTGAAGGTATAAACATAAACTCTAATGAATGGTTCCATTATTGGTAACTTAGTCCAAAACTTAATTTAGATCATGGTATTTTAATTTTTTTAATATTGACCCAACTTCATATTTTTCTTTCATGAGGAATAACCAAGTGATCTTCATATGGTCATAAATAAATTACACAAACCAATTTGTTCCAGTAATATTTTTCACTTTAGAAGGTGAAAAGATCCCCAAACGTCAATATGGGTCACATTGCAAAAGGTTAAGAGGCTTTGTATGTTGATGTAATCAACTCTAATTTTATGCAATAAAATTCTACCATTTTTATAGAAAAAAAAATAGAATATAATTGTAAAGGAAGTTAGATGATCGTATTATTTTGAAATGAACATATATAATGTAAAATATAAACCTCACGGGTAGAAAATAAATTAAAAAGGAAGTCTATGTAACATTTGCATCAAATGTTAAGGGTATTGAGTATAATTTTTAAAACTAGAGAGGTAGTAAGCATAATATAACCAAACATCAAGGGAGAAGATTGAAGATTATGGAAACTTAGGTTTATTTAGAGAGGTACTTTTATGTAAAGTCTAATATAAAAGATATTTAATGAAGTTAATAGAGTTATGAGATTAAAGTTAAATTTAAGCATGAAAAAGTAGAAAAAAAATATTTGTTACATTTTATAATTATTTGCAAAGTGATAGTTACAAGGGGTATATACATTTTTTTCTTAAAAAGAAAATCTCATTTCTTATTGATTGAGTATTATAATATCATTAATGAAATAATGTAAGATTAACATATAATATTTTCAATATTTTCTTTACAATATTACTTTTTTTAAGAAAATAATAAATAAATAAAATTTCAAAAAAGAAAATAACAAACTATAAAGAAATTTAGTAAGGGCTAGACTTATATGAAGTTTTCTATATCTTTTTTACAAGTTTTTTAATTAAAATAAAATATATAATTTTTTTAAAAAAATTAATTATATAACAAATAAATTATATGAATCATATACATGTTAATTTTTAATTAGAAAACTTAATAGTAAATATTCAATAAATTTTTTGTAACTAATACATCAACTTGGGCATTAATTTTTTGAATTAATCAATTTATTTATTTGAATATAAATCTATTAAATATTCAATAATTTTGATACTAAAACTTATACATTAAAAAATGTTGAAAAATGTTTGACCTCATGTGAAAGATATTTGTGTGGTATTCAGAAAGTAATGCCCAATTGCTCGTGTTTAATTCAGTGGTCTTTTCAACACCACAAAGGGCAAGTACGTAAGATATCTAGTTTAGATTAGCGTAGAAAAAAAAAAGGTAAAATAAAGCAATAAAAATTTAGAAGCAAGATTATTAGATTATCTTTTTCTACAACGATTAACTGTAAGCGTTGGGTAAACCCACCAGGTATTGGTCCATTGGATTGTATTTGTAGCTCATAATATAGTAGTTCAGTGAGAGCTTCAAATTCTCAAAGCGAATAGCATGGCCTCTTCTCAAAGTTTTCTTACACCTTATTCAACCCTCGGGATGCCCTATGCAGCAAGGAATGAACCGCACCTGATCAATAAATTTGCTGCTATGTCAAGAAAGATACACTTTCCCCCATGGATTTTTCCTGTCTGCTCAGGAACCCAAGCTAGAAGCCATTTTCAGCTCAAATCCTCAAATGGGCATCCGCTAAATGTTGTTTCGTCCCAGGATGGCGAGTACTTTATTCCGATATTCATGATTCTGATGCACATTCTATTTTGTTTCTAATTTCTTATTTAATTGATTTGTTCGTCTTATCTATGTTTCTAAATATTATGAAGCATAACCTTGGTCTGATCCCTATTCAAGTGTCTATAATTGGATAAATTTTCGTGGGTAGCCAGAATTTGATGCCTAAATTAGTATACCAATTTAGCTTTATTCTTGAAAAATTAGTGAAAGCATAAAAAATGACAAATTTGTTACAAAGGAGTCTTTTTGGGATTTTTATGGAACTTGAAAAATGACTAATATATAAAATACTTTTAATGATCAACTTGCATATTAATTTCGGAGACTAAAACTAAATAGGTACCAAATTGTCAGTTTACTCTAAAGATGATTTATTTGATCCAACACTTGCTGTATCACCTGATATGGGGTTTACCTATTATACCTTCTCAAATTGTGAATGCCTGCGAATGAATTGGAAATGTCAGTCATATTTTGATAACTGATCTAGTAGCTTCCTGTGGTCCTTTTCTACTTTTACTGGCCACCTGTTTTGGTGGATTGGTCACATATTTTGTCATTTATCAGTATTAGCCTTCAACCAAACTTAGAGGAAATTGGATGTCAGTAGAGTTAATATGCTTCCTTGTTTCCTCATTATTACCCTTAAAGATAAAATTGAACATTATTGTAAAGGGCACCTATTCATTTAACAGCCTTTCTCCATTCTCTCTCATGGGTTATGGTCAGAAAGCTATATTTATTTGGTTCTGAAATTTACTGACACAAGGCTCCAACTTTGTATCCTATTGATAGTCTTAGATTTTAGATATGAATCCTTGTCTAAAGCATCAAACTATCTGTTCAAGTATTTCTGATATCACAAGGTGTGGTTCCAAATCCAGAAAGGTCCAAAGTCTGAATCAACTGGGTTGCAGAAACTTGCAAAACAAAAGAGGGTCAAAGGCCACGAGTGAGCAGGGAGCTCCATCGTGGACAATGATGCCCAAGTTAGTCTCAGGTATAGAGAATAGAGAGAGTATATGTGTATCATGTGTCTAGAAATCATACTAGGGAGTCCTTTTTATAGCAAAGATCCCTCAGTTTTTGGAGCCCTTTTAGAAGTAGAATCAAGATTCTCCTTCTTGATTGGGTGTGGTCATGCTTATACGGGATGATCATCCTTGGAGACTGGTAAGCTGTGAACACTTGGGTCAGGTCAGCTAGATACAGAATTATCACAAGGGATGCTACTTGTTTATACTAACAATAACAATAAGCCATAGTCATGGACTCCCTAGAATTTTTTCTTATTTAGAATAAACAACCATTCTTGATTCTTTATATGAAATCACTTCCCTTTCTATATAAAGCTAATTGCTTTCTTGATCTTATCACTTTTCTCACACTCATGATTCTCCTTATAATATTGGCTTTCTCCCTTTTCCTTTTGATTCTAGTACTAAAATTTTGTCAATTGCCCTGAGTATTTATTGCATTAGGATTAATATCAACTGTTGTTCAAAGTTCTTAACTTTGCTCTTAATTGGTGTTCAGAGTTTATGTAAATTTGAGCCAGAATTCACATTGAGGGAAAATCTGTTGCCATCTTTTTACCATATCTTTTTGTTTGGAGAAACTACATTTTACCCCCTTAATCTAAGGTCTAATTTCAAAATTGATACATGAATTTTAAATGTAACAAAACACCCCTTGAAGTAGTGTTTGGTGTTTGGTGTTCAGGGTTTTGTTCCATTTTAAAATTCAAGGGAGTGTTTTGTTTCATGTTAAAGTTCATATATAAGTTTTGTAATTAGGCTTAGTATATAGGGCTAAAACTTAATTTCCCTTTTCTGTTATCATCCTTTTTTATTCCGTGCTTCCATATTGCTGTTGCATCATAACTTTCTTTGCTTTCGTCCTCCATTTTAACCACTTGGTCTCTTGGTGTCCCCATATGTCATCACTCCTCATGTACAGCACTTTCCTGTTTTGGCTTTTGGTTTGAGATTATATAATTGGTAGAGTACTCAACATTATAACTTTTCCACAATCTAAGAAGCATAATGATGTGATTTGAATTTGAACCAGTTACCCTATTAGCAGCGCTACCTATATGCTGCTAAAAGGAGGTTCTATGTAAAAATTGATTTTTGTAATCTGCAATCAATTCCCAAGAACTTTGGAATTTGAGGACCTTCATAGTGTTTACATTGAACTTTCATCTTATGTTGAAGTGCCATTTAGTATATATGTAAAAGCACCAGATTTAGGTAAGGTTTATAAGTATTTGCTATAATATTTTTCAATAAATACATGACAGGTGGATAATTTCTTTTAGAACACACAATCATATGTAGCTGAGCTGTAAGACAGATCCATTTGTTGTGTTTTTTTATTTTTTGGAGAACTTGATGGCAAAAACTTAAAAAACTATACTTAAGTTTTGTCATTTGTAAAATGTTATTTGAGTCTTGGACCACTTGTGCTTTTGTATAATAGTTAAATTTGTTTAGCTAATTTTTATGTAATCACAAACTTTAAATAGGTTTAGCTGGAGGTCCATTGGCAGAAAGACACATCAAACCTCAATCGGTAGAAGAATCGTTTCCCTTGCCAGATTCAGAATTTGTAGGATCCAACCTTAGCATAACTGTTGTTGGAGCTTCTGGAGACCTTGCCAAAAAGAAGATTTTTCCAGCACTCTTTGCTCTTTATTATGAAGACTGTCTACCTCAGGTCCTACTTTTCATTCAGAAGTGATGCTCAAATATTTTGGAACACTAAATCTGAGGTTCCATGTTTGTAATATTTATGCAGAATTTCATTATATTTGGATATGCTCGTACTAAAATGTCCACTGAAGAGTTGAGGAACATGATAAGCAAAACCTTAACATGTAGAATTGATAAGAGGTAATTCTGTGAATATAACTATGATAGCATGACTTTAACACTTCTTTTTTCCTTCCCATTACTTCCTTCCACTTTGTATATATCAATATGAGGTTGAGATTTACAGGGAAAATTGTGAAGATAAAATGGATCAGTTTCTAAAAAGATGCTTTTACCATTCTGGTCAGTATAATTCTGAAGGTGACTTTTCTCATTTGGATTGCAAGCTGAAGGAAAAAGAGGTAATATATCTACTCTATCATTTTTTATTTTTCCTTTTTTGCATCAAAGAGAGTCATTTATAGAAAGTTATAAAGTTTAGCAACCAATGCATAATCTCATTGTAAAGTTGCTACTACACTGAAAATTGAGTAAATTAAATGGGTGCTTGGTGCACTAAATATATTATAAAGCTTTCAAAATTATAACAATGAGTCAAAAACATATTATTCATTAATGCATTTCAATTGTTTATTTAATTTAACAAAATAAGCAATGGTGAGACAGCTTGCTACTACACCGAAAATTGAGTCAATTTAATGGGTGCTTGGTCCACTAAATATATTATAAAGCTTTCAAAATTATAACAATGAGTCAAAACCATATTATCCATTCATGCATTCCAATTGTTTATTTAATTTAACATAAATATTAGTCAAACTTAAATAACAACAACAACAACGACAAACAAAGCTTTTTTCCACTAAGTGGGATCGATTATATAGATCAAATGATATTAACGTGTTTTGTCTTTACTCATTTCTATAGTTAGATTATTAATAATTAAGGTTATCCTAATAGTTTCCCCTATTGTTTTCTTTGGTCTTCCCTGTTTCTAGTTATTGGAGTCAAACTTAAATTACCATGAACCTAAATCTCTTCTCCTATAAGGCTGGCTCACCATTGCTTATTTTGTTACAGTAGGTTGTGGATGTTGAACTGATCTCATGAAAGGAAACTCTAATAACTTCTTCATAAAGCTCAATATTTCTTCAAAACTATGTGGAGAGTACTACTGGTGTGCAGAAGTATCTAGTTCAGATGGCCATTTGAAAATCAGAATCATGGTGATTCAGAAGGGTTCGGTCATATGAAACACCAATACTTCAAAAAAACGAAAAAAAGAAAAAAGAAAGAGCTGTGTCTATGTCCGACACTTGTTAAACACTCGTATTAGACACAATGTTCACATGTCAATCATGTTGCATTGTCCATGTGAATGTCCAGGCTTCCAATACTAGTCATAAATCATCAAGTTTATGGAATTTTCTATGTGGACAATTCAATCTATGTACATTGAATTGAAACTCTTATATGTTGAATGGTCCCTTCCAGGGTGGAAAGCTCTCAAACAGGTTGTTTTATTTGTCAGTACCTCCAAACGTATTTATAGATGTCGTAAGATGTGCCAGCCATAAAGCTTCTTCAGAAAATGGCTGGACAAGGGTTATTGTTGAAAAGCCATTTGGCCGTGACTCAGAATCATCTAGTGAGCTAACAAGATGTTTGAAGCAGTACCTCAATGAAGACCAAATATTCAGGTTCACTTGGTTCTTTTTAGAGTAAATACAAAATTTGGTTTCTGAAAGATATACCACATAATACTCGGGTGTTTGGATTTATTCCTCTACTTGGGTTTGTCCTTCAAAGTTTGTAACTTGCTGTATGTTAGTCCCTCCATTAGACCAAATTGTATATTTATGCTACTTTGATGGACTAGAACTCTGTACATGTGTAGGGAGTTAGAAACTTTGAAAGACTAATTTTTTTGGAGAAACACTATATTTACTCTAAGGGTAAAGGAGGTATATTTTTCATGGACCAAATACTATATTTACTCTATCTCAACCTATAGAAAAAAGTTTAAAATCATTGAAATTTGTTCAGGATTGACCATTATTTGGGTAAGGAGCTCGTGGAGAATCTATCTGTACTTCGCTTTTCAAATCTTGTTTTTGAGCCTCTGTGGTCCAGGAATTACATTCGCAATGTGCAGCTTATATTTTCTGAAGATTTTGGAACAGAGGGAAGAGGGGGGTGAGTTATATATGTTTCTTCATGGTACATCAAAAAAATGAATGTCACTATATTAACCCATCTATATTTCTTTTCTTCAGTTATTTTGATAACTATGGAATAATACGAGATATAATGCAAAATCATCTTCTGCAAATATTAGCACTATTTGCAATGGAAACACCTGTCAGCTTGGACGCTGAGGACATTAGAAATGAAAAGGTAACTACATATTGTCTAGACATCCATAACTCTTGGATTTTGGCTTAACTGTTTAGACTATGGCTCTGCATTCCTGATGACATTTAATTTATTTGGGGAACTACATTTTTCTATGTTGAGCTAAGGCATAATTACAAACTTAGTATATGAAGTTAAAATATAACAAATACCTTTGTGAACTTTGGACTAAAATGAAAACGTTAAGTCTGAATTAAAATTAGTGGCAAGAAGCCACAAAATTTGATTTTAATGGCCAATTTTTGGCTTAACTCAATATTGAACTCATAAAAATTCCTTCTTAGTTTCAAAAATTAACTGAGATTGGGTTTGTTTGGGATAAGGAAAATGGAGGGGAGGGGAAGTGAAGTGAGATTTTTATGTTGATATTTTCTTTGATTTAGAATAAAAAATTTCACTTTTTTTTTTCTCATATAATATGTTCGGATCCAAGAGACGGATTAGAAGGGAAGAGAAAAGATATTTAAATTTGAATCTAAATAAAAAAAATGTCAAACGAAAATTTTCACTTCTCTTCCCTTCCCTTCCATTTTTCCTCTCCCAAACAATTTACACCCTTAATGTTGTCATTTTTATCCAAATTTCAGGGGGGTGTTTTGTTATATTTTAAAGTTGGTGTACTGATTTTGTAATTAAGCCTTAGTTCAAGGACATTAATGTAGTTTTCCCTAATTATTTCTTCAATTCAGTAATAATTAACTTTAGTCTTAATTCAGGTGAAGGTTCTGAGATCAATGAGACCACTGCAACTTGAAGATGTTGTTGTTGGTCAATATAAGGGCCACAGCAAGGGTGGTAAATCATATCCCGGTTACACCAGTGACCCGACTGTTCCAAATGGTAGTCTTACTCCAACTTTCGCAGCAGCAGCTCTTTTTATCGACAATGCCCGATGGGATGGGGTTCCTTTCCTTATGAAAGCTGGCAAGGCTCTCCATACTAAGCGGTATGGACTGTTTCTTCTTTCTTAGGTGGATTGTGACTTTGAATTTGCCTTGTATGCTATGATGTTATAGTTACAAAACAAATCCAAACAATGTCTCCAGTGCAGAAATCAGAGTACAGTTTCGACATGTACCAGGTAACTTGTACAAGCGAAATTTTGGAACTGATCTGGACAAGGCTACGAATGAGCTAGTGCTTCGTGTACAGCCTGATGAAGCTATATATTTGAAGATCAATAACAAAGTTCCTGGTCTAGGAATGAGACTAGACAGAAGTGATCTAAATTTGCTTTATCGAGCAAGGTATAAAAATTGCTGAGATATATATATATACTGCATAGAGTTGACTGAATTAACTTCAAATGTAAGGGTTGTAGATTCTTATAAGGATAAATTACTCCTCCGCTGTGATAAGACAAAATCCCACAACTGCCCCATTTGTTTATGAAAATTACACTCCTTCCTCTAAATTCAAATTGTGCACTACACTGACCTCCCTTACACCGAAGTCTGCCATAATTCTACTTATTTTGACTAAAATACCCTTATATTTATTACTTGTATATCCTATCAATTATTATATATGTATCTTATCAATATAAAGCAGTCATTTGTTAAAATTTAGAATAAAATAAATTTATGATTATTAACACAATAAATAAATTTGGAATAAAAGCCTAAGAAATTGATTTTCTTTTAAGTTATATTTCTGATAAACAAATTCAATATTAATGTGGAGGGTGTTTTGGTCATCTTTTAGCTTCAAGGGAGGTTTGTGTTATTTTTAAAATAGAGGGAAGGACCATATAATTTGAGGATCTCTCAGAAGAGAAGAGAGTAATTACCCTAGTTATAATTCCTAATTAAACCATGTACTATGTGAAAATTATAATTATTCTTGTTTAAGAGTTAAGCTTCATGGGTTCTTCTGGATTAAAATTCCTCCATACCTCAACAGCACATGGATGTATTTTTTCGTTGTCATGCTAATAATCAAATCTGTTTTCCTAAGTTTAATGCGCTTATGTGATTTTTGTCAATGCTAGCATTAGCATAGGCCCTTCTGAACTTGAAAGTATAATATCATATTTGGAAGTCATTGTGTTGATATCAATTTTCAAGCTTTTCAGGAGATAACAGCATAAAATGTTGCCTTCATGTAGAAATTAACTGTGCATGTAACCTTTGCTGCAACATGTTGGAGTGAATATTTTTTCTTAGTGTATGTTCAGATTGAAGAGAATGGAAGATATGGTACAGGAACAAAATATTTGATTTACATCTAAATCAAGGGGAAGGCCTAAATGAACATTTTCATTTTCTTACTTTCTCTTCCATGTTTCTCGGTCCAAGCATAGTCATAGATTTCATTATCATTGACATTTCCTTCTTCATACTTGGACAACTCTTGTTTGTGAAAATGTAACTTAATCAGAAAACAGATTTATCAGCGAACAATGAGCATTGTTTTGGAAGAGATACAAAATATGTTTTGGTATATGTGTAGTCTGAACTATGCCTACTTTAAAGTTTCCAACAATGGCAATATTACAAGACTGTTGTTTTACTTGAAGGTATCCAAGAGAAATACCAGATGCTTATGAGAGGTTACTCTTAGATGCAATAGAAGGGGAGAGAAGATTGTTCATAAGAAGTGATGAGCTTGATGCAGCTTGGGCACTATTCACTCCATTGCTAAAAGAACTTGAAAACAAGAAGATTGCTCCAGAACTCTATCCCTATGGTAGTAGAGGACCTGTTGGAGCACATTATCTTGCTGCAAAGCATAACGTAAGATGGGGAGATCTTTGTAATGAAGATTGAGGATCTAGATCCTCTAAAGTATGTAAAGAAACTTACAATATAAAGTTTGAGAGAGATAGACAAAAGGAGATGAGCGACTAGGACTCACTTATTTGGGTCCTATCTGGGCTTGACCCCTTTTTCATGGTCTCTCAAAGTAAATTAGATGAATTCAAATTCAATTATTGATGGTGGCCAAGGGCTTTCATATGATTATAAATCCTCATCATTAGTTTCTTTTGCATGATCTCTGGAACTCTTGAATGTTTCTTCTCTCTCTTCCCCCTCTATAAGATGTTTTATGTAGTTCATATGCTAGTTTTTGTCTTCCTTGATGTTAGGAATAAGGCAGGATGATAATGATATGTAATTTCTGTATAGTAGTGAATAAATTCTATGGCAAAAACAACAATAACAAACCAAGTCTTTTCTCACTAAGTGGGGTCGGCTATATGGATCAAGTAATGCTAACGCATTTTATCTTTGCTTATTTATACAGTTAGGTTATTATTACTTAAGTCCACCGTAATAGTTTTTCGTGTTGTTTTCTTTAGTGTTCCTCTATCTCTAATTATTAAGCTATCTTTCATCTAATCAACTTTACGTACGGAAGTTTTTAATAGTCTCCTCTATATATGACCAAACTATTTAAGATGTATTTCTACTAACTTATCTACGATAAGTGTTCCCCCAACTTTTTCTCTAATACACTCATTCCTAATTTTATTATTTCTAGTTTGACAACTCATCTAACGCTACATTTTGATTTTTGTAATGTTGAATTTTGTTGATGATGACATTTTACCAGCCAACATTCAGTATCATATAACAATGCAGGTCTTATAGCTTTACGATAAAATTTTTCCTCAAATTTGAGTGGTACTTTTCTATCACAAATAACACCTAAAGTCTTTCTCCAGTTCATTCACCCAGCTTGAATCCTATGATTATGTCATCCTATATTTCTCCATTATTTTGTATTATCGTTTCTAAATACTTAAAACTTGTGACTTTTTTGTATAGGATGATCTCCAAGCTTCATCTCTACCCTGAAATCAGTGTCCCTTACATTGAAATTACATTCCATATATTTTGTTCTGCTACGACTTATATGAAACTTGTATGTCTCTAAAGCTTGTCTCTACCTCTCTAATTTCTCGTTTACTTCTCCTCTGGAATCTCCAACAAGGACTATATCATCAGGAAAAATGTACATTGTGGTGTTGCCTCTTGTATATGTTTATTGAGCACATTCATTTTAAGTTAAAAAGGTAAGGGCTCAAAGCTGAACCCTGATGTAGTCCTATAGTTATAGGTAAATCCTTCGTGGCTCTAGCTTGTATTTTCACACAAGTTGTGGCCTTTTCATACATGTCTTTGATTGCTCAAATATAAGTTACCTAAACTCCTTTCTTTTTAAAAGCCTTCTGTAACACCTTTCTCGATACTCTAGCATAGGCCTCTTCTAAATCGATGAAGATCATATATAGGTCCTTGTGAAATATTTGATATATCTCCGTTAATTTCTTCAATAAATATATTGCCTCTATGGTTGACCTCCTTAACATGAAAATGAATTGGCTCTCTGTAATTCGTGTGTCCAACCTTTATAACATCTACTCCTTCCATACATGAGAGATGCTTGCTAGTTATTAAATAAGTTAAATGCTTGTGGATGCTGCATTAGTTGCATTAGTGGGGGACTGAATTGAAAAGAAAAGAGCAAGGACTTGAGTGAAAGGAAAAGGTTTAGTGGAGGAAGTTACATAGGCATTCAATACTCCAAGGATAGTAAAATGTAATGTTAGCCAAAATAAGAGTTATTGTAGGTAACTATATTTTGAAATTTCTAGCCAAAGTTTTAGGGGTAAAATAGTAATTTTTCATATGGTTGGGGCAATTACCAATTGAGGTCAGATGATCAAAACTTGACCCTAATATCAGATAAGGATTAAAGTTTTTTCAACTGCCCAGACCACCTATAAATAGGTGTAAATATCATAACTCTCAACCATTTTTCACCCTGAACTTTAGACTTAGAGAGAGAGAGTGAGAAACTAAGAAGGAAGAGGATCATAAGAAGAAGTTGGACATTCCGAAGGTAGGGATAACACACTGGTAAGTCTTCAAATAAACATTTATTTGCTTTAAATCAATAACAAGGTAGCAAACAATGTAATCTTCTCATTTTGGAAATTTTTCACTTATTTTCTAAAAATGGTGAATTTGAAGTTGTTTGACATAAGAGAGGGTTTAAAACCTACATCCTTTGTGTTTTTAACTTCTATTGGATGCTTTATGCTAATCAGATGTACTTAGAATTACTGGTTTCAAATTTTGTAAAATGGGTTGCACTGTTCAGCATGGTAGACTTGAATTCGAATCCCTTGTGATAGATGATTTTAAGCATACATGTGAGTTTTGATGAAGGATAAATGATAAATGAGTATTAGAAGCTAATCTCATGTTTTTCTAGATTTAAAAAGAGGTAAAATCTAGATTTTATAGGATTTCATAGCATTTTCTCAAGATCCTACAAGTCAATTTTCGTGTTCTTCAGCTTCATATTTTTTAGAAAATGCAAGTGACAGCTAACTACAGCCTATAATAGTCGACTGTCATACTCCTAAGATCGATTTCCAAAATGCATTATGTAACACCCCTCAATCTTATGTTCACTTTTAAATAATTAACTAATACAATATAATATACAAAAGGATTGGTGGGTTACTACTAATTCTACCAGAGTAAATATTTTTTTTTAACAATTTAAATAATTGAGTACTATCGGTTTAGGAATTCTACTCTCGGGATTCACATATGTAATGCAGCGAAAATAATTAAATTAAAATATGCACAAACATATTTACATTCATACAGATTATTCATTTACAGTAGTTATAGTTCTTGTGCATCAGACATATACCTATATATATGTGAGAATGTTAACCAGGGTAAGGAGACAACAAGTCTATCACTCATACCTGTTTAACAAAACTGCTAGTGTATATTTATCTCACATATCTTAATACATATATGCCTTCTTTTCTTACACCAAAAATCATCCTCTTGATCTTTCCAAAATATTAATACGGATTCAAGGTATTGGGCATGTCAAAATACTACTATACAATCCTACTAACACATTGGTCCTGCATGTCCACCCCTCCAGTGGGTGGGGGTGTAGGGGGAATATCTATCACTGAAATGACCCACACTTCCTTTATTATCATGAAGTAACCTAGGATAGGTATATCCACCCATTCAACTTACACTTCTAATAAGATCTGGAACCTAAGCATCTTATACAAATTAACATTTAATGAGAGAAATTTCTTAGTAGCAATAATCACCTGAAATTTTAAAAAATTATTGATTTATACCACCGTACTGATACAAAAATACACTACATTCCTCTCATTATAAAATAATACATCATAACTATTGGGATAATATGCATGAATTAACTTGAATTTTCTCACATATACTTATGAATACACATGCATTTCATCACATATCTACCACACAGAATATATTCTCAAATTGTAATCGTAACAAGATTATATCCACATATCATATAGAGCATAAACAAAAGAAATCAAAGCATTTTGCTATGGCCATAATCAAAAGCATTATAAAAGAAATCTTTAAAAATTTCTCATTCATAAATGAGTTTTCTCGTGGTACTTGATCATTTGCAATATTCTCGTGGTTTTCACCATCTGCAATATTCTCGTAATTTTCACCGTCTGCAATATTCTCATGGTTAACCATCTACAATATTCTCATGGTCAATGACCAGTTGCAGTGATTCTCGTGGTTTAACCAGTTCCAGTGATTCTTGCGATTTAACTAGTTGCAGCGATTATCGCAGTTTAACCAGTTGTAACGATTCTCATTTATGGTTCATGCTCATCTCATTTTAAAATCTCATATTTCTCTTATCTTTCTCATTCATTCTCAATTTTCATGTTAACCATTACATTTCAGGTATAAATCCTTCATTTGAGTGGAGTTTTAGGCTAATTATACTTCAAATTAGGTTATTAAGTTCATTTTCTAAAATGGAGGCTTACCAGTCGACTTCCACTCTCCTGGCAGTCGATTTACAGCTTATTGTCCAAAAACTTTCCAAACTCGAGGGTTACGATCATTGCTACAAGTTGACGATCATTGCTCGTTTCTTGGCAATTTTCTGAAAAATATAAGCACGACAGTCGACTTCCATGGCTGAAAGTCGACTGCTAGCACTCTAGATACATTTCTAGGCAGTCAAAGAACACAACAGTTGACTTCTTGGAGTTGGCAGTCGGCTGCTGCATTATACTCTGTTTTTAAGATTTGCGGCTGACCAAAATTTTTGCCTAAGAATCAATTTATAAATCATTTTTTGACAATCATCAACTCAATACCAATACAAAAGCTTCATTTATCACACAAAATAATCCAAACTACCAATTATTCTTACTCAAATATTGGATTTAACCCTCTTCTCAAACATAAGGAAAAACCCATTTTTCAAAATTGAAATTAAGCATTTATAAGTACATCAATGCAGTTTAAAATACTCAATAGTAATAAAAAACATCAGGAATGTAGGTTTTATTCCCTCTCAAGTTTCAATAGTATGAAAAACCAAAATTTCTAGCCATGAAAAGTAATTTCAAAATTGAGAGGTTGAGGAGATTTGCTCCCTTGTTGCTAATTTACAGCTTATAGATGATGGTTTTGAAGTATGTTTGTGTGCTTTCCTAGCTTCCAGAATGCTTAACTCCTCTTATAATCTTCCTTCACAATTTCTCTCTTTCTCTCTCTAACTCGTCTTTTCTCTCTCACTAGATTTTAGAACTCAAATGCAAAAGTGAGAGTTCTGGTGTTTTTACCTATTTATAGGTGATCCTAGAATTTGCAATTCTGCTCCTAATTCTCGACCATTTGGTCCAAAATGATAATTTCCCCGGCTATATTCTAAATTACCATTTTGCCCCTAACTCATTGGCAAGAAGTTTCAAATTTCTGGTTACTACAGTAACTCTTTTGGCTAAAATTATAGTTTGTTGGCTTGAAATATTGGAAATTCACACAAATTTTCTCACTCCATCTTTTCATTTTAGTTTGGTCCCTATTCTTTCTTTTCCCTTAAAACTCTTATTCTAATGCAACTATATGCATTCTAATGCAACAAACACAAGCATTCATCTTATTTAAAATTAACAAAACATCTCTTAATAGATAGAAGGAGCGAATGTTACATAGTAGACTAGTAGCTGACAACTGAATGGTAGCTCTCTATTAGTTGCCAGCTGACTGCTAGTGTTCAAGCAACAGACTGGTAGCTCTCTGTTAGAGCTTCTACTATTTTATTGCAACACATTGACTGTTATAAAGTACAAGTTGTAACACCCCATATTCTTTTGATTTGTTTTAAATTTATGTTTTCTTAATTAATTAGATGAGTTGCCACAAAGAGTGAGGAATTGCTTGTGTAATGTAATGGTTAGAATAAATATGCTAAAGCATAATACTTTCAATTCCTTGTGCTAACTAAATTATAATGTGAGTAGGGAGGAGCTTAATTTAAATTTTTCCCTTATTCCTTAGCTGAATTGCCAAGAAGAGAAGTGTATGGCAATTGTTTTCTTAAGCTAAGGCAATTGAGAGATGAAAGCAAGATGCTTGGTACACGTGGGGTGCTTGAATGAAATCAAGGTACTTGAGTCATTTTATTGTGATGCTTGAAACAATGAATTTCTTTAACCAAACGACAAGGACAATTGGGAAAGGAAAGAAGAAATGTAGCAATTAAATATGCACATATATATATACAATGAGTGAGGTGGCAGCATGGGAAAGAGAGGGAGGAGACGTGAGAGACAAGCTACCTTCCCTTCCTTTGTGTTGCCTCCAACGTGGGAAAAATCATGTATACCTTTCATGCATGAGGCTTGCATGAAGGGAGTGATTTAGGTACAACGGTAGAGTTAAATATATGAATGTGTATGTAGCAAGGAAGCCTCACAAATTCATAATATAAAAATACCAATTGGGTAATGACACAAAGCAAGAGAAATTGAGAAGAGGAAAGGCAAGTGCAGCATGAAAATGGGGCTGCACTTAATTACACATGGGGTACATGAATTCATCTTCTTTCCCTTCCTGCCTCCCTTCAAACGTGATTGAGTGACTAAAGGAAAAAGGGTGCAGCATTTATTTAAAATAAACCATGCATATGTGTCTGTACCGTTGGTGGGGAAGATGGAAGAAAGAGGGAGGAAATGTATGACACAAGTTTTCTTCCCTCCCTTGTGTTATCTTCAATATGCACGAGAATGGAGCTAACATATGTCTTGCATGGTTGTACGTGTGGTGTGAGGGAGGAGGATTTTGTGACTTCCTTCCTTCCTTCCTTTAACTTGTGGTCGAATGAGAAATGCAAGGAGGAGGGGGCTACACTTAGTCACACGTGGAGCCATAATGGGAATGAAGGTAGCATCTCCCTTTTGCCGAATAGAGAATGAAAGAAGGGAGGGAAGCAAGCGTGAAATCCTTTCCTTTCCCTCCCTTGGCGTGACCAAGTAGATAAGATAAACTTGCAAGCAAGTGGATTGTACTTAAAAGTACATAGGTCGCAAGTGAATGAAAATGATTAAAAAGAAATTAAGAAAGAAAAAAAATGAGCAGCCTCCCATTACCTGAATAAAAAATGAAAAAGGGATTGAGATTTTGGCATTGTGTGACTCCTCCTAGACGTGGCTAAGTAGAGCAAAGGTTAAAAGCTTACATGAGGTGGAGTGTACTTAGGTACACGTGTGGCTGCAATGTAAGGAGAATAGACAAAAGGGAATGGAATGGGAATTTGAAATTTTTGATATACATGCATGCACCCACACGACAAGAGAAAGAGAGATCACTTCATACCTTAGAAAATACACACCCACATGGACATGTACCCAAAAAGGAGAGAGAGTAGCATGAGTTTTGAGAACACACAAAATTTGTGAGGAAGGAGAGTGAAATTGATCAAGAAAGGAAGCCAAGGAGCAAGAGAAATTAAAAGGGAAGCTAAGAAAACTCCATCTTGGTTCATCATTGAGGTAGGTTAGCAATTCTTTGACTATTGTTCCATGTTTTAAAATATATGTATATCATGATTTGCCAAGCTTTCATGGAACATTAGTTATTTTTCTACATTCTTGAAAATGTAATTGTCTCTTGGCTAAGTTTGCATGGTAATAGATGTGGTTGTGGATGTGTTAAAATTGATATTATGTTATCATGAGAGAACCATTGCTAGTGAAATTAGCATGTGTCATGGAAATCTTTAACATAAGATAGTGCTGAAATTTCCTTCTTGCATGGCTAATATTTCCCTATGTATAATTATTGTTGGTAAAATTTGGTATGAATAATGAAGAACTCTACATTATGTTAATGATGGAAATTGTATTCTTGTATGGCTAGCATATATTCTTTGTAAGGTAGGAAATTGTAATGGAAATTATGCAAAGGGGGATACCATTCGATTTTAAAAAGAGAAAATATAGCCAATTAAGGTATAGCTAATTAGTTCATCTCTTGGCACATAATAAAGCCCATACTAATATTAAAAATGTAAAAATAGAGTAACAGTATGACCTTAAAATTAGTGTGTAGTCTATGGCCTAGGAGATAACATGGATCAAAAAAATAAGTAAAATAAATGGTTAATGGCAATAATTGTGCGAAGTAAATGTGGGAGAGAGTACCTTAAACATTATTGCATAGTGTTATGAATTGTAACTAATAATAAGGATGGAAAAATTTTGCAATGTGACATGGAAAGTTCTAAATTGGATTATTTCCTTTTGATGGATGAAACCCACATGTTGTCTTCAATCTTGATGGCCAATAATGACTATATGACAATGTACCTTATAAAGGCTAAATGCAAGGAGATTAAAATGATAAAATAAAAGAAATAGTCAATGACATGCTTGTATAAATGGAATATAAGAAGAAATAATAGTTATTTAAATGCATAGTGTCCTTGGCTAAAAGTGTGACCTAGCGAGGTGTGGGTGAAGGTGCTCCACACCCATAACCTAGTGTTCACAATTATAAAGGTGGCCAAGTGTCCACGATTCTTGAGGTGTGGCCGAAGGTGCTCCACACATGTGACCTAGTGAGGTGTGGCCGAAGGTGATCCATACCCGTGACCTAGTGTTCACAATTATAAAGGTGGAGTGTCCACGATTCTTGAGGTGTGGCTGAAGGTGCTCCACACATGTGACCTAGTGAGGTGTGGTTGAAGGTGCTCCATACCCGTGACCTAGTGTTCACAATTATAAAAGTGGCCAAGTGTCCACGATTCTTGAGGTGTGGCCGAAGGTGCTCCATACATGTGACCTAGTGAGTGTGGCTGAAGGTGCTCCATACCCGTGACCTAGTGTTCACAATTATAAAGGTGGCCAAATGTCCACGATTCTTGAGATGTGGCCAAAGGTGCTCCACACACATGACCTAGTGAGGTGTGGCTGAAGGTGCTCCATACTCGTGATCTAGTGCTCACGATTATAAAGGTGGCCAAATGTCCATAAGGATTATTGTTAAGAATGAAATGCCTAAACGATTATTGTTTATTTTAGTTTTTAACACATATGATCCCATGAAAAGATGGATTTTGGATCCTTTGCTGTAATCCTCTGCTTGGCGCCTGCTTGGCGTTTTTAGCGACGATTTTATCCGTTGCTAAAGTGTGCTTTAATATTATTGCTGTTATAAATTTTGTTTAAATAATTAATTTATAGTAGCAATAATTTTTTGCAAAAAACTTTAGCAGCGAAAAAAATCCCCGCTAAAACGCCAAGTAGGCACCAAGCAAAGAAGCGCCAAGTAGAGGATATGGACGCGAAAAGATGTCATATTTGACTTGAAAATATCTATGCCTACCACATTGATTTTTTCGTTAACCATGCACTACTTGCCCAATCTATATTTGTGAATGAGATTATTTTTTAAATACCGAGAATGTAGATGAAAGTGTTTTTGGTGCTTGCACCCTGGTACATATTAGTAGATTTTTTAAAATAATGAATTGTTAAGCTATTGGAAAACTTGTATTTCTCATTTGTATGCTAATAAGTATAAGATGTGGACGCTTAGTAGTACCGGGGAGGACAGGAACTCTTTTTGTCAAAAGCATTTTTTGTAATTTCATATTTTTGGTCCTGATTCTAGATAGATTTTTGAATTAGAATTAGGACTATTATTTTAGCTGTGTATATAAAAAGGGAAACGGGAAACTGTCAGGGAAAGGATATGTGAAGGACCAGTCCATCCCTGTTATTTTAAAGGGAGTTTGAGTGACAGGCTTGTTGTCTCCTGACTCCCTATGGATAGGTACTTCATATATCCTGGTGCATGATTACAAAGGATGTAACAGACATTTATTGGACATTTATTATTTGTATTATATGAATGTTTTAAATTCCATTGTGATGTATTTTATTTTCACTGTGCATATGAGATTTGATCTGAGCAAAAGAACCCGAACCTAATCCACTTTAATAAAACTTAATGGTATAAATGCTCAAACATTGTAAATAAAAGGATAAGAATAATGTACTGAACTTATCTATTTACATAGGAGGAATTGTAATACTAGATAAGGGCATTACACAAGTCAACTGCTAGGTGAAAAAAATATGGTTTCTCATGAAGAAATTTTTGTGAAAAAGCCAAATGAAAACCTTAAAGGTCTAGAAGAAGTCATAGAGTTTAAATTTCTATTTTCTTAAATGTATGCTCAATAGAGTCAACAATAGTGTCATCACATAAGGAAAGTACATTTTTTAGGTAACATGTGACATGAGATCAAAAAGAAAGAGAGGAAAACATAAAAGAGAAAAGCAAAAACTATTCTAAGTGTATGCATTAGTGATAGATAGGCTCGTGATTAAGTGACCGACTATTAGTATAGGATGGTCGTTGGGCATTCCATGGTTGAACCATACATTTTGCATGGTAAAACGTCCTCTCAATCATAAATTATTTCAAAAACACCATGATGGTTGCTAATTCTAAATTAGTGAACTCTTCTATGGCCAACAAAAGGAGTCACATACTTAAAGTTAAGCATAACCTTAGCATGAGCCAAGTCACCCTAGAATATATAATTGTGAATAGTATGCTGGGAGTGTGATCCATTAGTGAGGATAGTGATTCCATAGCCTCATGATCCGCAAGGGCAGAGTAGGCGTGATTTGTCAGAGGTGGCAGTGACCTCATGAGTTATACCAGCCCCTTTATGAGACGAAAGAGAAGTGAAGTATCCAAAGCAATACCGATCCTGATTCCGCTAGTCAGGAATGATCTGTCAGAGTTGGTAGGGACCATTGAGTGAGTTATACCTGCCCTATTCGGGATGAAAGGGAAGTGAAATATCAGTATAGATATTGATCCCGTTGGTCAGGGATGATCTACCGAGAGGGTAGGGACCATTAAGTACTTGGATCCACTAAGGGATGCTTCAGATAGTACAGGTAGTTGTGGACTGTCGGTGGTTAGGGACTACAAGGAACTCAACTCAGAACTCATTCATGAGAGCTTTTGGAGCATTTGGATTTGTTCACTGGGCAAGTCTCCTAATGAATCATATGATGATATGGCATTGGCCATGATGTGATTTTTTTCCTGACTCATGTTTTATATATGATTATGATCATGTTACTATGGTAAATATATGTGATGAATTGACATGTTTTGTATTGTTGACATCTAGTGGACTGAAATTGTACATGCATTCATAAGTACATGCTATAAATATTATGAGGTTATGATGGCGTAATTGCATAAATCATGTATCGCACCCCAATAGATACTATTTAACAATTGATGATGAAAAGGATGTAGAGGATTTTTGTACAAGTACAGTGGTACCGACTAGTAATTTTAAAACTTATTGTTATACTACTAAGATTTGTTCTCATATAAAATACTGGTGTGTATCAAATGCCTAGATACCAAATGATGTTGGAAGTAGAGGTCCAGTTAGCAGAGATCCCATTTTAAAGGTATTTTATGCTTAGAAAGGAAATATGGGTAGTTGCAGTTGTTGAAGTTCCTTCATTGCCCCTACTTACGGGAGGGATGGATATGTAAAACCAGAGTGATAGGTTGTTTTGTATTTTGATATGTAAACGCGATGTCCTTTCTATATAATAAACCATTTAGCTATAAGACTGGCATATTATGCTTACTTTTGTCCTCGATTGTTACCTGAGTAAAAGTTTTTCTTTTTCTAATTTTGTCCATTTATTAATTGAATTAGGTCTAGGATTATTTACTTAGTATTACATCTATACACTACACAATGGCAAAACTAAATAAATAATCAAATTTAGTTGCAACGTCCTAAACAAAACTTGTTTATATTTGCATTTGCTATAAATTTACGTTGTCATACATAGATTTTAGGATATGTGGAGTGCTTTTAGTCTTCAAGGGTAAGGAGGCAACAAGCTTGCCACTTAAACCCCTTTATACCTTAATTGCTAGTAAACTATAGTTCTCCCACATATCCAGATATATATATATACATCCTTTTTTTTTTCTACTATACACACCAAAAATCAACATCACTCACACCTATTCTAAAAGGGGAACTTCCATTACTACTATAACATAAATATTTAAATAGTTGTAAGTGAACTCAACCACAGAATCTCAGCCAACGCTATGTCAACTTCAAGCCAATTCAGGTCGTGGGTTATCTGATAAATACCAGGCATAATAATGAGAATTGTATTCTTAGTAGCTAGATAATCCTTTTCTTTTTGAAAACATTGGTATGTATCAATGTAGTGATACGAAAAATATTTTTACATTATTTATTTTAAAAGATAATTTATTCTATTAGGATGCAACATGTATATTTCATAAGTGTGTATGGCATACATTTATAGATGTATCATGTGACAATTCACCTTCAAAATCATCAATCAAGGCATCTCATTATCATGATTTTAAGATATATCCAATCATAAATACTTTTCCAATCATAATTACATTTCCAATCATAAATAGGGAAAACATATTTAATCATTCATGAGGAAAACATTACCAGTCATAAGGAAAACTATTATCAGTCATTGGCTAAAAGCCACAGTCAATGAAAGAGGAACTTAAGAGTATTAAGAGCGCCATCCAATGGACTATTCCACGTACTACTACATACATGAATGAATTAATTTTATTTCCAATTCTAGTCTTGTGACATTTCTGCCACTAGTACTATCTGAGGCGTCTCTCAGTAGATCCAAGTACCTATTCCATTTAATGGTCACTGTCAAAAGACAGATCATTCCCCAGTCAATGGCATTTCTCCCTATAGTTAGTCTAAAAATAATTCACGGTATCACTATCATTAAATAGATCCTTTCTCTGCTTTAGGCAGATCATAGTGCTATGGAATCACCACCAATTTTCCAGTGGATCACTTTCCTAGTACGTTATTTTCCATGTATTAACTAGGATGATTTGGCTTGTACCCATGAATCTGCTAAATTCTAAGTAAATGTCCCCTTTTTAATTAGCCATTTTTAGGTTACACTAACTTAGAATTTGCCATCATCACTAATTCTTACATTCTTTGTGGAATGCCCAATTATCGTCCCATACCAATAATTAGTCATTCGGTTACAAGCCTATCTATCCTAGAGCATACATTGGAAATACTTTCTCTAAACTCTCTTTCTTTCTAGTCTAAGTTTTCCTTTTCATTTTTTGTTTTCCAATTTATTCTATGTTTCCATTCTTTAATTTATAAATCTATCATGATAGGATGCCATTTATTATTAATCATTTCCTTATAGTTATGTATGCATTTCTAAATATCTTTTCTTTCCAAATAAACACATACATATCTATATACACATAAATATTTATCCTTCCATTTACAACTATATATTTTTAATACAAGGATGTCATGAAAATAATAATTTACATAATGGGTAATTTCTTAGTATTCTTTTTCTCCTTTTTAATATATTTTGGCCAATATTAAAATAAACATAATAAAATTCTCATGAAAATACCTTTATCTCTAGGCCAAAATACCCAAAATGAAGAAAATGAGATAATTCAACATAGTATAATGTTTCTATTTCTTGTTACTTGAAACCAAAAGTTAGTAACATAACTTGAAAAAGTTTTAACAAGTTCTCTTTTATTCTAATATGATGACTTTTTCAGCCAAATGGAAGGAAAAAGGAAAAGATAACATACTTTCATTTAATACTCAAATTTCTTCTTTCATATCATAACTGAATGGAAGCATGAATATGGTTAAAATAAGGATTGTGAAGTTTTCTCTCCATCTACTTGTATTTTCGGTTACAATAAAACAAGAGAGGAGTTGAGTTCTTATTATAAAGTCACTTTCCTTTTCCTTTTCCTTTTCTCATGACCGGCTATCATCACCCACTAATACAAACAAAATTTCCTTTCCATTCTCACACCTCTTTTGGCTAAAGTAAAAAGAAGCCAATATAAATTTATTAAAAACTTCATTTTCCTATTGCTTTCATCGAATAAATGTAGTCTTCATTATTAAAATAATGTTTGCAAAATTTCTCTCCTTTCACTTTTCTTCTCCGCTAAACTAAAGAAAGAAGTCAATTTAATTACGTCTCCTTCCTTTCCTCCTTCCCTTGTCACTGATTCATCATTATCTTCTTTAAAGTAAATTCACACAAAAGTTCCTTTCCAATTTCACAAGTTTTTCTCGGTTAAGGTAAGAAAAGAAACCAATAAAATTTTATTCAAACATCACTTCTCCTTTTCTCTTTCATCTCTTTCACCGAATGAACATGATCCTTTTTCATTAAAACAATAGTTATAAATTCTTCTTCCACTAACTTATATTCTTGGTTAAACTAAGGAAGGAAAAGCCAATTTGTACATGTCTATTTCCTTTCCTCCTTTCCTTATAACCAAATCCTCATCATCTTCTTGAATTCATTTGCCAATAAAATTCCCCTTTCCATACACACAAGCTCTTTCTCTCGGCCAGGTAAGGTAGTTTTAGAAAAAGTTTCTTTTTTTCATTTAATAAAGCTATTTATCTTATTTTCATCATCCAATAGGCATAAAACATCATTTACCCATTAATTTCATGACAATCCATGCACTAAAAGCTTGCTTTCATGAAAATTAAATTTCTCATGAAAATGGAAGGAAATTTCTCAAATTCATCTCAACATTGTAATCCATCCAAGAAACACTTAAAAATGCATCCATACAACACTTTAAAAAATTTCCCCATAGAAAATCAAGCAAAACAAGAATGTAGAAAATTTTTGCTACTATTCATGGCAGCCATTAATAGAGATGAAAAACTTAAAAAACATCTTATTCCATGAAAATAAGAGCAATGGACTATCTAACTACCTTTGTTTTGCAATGGAAATGGACTTTCTTGGTTGTTTTCTTCATTTCTTCTTCTCCTCCTAACTCCTTCAACTTCACAGCTTGCTTCTCCTTCACCTTGCCTCATGTTGGTTTTTGCCAAAAGGAAGAAGAAGGAGACGTAGATTTATTTTGGTTGTAAAATGACCATTTTTCCCTTGGTCGAAAAATGACCAAAATAACCTTCCAATTGGTGAAAAATGGCGTGAGATGAAGGGGGAGGTTTTATTGGAATTGCACAATTTCACTTTTACCAAAATGGTAATTTTGTCTTTTTAAAAAATTACCATTTTATCCCTGTGATAAATTACCATTTTACCCCTAGATATTTTCTAAAGGTAATCATTAGTTTTTAGATATTTTCTCTAGATATTTTCAAAAGTAATTATTACTTTTTGAAAATATCTAGATATTTTTCCAGCGTTATAATTACGTGTAATAAATGCGGCTCGATTTGCATGCAAGTAATAATGAGGCTTGTTATTTTAATAAACTTTTCTCCTTTTCACTTTGGTCCTTTTTCTTTTCTTTTAGTTTAGTCTCTCCTTTGTTCATAGAAAATTAAGATAATTTAATTATAATTATTCAGGCATGAAAATACTAATTTAGGAATTTAAGACATACCTAAAATTGAAAAAATGCAGATATTACGCTTTTGCATTCCTGGTCACCAAAAGTTTCTTTTCAACTCGGTACATCTTAGAAATGCTTGGGTGAATGGTGTAATGGCTACAGTGTGCTTCTGCTACCAATTTCTCCCCTAGCTCCTAATGTTTTGGAATCACTATTCCATTCCTAAACATCAATACCCTATCAATGGCTAACCCAAAATTGGGTTGGTCTGGATAGATTCCTAGGGATTCATCCTCTTGTTGGGCTTGTCTAACTATTTCCCTTAGTTCACAATTAATCTAGAATTCACTCATTACTAACCTATTCAGAAGTGAAATTTCATTAAGACTAAGATCCCTAAAGTCTTCAAGAAATTTCATCTCATCTATCATAAGGCTAACTACTTGCAGGGACTTCCTACTTAATGCATCTGCTACCACATTAGCTTTCCCTGCATGATACCTTAATTCAAAGTTAAAATCCTTTAGATACTCTACTTACCTCCTCTGCCTCATATTCAACTCTTTGTGATCAAATAAGTACTAAAGGCTCTTATAATCACTAAAAACCTCAAATGTAGCCCCATATAGGTAATGTCTCCAAATTTTTAGGGCAAAAACCACGGCAACTAACTCCAAATCGTGGGTGGGATAATTTTCCTCTGCAGGTTTGAGTTGTCTAGACACACAAGCAACTACTCTCCTTGCTTACACGCATCCTAAACGTTTCTTTGATGTATCTGTGTATACCTCAACGGGCTCTATTGAGTTTGGGATTACTAATATTGGAGCGGTATTTAGTTTCTCCTTCAAGATTTGGAAACTACCTTTACATTGTTCACTCCACTTGAACTTGACCCCTTTTCTAGTCAATCAAGTCAATGGCAAGGCTATTTGAGAGAATCCTTGTATAAAATTTCAATAATAACCTACCAACCCAAGAAAACTTCTAATCTCTGTGACCGTCCTTGGCCGATTCCAATTCAGTACAGTGTCAATTTTCTTCAGGTCTACCGAAATCCCATCCCTATTCACCACATGACCCTATAATTTGACCTCCTCTAACCAAAACTCACATTTTTCTAACTTAGCATACAACTATTTTTCCTCCAACATCCGCAGCACCATTTCAAGGTGTTGTGTATGCTCCTTTGAGTCTTGGAGTATACTAGGATGTCATCTATAAGTACCACCACAAACTGATCCAAGTAGGTTGAAAGACTCTTATTCATATAATCTACAAAGACAGTAGGTGCATTAGTTAGCCTAAATGGCATCACTAGAAACTTATAATGGCCATATCTAGTGCTAAATGCCATTTTAGGGATATCTTCATCCTTAACCCTAATTTGGTGGTATCCTGACCTCAAATCTATTTTAGAAAAGATAGTGGCTACTTGTAGTTAGTCAAACAAGTAATCTATTTGGGGTAAAGGATATTTATTGATGATAGTTACCTTATTCAGCTATCGGTAATCTATATATAACCTTATGCTCCCATCCTTCTTTTTCACAAACAAGAAAGGAGCTCCCCAGGGTGACACACTACGCCTAATGAGCCCTTTCTCCAACATATCCTTTATTTGGACCTTCAACTCCTTCAGTTCTATTGGAGCCATCCTATATGGTGTCATGGGTATTGGGCCTATACTAGGAGCAAAGTCTATAATGAATTCAATTTCCCTCGGTGGGGTTAACTTGACTATCTCTAAAGGGAATACCTTAGGAAAATCTCTAACAATAGAAATTGAGCTAAGCCTCTTTTGCAATTCCACTTAGGAAAAGTTAAGGAAGATATCATTTGCCTCACACACTTTGTCACTCCTACCTATTGGTAAGGCATCCAAATAAGTAATAGTCCTTTCAAAATAATTTAAGAGAACTCGATTCCTAGCCAACCAATCCATCCCCAAAATGACATCCATCCTAGTTAATGGTAAGCACACAAGGTCTACAACGAACAGATAGTCATCAATGAAAAGAGGACAATTTAAACAAATTTAAAGAGATATAGTGGATTCTCCTAAGGGTGTGGAAATATGTAAATCATATGGCATAGTTTGATTAGGTAATTTTATTTTCCCAGTACATGTATTAGATATGAAAGAGTGCATAACACCCAAATCAAACAGTATTATTAAGAGAAAATTATAAATCTTACCTTTACCTTGCATCAGTTCAAGTGATTTCTCGATGTTGGCCTTATCCAAGGTAAAGACTCTCTCTAGGGCTTGTGGCTTTAGCCCACTAGGATTTTGCTGATTTCTATCGATCGGGCAGTACTTTGCAATGTATCTTATTTTTTTGCACTTGAAGCATGTCACCGTTGTTTGGTTCCAGCAGGGTTGATTCCCATGCTTGTTTCCACACTTTAGGTAGTTAGCAGCCTCCGAGCGTTGGTTACTACTGGATGAACCTGGAGGTGCCTTGAAGTTTCCCCCTTTTACATTTAAGTTTTTGGTAGGTTGCTTCTTCCGAACAGCAAATCTCTGGTTCATATGCTACTTCTCCTCTAAACTCTTACTAAGGATGTGGCATTTATTTACCATAAAATCCCTAATATCTATTAAGGCTATTTTCATCTTCATCTGCTAGTATAACCCCTCTTCCAACTGGCTTGAATTCCAGGCCTTGTTAGGATGCAGCCTCAAATATGTAGAGTACTTGGCTAATTCTTTAAACTTGGCTAGATATTCCTCAAAGGGCTTCCCTCTTTTTTTGAGCTGCAAGAACTTTGTTTCCTTTGCCTGCCTTACGCTCTAGGGTAAGTATTTCTCCAAGAAGACTATCTTAAAGGACTCCCAAGTCAGTAGGATAGCCCTACTCTCCATTATTTGTTTGGCCCTACTCCACCAATTTTTTACTTCACCCTTCAACATATATGCTGTATTGGTAACCCTTTACTCATCTGTGCAATGTAGTAGTTGAAAGATTTTCTCCATCTCCTTTAACCAGCCTTCCATTAACATCAGTTCACATGACCGGTGAACGCTGGTGGTCCTGCCCTCTAAAACTCTAGCCAGCCTTGGTACATATAGTTGTCATTCTGATTATTCCCCTCGTTAGGATTTTGGTGGTTCTCCTGGTATTTCCTCATGATGTTGGCACTGGTGGTAGCCTGATCTCTCACTGCCTTAGCCATCATCCTAAATGTGCCCATCATATCTCTCAATTCTTCATTCATCTCATTGGTACATCTTGGTCTTCACACAGTTCCCCATCTAGTGTTTTCCATGGTTTGCTAATACAAAGGGAAATAAGAACTTTTAGTAACAGCACAAAACCATAACAACAAGTTCACGCCTAATATCTCAATTGCTTTAATAATAATCCTATGTATTCCAGAGTCTAAGAATTTAGATAAATAATTCCTAAAGTTCCTAGCTTAGCTAACCATAAACCATTAAACTAGGGCTTTGATACCATGTTGAAATGACCTCTAATATCTACATAAATACATCAAAGTTATCATGAAGCATGGAATTCTCACTTAAATTTTTCGTTTTCAATAACAGTTAGTTCGTTACTAGTTGAGTGTAACCCAAATAGACTTTTCAATTAGTCCATTCAAATTCTACTCAACCACCTTTACGTGCAACACATCTAATACCACATTCCATACAATTATGTACTATAGAATATAAAATTCTAAAACATCCATTTAAGAACAATTGAGATATAATTTATAAAAATGCTAATAACACTTACTCCCCATAAATGATTCACATCTCATTATATTTAACTCTTGTACATAAATCCACATCCTATGGCATAATCAAAATAACTATACAATCACCATTACTTATACATTTCATAGCCTACATGCCACTATGAATTCCTTGTTTAACATTTCCAAAATTTATGCATCCTTCTAAGTTGCCTTGTAACTTCACACATCTTAAGCCCAGCTAATTCCTAAGCATATCCTAGTCCTGATCATTTGAAAAAACAACTTAATGAGATATGGTTATGCTAGTAAAGAAATTTACAAATTTATAATTTGAAAACATAGTTGAAAGTTCAACTGTACCCCTTTATGGCACAAAAAACATTTCCCCTATATCATACTAACATACAAGTGAATTGCAAAATCCATATTCAAATTTCATCAAACATATAGGAATTAACATGTTTTCATTAAAGCCATGTTTCAAAAAATTCAAATCAAAATCATAGAGTATAGGACCATAATTTGGTGAAAATATCATATTCGTAGTGCTTGTTATTTCATTTCAAACCTCATTTGCATAACAAGTTCCTTGATAATGCAAAGAGCATAGAATCCTGCATATTTCGAGAAATTTATATGTATATTCTTCGAACCTTATAAAATCATCTTCTCATTGCATGCTATTTTATGATCCCAAGCCATCATCACACTTCCTTTTATCCATGTGATGGTCACACTTCCTTTTATCCATGTGACTGAGATTGTTGTTATCATGGGGACTGTCCTCCCAATGATTATCATGCTTCCTTTTATCCACGTGATATTGTTATACTTCCTTGTATCCATGTGACATGAGAATCTAACTTTCAGGGTGTCCCCTGATATGTGCACATCGCTAGTCTCATCCTTTACCCAACTATACAGTAATATATACAAATAGGCGACTAAAACATTTTTCCCATCTAGACTATCCTCCCTTTACTCCTTAAATTCTTCCATAGGGTTACATTGTTTTAAAGAGTAACCTCTAATAAATATAGACTATTCATGTTGAAAAATGTTTATATTCTTTAAAGTAGTCTGCATGAGGGACACCTAATGATCGTCCCATACCAGCCATTAAATGTCCACCCCAAATTTTGTCTGTCCCTATGAGCATAAAACCCAACAGCCCAAATCAAAACAAGTTGCAAAGAGTCTATTTTCATGCTTTTCAACATACACAGGCAATATCTCTATACTCATATGAAAACAGTTCTAGTTCACAATAGTTTCATCAAATATTTCCCATCTCATGAAAATGAATTCTCATTTCAAAACAAGCAATTCACATCATTATTTTTGTTTCTTTCCTAATCAAGGTCTTCCTTTTTCCTTTTAGACTTGTTCTCACAGGTCACTTCTTTTGTAACATCTGCTCCTCCTATTTATTAAGAGATGTTTTGTTAATTTTAAATAAGTTAAATGCTTGTGTTTGTTGCATTAGATTGCATGTAGTTGCATTAGAGTCAGGGTCTAAATTGAAAAGAAAAGAGCGGGGACTTGAATGAGAGGAAAAAGGTTTAGTGGAGGAAGCTTTGTAAACTTTCCATAATTGAGGGTAGCATACTGTAATATTAGCCAAAAGATTTACTGTAGCTACCAGGATTTTGAAATTTGCTGCCAATGGTTTAGGGGCAAAATGATAATTTGGCATGTGGCTAGAGAAATTATCATTTTGAGCTGAATAATTGAGAATTATGATCAGAATTGGCAATTCCCGAACTGCCTATAAATAGGACAAAGTTCCAGAAGCTCATTCCTCACCTTGTATTCTGAAATCTAGAGAGAGAAAGGGGACTGAGTAGAGATAGAAAGTGAAGGAGAAAAGTTCAAATCTCCACTTTCCACAAGGATTGAATCTAAAAAAGCATCTAAGAAGGCATTTAACACAATAATTAGTTCACTAGCAAGGAAATAAGGTAGCAAAATAATCCAATCCCTCTAATTTTGAATTACTGTTCATATTGATGAAAATGATGATTTTGCTATTGTTTAAAGTAAGAGAGGGATTAAAAACTTCATTCTTTATGTTTATAAATGTTATTGGGTGTTTTAAACTGCATGATTATACTTATGCATGTTGAAATCAAATTATAAGAAATATGTTTTTACCTATTAAATGAATATGGGGTTTAATCCAAGATTTTAGTAAGATTAAATAGTAGTTTAGGCTATTTTGTGTGATAAATGATGCTTGCACACTGGTATAAAGTTAATAAGGATCAAAAATGAATTATAAACTGGTTTTTAGGTAAAAATTTGGGTTAACGAAGGATTTGAAAAATAGAGCATAATGTAGTAGTCGACTTATAGCCCTTACTAGTCAACTGTCGTGGTCTTCAATTGCCTAGAAACGTATCTATAGTGCTAGCACTCAACTGCTAGGAGACTAGAAATCAATTGCCCTACTCATATTTTATACAAATTTTCCAAAAACAGAGCAACCAACTATCAGGCTTGAGGCAATTGACTGGTAGCCCTTGGGTTTGGAAAATTTTGAGTCAGTGACCTGCAAGTTAGCCTAAAAACTTCACTAAAACGAGGGATTTAAACCTAGAATGTATAATGGGTAACAAGAGGGTTGAGAATGAAAGAAAAAGAGCAAGAATGATATGACAATTGAAAAGGAATGAGCATGAGAATTACCAGAGAAATGAGAAAGTATTCCTAGCGTATCGATATTAGTAGATAGGTATATATTAAGTGACCAATTGTTGGTCTGGGACAACAATTAGGGCACTCCACGGCTAAATTAAATAGTTTTTGAAAACACTGTGGTGGTTATTAATTTTAAGTTAGTGAATTACCCTATAGCCAATTAAAGGATTCATGTACTTAAAGTTATATATAACTATAGTATGAGCCGAATCACCGTAGTCTATATACTTGTGAATAGTAATTTGGGGGAAATGATTTTTTGAGAATAGTAATCCTGGATATATGGGGAAGGATCTGCCAGAGACCTTATAGTTCTTAGAGGTGGGGAATAATCTGTCAAAGTGGTGGACAGAGACCCTCATGGGGGTATTATGGATGGATGTACTTAGATTCACCAGGGGATGCTCTAGAATGTACATATATTGCAGTCATGGACTATCGGATTATGAATATATTGCAATTGAGAATTGCAGGTAGTCACAGACTACGAGATACTCACTTGTGAGTGAGGGTTATATATGGGGAGTTGTTTAATTGGTGACTCTCCTAATTTCTCTTGGTATGATCTTGTGATGATCATGATTTAGCGTTGGCCATGAGAATATGCTCTAATTTCCTTGTTTATACTCTTGTTTCTATGTGATGCCCTATTACCATCATGATGTAATATATAACCTGTGTGATAGATATGTGGTATGATATATCCTATTTGATGGATATGAAATATAGTCTGATAATATATGTATATCTGGCTAAATGGATATGTGATGATTTTATATTGCATGCACAGTATGATTATGAGATGACATAATTCATACATTGTATCCCAATAGACATAATGTTTTATTTTATGAAAATAAGAATGTAGTGTTTTCTGTATGAGTACAATGGTACAAACTAGCGATTTTATAAAATGGTTGTTCTTGCTACTGAGATTCATTCTTATGTGAAGTGCTGGTTTGTATCAGATGATTATGAGATGACATAATTCATACATTATATCAAGTGTTGCTAGAGATGGAAGTGGAGGTAGTGGAAATACCATTCTTAGGGTATTTCCCGATTGTGAAGGAACTGTGGATTATTTTTGTAGTAGAAATTCCTCTTACACCTTAGTTGCATGATGTATAGGTTCTATGTAGTGTGTTTTTGGACATGTCCAATACCTTGGATCCTTAATACCATTTTTGGAAAGGAACATGATGGTGAATTTTGGAGTATAAATTGAGAGCATATATGTATTAATATATGTGAGATAGGTATCTACTAGTAGTCTTTGTTAAATGGGTATGAGTGACAGGCTTGTTGTCTCCTTACCGTAGTTGACACTCTCACATATCTATAGGTATATTTCTGTTACAAAAAAACTATAATGAATGTAAATGGATCATGTATGTGAATGAATATACATATATATATGTATTGTCTATATGTTTTATTTTAATTATTTTCGCTGCGATAATACATGAGAATACAGAGTGTAAAATTCCCAAACTAGTAGCACTTAATTATTTAACTTGGTAAAAGTTAAAAATTTATTTGGGTAGAGGTAGTAGTAACTCATTAATCCTGTAGTTGGTATTAGAGCACAGCTATCATGGTTAGCACATAGCTGACTTAGTAGTGAAGGGTAGATTCTTAAGGATAGAGACAAGTACAGGTTAGTTAGCTAAGCCTAGACAATGAACCGACTTGTATTATATTTTAACTTGAGGAATAAAGTGCTAGGTTTGGGTAGATAGTATTTCTTAGTGCCATATTGTAACAACCACTCTAATTATGATTAAAGAGATGTTTGATAATTGTTAATTTAATGTTTAATGCTTGTGTATGTTGCATTAGTGCATATAGTTGCAATAGCCTGGGCATTAAATTGAAAGGAAATAAATAAAGGTTTAGTAAGAGGTGGCTAGGGACTCAATTGAAAAGGGAAAAGACAAGGGAGTCTAACAGTGCAAAATAGCTCAAGGACCAAATAGCAATTTTCCAGAATCCTTTAAACCCTAGTAGCAACCTTAAACCCTCTTACACTTCCAACCTTCAACATTTTTAGAGAGAGAAGAAGAGGGATGGGTAGAGAGAGAAAAGGGCAGGCTAGGGCAAGGAAGGAGAGATTTTGCTTAAGGAAGGGCAGATTTGAGGCTAGAAATTAGTCCTACAGCAAGGGAAGAGCCTCTCTAACACATCCAACACACACATTTGGAAGGAATCAAGGTAGCAATCCATCCTAAACCCCTTTCTTTTCTGAAAAGTTTACTGTTGCTGCAAAATATGAATTTCTAACTATTTAAACTGAGATTGGGGTTAAACCTACATTTTATATGCTTTTCTATTTCTATAGGATGTTGTGTTGTTGAATGTATGCTCATATATGTGCTTGTAATTGATTAGAAGGGCTGGGTTGTGTTCATCTAGAGATATAAACTATTTTTCCTTGAATATACCATGTTTGAGCTAATGGATGAGAAATGTTTAAAGAGAAGTAAAGTTTGTTGTATGAAAATTAAGCTCATGCATTTGGAATTGAAAATGGAATGCATTCTGGACCGGGTACTATCAAAATCATGTTTTATGAACTGAAGTGGAGCGTAGTAGCCAATTGCTATGTATGGGGTAGTTGACTGTCGTGTTCTTGGAAAACCCAGAAGTGTAGATAGAGGCTTAGCAGTCGACTGCCAGATTCTTAGCAGTCGACTGTCAGGCCTAGGTCTGCACTAAGCAGTCGACTAACCATCCTAGCAGTCGACTGTCATGCTTTTGAAAAAGTGCAGACAGAGGCTTAGTAGCCGACTACTAGATTCCTAGCAGTCGACTGTTGAGCCCAGGTTTGCACTAAGCAGTCAACTGTCCATCCTAGCAGTCGATTGTCGCGCTTTGATTTTCACCTAGGATGCGTTCCAGTAAGCCACCAACCAACTTGCCACTTGAGGAATACAAAGACCCACCAGCTGACTGCTAGCCTTTCATCAATCGATTGGCAGCCCTATAGCTTACGAAATGAGATTTTTAATGGTAATTGAGATTGGTAATTCTCTATACTAACTTAATTAAGGGCTCACAACATAGGTAAGCAAGGAAATTGGGAGTTTTGGGTGATGAGACCATTGTGATAGTAAAACAAAGAGAGAGCAGAAAACATAAAAAGGGAAAGAGAAAGTATTCTCAGTGTATGCCTTAGGGTAGATAGGCTCATGATCGAGTGACCGATTGCCGGTATGGGATGGACGTTGGGCATTCCACAATTGTACCATAAATTGGGATGGTTAAACATCCACTTGAACTTAGATGATTTTGAAAATACCATGATGGTTGCAAACTTTAAGTTAGTGTCATCTCTAAAGGGCCACATGAGAAACACATACTTAGAGTTAGGTATAACCATGGGTATGGGCCGATTCACCCTAGATTATATGTAGAGAATAGCTTAACAGGAGTGTGATCCACCTAGAAGGAATGGTGGTGATTCCATAGTACTATGATCCGCCCAAAAGTAAAGAGGAAATGATCCGGGTAGAGTTGAAGGTGACCCCATGAGAGTTATACCAGCTCCGATTGGGACGAAAGGGAGGAATCCTGCTGGTCAAGGATGATTTGCCAGTAAGGAGTAGGGACCATTAAGGTACTTGGATCCATTGGGGGACACCTCAGAATGTACAAAAGTTAAGTCATGGCTAAATAGACATGTGCTCATTCATATAGACAGTGGTGCATAGAGTTGTTGATGGGCGACTCTCTTGATTACTCTTAGGCTATTTTATATATTGCTCATATGTTATGGAAATAAAATAATGGCATGTTTACTATCACACATGAGTTTTATATGAAATGTTTTATGATGAGAATGATGATGAATGCACTTCCCATATTCTAAAGATGATATATTTTGATGAATATGCAAATGTATGAGTATATAACATGATTAAATGCTACATGAACTCCATCCCAATAATATGTGATATGTTTTATGAAATAATGTAGAGTTTTTTCATGTGAGCATAGTGGTACAGGTCAATGGATTTCATAACAAGTTGTATTGCTACTGAGATTCATTTCTCACGATAGTGTTGGTATGTACCAGATGTGTAGGTTCCCTTGGGTTGGAGATGAAGGTAAAGTATGAAGAAGTGTCCAATCTGGGCATATAGACTAATTAATTTGAATAGTGTAAGTATATGGTAGGATTGAGCTAGCCTGCATGATATTTTGAGAAAGGTTAGTTCAGGATTATTTTGTATAGCCTATTCTAACTTATTTGCATAGGAATTAGGCTGGATTGATGAATAGACTGATTGATGGGGTTATGAGTGGCAGGATTGTTTCCTCCATACCCAATCGTTAATTGACTATATTTAATTAAGAATGCATGTTTATGTATAGTTAAGCCAGGTGTATTCTATTTATATTTATTCCGCTGCGATGTTGAGAGAACCCGAGAGTAGAGACCAACGTAAATGGCACTTAATTAATCAACTTGTTAAAGAGTTTAAAATTTACTCAAGTAGAAGTGATAGTAACACACCATTATGATGATAATTATATACATTATACCTTTAAACACTTAAAAGGAACCATAGGCTAATGGGGGTGTTACACATATGACCTCTTATAAATATTATATTATTGAGTGTAACACCCTGTAATTTTAATTAGTCTAAATTAATTTTCTTTAATTAATTGGATGAAATTGCTTGTGTGATTTTGGTATTTAGAATAAATATGCTTTCAATTTGTTAAGGTGTTTGATTTAGATTACCTCTCTATTTTAGCCGAATTGAGGAAGGAAAGAAAAGAAAACTAAAAATGCATATAAGCCCACACATGCAATTGGGAAGATGAGAGGCAATAATTAAATATGTGTACATAAGCACTTACATTTGATGGAGTAAAACAAAAGCAAAAAGGAGTTTTAAATATATATATATCCACACAGTTATGACCATCAAGAAGTGAAAGGAATACATAGCATTTAAAATATATATGTACACGGAAAAGGCAATTGGGAGAAGAGCTTAACTTCTCAAATATATATATACTTATATATATGGGTGCACTAGTAAGGAGGAACAAGTGCAGAATTTTTCTTCTAACCAAGTGCACCACACAGCTAGGAAAGGAAGTGTGAAATACACGTTTCCTCCATCTCTTGAATTACTTCCAACGTGGGAAAAAAATTCACGTGTGTGCCTTGCATGCATGAATCCTATGTGAAAGGGGGGCGACTTGGGTGCAAGAGTAGAGAAAGGAAATAATTTAAGCATGTGGTACGGTGAGGAGAAGAGGGAAGGTGCAGCTAGGTTAAAATAAGACACAATGAAAGAGGGAATGAGGGTGGCGTGACCAAGGAGAAAAAGAAAATGCAACACGCCACCTCAACCAAAGGGAGAAAGGAAACCATGTAACACTCCTATATGCAATGGACGAAGGAAAGAACAAGTGCAGCGTTCCATTTCCCTTGACTTGGCCGAATGGAAATTAGAATGAAGAGAAGAAATGAAGGTGGCGTGAATGATAGGATAAGGCAACTTGCAAGCAAAGAAAAGTGTGCTTACAAGTACACCTAGTGCAACCATGAGAATTAGGAAAAAGAAAGAAAGCAATTAACAAAAGAGTTGCCACATTTGCAAGAAAGAAAGTACAATGTGCAGAATTTCTATGCCTCCCACACGCTAGAAGAAAAGAGAAAGGAGGGAATTATACACATGAATGCATGCAACAAGTAAAGCAAAAGGGTGCAGAATTTTGCATGCTCTCACACAACAAAGGAAAGGAAAAAAAGGAAGGAGGTGTAGTGTTAATTTGGGAAGAAATAATCTATGATCTCTCCCTTTCTTCCTTATGTGACCGAGTGGGAAGAGAGACAAGAGTGAAAAATTTGGAAAAATGAAAGATTTATTTATGACTTTCTTCTTTCCACTAACTTGTTCAAGGAGGTAAACTAAGGTTTTCAAGGAAAGGGCTGCACTAAATTTCATGAGACAAAAAAAAAGAAGAAGAAGAATAAGGGGGGAGAGTGGCGTGAGAGAATGGAATGGAAATTATATTTTTTTTCTTATGCATGGAAGCAAGCACACGACAAGAGGATAAAGGAATAAAAGGAGAAAAAGAGTGCAACTTCCAAACAAGGTGGCGTGAAGGAATGGGATGAACTACACATACAAGCAAGGCTAATTGTACTTACTAGTACAAGGTTTCTAAGAAATAATTTTATTTAGGAATGAGAAGAGTGTGCAGCCCATTGATTGAATGCATGAGGGAAAAGCAATTGGAAATGGTATTTTATATATATATACATGGATACATGCACACATCATCTAAATCAAGAGACAAAAAGAGTTTGGAATTTCATTTTTACATGCATGCAACACACTCACATGGCAAAGAGAGAAAAAGAGAAAAGAAAAGGAGAGCACTTTGAGAGAAAGAGGGAGCACGTGAGGACACAAAAATTTAGTGTAGGAGGAGAGTGAAGGGGATCAAGAAGGGAATCAAAGGAAACAAAGGAGTAAGGATCTAGTCAAAGAAAAAGGAAGCAAGGTGAAGAAGGAGATCAAAGGAAGGGTCAAGCTAAGTCCATCCAAGTCATCCTTGATGTAGGTTAACAAGTTTAACAAAATTGTGTTCCATATTTTAGTATGTGTAACCACCATGTTTTTATAAGTTTTCCATAAAGCATGATTGTATTTCCCTACATTCTTGATAAAATGCATGTATTACTGGCTAAGCTTGTATGATAGGTTAATGTGATGAAATGAATATTGTTATTATGTAAAGGTGATGCTTAGTTAATAACATGATCATGATGAACTAGGATTGAGTCAGATAAAAAGGGAATTATTATTGACTTAGTAGAATTTGATAAGAGAAGATATTATTATTTTCAAGAAAGGGAATTATTCTTGAACTTGGTATAATTATATAAAAAATGATATTATTATTATTTTTCAAGAAAGGGAATTATTCTTGACTTAGTAGAATTTTATAAGAGAGGATATTATTATTAATTTCCAAGAAAGGGAAATTAGTCTCAAAGTTATTAGAGTTTTTATGAGAAATTTATATTAATATTAATTTCCAAGAAAGGAAAAATTATTCTCAAAGTTATTAGAGTTGTTTATAAGAAATGTACATTAATATTAATTTCCTAGAAAGGGAAATTATTCTCACAGTAATTAGAGTTTTTATAAGAAATGTACATTAATATTAATTTCCAAGAAAGGGAAATTATTCTCAAAGTCATTAGAGTTTTTATAAGAGATGTACATTAATATTAATTTCCAAGAGAGGGAATTTATCCTTAAAGTTATTAGAATTTTTATAAGAAATGTACATTAAGATTAATTTCCAAGAAAGGGAGAATTTATTCTTGAAGTTATTAGAATTTTAAAGAGATCTACACTAGTATTATTTTCTAAGAAAAGGAAAATCCCCTTAAAACTTGATAGTGATTTTATTAAAGTGGCCAAGTGTCCACAAGTGCCCAAGTGTGCACAAGAATTATAAAGGTGGCCAAGTGTCCACAAGTGCCTAAGTGTGCACAAGAATTATAAAGGTGGCCAAGTGTCCACATAGTGCACAAGTGTGCACAACTAATGTATAAAGTTAAGTTTCAAGAATGATAAGCATAAATGGTTTTTTTAACTTTATGATAATGCATTTTTATAGCATGCAAGATATTTTACTTGAAAAGAATATTATTTTCTCACATTGACATTTAAATTGATCATACAATGCTTGCCAATTTGTATTTATGAATAAGGCTATGTTTTTATATATATATATACCAAGAATGTAGAATTAAATATTTTGGTGCTTGCACCCTGATACATATTAGATGATTTTAAACCCCGAATTGTTAAGCTACTGGGAAACTTGTGTTTCTTATTTATATGCTAATATGTATCAGATACGGACATTTAGCTGGGCCGGAGAGATAGAAGTTTCATTTTGGGTTTAAAACAAAATTTTTGTAACCCCTAGTTTGGGTCCTAGTCCAAATATATTTGGTTTAGAATTAGGACTATTCTTTTGGTTGTAGACATGGAATGTAAATGGGAAAGAACCAGAAAGGGATATGTGAAGGATCGGTCCATCCTTAGTAATTTGTAAAGGGGTTTAAGTGACAGGATTGTTGTCTCCTGACTCCTGACAGACGGGTACTTCATATATCCTAGTACATGTCTTTAAAGGATATAATTAGATATTATTGGACACGTATTATTTGAATGATATGAAAGTTTTAAATTTTTGCTGCAATGTATGGTATTTTATTTTCACTGTGCATATGAGATTTGATCTAAGCAAAAAGAACCTGAACCTAATCCACTTAATAAATCTTAATGGTATAAATGCTTAGACATTAATAAAATAAATGATAAGAATAATGTACTGAACTTATCTGTTTACATCGGAGGCATTGTACACTAGATAGGGGAGTTACATTGAGACTAATCACTTTGGTAATATTTTTTTTGTAGAGTGAAATATGGCCCCACCTAGGAAGAATACTGACAAGGAAAAGGAGAATGAAGGTAGTTTGGCTGGAGTTATATAGACTCTGGTGGAAATGGCAGAAGCCATGAAGGAGCAGGCTACTGTTGCCACCCAATAGGCTACTGCTGCTACTCAAAAAGCTACAGTTACTACTGAAGCATTCTGACAATTTCATGAGAATAGACCTGTGAATCCTAACCTGAATCTTGAAGGTGGACAAGTGGGAAACCAAGCCTATAATATATGGCCTGAATTTCAGAAAAACAAACCTTCTTCCTTTAGGGGTGAGTTTAACCCTCAAGCAATCGAGGAATGGCTAAGGGAGATGGAAAGGTTATTTATGATGTTAGGGAATACGGATGAGTAAAATGTATTTTTTGCTACCTATATGTTAATTGGAGAAGCAAAATATTAGTGGAGATGAGCCAAATAGTTACTGGAGGCTCAAGGAACCCAGATCACCTGGGAATCATTTAAGAGTGTGTATCTGGAAAAGTACTTTCTCAAAATGTGAGGAATCAGAAAGAAATTAAATTTTTTCAGATAAAGTAGGGTAATATGATTTTTGAGGATTACCTAGCCAAATTTGAAGAATTGTCCAAGTTCTCTTCACTTCATCTAAACAAAGCATGGAAGGCCAAGCATCTGGAAGCTGGGTTGAGATCGGAGTTAAAGAATGTTGTTGTTTTATTTGAAATCAGAAACTTTGCTATGTTAGCAAAAAAATGTCACATAGTTTCTCAGAACCTAGCTGATATAGAAAAGGAAAGGCAGAGAACTAATTTCTTTAAAAGGAAGTAGCCTGGATTCCTCAAAGGAAGGGATAACAAGAATGAAGGAATCCAGAAAGGGAAGAGGCCAATGGTGAGACAGGCGATGCCTAATGTTTGTCCTAAGTGTGGGAAGAGTCATGGTGGACCTTGTAAAGTCCAACAAATGCCACAAGGCATCTGTTTTAATTATGAAAAACAAGGACATTTTCACAGGGATTACCCAGAGTGGAGGAAACAAGGTGACACTACTATACATCCTACTATGGGAAGAGTTTACACCCTCAAGATCAAGGAAATGACCTAGTTTGATGATTTAATGAAAGGTAAATGTTTAATAAATGATGTATCTTTAATTGTACTATTTGATTTTGGCGCCACTCGTTCTTTCATTTCATTGGAATGTGTAAAGAGATTGAATTTGCCTACAATTAGTTTACCTTATCAATTGTCTATTTTGCTGCCAGCTGGAGAGCAGGTTTTAACTTCTTTAGCCTGCTTGAATTGTCCAATTGTTGTTGAAAATATATCTTTTTTTGTTGATCTAATTTGTTTACCTATAGTGGATTTGGACATTATTCTTGGGATGAACTAGTTGTCTATAAACAATGTAGTCCTGGATTGTTCAGAAAGATTTGTGACTTTTATAGATGCCTTACCAATGAATAGGAGTATTGAGGGAAGGAATGAGGAATGAATTTTCTATATTCTTTTAAGGTTGAGATTCAGCATAAACTTAATACCATCCCAGTAGTAAATGAATTCCTAGATGTCTTTCCTGAGGAAATCTTAAGTCTTCCACTTGAGAGAGAGATAGAGTTCTTTATAGAGTTGATTCCTGGAATGAGACTGATCTCTATAACACCTTATAGGATGTCTCCTTTAGAATTGTCAGAATTGAAGGTGCATATAAAGGATCTCTTAGAGAAACATTTTGTAAGACCCAGTACTTCGCCATGGGGGGCACCAGTATTGTTTGTGAAAAAGAAAGATGGAAGCTTAAGGTTTTGTATAGATTATAAGTAGTTGAACGGGGTAACTATGAAGAATAAATACCCACTCCTTAAAATAAACGATTTATTAGATCAATTGAGAGGGTCTACGATGTTTTCAAAAATTGATTTGAGATCGGGGTATCATCAAATCAGAGTAAGAACAAAAGACATACCTAAGATAGCCTTTATAACCAAATATGGGCATTATGAATTCTTTGTAATGCCATTTGGATTGACAAATGCTCTAGCTATTTTCATAGATTACATGAATCGTATCTTTATACCCTAACTTGATCAGTTTGTGGTAGTGTTTAATGATGACATTCTTGTATACTCTAAAAGTAGCAAAGAGCATAAGTATCTTTTTACCAAAATACGTTCATATACTCTATGATTTTGACATAAACTTTGTGAAGCATGGCTTTAATAAAAACATGTTAATTCCCATGTGTTTGATGAAATTTGAATATGGAGTTCGCAATTAACTTGTACTTTGGTATGATACAGGGGAGAGGTTTTTTGTACCATAAAAGGTATAGCTGAACTTTCAACTATTTTTTGAAATTATAAATCTATAAATTACTCTGCTGGGATAACCATATCTCATTAAGTTGTTTTTCAAATTGTAACATCCGCTCCAATTATGATTAAAGGGATGTTTGATAATTGTTAATTTGATGTTTAATGCTTGTGTAAGTTGCATTAATGTATATAGTTGCAATAGCCTAGGGACTAAATTGAAAGGAAATAAATGAAGGTTTATTAAGAGGTGGTTAAGGACTTAATTGAAAAGGGAAAAGTAAGTGAGGCCAAGAGTGCAAAACAGCCCAGGGACCAAAGAGTAAATTCTCTAAACTTCTTTAAACCCTAGTTGTAGCCCTAAAACTCGCACACACTTTCAAACCTTCAGATTTTAGAGAGAGAAGTAGAAGGGGCAAGTAGAGAGAGAAAGGAGCGAGTTAGGGCAAAGGAGGGAGATTTTTACTGAAGGAAAGGGCTGATTGAAGTTAGAAATTAGTTCTACAGCAAGGGGAGATCATTTCTAACACATCAAGCACACACATTTGCAAGGAATCAAGGTATCAATCCATCCTAAACCCTTATCTTTTTTTGAAATGTTATTGTTGTTGGAAAATATAGATTTCTACATGTTTGAACTGAGATTGAGGTTAAACCTACATTCTGTATGCTTTTCTACTTTTATGGGATGTTATGTTGCTGAATGTATACTCATATATGTGCTTGTAATGGATTGGAAGGGATGGGTTGTGTTCATCTAGAGATATAGACTAGTTTTCCTTGAATATACCATGTTTAGACTAATGGATGACAAATGTTTAATGAAAAGTAAAGTTTTTTGTATGGGAATTAAGCTCATATGTTTAGAATTAAAAATGGAATGCATTCTAGACTGGGTATTATCAAAATCATGTTTTCTAAACTGCAGAGGAGCATAGCAGCCGACTGTAAAGTATGGGGCAGTTGACTACCATGTTCCTGGGAAACCCAGAAGTGCACACAGAGGCTTAGCAGCCGACTGCTAGATACCTAACAGTCGACTGTCGAGCCCGGGTTAGCACTAAGCACTCGATTGGCCATCCTCGCAATCAACTGTCATATTCCTGGAAAACTTAGAAGTGTAGACAGAGGCTTAGCAGCTAACTTCCAGGTTCCTAACAGTCAATTGTCAGGCCTAGGCTTGCACTAAGCAGTTGACTGGCCACCCTAGCAGTTGACTGTCATGCTCATATTTTTACCCAGAATGCTTTTCAGAAAGCCGTCAGCCGGCTGCTAACATGTTGGTAGCTAACTGCTAGCTTACTGTTTGTCACCAAAGGATTACAGAGAGCCATCAGCCGACTGCTAGCCTTCCAATAGTCAACTGGCAGCACTTCAACTTGCGAAAGGAGGTTTTTCATGACAATAAAGCTTAGTAATTCTTCATACTAACTTAATTAAGGGCTCACAACATAGGTAAGCAAGGAAACTAGGAGTTTTAGGTGATGATGCCCTTGGGATTGTGAAAGAAAGAGAGATCAGAAAACACAAAGAGGGAAAGAGGAAAGTATTCTCAGTGTATGCCTTAGGGTAGATAGGCCCATAATCGAGTAACCGATTGTCGGTATGGGACGACCATTGGGCATTCCACGGTTGTGCCATAAATTGGGATGGTTAAATATCCACCTGAACTTAGATGATTTTGAAAACACTGTGATGGTTGCGAACTTCAAGTTAGTGTCATCTCTCAAAGGCCATATGAGAAACATATACTTAGAGTTAAGCATAACCTTGAGTATGGGCTGATTCACCCCATAGTATATGTAGAGAATAGCGTATCGGGAGTGTGATCCATCGAAAAGGGATGGTGATTCCATAGTATTATGATCCACCCAAAAGCGGAGAGGAAATGATCCGGGTAGAGTTAACGGTGATCCCATGAGAGTATACCAGCCTTATTTGGGATGAAAGGGAGGCGTCCTGTTGGTTAGGGATGATCTGCCGGAAAGGGGCAGGGACCATTACGGTACTTGGATCCACTGGGGGATGCCTCATAATGTACAAAAGTTAAGGCATGTCTAAATAGACATGCGCTCATTCATATAGACAGTGGTGCATAGAGTTGTTGCTGGATGACTCTCCCGATTACTCTTAGGGTGTTTTATGTACTAATCACATGTTATGGAAATGAAATGATGTTATGTTTACTATCCCACATGTGTTTTATAAGAAATTTTTCATGATGAGAATGATGATGAATGCACTTCCCATGTTTTAAAGTTGATATGTTCTAAATGCACAAGAATACATCTGAGTACATAACAGGATTAAATGCTACACTCATTTCATCCTAATAGTATGCGATATATTTTATGAAAGAATGTAGAGTTTTTTTCATACGAGCATGGTGGTACAGGTTAATGGATTTCGTAAAACTGGTTGTATTACTACTGAGATTCATTTCTCACAATAGTGTTGGCATGTACTAGATGTGTAGGTCCCCTTGAGCTGGAGACGAAGGTAAAGTATGAAAAAGTGTCCAATTTGGGCATATAGACTGTTTAATTTGCATAGTATAAGTACGTGGTAAGGTTGAGCTAGCTTTCATGATATTTTGAGAAGGGCTAGTGTAGGATTATTTTGTATAGCCTGTTCTAACTTATCAGTATAAAAACTAGGCTGAATTGATGAATAGACTAATTAATAGGGTTATGAGTGGCAAGATTGTTTCTTCCATGCCCAATAGTTAACTAACTATATTTAATTAAGAATGCTTGTTTATGCATAGTTAATCTAGGTGTATTATATATATATATTTATTTATTCCACTGCAATATTAAGAGAACCCGAGAGTAGAGACCAACCCAAATGCACTCAATTAATTAACTTGATAAAAAGTTTAAAATTTTCTTGGGTAGAAGTAATAGTAACACCAGCACTCTGATAATTATTTTCATATTATAGTTTTTTAAAATCTTTAAAAGGAAACGTAGGATAGAGGGTGTTACACAAATGACTAGGGCCAGGCTATGCCTAAAAATTAGTTGGGCTTGAGATATGATTTGGAGCTATAATACAACATAGAAGAGCTATAGATCTTGGATCCTTAGACAGGGGATTTGAATCAGTATGTAGGCTAGGAAGTGCATATGTAATGAATACTTGTATGGTTATTTTGATGGATACATATAATGCAATTTATTAATGGATAGTTAAATGCAACGATATTATTTTAAAAGTCATATCTCAATTGTTTATAAATGGATATCTTAGAATTTTATATTCCAGAGCATGTGGTTGTATAAATTGTGGTATTAGACATGCTGCGCATAAGAGGTAGTTTAGTGGAACTTGAATGGACCAAGAGAAAAGTCTATTTGGGTTACAATCAACTAGTAACAATCCAAATGTTATTGAAAAAGACAAATTTAAGTGAGAATTCCATGCTTCATGATAACTTTGATGTGTGCATTTAGGAAGTAGGGGTCGTTACTGAATGGTATCAGAGCCATAATTCTCTGGTTTACTAGTTTATGGTTGGCCAGGCGAGCAGCTTTAGGAATTATGGATCTAAATTATTAGACTCTGGAATATATAGGACTGTGATTATAACAATTGAGATATTAGGTGTGGATGGGTTGTTATGGTTTTGTGCTATTACTAAAAGTTCTTATTTCCATTTGTATTAGCAAATCATGGCAAACAGTAGAATGGAAACTGCGAGAAAACCAAGAGGTAACGAAGAGATGAACAAAGAATTGAGAGATATCATGGGCACGTTTAGGATAATGGCTGAGGCAGTGAGAGATTAGGCTGCTAACAGTGCCAACATCATGAGGCAGTACTAAGAGATCCACCCGAAACCTAATGAAGGGAATAATTGGAATGACAACTATATGTACCAGGGCCTGTTGGAGTTTCAGAGGGTAAGACCCTCGACATTCACCGATACATGTGAACCGATGGTAGTGGAAGGATGGTTAAAGGAGATGGAGAAAATCTTTCAATTACTGCATAGCACCAATGAGCAAATGGTTACCTATGCAGCATACATGTTGAAGGGTAAAACAAAAAATTAGTAAGGTAGGCCAAATAACTAATGGAGAATAGGAGCATCCCGCTGACTTGAGAGTCCTTCAAAAGGGTCTTCTTGGAGAAATACTTCCCTAAAAGTATAAGTCAGGCAAAAGAGACAGAGTTCCTGTAGCTCAAGCAAAGGGGCAAGCCCTTTGAGGAATATCTAGCCAAGTTCGAAGAATTAGCTAGGTACCCTATATATTTGAGGCTGCAACTTGACGAGGCCTAAAAATCTAACCAGTTGAAAGCGGGATTAGATTCACAGATGAAGATGCAAATAGCCCCAATGGAGATCAGGCATTTTATGGTACTGGTGAATAAATGCCACATCCTTAGCAAGAGTTTAGAGGAGAAGCAGGATATAAACAAGAGATTTACTACTCAACAAAAACAACCTGCCAAGAAGTTGAATGTAAAAAAGGGAAACTTCATGGCACCTCAAGGGTTATCTAGTAGTAATCGACGTCTAGAGGCTGCTTATTGCCCAAAGTGTGGAAATAGGCATAGGAATCAGCCCTACCGGTACCAAACATTGGTGGCGTGCTTCAAGTGCAAAAAAGTGAGGCACATTGCAAAGTATTGCTCGATTGATGGAAACCAAAAAAATCTTGGTAGGCCAAGGCCACAAGCTCTGGGGAAAGTCTTTACCATGGATGGGGCCTATGTTGAGAAATCACCCAGACTAATGTAAGGTAGAGATAAGATTTATAATTTTCCCTTAATAATACTGTTTGATTCAGGTGTTACGCACTTTTCCATATCTAATACATGTGTTGGGAAAATAAACTTGCCCACTCAAACCATGCCATATGATTTGCATATCTCTACACCCTTAGGAGAATCCATTATATCTCCTCATATTTGTTTAAATTGTCTCCTTTTCATTGATGACCATCTGTTCGTTGTAGACCTTGTGTGTTTACCATTAACAGGGATTAATGTCATTTTGGGAATGGATTGGTTGGCTAGAAGTCGAGTTCTCTTAAATTGTTTTGAAAAGACTATTACTTATTTAGATGCCTTATCGGTAGGTAGGAGTGATAGAGTGTGTGAGGTAAATGATATCTTCCTTAACTTTTCCCAACTAGAATTCCAAGAGAGGCTTAGCTCAATTCCTGTTGTTAGAGATTTTCTTGAGGTATTCCCTTTAAAGATAGTTAAGTTACCCCCATCGAGGAAAATTGATAAATATGGTTCAAGGTGCAGGCCCGATATCCATGACACCATATAGGATGGCTCCAATAAAATTGAAGGAGCTAAAGGTCTAAATAGAGGACATGTTGGAGAAGGGCTTCATTAGACCTAGTGTATCACCTTGGGGAGCTCCTGTCTTGTTTGTAAAGAAGAAGGATAGGAGCATAAGGTTATGTATAGATTACCATCAGCTGAATAAGGTAGCTGTCAAGAATAAATATCCTCTAGCCTAAATAGATGATTTGTTTGACCAACTACAAGGAGCCACTGTCTTTTCCAAAATAGATCTGAGGTTAGGATACCACCAAATTAGGGTTAAGGATGAAGATATCCCTAAAATAGCATTTAACACTAGATATGGCCACTATGAGTTTCTAGTGATACCATTTGGGCTAACTAATGCACCTGCTATCTTTGTGGATTATATGAATAGAGTTTTTTGACCTTACTTGGATCAGTTTGTGGTGGTATTTATAGATGACATCCTAGTTTACTTTAAGACTTATGAGGAGCATGCACAACACCTTGAAAAGGTGCTACAGATGTTGGAGGAAAAGCAGTTGTATGCTAAGTTAGAAAATTGTGAGTTTTGGTTAGAGGAAGTTAAGTTTTTAGGATATATAGTGAATAAGGAAGGAATTTTAGTAGATCCTAGGAAAATTGAGGCTGTACTAAATTGAAGCTAGCCAAGGATGGTCATAGAGGTTAGAACTTTTCTGGGTTTGGTTGGTTATTATCGAAAGTTTATATAAGGATTTTCTCAAATATCCTTGCCATTAACCAAGTTGACTAGAAGAGTGTGGAGTTTAAGTGGAGTGAAAAATGTGAGAATAGTTTTCAAACATTAAAGGAGAACTGACTACCACCCCAATATTAGTAATCCCGAACTCAATAGAGCCTTTTGAGGTATACACATGCATCAAAGAAAAGTTTAAGATGTGTCTTAATGCAAAAAGGAAGAGTAGTTACCTATACATATAGACAACTCAAACCAACAAAGGAAAACTATCTCACCCATAATCTTCAGTTAGCTGCCGTGGTTTTTGCCCTAAAAATTTAGAGACATTACCTTTATGGGGCTAAATTTGAAGTTTTTAGTGATCATAAGAACCTTAGGTACTTGTTTGATCAAAAGGAGTTGAATATGAGACAAAAGAGGTGGGTAGAGTATCTAAAGGATTTTAACATTGAACTAAAATATCATGTAGGGAAGGCTAATGTTGTAGCAGATGCACTAAGTAGGAAGTCCCTGCATGCAGCTAGCCTTATGATAGATGAGAAGAAATTTCTTAAAAACTTTAGGGATCTTAGTCTCAATGTGATTTCACTCCCGAATAGATTAGTGATGGGTGATTTTCAGATTGGTTGTGAATTGAGGGAACAAATTAGGCAAGCCCAACAAGAGGATGAATCCCTAGGAATTTATGCAAACTAGCTAGATTTTGGGTTAGCCACTGATGGAGTATCGATGTTTAGGAATAGAATAGTGATTCTAAACTTTCAAGAACTAAGGGAGAAATTGTTGGTAGAGGCGTATTGTAGCCACTATACTATTCACCAGGTATTATAAGATGTACCAAGATTTGAAAAGAAACTTTTGGTGGTTAGGAATGTGAAAGGACATTGCAAAGCATGTGAATGCCTATCTTACTTGTCAATAGGTAAAGATAAAGCATCAAAAACCCACTAGGTTGTTGAGACCACTAGAAATACCAGAAATGAAGTGGGATTAGATAACCATGAATTTTACAGTGAGACTACCTAAAACCCCAGCTGGTTATAATTCTATATGGGTGATAATAGATAGGTTAACTAAATCTGCTCATTTCTTACCTATCAAGATCAGATATTCTTTGGAGAAGCTATCCCAATTATACCTTAAGGAAATTGTCAGGTTGCATGGAGTACCCTCTAGCATAGTGTTGAACCAAGAATTTAGGTTCACATCTCGATTTTGGCAGTCTCTACAAAGAGCAGTAGGAACCTAACTTAAATTTAGCACTGCTTATCATCCTCATACTAATGGACAGTCTGAAAGAACAATACAAACCCTAGAGGATATGTTGAGAGCATGTGTGTTAGAACATAAGGGAAGTTGGGACAGGTACCTACCTTTAATAGAGTTTTCATACAGTAATAGTTATCACTCTACTATAGGTATGGCACCGTATGCTGCTTTGTATAGGAGGAGTTGTAAGTCACCCTTAAATTGGTAGAAATATGGGAGAGAGCATTATTAGGGCCAGAGATCATACAAGAAACTACTTATCAAATCAAAACAATCTAAGAAAAGATGAAAGTTGCCCAACAGAGACAGAAAAACTATGCCAATAAGAGGAGAAGACCTTTGGAATTCAAAGAGGGAGACCATGTCTTTTTGAGAGTGTCACATACCATAGGTATTGGTCAGAAAATAAAGAAAAATAAATTGAGTCCATGATTCCTAGGACCCTTCCAGATCCTAAAAAGAGTTGGTCTGGTAGCCTACCATATCACCCTACCTCTTTACCTTTCAAATTTACATGACGTCTTCCATGTCTCGCAACTCTGAAAATATGTCCTAGATCCTATGTATATATTGGGAAATCAGCCCATAGTATTAAAAGAAAATTTAACTTATGAGTCTACTCTTATTGAGATCCTAGATTTCAAGACTAAGCAACTCCGGAATAAAGTAATTCCTTTAGTTAAGTTACTTTGGAAAGATGTAGCAACGCAAGAGATGACGTGGGAGAAGAAAGTCGAGATGAGGCAGCACTATCCTGAATTATTTGCAGGTATGAATTTTGAGGACAAAATTCTTGTAAGGAGGGGAGGATTGTAATATCTGTTTCCTTAAAAATTTATTTTGGGAGGATAATCTTAGAATTTTATTTCAAGAGTTTAAATGAACAAGGAGCTTAGGGACATAAGGAGAAGGACTAAAGAGTAAATTTTTCCATTTACTAGGAGGTCCCAGAAGTTTCAGCTATTACACCCTTTTCCTCCCTTTTATATGCCCTTTCTTTCCACACTAAAAGACAGAGTTGAAGCTTTAGGAGAGAAAGGAAGGAAGGAAATCGAGCAGAAGGGGAAGAAGAAGGAAATCAAGTTAGAAGCCTCAAGTAGCTAGATTCCAGGTAAGAAAATCCTTACTTCTAGCTTGGTAAATATCATACGCATCATTTAGGAGTAGATTACTGCACTTAGAATGCCTTAAATCTGCTAAAATGTTAGGATTAGCAAAAAATGGAGAAATTTCCTTTTTCTTTAGGAATTTCAATTTTCTAGTGTGAAATGATGATTTTGAAGATGCTTGGAGATAGTAAAGGTTTTTAAACCATAATATTGAAGTCCTTAACCCCTATTTAGCATTTTTTAAGGTTGAATCAGATTTTTCAAGTTATATTTTACTATTCACCCAATTTGCATGTGAATATTGGCTTGTATGATTGATATTTGAGCATGAAAATGGTTAGGGTTTGGGGGAAAATTGTTAGAAACTAAGCTCATACCATTTAAAATTGAAAAAGGATGGAATCTGGATTAGAAAATTGTGAAAAAATGAGAGTTTTTAAGCTTTCGCAAAACATAATAGCCGAATACTAGCATGCACCAATCGAATTTTATGTTCTTACAAACCTAGAAATTGATACAGAGGTGCAACAGTCGACTAGTAGACTCATCAATCAACTGTTAGGCCCATATTTTAGCCTTGGTCCCTGTCAACTCTAACAAATCACTCTTGACCAGAAGGAGAATATCCCTTTCGTCCCTTACGTGGCTGGTATATCAACTCATGGGATCACTATTAACTCTGTATAGGTCTCATCCACTTTGATTACATAGATCTTAGGCTATGGAATCACATCCCTTTTCGATGGATCAAACTTCCAGTATGTTATTCTTTAACATATATATTAGGGTGATTCGGCTCATGTCCATGGTTATGCTTAACCCTAAGCATGTGCTTCTTAAATGGCCTTTGGAAGAAGACACTAACTTAGAGTTCGCAACCATCACAGGGTTTTTGAAATCTTCTATGTTCAAGTGGATGTCAACCATCCCTATCCTTGGCACAACCGTGGAATGCCCAACAACTATCCCATACCGACAGTTAGTCGCTCGATCATAAGCCTATCTACCACTAATGCATATGCTTAGAATATTTTCCTTTTTCTCTTATTATGTTTTTCGCTCTCTTTATTTCACTATCACATGGACTCTCACATCCTAGTGACACATGAATCTTACATCTTACATGTTATCCGCTACATCCCAGGTTTAAATCCTTAGTTTGAGTGAGAATTTAGGCTTACTATCACTTAAATTAGGTCATTGAGCTCCTTATCTGAAATAGATGGCTGGCAGTTAATTGGTCTCAAGCTACCAATTAGCTGCTAGCTCACTACCGTTTCCCTTCTATCTCGGCCGAGAGCTACTAGTCGGCAGCTAGAGGCTTGGCAGTTGACTGTTAGCCTATTGTGAGACACTTTTGGGAAAATCTGGATCCGATAGTCGACTACTAGAGCAGGCAGTCAGTTACTAGCTTTCTAGAAAATTTTTTGGAAAATAAAGAACACGTAAATCAACTTCCAGGGGCTGGTAGTCGACTGCTAGCATTCTATAATGCATTTATGGGTGGATGAAGAACACGGTAGTCGACTTCCAAGGGATGGCAATCAGCTGCTAGCATTTTGTCTGCTCTAAAACTTACTGTTACATCTTAAGTTTTACCCAAAACATGTTTCCCAAACCATGTCCATAAACTATGAACTTAACACCAACATTTGAAAATCACATGGCACTTAAGCTGACCCAAAACTCAACTTAACATTACTCAATACTAAGATCAAACCATACTTTTACACTTAGGGCCTAAGCCCACTTTCATAATCAATTACAAGCATAAATGAGCATAACCATTCAACACACAACACCCAATAGTAGTTAAAAAAGCATAGAGAATGTAGGTTTTAAACCTCAAACTTAACTCAAAACATTCATAACAACATTGTTTAGCAAAGCTAAACTTTTCAAAAATGGGGTTAGGTTGAGTTGCTATCTTGATTTCCTGAGAAATGTGCGTGTATGATGTGCTAAAAAGCTCTTTCCCTTGTTGTAAGACCAATCCCTAGCCTTTAATTTGTTCATCCTTCAGCAAATCTCTTCTCCTTTGCCCTAACTCACCACTTTCTCTCTCTACTCACCCTTCTCCTTTTCTCTTTAGAAATGCTAAAGTTGGAGTTGTATGAGGGTTTAGGGTTTTTGAATCCTTAAGTCTCAAAATTTGCATTCTTGTCCTTTGGCCACTTTATGACTTCGGCCTAACTAAACTTTCCCTTTTCAATTGGGTCCTCGGTCACACTTTGACTCAGCTTTTATCTCTTTTCAATAAGTATTTGCACTAATGCAACTATATGCAATTGATACAACATTCACAAGCATCAAACTTAAATTAACAACTAACAAGCATTTCTTAATCATATTTTAATCAAAGCTACAGTACATAAAAGTCATATCAAATTCATAGGTGTATAAGACCATTACTCTGGTCAAATCATCATTTTCATAGTGCTTGTAATTACATTTCAATCCACATTTGCATAACAATTCTCATGTTAGTGCAAAAATCACATAAACCAGCGTATTTTCATAAATCAATATGCATGCCATCACAATCATTATAAAAATCATACTCTATTTTGCTTGTTGTTTCCTAATCTCAAGGTGTCATCACACTTCCTTTTGTCCATGTAAAGGTCACACTTCCTTTTATCCATGTGATTGAGATTATTGTTATCACGAGGACCATCCTCTCGCTGATTGTCACACTTCCTTTTATCCATGTGACATGAGAATTTAACTTTTAGGGCATCCCCTGACATGTGCACATCGCTAGTCTCATTATTTTCCCGAATATACAGTAATAGATAAAATAGGTGACTAATACTTAGGGTTATAGAGTATTACACTTAAACCAAAATGTTTTTCCTGTCTAGACTATCCTCCTTTTGCTCCTTAAAGTCTTCGTAAGGTTGTATTGGTTTAAAGAGTAATCTCTAACGAATATAAACCAATTAAGATGAAGGTAATTACATTTTTACAAAATAGCTACATAAAGAACACTTAATGACCATCCCATACCAGCCATTAAATGTCTACCCCAAATTTCGTCTACCCCACAAGCAAATAACCCAGTAGCTAAATGAAAACAAGCAGTAAAGAGTTCATTTTATGCTTTTTATCATACACAGGAAAATTCCTCTATACTCATATGAAAACCACATACTAGCTCAAAATTCTTTTCATCCAACCAATTTCCAACTCATAAAATAAATTTCTCATTTCAAAACAAGAAATTTGCATCATCATTTCAAATTAGGGGAGTGTAGAATTTCCCCACATTTCCCTTATAAGATTTGATAACTTGACAACTTTTCTCTTGTCCTTCCTATTTCCATGTTACTTATCACCCAACGTATGTAATTCTCATGTATGATGACATTTTAAGCCTCCTTCCTACCAATACTATGGGTTTCCAAGCTGATTCATCACCTTAAAAGCCATTTTCCATGTTGGAGGACCATCAGTCGGCTACCATGAAGCAAGCAGTCAGTTGATTGCTCTCTAGAGGGTTGCCAGTCAACTGTCTCAAAGCTAGTAACCCAATTGGTGTCTTTCAAGAATCCTAGACTTCACTAGACAGTGGGCTGTCAGTCGACTAATAGAAGGCTACTAGTTGACATCTAGGCATAAAATCAAACCCGATAGTCGAATAATAAGGCTACCATTTGACTGCTGTGTCGTTGTATAAATTTTTGGGTTTTTCAAGAACATGACATTCGACTAGTGCATGCTATCAGTCAGTTTTTATGTTCTGTGACAATTTAAAAATTTAGATTTTCACAATTATCCATCCCAGATTCCACTACATTTCAAATTTAAAAGGTATGCACTTAGTTTCTAACTATTTTCCCCCAAATCTTAGCCATTTTCATGCTCAAATATCAATCATACAAGCCAATTTACACTTTCAAATTGGGTGAACAGTAAAACTTATTCTACAAATTTAAAATCAACCTAGAAAACACTGAGTGGAAGCTAAAATCTTCAACCAGAAACCTTTTCCTATCTCTAAACAACCTCAATATCATTATTCTAACCCAAAAAATTAGAAATATCTAATGAAAGGAAGATTTCTCCATTTTTGCTAATCCTAAGCATTTCAGAAGATTTGAAGGGTTTTAAGTGAAGTAATCTACTCCTAAATGATGGTAAGATGTATTACTAAGCTATAAGTATAGATTTCTTACCTCAAATTCGATTATAAAAGATCTCCACTTTGGTTTCTCCTCTTTTCCCCTTTCACCGATGCTCTTCCTTTCCTTTTCAAATGTTAGAATGTGCTGATAAGAAGGGAAGGAATACATATGATAGAGTCTAAAGGAGTGGCATAGTTGGAGCTTTAAGGACCATCTTGCAAAATATGAAAATTGCACTAAGTCCTTTAGGCTTTATAAATCTCATGTGGGGCACTTAATAACTCTTTTCCATCCCCATTTAATATGTAATAGTTTTTCATTTTAGTCCTTATATAAAGAAAGTTCTAAGATTATGCTATCCAAGCTTTACTTTCGGATTTATCCGCTTATTTCGTTTACATCCTACCAATTTAGCCTTAATAATAAATTTTAAGGAAATGGATATTACAATCCTCTCCCCCTTAAAAGAATTTTGTCCTTAAAATTCATACCTGTAAACAATTCTGGATAGCGCTGCCTCATTTTGCCTTCCTTCTCCCACGCCATCTCCTGGGTTGCTACATCCTGCCAAAGTACTTTGACCAAAGGAATTTCTTTATTCTAGAGTTTCTTAGTCTCAAAATCTAGGGTCTTGACAGGAGTAGATTCATAAGTTAAATTTTCTTTTAATACTATGGGTTGATTCCCCAATCATGAGTGAGATTTAGGATAATTTTTTGAGTTACGAGATATGGAAGACATCATGAAAGTTTGAAAGGTAAAGAGGTAAGGCAATTTGGTAGGCAATTTAGGATTTGAATGGTCCTAAGAATTATGGACTTAGTTTCTTTGCCTTTATTTGTCTACCAATACCTATGGTGGGTGACACCCTAAAAAACACATAGTCTCTCTTGTTAAATTCCAACGGCCTTCTCCTCCTATTTGTATAGTTTTCCTATCTCTTTTGGGTAACTCTCATCCTTTACCTGATCATCTTTATTTGATTAGTTGATTCCTGTACAATATTAGGTCCCAACAATGTTTTCTACCTTATCTTTACCCAACTCAGGGGTGATTTCCAACTCCTCCCTTACAAATCAGCATACAGTGCCATACCAATAGTAGAGTGATAACTATTATTGTATGCAAACTCTATTAAAGGTAAGTACTTATCCTAAATTCCCTTTTATTCCAGCACAAATACTCTCAACATATCCTTCAAGGTTTGTGTAATACCCCATGTTCTCTTGATCAGTTTAAATTTATGTTCCCCTAAGTAATTGGATGAGTTTGCTATAACGTATGATGAATTTTCTTGTGTAACTTAGTGGTTAGAATAAATAAGAACACTTTCTTCCTTTTGGTGACCGAATTATAATGTGAATGGGAGGAAAACACCACATAAAAAACTTTTAGGTGCTTGAAGTGCTTGAGGTGCTTACATAAAAGTTTAGGTGTTTGAGGTGCTTAAGGTGCTTACATAAAAGTTTAGGTGCTTGAGGTGCTTGAATTAATTTTTCTTTTCTTGTGCCTAGCCTAATTGCCAAAGGGGAAAAAACAAATTAAAAATATATATACATGCACGACAAAGGCAATTGGGAAAGGAAAGAAGAGTGTAGCATTTAATAGATATAGACTTAGTGAAGTGGCAAAATTGAAGATGGAAGGAAGAGACGTATACTATTAGCTTTCATCTCCTTTCCTTATGTTATCTTCAAGGTAATTGAGTGATGAGCTTACATAGGCATGTGAATTTATTTTAACCACAAAATAATATAGACGATTAGATATAATTATGCATTCAGTGACGGAAAATGGGAGGTGAGAGAAGTTGAATATTTAATCAACCCAAATAGGAATTAGATATAAGAATTGTCATGCCAAACCGTGGAGCTTGTGTGGCCGAGAGATGAGTAAGCTTGTGTGAAAGGAGCCGTACAGCTTATGTGAAGAGTACAGCTTACGCGAACTGTAACATCTGCTCCTAACACTTGTAACTTATGATAACGTTGTTGTTGTTATTATTTTAGTATTAATTACGAAGGGTTAAGGATGATTTAGTAAGGAGTTATAATGAACACTTTTATCATTTTATAATCACTTTTGTGATAAAAGCATGAAATTAGAAATCTGGTAAGGAAGGGTAAAATGGTAATTTTACCATGAAATGAATAATTAGTTAATTCTCTTATTTCATGAAGTTATGACAAAGGACTCTTATTATTTTCATTTAAGAGGGAAGAAGAGTCTAGTTATGCAAGAAATTACTTATGTTAATATTAAAGGACAGTTTTCCCTAAGAAGGGTAAAATTGTAATTTCAAATCATGGTTATGATGGTAATTTTATATGATGTGAGAAAATTGTAGTTTTACCCTAAATATTTTATTAAGGTGGGAATTAGAAATCCTTACTCATTCTTGATCAAAAGAAGAAAGAATGAGAGTGAAATGATAGTTTTAGCATAAAGGGTAAAAAGGTAATTTTGCCTTAGGGACAAAATTGTAATTTTGATAAAATAAAAGTAAATTAGTAAATTCATGGAAATGAGCCTTATGGAATTTTATTTAAGTGATTTTTACCCCTTGAAACCGAAAAGAATGAAAAAGGAAGCAAAAATGGCCAAATTGGACTTAATGGCAAAAGTGCACTTTTCTTAGGGACTAAAATGCAAATTCCGAAAAGTTGAGGGACCACTATGAAATTTTGAAATTATGGAAGGGCAGAACAGTCCCAGCCCATGGAAGTTGCATAAAATTACAATGGTAAGGAGAGACAATGCCATTGTTATAAAAAGAAAAGAAAAAGGATGAAATTGACAAAATTTGCAAGAATGGCAGTTTTGTAAATAAGTCAAACTTTAATTCAGCCTATTTCTTCTCCTAGCTACTAGAAATGCCGTGAAAGAGGGAGAAGAAGGAGAGGTGGCCGAAATTCATCTTGCCTTGGAGGAGAGGAAGCTTACATCAAATTAAAAGGGGAATTACATATCCATTGGCTTTTCAAGGTAGATAAACAACCTTATGCCATTGTTTTCATGTTTTATGGCAAGTTTATGGTGTTTTCAAAATTGTAAGAAAGGTGGCAATTTCTCTCTCTACATGTGTATGGTAGATTTGCATACTTGGATGTGAAATATGTTGGAAATCACTTGTGGTTGTGACTATAGATATGTTGGAAAGTATGGAAACTCATGAAATGGTAAGATTGCATAAATGGAAATTTATTTTTCTAAACCCTAAATTATGTCAATGCTGAATTTATGCTTTTAAGAGTGAGAAAATGGTATTTTGCATGGTTTTTTGCATGAATGTTGTTGTGTTGGAAGGAAAAGGATGAAACAACTCCATTTTGCTTGTTTTCTCATTTTGGCCAAATGCTAGGGTTCATGTTAGTGCTGAATTTTGGCAAAATTTTGTGCTAGAACTAGTGAGAGAAAGTGCTAGAAAATGGTAAGAGAGAGAAAGTTCAATTAACTTTGCATTTGGGTATTTCTCTTATTGTCTAGCTTCACAAATAACCAAATAAGTGTGCATTAGTCACCTTGGCCGAATGAATGCATATGAATGATGCTGAAATTGTTCTTAAAAAAATTGACTTAGAGACTATATATGTCTAGTTCTAAGAAAAGGAGAGAGAGAAAATCATGGCAAGTCATACTTTAAGTAATGTTGTCAATTTAAAGTCTTACTTTTTCACTTTAAAGGTATGCTTAAAAATGTGAAATTGTGAGATTAGATGTATGATTATCATTGATATAAACAATGAGTTAGAAAAGCATGAAAAAGGATGAATTAAAGTACACTTAAACAAATTTGAGGTGTGAGAAAATGTTAGGCATAATTATTGAAAGTGTTGCCAAAATGCTTAGATGATGAGAATAATGCTAAAAAGGAACCAAATGAGTTAAAAGTGCCACATTCTCATATTTTCCTTGCCTTGGCCGAATGTAATATGGCATTTTCCCTAGAATGGCCAATCTTATATGTCCATTGGAAGTGGCTTGAGGTACCACCCAAATAGGCATATGTTATGTAAAAGTGTTTGCATGGCATTATTGTGCTATTATCAATGGAATGTTTACATTTATGTAAAAGATGTTTGCATGACATGAAAATGCTTGATGTGAGGTGAAACGCAAGGTTAAAGAATAGCATGAAAATGCATGATGTGATATGAAATGCGAGGTAAAGAATGGCATGAAATTTCTTGATGTAATGTGAATTGCGAGGTTAAGGTTCCCTAGTGGGAAATGATTTGATATGTGCCCCAGGGAATTGAAATGAGGAGGAGGAACGACCCAGTGAATGACCGCTGAAACTGAGGCCTGTGAAGGGGAGGAATGATCCAATGTTTACCTTCTAGGAAATTTACCTTGTGGGGAATGATCTACTGTATACTCCCAAGGTATTAAATGAGGAGGAATGATTTGATGCATCCATTCCTAAAAAGAGGCTTCCTTGTGGGGAATGATTTGGTGTATAATACCAAGGAAGAAGAGGCAGGGGGAATGATCTGGTGTCTGTCTCCTAAAAGCTGAGGTTTATTACATGTTATGATATGCATTACAAAGATGTGATTTATGTGAATATGATTATGATATTTAAACATTGATTGCTTATAGCCTATTCCATGAATGAACTGATTGAATGTGTATTTCATTTCTATAGCTGCATCCACACATATTTCCATAATGAATCATACCCAAGTGTATATATGAAAAGAGTTTTGAAATTACATTGCATGTAGAGTATTTTCTGCATTATTGCAGTGGTACATGTCAGTCATTTTAAAATAAACTGGTTGTTTATCTACTGGGAATACAATTCTCATTACTGAATTGATATGTATCAGATGGTTAGATATTGCATGGTAATTGAAGTGGAGTTAGATACAGTGGATATTCCTTTCTTGGGTACCTTTACTATTATCAAGAATGTGTACGTTATCACCATTTTTGAATTCCCGATGGAGTAGATGAGGACTTAAATATATAGCTATAGCCCAACTTTTTGGAGTCCTAATTCTTTGTTTTAGGGAGTTGGAATTAGGACTAATATTTTTAGCTTTATATAGACAGAAAAAGGGGCATATGTATAGGGATATATTAAGGACCGATTCTCCCATGGTATTTTGTAAAAAGGGGTATGAGTGACAGGCTTGTTGTCTCCTTACTCCTTCAGGATGGGTACTTCATCTATCCCGGTGTCTGTATATGAAACGATATACTAAATAGATATCATAATGTATATGTATATGCATATATGAAAAGTTTTTGTATGTAATCTACTGTAGTGTTTAATGTTTTATATTCTGCTGTGCCAAAGCATTTCACCTAAGCATGAGAACCCAAACCTAATTGCAAAATAAATCTATCATAGATTGGATGCTTGGAAACTTTAAATATATTTAAAGACTAGAATTAATGTAACCACTTATCTAAGGAAGTAATATGACTTTGTTGAGGTAAGATAAGGGGTGTTACACGAACCCCCCTTTTTTCTTTCCTTTGGTGCCATCGAGTAATGGAATTAAGTATACATGTAAAATGCTAAAACATAAGTCTTTCATTGAAGGAGCAACTTACGTACAATGAGTGACTTGTGTGAGTCTCCCTCCTTCCCTTCCTTGGTGTGATCGAGTGGATTAAGTAACACAAATTTACAAGAAAGGTGGGCTACACTTAAATTACACGTAGGGCTATTAAATAAGAATAATAAAAGATGACAATGAGGTGTGGCATTCCCTTTAACTGATTAAACCATATACAAGAGAGAGGGGAAATCAAAGGTGCATACGGCAAGAGAGAAAGAGAGCTTCTTGGCAAGGAAAAAGAAAAGCTCATGAGAGGGAAGGAGTTAGTCTTGCCAAAAGAGAAGGAAGCAAAGGAGTAAAGGAAAAGTTCAAAGGAGAAGCGAAGACAATCCCACTTGATTTCATCCTTGAGGTAGCTTAGCAATTCTTTGACTTTTGTTCCATGTTTTAGACTATATGCATCATGATTTTCCAAGCTTTCATGGAACATTAGTTTCCTCTATACATTCTTGAAAATGTGGATGTCTCTTGGCTAAGCTTGTATGGTGAAATGGATGTGTTTGTTAATGTGTTGAAATGGATATTGTTATTATCATGAGAGAACTATTGTTAGAAAAATTTAGCATGTATCATGGAAAGCTTTAACATAAGATAATGTTAAAATTTTGTATTTTTGCATGACTAGTATAAGTTTTAAGTTGTAGTCATTTGGTTTACAATTGATGACATTGCTAGTGTTGGGTTACCAAATCCAAAAGTGGCCTCGTAAGGTAGGAAATTTTTAGGAGAATTGTGTAAGGGATACTACCATGCGGTTTTGGCTAATAGAAATGAAGAAAATATGGTTAATTAAGGTAAAGTTAATTAGTTCACCTTTTAACACTTAATAAGGGCCCACATTATTATTAAAATGTAAAAAATTAGAGAAAATTTTATAAGTCTTAAATTTAGTATATAGCATGAACTAAGACGGTAAGTAGAATAAATGGTTAATGGCAATAGTTATACAAATTAAATGTAGAAGAACATAACCTAAAAATTAATGCATAATGTCATGAAGTTTAACTTATGGCAAGGATGGAAAATATGGCAATGTGACATGAAAAATCTTAAATTTTGATTATTTTTGTTGGTGGCCAAAACCCATATTTTATTTCAAATCTTAGTGGCCGAATCACTATGCTAATAATGAATGCATGAGAATGTACTGTATGAGGGCTAAATGCAAGGGAGATTAAAATGATAAAAAAATAAAAGGAATTGTAGTGGCTATATGTATGTATATGTGACCAAGTGTTCACAATTAAATTATAAAGGTGGCCAAGTGTCCACAATTCTTGAGGTATGGTCGAAGCTGCTCCACACATGTTACCTAGTGAGGTGTGACCGAAGGTGCTTCACACCCATGACCTAGTTTTCACAATGATAAAGGTGGCCAAGTGTCCACAATGCTTAAGGTGTGGCCGAAGGTGCTCTACACATGTGACCTAGTGAGGTGTGACTGAAGGTGCTTCACACCTGTGACCTAGTTTTCATAATGATAAAGGTGGCCAAGTGTCCACCATGCTTGATGTGTGGCCGAAGGTGCTCCACACATATGACCTAGTGAGGTGTGATTGAAGGTGCTTCACACCTGTGACCTAGTTTTCACAATGATAAAGGTGGCCAAGTGTCCACAATGCTTGAGGTGTGATCAAAGGTTCTCCACACATGTGACCTAGTGAGGTATGGCCGAAGGTGCTCCACACTTGTGATCTAGTATTCACAATTATTTTATAAAGGTGGCCAAGTGTCTACAATTCTTGAGGTGTAGCCGAAGGTGCTCCACACATGTGACCTAGTGAGGTGTGGCCGAAGGTGCTCCACACTTGTGACCTAGTGTTCACAATTATTTTATAATGGTGGCCAAGTGTCCACAATTCTTAAGGTGTGACCGAAGGTGCTTCACACTTTAAGATAAGGTAATTTTTAAGAATGAAATGTATAACTGATCATTTTTTATTTCAGTTTTAACATGTATGATCCCTTGAAAAGATGTTATACTTGAAATGACAATATCTACTTTTATCACATTGACATTTTAATTAATCATGCAATGCTTGGCAATCGGTATATATAAATGAGATTGTGTTTTAAATGACTAGGATATAGAGGAAAACGTTTTTGTGCTTACACACTGGTACATATTAGTAGAGTTTAAAATGATGAATTCTTAAGCTACTAGGAAACTTGTTTCCTCATTTATATGCTAATATGTATCAGATGCAAACGTTTAGCAAGGTCGGAAAAAGATTGAAGTCCTTTTGTTAAGAGCATTTTTTTCTTTTATTTTGGGTCCTGGTTCTATACATGGTTTTTGGATTAGAATTAGGACTGCTATTTTTACTGTATATAGTAAAGGGAAAAGGGAAATTATTGGGGAAAGGATATATAAAGGACCTATTTACCCCCATTATTTTGTAAGAGGAGTTTGAGTGATAGGCTTGTTGTCTCCTGATTCCTTATGGAGGGGTACTTCATATATCCGGGTATACGTTCACAAGAATGTAACAGACAATTATAACTTGTAATATAAAATTTTTATGATTTCTACTGTGATGTATGAAATTTTCAATTTTTGCTGTGCATAAATTGTGGTTATTTGAGCAAAAGAACCCGAACCTAATCCACAATAATAATACTTAACGGTATGAATGCTCAGACATTGTAAATGAATAATTAAGGTTAAGAATAATGTACCAAACTTATCTGAATACATTGGAGGATTTGTAATACTAGATAAGGGCGTTAAAGTTTGTATGGTTCTCTCAGACTATCCATCAATATGAGGATGATAAGCAGTGCTAAATCTTAGCTGGTTTCCTAATAATCTTTGTAGTGACTACCAAAATTGAGATGTGAACTGATGTGCTACCAATGATCAATATGTAGCCACACCTTAAGGCAGTGCACCTATCAGTGTAGCCCAACGCAATGGTGAGTACCAAGGTCATATTCCATAGGAACGGGAAAGCCCAGAGTTACTACTTATTCATTTTTATTTAGCCTAAGATAAATAAGGGTTTATCTAAACTAAATTTAATTACTACTAATTGGCTACGAATAGAAAGTGAGGCAAGCATTTTTAAGACAAGGAAATATCAAGTTCCAGAGAAGCAAACCCATTGGGGTCCTAAACTAGATAATATGCAAACAAAGGATAATGAATTATAAAATTGATTGTGCTAATTGTGGGTGAATTCTACAATAAATCCAGATTTTTGGTTGGTTTCGATGGATTTCTAAAACCTATAACTTTCCATTGGTTGGTTCTTCCTAATGGTAAAGCCATAGATCAGTAGTAATGCTCTAATTCACCACTATTAGGAATTCCTCCTAATCCATCAATCATCAACCTCTAGGTCTGAGTGAAAATTAACTATTCTCTCTAGTTAGTTTTCTAATTTCGAACATCATCAGTTAGAGTTTTTGGGAGGAATCTAGATAGTTTTTCCTATGACGTATCGTAATGAAAACTGAATTAATCTTTAACTAGAGGAAGATCACACAATCTAATTTATAATTCAGTCATGTTAAAAATCAAAATATCAACATAGTTTAAGAACCCCAATTGTGTTTTACCGATCTAGTTACTCATGTTCATGAATAAAACAACAAGAATTATAAAAAATGAAGAGGAACAAAATAGAAACAAAAACATCCTCATCTGTCGAGTTTTGGATGAATAGTCTTGATTATGAACTGCCCCTTGATTATGCTTCTAGTTACCTCTTGATGCTTCCCAATCTCTTTCTTTAATTCATGATTGAATCTCTACAACTCGTACCTTTGTGAAGAGACAAGAGAATTGAAGTGTTAAGCTTCAAAGACTAGCAAGGATTGTCACTCTCTAAGCTACTTCAAGTGCTCTCAGTCTTGCTCTCCTTGAACATCTTCTCAAGCTCTTGCACCTCCTCCTATTTATAGGAAAAGGAGGCATGCATTTAGGCTCCCACACGGCCGTGTGGCTGTCTAAAAAATGGCACGGTTGTGTGGTGGCCAAGTGAGGGAGCACGACCATGTGGTTGGCCGTGTTCTAGAAGCTAAGCGTCCTTTGTGCATTTTTGGCCTTCTTTTGATTGAAAATGGTTGTTATTGTAACATCCACTTCGAACACTTGCATTTTTAAGGATGATTTATCAAGGAGTTAGAATGGACATTTTCATCATTATATAATCACTCTTGTGATAAAAAGAATGAAATTAGAAATTTGGTAAGGAAGGGTAAAATAGTAATTTTACCATGAAGGGGAAAATTAATTTAATTCTCTTATTTCATGAAATTACATCAAAGGATTCTCATTATTTTAATTTAAGAGAGAAGAATAATCTAGTCATGTAAGAGATTACTTGCATTTGATATCAAAAGGCAATTTCCCTGAGGAAGGGCAAAATCGTAATTTTACCCTGAGGGCATATGAGTAAATTTACATAATGTAGAAAATTTAGTTTTTACCTTAAATATTTCAAGAAAATAGAAATTTGAAATCCTTATCCATTTATGCTCGCAAGAAGGAAGAAAAAGGGTGAAAACTGTAACCTTGGCATAAAGGGTAAAAAGGTTATTTTGTCTTAGGGGCAAAATTATAATTTTTTTAAAATAAGGGTAAATTAGTAAATTAATAAAATGAGTTTTATGAAATCTTATTTAAGTGATTTTTACATCTTAAAACCGAAAGGGGTGAAAATAGAGCAAAAATGGCCAATTTGGACTTAAATGGCAAAGTGGCAATTTCCTTAGGGGCTTATTTGCAATTTTCAAAAATTTGAGGGACCACTATGCAATTTCAAAATTCTTGAGGGGCAAAAAATTTCCAGCCCATGGAAGTTGCATAAAATTACATTACTAAGGAGAGACAATGCCATTGTTGAAAAAGAGAAGAAAAAGGGATAAATTGGACATTTTAACACTAATGGCATTTTTGTAAATAACCTAAACTCTAAATTTCACCCTTCTTTTTCCCCCATGTGCTAGAAGTGTCGAAGAAGAGTGGAGAGAAAGAGGCTGGCCGAATTGCTACATAGGATTAGAGAAGAAGATTTTCAGACCAAAATAACTTGGAGATTTCACTTGTTTTACATTTTCAAGGTAGCTAAACATGCTTATGCCATTCTTTTCTTGTTGTATGGTGTGTTTATGGTGTTTCAATTCTTGCAAGAATGATGGCTTTTTCTCTCTCTACATTCTTATGGTTGATTTTCATGAATGGGTTTGAAATGTGTTGAAAACTACTTGTGTTTATGGCTATAGACATGTTGGAATGCTTGAAAACTCAAGAGATGGTAAAGTTTTATGGATGAAACCTTTGTCTTGAAAAATCCTAACTTATATTAAGGCTCAAATGGAGTCTTTAAGAGTGAGAAAATAATGTTCTTGAATGGTTTTTACTTGAATGTTGTGGTATTGTAAGCAAGATGGTGAGATAACTTCATTTTTCTTGTTTTCCCTCTTTGGCCAAATGCTAGGGTTTGTACTAGTGCTGAAATTTGGTTAAAATTTGTGTTAGAAAGAGTGAGAGAAAGTGTTAGACAATGGTAAGAGAGAGAAAATCTAGTTAGATTTATATTTAGATACCTTTTTCATATTCTAACTTTACCATTAACCAAAGTAATGTGACTTACTCACCTTGGCCGAATGAGTGCATGAAAATGATGCTGAAAATGCTCTTGAAAATGACCTAGAAATCATGTGAATTTTAATTCCAAGAAAGGAGGAGAGAGAAAATTATGGTAAATTTTATGCTTTAGTAATTTTGCCACTTTGAAGCCTTACCATTTCACCTTAAAAGTGTGCATAAAAATGTGAAATTGTAAGATTATGGGCAATGTCACATTTGGCATGGAAAGTGAGCTAGAAAAATGGGAAAAAGGATGGCCTAAAGTGCACTTACCAAATTTTGAGGTGTGAGAAAGTGTTAGGCATAATTATGGGAATTGTTACCATGATGTTTAAATGGTAAGAAAAAGGCTAGAAATGAACCAAATGAGTTAAAAATGTCATTTTCTCATGATTCCTTGCCTTGGCCGAATGCTATGTATAATTTTTCCTAGAATGGCTAAACTTCTATCTTAATTGAAAATAGCCTAAGGTGCCATCAAAATTGGCCTATGTTAAGTGACAAGAGGGAAAATGATGTAATGGTCAAGAATGAATAGTAAATAGCATGAAATTTTTCTATTGATAGCAAGATGTCTAAACTCATGTGAAAGTGACCGAATAGCATAAAAATGCTTAATGTAGTTATGAATGCCAAAGTTAAAGATCAAGGAGGAATGATCTGGTGAATACGTCCTGAGACCAAAATTATGAGGAGGAATGATCTGATGTATACCTCCCTAGTGAGTTACCTTGTGGGGAATGATCTAATGTATACTCCCAAGGGATAAAATATAGAAGGAATGATTTAGTGTATACCTTTCCAAAATAAAGGATTTATGTGTGGCTATAATTTGTATTGCATATAGATAGACTATGTGAGATGAATGTTGAAAGTCTATTATCTATTCCATGAATGACATAACTTATTGCATATCACATGTTTATAGATGCATACACACATGTTTCACATATATCATACCCAGGGATCTATATGAGAAGAATTTTGAAATTTAACTGAATGTAGAGGTGTTTTCTATATTATTACAGTGGTACATATCAGTTATTTTAAATAAACTGGTTTGTTTAGCTACTGGGAATAAATTTCTCATTGTTGTGATGATATGTATCAGATGCCTAGATATTGCCTGATAATGGAGATTGAGCTGGCCACTGTGGAAGTTCCCTTTTCAGGGACTTTCACAATCATAAAGGATATCTATGTTATATCCATCTTTGAATTTCCTCTGGAGTAAATTAGACACTTAAGTATGTAGTTATAGCCCTTTCTTTTTGGTCCTGATTTTATATAGTCTTTTTGGGGTTAGAATTGGGACTATCATTTTTTGGCTGTACATAGAGGAAAAAGGGCATATGTATAAGGATATGTGAAGGACCTATTCATCCTTGATATTTTGAAAAGGAGTTTGAGTGACAGACTTGTTGTCTCCTTACTCCTTATAGATAGGTACTTCCTATATCCTGGTATATGTATCCAGAATGATGTACAGACAGTCACTATATGTGTATATATATAGAAGTTTTTTTTTATTCCGCTGAGATGCATGAGTATATATATATTTTTTATATATTTCGCTATGCCAAAGGATATTTACCTGAGAAAAAGTACCCAAACCTAATTGCATAATAAATTTATGATGGATTAAATGCTCGGGAAAAATTAATGTAATTAAAAGCTAAAGATAATGTAACCACTTATTTGAATAAGTATTATGATGTTGTTAAGATAAGATAAGGGGTGTTACAGTTATAGCCGTGTAGGGAGGTGCACAGGATGTCTTTGAGGTATAGACGGGTGTGTTCTAGAACATCTAAAGTAACATGGTCGTGTGGTAGGGTGTGTTCTAGAAGACTTCATGCTTAGCCTTGCCACAAGATGCATTTTGAGGTACTTTCAGCCTTTAGACACTTGATTTTGATCCATTTTGCCTCAAAACTGCTTATTACCTAGTGAAAGCTTGGATAATCATGAAAACACCATGAAAATATGGGTAATTTTACATAAAACACATAAATATGCTCTTGAAGTGAGTAGAATTTATCAAATAAAAATATATAATTATGTGCCTATCACATTACCCCACACTTAAGCTTTTGTTTGTCCTCAAGCAAACTTTCATTTAATTCATAAGAAATAATAATAGCTTTTCATAGTTAATACATACTCCACAATCTATGTAACTTGATGCTACATGAATCTTAACCATAATTCTTGGTGTTGCAGGCCCTTCACAAATAACAGAGATAGTTAGATTAAATGCATTTCCTCAACAAGCAATTCATTGTTGATTAAGAACCACTACCACACAGAGATCACTCAGTCGCTCAAAAGTGTATATAGATGGAGTGAAATCTCTCAAGCAATTTCATAGTTGTAATAACCCAATTTAAATTTATTTAGAGAATTGGGATAAAATATTTGGAAACCTTGAAATATTAGTGGGAGGTGATTAAGGAAAATTTTCTGAGCTTGTAGCTAAAATTTGAGAATTTTTTAGAATTAAATTATATATGATAGTGGGATTTTTTATTTGCCCTAAGAAACTTTGCAGATAATTTTGAGAGGTTTGTGATAATTTAAAAATTTATGAATCCCTTCCATATCATCCTAAATTCTTGCCTAAATCGAAAAATGCATCCGAAAATTTCCTAGGGCGAAGTGAGAAAAGGCCAAAACGCCCTCAGGAAATTTAAACTCATTTTTCCCCTATTTCTCTCAAATTCTCCTTCCTCCCGTTCACTCTCTCTCTCCCTGCATTCACTCTCTCTCTCTCTCACACACGTCTCTCTTCCTCACAATATTTGCCCGTCGTCTATCCAAAAAATCACCACGTGCCGCTGCCCCGCTGTGCCCCAGAAGTTCATCGAACTACAAAGTTTCCATCGACGCAACCAAGAGCCTCGCCGAACCGCCACAATCGCCAAAAAATGGAGTTTTTCTCCTTCGTTGCGATTTCAAAGTATTTCTTCGATCTGGCTATTTCGACGCTTTTCAACCACCAGTGATAGTGCTTGGGCTGCCCAGAAACATCCTTGAGCTGCTAGTGACCTCAGTCACCACCGTCGCTACCGCCAGTCGCCGAAAAAGGCCTTGGAAGGTGCAGGGACTAAACTATAAATTTCTAAAATCTTCGGTATACACTAAAAACTCTGAATTATTCACTTTTTCTGTAATTTCTAGCTTTTATAATGCCATTAGGGATGCATTTGAGGGTTAGATTGGAGAAGAATGATGAAAATCATAAATTTTTAAATTGGGACTAAATTGAAAAGTTTGAAAAAGTTTGGTATGATGTAGAATTGCAAAATTTGATGCATCCCTGTAATCCTTAACTTAATTAAGACTCTTATGAATGTATGGAATTAGGAAATGGAAGGAAATTGTTGGGAAAGTTTCGATTCAAGTTTAGGGACTAAACTGAAAAGATGGATATTTCCTGTTCAAGCAACGTAAACCATGTACATTCTGAACTTTTGAGTGAATTAAGCTTATTTAGTCTCCTAGAAACATCATAGAGTGAATTGGATAATTTTATAGCTAAAAACCAACTTCGGGATAAATAAGGGAATAAAGTGCAAACTTATTGTTTTTAGGCATTGAAAATGAGTTTTAATTCTGAACGTTGATTATAAAAATGTATAGAAGTGTCTTGAAGAATTAGTCCAAGGAAAGGAAGCAAGGTGTAGAAGGAGATCAAAGGAAAGGCCAAGATCACTTCCTTCTAGTCATCCTTGAGGTAGGTTAACAATTTAAACTTTTGTTCCATGCTCTGGTTATGCAATCTAAGGTTTATATTCAAGCTTTTCATGGAACTTAAGTTGTCTCTACATTCTTGACCTAAATATATACATGTTGGCTAACATGTGTGGTTTAATGAAATGTTGATGGGCGAGATAGCATGAATACGTTGTTAACAAAATGATTAGGGTTGAATGGTGTTAACTTCATGGTGACCACAAAGAAAGAACCCTACATTTTAAGTGTATTAAGTAAAGAACCACAAGAAAGTAAATGGAATTGCCAAGTGAACAAAACTCTTGAGGCCGAGTCCATAAAATTTATTCTTGGAATCTAAAAGCTATTCACCAATATATATTTTCAAAAAAAAATAATAATATGGGAATTTATTATTGGAAGAAAGGAAATTGTTTTTGAATTAGCAGAATTTTATAAGAAAGGATATTATTATTATTTTCAAGGAAAGAAATTATTCTTGAAATTGATAAAATTATATAAGAAAATTCATTTTCAAGAGAGGAGAAATTTATCCTTGAAAATACTAAAGTTTTTGTAAGAAATGTACATTGGAAATTAATCTCCAAGGAAGGAGAAATCATTTTTGAAAATACTAGAATTTTTATGAGAATTGTACATTAGAGTTAAAATCCAAAACAAGAGAAAGTATTCTCGAAAATATTAGTATTTTCACAAGAAATGTACATCTATATTAATTTCCTAAGAAAAGGGAAATCATTCAGGAAATTAATAGAATTTTTATGAGAAGCCTACATTAATATTAATTTCCAAGAAAAGGACATTTACTCTTAAATTATTAAAAATTTTAAAGAGGTGTCCACTAGTATTATTTTTCAATAAAAGGAAAATTTCCCCTGAGAGTTGTTAAAGAATTATATACATGGCTGAGTGTCCACAGATTACGAGGTGTGGCCAAAGGTACTCCACACGGGCGGCCTAGCGAGGTGTGGCCAAAGGTGCTCCATGCCCATGACCTAGTGCTCGCGATTACGCTATATACATGGTCGAGTGTCCACAGATTATGAGCTGTGGCCAAAGGTGCTCCCCACGAGTGACCTAGTGAGGTGTGGCCGAAGGTGCTCCATACCCATGACCTAGAGTTCACGATGATTTTATGTATGTGGCCGAGTGTCTACAGATTATGAGGTGTGGCCAAAGGTGCTCCACACAGGCGGCCTAGCGAGGTGTGGCCTAAGGTGCTCCATGTTCATAACCTAGTATTCGTGATTACGCTATATACGTGGCCGAGTGTCCATGGATTATGAGGTGTGGCCGAAGGTGCTCCACACAAGTGACCTAGTGAGGTATGGCCAAAGGTGCTCTATACCCGTGACCTAGAGTTCACGATGATTTTTTATACGTGGCCGAGTGTCCACAGATTACGAGGTGTGGCTAAAGGTGCTCCACACGGGCAGCCTAGCGAGGTGTGGCTGAAGGTGCTCCATGCCCATGACCTAGTGCTCGCGATTACGCTATATACGTGGCCGAGTGTCCACGGATTATGAGGTATGGCCGAAGGTGCTCCACACGGGTGACCTAGTGAGGTATGGCCAAAGTCGCTTCATACCTATGACCTAGTGCTCACGGTGATTTTTAAAAAGGTGGTCTAGAGACCACATAACACCCCAGGGTACTCAATTAATCTAAATCGGTAAATGTAAAAGTTAATGCATAAGCAATTTCTTTAATCACGCTATAACGTGTATAATTTTATTTGGATATGTTTCATTTGAAAGAGGATATCTGATTTTTATATTGACATTTAAATTGATCATACATTACTTGTCAATTTTATTTATGAATTATGTTATGTTTTATTTTATTTGCAAGAATGTAAAATTAAATGTTTTGGTGCTTGCATCCTGATACATATTAGTTTTTAAACATCCAAATTGTTAAGATATTGGGAAACTTGTGCTTCTCATTATATGCAAATATATATCAGATGCAGACGCATGGCAGGCTGAAAGATCAAGTTCTTTCTTAGTTTAAGAGATGTTGTAACCCTTATTTTTGGGACTTAGTCTAGACATACTTCATTTAGAGCTAGGATTATCCTTTTGGCAGTGGACCTGATATGTAATTGGGAAAGAATTGAGGAAGGGATATATGAAGGACTGGTCTATCGTAGAATTCTTTTAAAGGGGTCTGAGTGACAGGATTTTTGTCTCCTGACTTCCTATGGACAGGTACTTCATATATCCTGATACATGTTTACATAAATGTAATGGACATTACTGAACGTGTATGCATTTGAATTACATGAATGTTTTAATTTCTACTATGTAATTTAGTATAGTTTTATCTATTCTACTGTGCATATGAGATTTAATCTGAAAAAAAGATCACAAACCTAATATGCTTAATATAACTTAATGGTATAACTGCTCAGAGATTAATTTCATTAAAAGGATTAAGAATAATGTACCGAACCTATCAAATTATATAGGAATTAAGGGTAATACTAGATAGGGGTGTCACAATAGTACCATGCTTTCCATATGCTTGCTTATAAATCTCATCTCCACTATATGCAAAAATTTGAATATCATGATCAAAGGGTCTTAACAAGGTTGTAATGGAGCTTGAGGTAGAAGTAGGTAAAGAATTTGGAACGAAAGGGTAGCAGATATGTTGGAAACTTATCTGAACCCTTATGTAATTCAATGAAGTCCAAGGATTGAATGAAAATTCTTCACTAAGCTCTTAGTTCACATAGTACCATTTCCAAGAATGTATGAAGACTGCTTTTTTTTTTTTTGCCTTCTTTTTTTCTCTTTCTTTTTCTTTTCTTTTCCTCTTCTCCAACTTTTTTTTCATGGCATTCTTGCATTCTAATATTCAATTTTGCATTGAAGGAAGGTATCTCAAAGACTCAATGATCTATCATCTATTGAGGTGTTGCATTTTAATCCAAATGTGAAGAGTAAATCACACAAATTCCAACATATAGATTGGCAAAGAAAGATGTTGTAAAAAGAAGTGGAATGTGGTGTGTAAGGGTGTATATAATGAAGAACATGTCAAGGCTCAATGATGGTCAACTAAGGGAAACTCATAGGTAGGCTTTTTGGTCATTAGTGGTGTAACCTAAGTTACCCACATCATATCTAATATTCAAGAATTCATGTAATTTTGACAAGTATTACAAACCAAGTTCGAGAAGCATAGTAAAGTGAAGTGCACCCTTAATAAGAAAAATGTAGAGCATGTTTTTAATGAATGCTCTCTTAGCTCAAATCCTCACATTTATAGGGTTTCGTTTCATAGGATTCCTAAAATTTTCAATAAAATTGCCAGTCTAGTAATGCATGCATGTCTTCCTATCCATATTATTAGTTAAGAGTGTATACAATGTAGAACATGATTAAATACATTGGAGTATCTAAGTGTCATAGAGCTGTTTTTCTACATGAGCTATAAGATACAATTATTGTTTATCATGAATTCAAACAAAGATTTGCAGGAGTGTGTGTGTTCTAACTCCTATCCATGTTATGACTCAATGTAAAGCATTTATTTGAAAGGAATAAAATAATGAAGTTAAAATAAAATAACATGAAGTGAAAAATAAAATAGAATAACTGAAATTTTTTTGAAAAATTTAAACAATAAATAAAGAGATATAAAATAAAGAAGATATAAAATAGTTAAAGAAAATAATAAAATAAATAAATATAATAAAATAATTGAATTTTTTTTATTTGAGTTATTTGATAAAGTAGCTTTGATAGATTAAACAAAACTGAAGTTAAACTGAAATAGAAAGAAAGGAGCTACCCCACACTTAAGATTGACACTGTGCTCAATGTATAGTAAAAGGTGATCCCAAGAGGAAAAATAAACATAAAATCCAACAAGAGATACCCACCCCACATTTGAGGGTTACACTACCCTTAGTGTATGCAAAGGAGATATCTCAAAATAAAATAGATAATGTAGAAAGACATAAATGAACAAAAAGCCTTAAAGAATATAAAATAAAATAAAATAAAAGAGACAAATAAAACAAATGGAAGTTTACTTATGGGCCTCATCAGGCAGAGTTGGGGGAGGAAGAGGGCTTCTAAATGGAAGGTCCTGGGGGTATTTTCGATGAGAGGGTAAGGTTAATTCCCTCTTATTCGATGTTAACTCAATTGTTATGATTGTAGGCCGCTTCTTCACCTCATCCATATATGTTCAGCTAAAGTGCTTGGGTGGTTCCTTTGATTTCAGGATTTGGAGTTCCTTAATTAAAGGTTTCACCTCTTGCACCTTTGATTTGTTAACAAAAATAGATGAGTCAGTGGGGCTATTGGGCTCATTAGCCAACAAAGAAGCCATTTGCTCTAACACTTGCTCGTTGGACAATCCATCCTCATCTTTAGCTGCCTGAAAAGGGTTAGTAAGTAAAAATTCTTGTAGTTCCCACTGTAAAGAGTCATTAAGTAACATTCCATTTAAACATCCTCATCTATTGGGATTTTATATCTCACAAGGTTGTTTGCTCAGATGAACAGGAACAGGGACGGGGACCTAGACGCTCGCTAGACGAGGCAATGGTGATAACCAAGAGATCAGCGTAGTCTAGGCTTGAATTTACGATGTATATATATATATATGTGTTGTGGATGTCTGTACTGAATGATGTAATTATGCGTTATTTTGTTGTAAATTGGATGTATACTGTTTAATGGATATAATATGTTGTGTTGATGACTGGTTGTACTATTGGGACATGTCCGAATTGCAGAGGAGACTCTGCCAGATTTTTGGTAGGGTTTACCGCTGTAAACTTGTGAAATTAAGTTGGAATTTGTATGAATGCCTGATATGATGTATATATGGATTTTAGTTTTCATTCCAGAGTAATTTATGATAAATGTATGTATAATTAGTATAGCTGCATGTGAATTAGGGTTGAACAGATCTGAATAAATGACTGAAATGTCTATTTGGATTACGCTCAACCAGTAGCGATTCCCTGATGTTCCCATATCGGGAACAACCATTTAGAGAAACCCATATGCTTCCACTATGCAAGTAGAGGACTGTGTATTATGGATTATGGGTTCTTTACAATTATGGTATCAGAGCTCGGTTTGTCAGATCGTTTGGTTTAGTGGGCTAGGGATTGTGAATCTTCGGGCTTGCAGCTTTATGGTTTGATTAACGTAACTCTAGAATGTTAGGACTTGATCTTGAACCAATAAGTAATGGAATGAATTTAATGCCTTTCTGATAACTTTTTTTGTTATGACTGATCTATTTGTCTTCTGTGTCAGATAAATATGGCAGAATCTAGCAGGGATGGCACTCGCAGGCCCAGAGGAAGGCCAAGGCACAGGAACCAGGGTGCTTCAGGTAGTGGCAGCATGGAGACTAATGTCGACATGCGAGACATGATGGAATCCATTTGGTTGATGGCTGATGCTATGAGAGATCAAGCCACTACCAATGCTAATGCGATGAGACAACAACAGGAAGATAGGAAAACCAGAAATAACGGAGCCACCCAGCATGCTAACCCATTGTATCAGGGATGGATCGAGTTTCAGAGAGCAGGTCCATCCTCATTTTTAGGTGCCTCCGATCCAGCTGCGGTAGAAGCCTGGGTGAAATATATTGAAAATATTTTCAGATTGTTGCAGTGTGACGACGAGCAGAAGGTTACATATGTAACATATATGTTGAACGGTGAAGCAAAATTATGGTGGATAGGTGCCCAGCAATTAATGGAAAGCAGAGGTATCCCGCTCACCTAGTAATCTTTCAAGAGAGTCTTTATAGAGCAGTACATCCCTGAGAGCGTCAAACAATCAAAGGAAGCACAGTTTCTGAAGCTCACACAGGGAGGGAGGCCATTTGAGGAGTATTTGAAACAATTTGAAAAATTATCCCGGTACTCCACCTACCTGCGAACGCACTATGACGAGGCCTGGAAAGCAAAGCAATTAGAAGAAGGACTAGAATTACCCATGAAGACTCAGCTAGCCACACTTGAGATTTGAGACTTCGCCACGCTGGTAAACAAGTGCCGAATCTTGAGTAAGAATCTGGAGCAGAGACAGGCTCAGAATATGACCTAGAGAACAGGGAACCGGACAAGACCAGCAACCAGAAATCTCAATGTGAGAGGCGATATGTTTAAACCGTAACCGGGGGCTTCTAGCAGCAATGGAAGACGACCTGATAATACACCCTGTCCGAAGTGTGGAACTAGACATCCGAATCAGCCTTGCTTTCATCAAACTCCACTTCAGTGTTACAGGTGTGGAGGTACAGGACATATGGCTAAATATTGCCCCGCCAGCGGGAGCCAGTAGACATCCGGTGGCCAAAGACCACAGGCTCCGAGAGTTTTCACTCTGGACGTGGCTAATGTCGATAGGTCATCGGGCTTGATGCAGGGTAGAGGTAAAATTTATAATTTTCCTTTGATAGTATTATTTGATTTGGGTGCTACGCACTCCTTTATTGCTGATACATGCGTAGAGAGGATAAGATTACCTGTTCATACCCTACCCTATGACCTTTACATATCTACGCCCTTGAGAGAAACCACTATGTCCCCACGTATCTGCCTAAACTGCCCCTTAACCATTGATGATGCTTTGTTTATTGTGGACCTAGTGTGTATACCCTTAACTAGGATCGACATCATTTTGGGAATGGATTGGTTAACTAGGAATTAGGTCTTGTTGAATTGTTCCGAGAGGACAATCACTTACTTGGATAACGTGCCTATGCGAGGGAGTGACAGGGCTTATGAGATACGTGATATGTCCCTCAATCTCTCTAAGGTAGAGTTGCAAGATAGGCTAAGCCAAATCCCAATCGCTAGTGACTTTTCGGAGGTATTTCCTTTGAAAGTAAGCAAACTGCCACCATCTAGGGAGATAGAGTTCACCGTTGACCTGATTCCGAGCGCAGGCCCAATAGCCATGACTCCATATCGTATGGCCCCAGCGGAATTAAAAGAATTAAAGGTCCAAATTGAGGATATGTTGGAAAAGGGGTTTATTAGGCCAAGTGTATCGCCATGGGGAGCTCCAGTCTTATTCGTAAAGAAGAAAGACAGGAGTTTGAGATTGTGTAACGATTATCGGCAATTAAACAAGGTAACCATTAAGAATAAATACCCATTACCATGTATTGATGACTTGTTTGATCAGTTGCAAGGTGCGACTGTGTTTTCTAAGATAAACTTAAGATCAGGATACCACCAGATTAGGGTTAGAGAGGAGGATATCTCTAAGACAGCGTTTAGAACAAGATACGACCACTACGAGTTTCTAGTGATGCCGTTTGGATTGACCAACGCACTAGCTATCTTTATGGATTATATGAACAGGATCTCCAGACCCTACTTAGATCAGTTTGTAGTGGTGTTCATCGATGATATCTTAGTATATTCCAAGACTCACGAAGAGCATACCCAGCATCTTAGCACGGTGCTACAGATACTAGAAGAGAAGCAATTGTATGCAAAGCTAGAGAAATGTGAGTTTTAGTTAGAATAAGTGAAATTCTTAGGACACGTGGTAAATGGGGAAGGAATAGAGGTAGACCCAAAGAAAATTGAAGCAATGTTAGATTGGGGTCGACCTAGGACGATTATTGAGATTATGAGTTTCTTGGGTTTGGCCAGCTATTATAGAAAATTCATTCAAGGATTTTCTCAGATAACCTTGCCATTAACCCGGTTGACTCAGAAAGGGGTGAATTTCGAATGGAGCGAGCAGTGTGAGAATAGTTTTCAGACTTTGAAAGAGAAATTGACCACCGCTCCTGTACTAATCCTTCCAAAACCCCTAGAACCCTTTACCGTATATACAGATGCATCCCTGAAAGGCCTAGGTTGCGTATTAATGTAGGATGGGAAAGTTTTTGCTTATGCATCGCGACAATTGAAACCTGCAGAGGAAAACTATCCCACCCATGACTTAGAATTAGCTGCCGTTGTGTTTGCCTTAAAGATTTGGAGATATTACCTATATGGCGCAGTATTCAAAGTGTATAGTGATCATAAGAGCCTTAGGTATTTTTTTGATAAAAAAGAATTGAACATGAGGCAGCGTAGGTGGGTAGAATACCTGAAAGATTTTGATTTTGAATTGAAATATCATGCAGGGAAAGTGAATGTTGTGGCGGATACATTAAGCCGAAAGTCACTACAATTAGCTAGCCTAATGATAAGTGAGATAAGGTTACTTGAGGATTTTAGGAACCTCAACCTCAATGTAATCTCGTTTCCGAAAAGATTAGTGATGAGTGACTTCTTGATAACCTACGAGTTGAGAGAACTGATTAGACAAGCCCAACTCGAGGATGAATCCTTGGAAGTATACGTCAACCAACCCGATTTTGGATTAGCACCTGATGGAGTCTTAATGTTTAAAAAGAGGGTAGTGATTCCAAACCATTAGGAGCTGAAGGAAAAAGTGTTAGCAAAGGCCCATAGAAGCCATTACACTATTCATCTCGATATTTCCAAGATGTATCAGGACCTAAAGAGGAACTTTTGGTGGCCCGGTATGCAGAAGGATATCACGAACTACGTGAATGCCTGTTTGACTTGTCAACAGGTTAAGATAGAACATCAGAAACCCGCAGGGCTACTAAAACCATTAGAGATACCAGAGAGGAAATGGGATCAAATAACCATGGATTTCGTGGTAGGATTACCTAGGACACCAGCAGGATTTGATGCCATTTGGGTGATAGTGGATAGATTAACCAAGTCTGCTCACTTTTTACCTGTTAAGATGCGTTACTCCATGGAGAAATTAGCCGAAGTTTACCTTAGAGAAATCATAAGATTACATGGAATACCGTCAGGTATAGTATCCGATCGAGACCCTAGGTTTACTTTGAGTTTCTAGCAATCCCTACAGCAAGCCTTAGGAACCCAACTTAAATTTAGCACAGCCTATCATCCTCAGACTGACGGGCAGTCTGAGAGGACTATCCAAACCCTAGAAGACATGTTAAGGGCTTGTGTGCTAGAGTAGAAAGGAAGTTGGGATAAACACCTACCGTTGATAAAGTTTGCATACAATAACAGTTATCACTCTACCATCGGTATGGCACCTTATGAGGCTCTGTATGGGAGGAGTTGTAAGTCACCCTTAAGTTGGGTAGAGATGGGGGAGAGTACCCTGTTGGGACCCGAGATTGTACAAGAAACCACTGATCAAATTAAAATGATCAGGGAAAAGATGAGAGTTGCCCAGCAGAGGCAGGAATCATATGCAAACAAGAGAAGAAGGCCTTTAGAATTCAATAAGGGAGAACATGTATTTCTGAGAGTGTCCCCCACCACGGGTATCGGTAGATAGGTAAGGACCAAGAAACTAAGCCCTAGATTCCTAGGACCATTCCAAATCTTATAAAGAGTCGGTCCCGTTGCCTACCAAATTACCTTACCTCCCTATTTGTCCAACCTACATGATGTTTTTCATGTCTCCCAACTTCGTAAATATGTCCCAGATCCTGCGCATGTATTAGGGAATCAACCGATAATATTAAAGGAAAATTTGACTTATGAATCTACTCCTGTACAAATCCTTGACTTTAAGACTAAGAAAATCTGAAGTAAAATAATCCCTTTAGTTAAGGTGATTTGGTAGGATGTAGCATCGCAGGAGATGACGTGTGAGAAAGAAGAAGAGATGAGGCAACGATACCTAGAGTTGTTCACAGGTATGAATTTTGGGGATAAAATTTCTTTTAAGGAGGGAGAATGTAATAACAAAAACTATTTTTGAAAGACAAAAAACCAAATTTTTTATGCTAATTCCATTTAAATTGAGTCTGGCATGGATTTCGAGGTCGATGATTGAAATGGAAGGCCATTTGGAGTCAGATACGTGATCTGATGAAAAGAAATGCATTCCGGTGATCAGAAACTGACAGACGAAGTTTCGTACTTTAATTTCACAGACAGAGGCCAAAATCTTTGCATGAAAACTAGTGCCAATGTCCGGATGAATGACAATGTCCTGGAATTTCCCCGAGTGGTCCGGGAAAAATTAGTATCGCCCCTGGAAGCTTTAAATTTTCCAAAATCCCGCCATTTGCCACATTTCTCTCTCTCTCCTCACTCTATTTTCTCTCTCCTCTCTCTCTTCTCTCCTCCACTGTGCGCCGCCACTTGGGTCACCGTGAGCCACCACCTGGCCTACCAATCGACTCCCCTCGCCGCCCTTGACCTCCAGCAGCCACCCATGGCCACCAATGGCTACCAGACTCGCCGAAAAATGGCGTTATTCTCCCCTGTCGCGTGGAAACTTCGCCCACTGAGATTGCCGCCGTCAGCCACCATTGGCCGTCATCGCCACCACTAGCATGTAGCCTAAGCTGCCAGCAAACCGCCGTTGAATGGAGGTCCGACGCCCCCAGATCGAAGGATTTACCGTCCGCTGTGCGTAAAACTTCAGGGCTGAAAAATGCCATCTAAACGGTCGTGAACCGCCGCGCCACCACCATATTCGGACTCCTCATCTTGTGGGCTTCACCGTGGTGTGAATTTCGAGGCCAACCGTACCCTTCTGTCGTACGTCGCCGTGCACCGCCATGCGGGAGAATCTAGATATACACAGAGAGACACCGAGACCACCCTGAGACAGATTTCTATCATCCGGCAACACTGGTAAGGTCCTATTCACCTAAAACTAATGAATTTTGATTGAATTAGCTGCCGAACGCGATTAGAAAATAAATTGACTTAGGTAATAGGGTAATCGGACTTAGGATCGTAAAACGGATGACGTAACAAGCTAGTATATTCAATTAAATGTCTAGGGAATTGATTTAGCTCAAAATTCGAGGATACGAGAAGTCCTGGGGTTGATTTAGAGCAACAGGAGACAAGGTAGGATGATTTACGCTTCCCGAGTTCTAGATTTGACCTAGTGAATACCTGAATGATTAGCTTTAATTGTATAGATTTACGTGCTGCTTTTGATGGACTAAATTCCATGCCTGTGTGCTGGATATCCCATCTACATGTTAGATGTTTTTTTTATCGAGTTTAGATGCCATTAGGATAAATTTACTTAGGGTAGGGTACTTGATAGCCGGTATGGGACGACCGTTAAGTATTCTGAGTGCAGGGAGTTTTATAAAGATATATTTTTAAACAGATTTAGCCTACACTTCGTTAGGGATCACGCAGTAAATTAGGACGACCCTAAGAAAGGTTTAAGGAGTATAAGGGGGGATAACCTAGACGGGAAAATGTTGTGATTTAGGCGTGATACCCTAGAACCCTAAGGAATAGTCGACCGTGTGCATGTGAGTTCGAATAGACTTTATGAGGATGAGAATTGGCATATGTGCACATGCTAGGGGACGCCCTAGATGTTGATTCTCACCCGGTCCTTGAGTGAGTGATTGGTGTTACCGATCACAATCACAACATAGGCGAGATTCGGGTGATTGGTGTTACGGATCACACCCAACGATAAGAGATGAGATTTCTCTAGACAACGTGCAATTGGATGATGTTAGTTTCGGTTGTAGAGGAATTGTGGCCGACATGGATTTAGATACACCGGGCATGGGATTTAATCTGATTACTGATTCCTGATTTTTCAAAGATATAAACTTTACGATTTGTGAGCATTGACCACAAATTTCCATGCAATAAATTGATTTTTAAAGATAAGGTATTTCATGGATTTTGAACTGATTTCGGGAAGTTGTTTTCGGTGCTTGTACCACTGAGTATTCAACCAGATTTCAAACTGTATTTTAAATTGTAAATTATTCTACTGGGATTTTATATCTCACTAGGTTGTTTACTCAGATGAATAGGAATAGAGACAGGGACCTAGACGCTAGCTAGACGAGGCAATGGTGATAGCCAGGAGATCAACGTAGTCTAGGCTTGAATTTACGATGTATATATATATGTTGTGGATGTTTGTACTGAATGATGTAATTATGCGTTATTTTGTTGTAAATTGGATGTATACTATTTAATGGATAATATGTTGTGTTGATGACTAGTTGTACTATTGGGACATATCCGAATTACAGAGGAGACTCTGCCAGATTTTTGGTAGGGTTTACCGATGTAAACTTGTGAAATTAAGTTGGAATTTGTATGAATGCTTGATATGATATATATGGATTTTAGTTTTCATTCTAGAGTAATTTATGATAAATGTTTGTACAATTAGTATAGCTGCATGTGAATTAGGGTTGAACGGAATCTAAATAGATGATAGAAATGTCTATTTGGATTACACTCAACCAGTAGCGATTCCCTGATGTTGCCATATTGGGAACAACCCTTTAGAGAAACCCATATGCTTCTGCTATGCAAATAGAGGACTGTGTATTCACTACAAGAAAAAGGACTTTCAGTGGCGACTTTTTGGTGGCGACAAAAAAATTCGTCGCTGAAAGTCTATTTATGGTGGCGACATTTTTTGTTGCCATTGATAAGTTTAGGTGGCGACAAAATAAGTCGCCACAAAAAACCTTAAGTGGCGACAAATAAAGTGTCGCCACTAAAGGGTTGTGGTGGCGATATATAGTCGCCATAAAAATAAATCAATGGCGACAATTAAGTGGTCGCCACTAAAATGATTTAGTGGCGACATTTTTTGTCGCCACAAAAATTTTGCAGTGGCGATTTTCCTCATGTCGCAACTGTAAGTGTCTTCAGTGGCGAGGATATTTGTCGCCGCTAAAAACCTTCAGTGGCGGAAAATATGTCGTCGCCACTGAAGCACCTTAAAATTAAATTAAATTAGGAAGGTGTGCGTTTGCGCGGCTCGAAGGCAGGACCCTTTGCAGACTTAACGTGCTAACCAACGCGCCAAGCAATCTTTTGAGTTGTATATTTCATCATTTAATATATAATGAAGCGCGAAAAACATTCCAGTATATTTCATCATTGTTCAGCTCATTCTCACAAATTTCCATCCTGCGCGCGCCTACGCTGCAGTTTCGCTCCTACACTGTGATAGCTAGTTGTGCGTCGTCGTCCACGTGTTGGCACCATTGTCGGTCGGCCAGCTTCGCGCGTTGGGTAGTTCACCGTCCGTCACAAAAACAGCAGTCGTTCTCCGTCGAGCGTCTTTCATCGTGCTTGAACAACCACCGCGCGATGCGCGACGTCCTTGTCGTTCACCACCATTAACGGTTGTTTTGGGAAAAATCCAGTAGGCTTTCTCTTCCCTCTTGAACAACGTTCACTGTATTCATAGTCCTTTTGATGCTTGTGAGAAATGAATATATTTTTCATGTTGCTGAAACTCTGGATTTAGCTTGTGAAATATGGAAATTTTTTTGATTTTGTGTGAACTCTGGATTTAGCTTGTGGAAAATGGAATTTCTTTTTTACTTTGTTTAAACTTTGGATTTAGGTTGTGGAAAATGGAAATTTTTTTGCATTTAGTCTGAATAGGAAGGAATTAGAAGACCCCCATTTGCCTCTTGTACAGATTATACATTAATATTCTATAATTATAGTATATACTTTGGGTTAGTCTATTTCAATATATATATTTATGAGATATGCTTTTTAATAATGTATATGTGTATATATATATTTTGGAAATAGAAAATTTGATTGAAGAACTTAATATTTAATATATATGCATAGTATACATTAATGCCTCCATAATAATTACTAGATCCATTAACTTAATGCAGACTTTTGAAAACACTGTAATTAATTACCACTTTGATGGCAAAATAATCCTTTTAATTTCATCAACATTCTATATAATAATCCATGCATTCTGGGGGGTGTGTGTTTGTGTATAGGTCATCATCCTTTTTAAGGGAAAAAATTAGTTTATAGATTATATTATTCAAATTTTCATCTCAAAATAACATATTTTTCATTGGCTACGTTTTTATATTTTGAGTAATTAAGTGTGTGTCTTTATTCATTGTCATTAGAATTGGTATATAACTAGCTAGTCACACATTCTAATTTACTCATTTACTTGGGAATGGATCTTCATGTTACATTGGTGTGACTTAGTCAAAATAAGTCTAATTGAAAAATAACAAAAAAATGGTAACTAGATGGTATTTTGCTAAATTGGTCCAACTTTTTTTTTCCCTTTTTGATGTTTGGATTGAAAATTTTAAGTTAGATTAAACTCTATACATTATGAATCTTAAAAGTAAAAATTTTATATAATTTTAGAATAACTGATATGATGGGTAAATAATATAAATGTTAAAATTATTATATGATTTGAATCTATATCATTTTCAGATATTTAATTGAATCGTATAATTTCAGAACTATCCAAGTGTATAGATTGCTTTAGTTCACCTATCCTTAAACTTCCTAAAATTTAACAATATAATGAAATTTACATCACATTGATATGTAGGAAAAAGGAATGGATAAAAGTTGGCTAGAAATAAAAAATAGAGCGGATCCAACATATATACGAGGAATAGATGGATTTCTAGAATGGGCATACAATCAGTCAGGGGTGAATACTTTGATCCGATGTCCATGCAATAGGTGTAGAAACACAGAGTTTAAAGCCAGAAATATGGTGAGATTTGATTTATTGAAAAAAGGATTTTGGAATAGTTACAAAGTATGGGATTTACATGGAGAAGCCTTTGTAAGAACTCATAGCCCTAAACGTGACTGTCAAAGGGAAGATCACAATGATGTGATGGATGATATTAATAATCTGGTACATGATGCTTATGGTTTTGCAAATATGGAGGAAGTAAATCATGTTTCTAAGAACAATGAAGAACCAAATGTGCATGCAAAGAAATTCTTTGATTTATTAAAAGATGCGGAGACAGAACTTTATCCTGGATGTAAACAACAATTTGTAAGTGAAGAGATCATAAGCTTAGCTGTAGGCCCTCTTCAACAGGTGCATAGATATTCAATTTTTATGGTGAATGGATATAGATTTCACATGAAAGATCGTGCTTCAAGAAGAAAAACACAAAATAATGGAGTTCTTGTAAAGGGTGATGATTCAAACCCTGATAAGGAGTACTATGGTGTGTTAGATGATGTTTATGAATTTTCCTATGTTGGAGATAGGAAGGTCTACCTTTTCAAGTGTCATTGTTGGGATGTTGCTCACTTAGGCAAAGGATATAAAGTAGATAAGTATGGATTTTTCAGTGTTAATACTCGATGTCAGTTAAATACAAATGAGCCATTTGTCTTGGCATTTCAAGCAGAACAAGTGTTTTATTTGGATGATATGATTGATCAAGGTTGGTTAGTTGTTGTGAAGACAAATCCTCGAGACTTATTCAACATGCCTCAATATGACGGTGATGATGGTGATCTTGTGTTGCTGGATAAAGAAGCGTATCAGCAAATCGAGATTGAGAAATTAAATACTTCAATAGAAAATGAAGTGCAAAATGACATTGTAGTTACTTTTGAACTAGTTGATTTTGATCCGCAATCCTTTAATCAAGCAAGCGATGAAGCACAAACAAATATGTGTACCTCTACTGACCTAGATTTCATTGATGAAAATGCTATAGACTCTAGTGTAAGTGAAGAAAGTGAGGAAGAAGATTTAATAGATGACAACGACACACAAGACACAGAGGATTCAGAAGATTAACTAAATATTGTTATAACAATTGTGGTAATATAGATAAAAATTTGTTATGCTTTGCATTCTTATGTCTAATCCAATCATAGATGTATTTTATTCTTTTTAACTTTATTTCTTAAATACATTGCAAAAGATGTCAGGTCTCATGCGAGGTCGAGGTGGAAGGGTTGTAAAAGTTGGTGCACGTCGAGGAAGACTTGAGAACCAAGGAGAAGTGAGTTCAGGCCGACGATTGTCGCCACCACGTGGTGATATAATCCCACAACACAGTACTCAGCTGAATGAAGATTCTCCGATGGGCCAGGCAAGACCAAGTCAATAGCTAAATGATGAATCTCCACCAATCCAAAGATTAAGGAATATGAGTAGTTCAGGTTAATTTATCTTTATACATATTATTTAATAATATCTAGAAGCAAGATTAACTATTTTTCTTTTTATTTATAGCTTCTTGCACCGCTAAGACTGGCAGAGGGAAATATAAGTCATTTGCGGTAGATATGAAGACAAAATTTGGGGGCAAGATTAAAATTGACATCCCTGATGATATAGAGAGTTGTGGGCCCTGAGGCTAGAGATATAGCCAACTACTGCGGATTTATAGTCAGAAAAATTGTCTCCTTCAGATATGGTAGATGGCAGAACATTTTTGCCACGTATGAACAAGCAATGTGGTTGAAAGTTAAGGTAATTAGTTACAAATAGGCATATAAGTCCATACTTTTTTACTTTCTTCATAAGAAAAATATTTGTCCACATTTCAGGAGAAGTTTGAGATTGGCAATGACAGAAGACAAATGGCAATGGAAAAATTTGTCATCACTACTATGTAGCGACTATTCAGAGCATGGAAGACCCGTTTACACAAACATTACAACCACTTCAGCAACGATGAAGAGAGATTGGCTAATCGACCAATTGATGTTACACCTGAAGATTGGGAGTGGTTGATAGCTCATTACGGTTCAAATGAATTCAAGGTAATGTGGAATTATATGTTGTTTAAACTGTCTAAAATATAAGAGTTTTCATTCAGTTATCCAAGCTACGAGAGCTTCGTTCTTGTAGGCTGTTAGTGAAAGGAACAAGCAAAATAGGGCACAACAAATAACACGACATACATGTGGCCCTCGATCCTTTGCTGAGATAGAAGAATCTACGGTAAGTGACTTTAAGTATTTAATTACGTAACCATGGTTACAATACATACATGTTTACAAGTGTTTTCTTTGTAGAGGAATCCTGAGACTGGAGAAAAGGCGTCGGTTGATCGAGTGTGGGAGCTCCAGCACACTCGTAGAACAAAAGAAGGAGAAATTGTGTGGTCCGACCCAAAATCACAAGAAATTCATGTATATTAAAAATTTTAATTATCTTTTGAAGTTTAAGTGTCATTTCTTGTGCCTATTATCATTTTTTGCATTAATGTAGGCACGCATTCAGGAGGTTATGTCTCAGCAACAGGAAATTGAGAACCCACTCACCGGAGATGAGATCTTGGCATCTGTACTTGGAGAGAGGTCAGGATTTGTTCGTGGAAAAGGCTATGGAAAGAAGCCATCCACTAGGAAATCTCAACAACAAATAAGTATGGAAGCTAGCATGTCATCTGCAATTGAAAGTGTACGTGAGCAAATACACGTTAAGCTTGATAGGAAGCTCCAAGAGGAACGTGCTGAGCTTCAATCTCAAATGCAATCTGAGCTTAATAGGAAGCTCCAAGAGGAGCGTGCTGAGCTTCAATCTCAAATGCAATCTGAGCTTAATAGGAAGCTCCAAGAGGAGCGTGCTGAGCTTCAATCTCAAATGCAAGCTGAGATTGACCAGAGGATCCAAGCACAGTTGGATGTAATAATGTCAAGACTTCAACAGGTAATGATGACTTTTGGTTTTCCTATTTCCCTTTTTACATTGATTTATTGATGATACTGGGCTGGAATTCAATAGTTTATGTACTTGGTGTTGACATTGGTTATGCTGAAATTGGTTTGTGTATTTGGTGTTGACATTGTTTTGGCTGAAATTGGTTTGTGTACTTGGTGTTGACATTGTTTTGCCTACAATTAGTTTGTGTTTTTGGTGTTGACGTTATTTTGGCTGAAATTGGTTTGTGTACTTGGTGTTGACGTTGTTTTGGCTGAAATTGGCTTGCGTACTTGGTGTTGACGTTGTTTTGCCTAAAATTGGTTTGTATACTTGGTGTTGACGTTGTTTTGTCTAAAATTGGTTTGTGTTTTTGGTGTTGACGTTGTTTTGGCTGAAATTGGTTTGTGTACTTGCTGTTGACGTTGTTTTGCCTAAAATTGGTTTGTATACTTGGTGTTGACGTTGTTTTGCCTAAAATTGGTTTGTAGACTTGGTGTTGACGTTGTTTTGTCAAAAATTGGTTTGTGTTTTTGGTGTTGACGTTATTTTGGCTGAAATTGGTTTGTGTACTTGGTGTTGACATTATTCTGGTTGAAATTTGCTATCAAAGTCTTCACATTGTTCTGGTTGTTCATTGTCGCATAAGTTTTAGGATGGATTTGGTTTGTCATATGCCATAATTAGATGCTATCATGTTTCAATGATCATAATTGTAGTTGTTGACATGTTGTCTTGTCTCTATTTTAAACAGGGAAAAACTTCAGGAAGGAAGAATTAATGATGCTAAAAAAATGTTTTATTTTTGTAACTATTGTAAATTATGTAATTATTGTAAATTATTGAATATAATGTGACAACAATGTAACACTATTTGTTTTTAATGTAATGTAATGGTATTTTCTCTCCCAAATTGAATTTTTATGCCTTCAGGAAATATAGAAATTGAATCTGTATGCCACAACAAATATAAAAATTTGGAAAAATTTGAATTAATTCATTATGAACATTCGGTGGCGACAAAATTTATTGCCACCAAAAGGCTTTCAGTGGCGACAAATGGGATTCTGTGGCAATAAATGTCGCCACAGAAGAAGCTTTTGTGGCGACAAATGATTCGCCACAAAAAAATTTCTGTGACGAAATAAACTGTCGCCACAGAAAATCTTCTGTGGCACAATTATTTGTAGGCTGTTTCTGTGGCGACATTCATATCGCCACAGAAACAGCCTATTGTGGCGACTTTTTTAATTTTCTACCTCAACATCTGTGGCGATTTGTTTCAGCTTTTTGTGGCGACATTTTGTTGCCACTAATATGTATCAGTGGCGACTATGTTTTCTCGCCACTAAAAGTCATCAGTTGCGAAATTTTTAGTGGCGACCTTTGACGAAATTTTTGTCGCCACTAAAGAGATTTTGTGGTGACTTCTTGATCTTTAGTGGCGACAAAAGTCGCCACTGAAGGCAAAATTTTTTGTAGTGATTGTGGATTAAGGGGTCGTTACATCCATAGAATGTATAGTATCATTATAATCTAAGGATTGTTGTTAAGAAGTATCTAAGTTGAAAGTGACAGTCTCATCATCTAATCTAAGTGTCAACTTTCCACCCAAAACATCTATTAGAGCCCTAGATGTTGAAAGGAAAGGTCTATCTAGAATCAAGGGTATGCTACTTTCACTTTCCATGTCCATCACAACAAAGTTAATAGGAAATATAAACTTGTCAACATTCACCAGTACATTTTCAATTATACCTCTAGGATATTTAATAGTTTGATCAGCCAATTGCATAGCTATCTTAATAGGTTTAGGCTTACACAATCGTAGTTTATCAAACAAGCTACCAGGCAAAAGATTTACACCAGCTCTTAGATCAGCTAGCAAATCTATAACAGGCAGTTACCGTTTACACAAGGTATAGAAAAACTCCCTGAATCATTTCTCTTTATAGGCAGCTTGTTTTGTAGAATTTTTGTACACTCCTCATTTAGTGTCACTAGCCCCAAATCCTCTCATTCCCTCTTGTTCATTCTCAGCTACTCAGATGAATCAAGGGACTTACCATACTATTGATCAAATTTATCCTGTTTTAGACTAGCAGGGTATGGAATTGGTGGCTTGTACTCCCTTACAAGACTTTTCTTATCCTCAACTAGCTTACTTAGTTATGGTTCCTTACTGACTAGCACATCTTGTGAAATAGTAGTATTATCAGTCAATAGAGAAGGAATAGATACTTCCTTACTTGATATTAACGTAATAGTATTGCATTGCTCCATTGGATTAGACTTTGTGGTGCTGGGGAGCGTCCCTGGCTATCTCTCAGCCAATACCTTAGAAATCTGGCCTATCTGATTCTCCAAGTTCTAAATGGAGGCCTAGTGATTTCTAAGGGTTGTGTCTGTCTACTGGAACCTGCTCTCTGAAGTGGACAAAAACTTCATTAGCAATTCCTCCAGAGTAGGCTTCTTCTCTTGCCCTTGAGGAAATTGATTTAGAGAATATTGTTGTTAGGGTTGCTGCTGGTTCAACCATTGATAATCTTATGGGCCTTGGGTGTTGTTATTTCTCCAGCTAAAATTTGGATGGTTTCTCCACCTAGGGTTGTATGTGTTGCTATAAGGGTTGCCCTGAAGTCTTGGGGCATTTCCTATATAATTTACCTATTCACTTTTAGTAGAACCTAAGTTAGAAGAAAAGGAACAAAAGGGGTTATCAAACATACCTCCCACATTACAGTTTGCACCATAATACGGGCCACCACAAAATTCATAGCTTGATTGTGCTGCTTGTACTGGCATCTGGAGTTAGTCTATTTTCTTGGCCAGAAGCTCCACTTGAGCTGCCAAAATGATGTAGAATCTGCTTGATGGACCACTCCCTTCCATTCAGATTTGTCTCTAGAGGATTGCTATTGGTAATTATTCATGGCCATCTCTTCTATCAGATTTTGTGCTTGCTCAAGGGTTTTACTATTTAAAGCACCCCCTGTTGTTACATCCACCATCTGCCTAGTGGCAAGATTTAGTCCACTGTAAAAGGTCTGTACCTGCATCTATACAGGCAGTCCATAGTGTGGTCAACATCTTAGTAGGTCCTTGTACCTCTCCTACACATCGTACATGCTCTCATCATGCATCTGCACAAAAGAAGAAATATTGTTGCGCATCTGTGCAGTCTTAACAGGAGGAAAGTACTTGTATAAAAAATTTTCTGCCAACTTATCCCAAGTGGTGATAGAATTTATGGGAAGGGATTGCAACCATCTCTTAGCCCTATCCCTTAAGGAAAATGGAAACAACCTAAGCCTAATGGCATCATCAGTGGTTCCATTTATCTTAAAGGTGTCACATATCTCCAAAAAGTTGGCAATATGAGAATTGAGGTCTTCACTGAGTAGACCTCCAAACTCTAGACAGGTCTCATCCACTCTGCTTATGCAGATCATGGGCTATAGAATCACCATCCCTTTTTGATGGATCACACTCTCAGTACATTATTCTCTAACATATCTACTAGGGTGATTCAGCTCATGTCCATAGTTATGCTTAACCCTAAGTATGTGTTTCTTAAATGGCCTTTGGAAGATAACACTAACTTTGAGTTTTCAACCATCACAGTGTTTTTGAAATCATCTATGCTTAAGTGGATATCAACCATCCCAATCCTTGGCACAACCATGAAATTCCTAACGGTTGTCCCATACTGATAATCAGTCACTCAATCATGAGCCTATCTACCACTAATGCATATGCTTAGAATACTTTCCTCTTTCTCTTCTTATGTTTTTTGCTCTCTTTATTTCACTATCACATGGATCCTCTCATCCTAGTGACACATGAATCTTACATCTTACATGTTGCCTACTACATCCCAAGTTTAGATTCTTAGTTTGAGTGAGAATTTAGGCTTACTATCAGTTAAAATAGGTTATTGTACTCCTTGTTTGAAATAAAGGGCTAGCAGTCAACTGGTCTCAAGCTACCAGTCGGTTGCTAGCTCACTGTCCTTTCTTTTCTGTCTTGTCCGAGAGCTACCAGTCAACTACTAGAGGCCTGGAAGTCAATTGCTAGCCTACTGTGAGATGCTTCTGGGAAAATCTGGGCCCGAAAGTTGAGTACTAGAGCAGGTAGTCGGCTGCTAGCTTTTTGGAAAATTTTGGGAAATTGAAGAACACGATAGTTAACTTTTAGGGGCTGGCAGTCGGTTGTTAGCATTCTGTGATGCTTTTCTTGGTGGACGAAGAACACAACTGTCGAATTTCAAGGGCTAGCAGTCAGTTGTTAATGTTCTGTCTGCTCTAAAACTTATTGTTACATCCCAAGTTTTGCCTTTCCTAAACCATTTCCATAAACTATGAATTCAACACCAGCATTTGAATATCATATGGCACTTAAGCCAACCCAAAACTCAACTTAACATTACTTAATACTAAGATTAAACCATACTTTTACACTTAGGGCATAAGCCCACTTTCATAATCAATTACAAGCATAAATGAGCATAACCATTCAGCACACAACACCTAATAGCAGTCAAAAAAACATAGAGAATGCAGGTTTTAAACCCTAAGCTTAACTCAAAACATTCATAACAACATTGTTCAACAAAGCTGAACATTTCAGAAATGGGGTTAGGTTGAGTTGCTATCTTGATTTCCTGAGAAATGTGCTTGTATGATGTGCTGAAAAGGTCCTTCCCTTGCTATAAAACCAATCCCTAGCTTTCAATCTGTTCTTCCTTCAGCAAATCTCTTCTCCTTTGCCCTAACTCACCATTTTCTCTCTCTACTCGCACTTCTCCTTCTCTCTCTAGAAATGCTAAAGTTGGAGTTGTGTGAGGGTTTAGGGTTTTTGAATCCTTAAGTCTCAAAATTTGCATTCTTATCCTTGGGCAACTTTATGACTTTGGCCTAACTAAACTTTCTTTTTTCAATTAGGTCCTTGGTCACACTTTGACTCAGGTTTTGTCTCTTTTCAACTAAGTCCGTGCACTAATGTAACTATATATAATTAATGCAACATTCAAAAGCATCAAACTTAAATTAACAACTAACAAGCATCTCTTAATCATATTAAGAGCAGATGTTCCAATAAGCCTTCTCTGATAGATTGATGACCCACTACTTTTTGTGTATTTTAGATTATGACCTTTACTCCACTAGGGGACAAGTGTATGTGTATGTAGATGTATATATGTCCCTATCACTACAAGAAGGCCAAACTAATGAGTAGTTTTTTAATCAATGTATATATATGTATATAACTCTGACATAGTATTATGTTATGTGTGATAATTCCATTGAAATAATATTATTCCAATTAGAAACCAGATTAAGTGTTTTGAAAAGCCAAAGTTTATTTTTGTCAAATGAAAGAATTATAGGCTGCCTAAGGAGATCCTGAGAAATAAAATGGGCCATTAATCAAAATGATTAATCAAACCGCTACGTAATAATTAATATGTAACTAGGGCATTACACATTGTTAATAGAATATGTTGTGTCAAAGAGACTACATCACCAAAATAACCACGGTCTAAGAGTATTCTAGCATCAACCTAAAATATGTTGGTTATTTGTTCTTCACTATCCATCTAATAAGCTTGGTAAAATAACATATTTTCTAACAATTGTTCTTGAAAATATCTCAACAAACAATTGGCTTCCCTATACATCAAACTCTTCTGTCTTCTAGTTCAAAGTTAATTTTTTTCTCTCAATGAGTCTAGCTAAAATTACCTCTTTTGCTTCCATGTCTACTCAATAGTTCAAATGACACTATTGGCTAACTCAATCTCATGTACTTGAACATCTTATATCTTTTATTGAGAGACCAACATATAAATTGTTTTGGGAAGATGAAGAACATGATTGTGCTCCTTTACTAAATCATAAACTCTAATTTTTTTATTCACGTGTGGGACACCCATTCTAGCTTTGCAATCTATTGTTGTTTCTTGTCAAGGATTCATAGTTAGATGATCTTTTCTATCTTTTGCTCTTAGCTCTTCTTTGCAACAAACAAATCTCAAGAAGTGATTGAGCCATCTTTTTTTCTCTTGTTTGTGTATAACTTCCTCACTCCAAACCCCATTTTCCTACTACAGTCATTCCAAAATGTCCAAGCTTTGTTTAGATTATCAAATTTCATTCTCAATTTCGATTTCCAATCAATCTCTAAATTATTATTTCCATTAGATGTAAATACGGATACTCCTTCACTACAAGACATAAAGGAAAATTCTTTTAAATGATGAATAAATTTATACTAAATACATAAAAAATTAAACAATACTTCAAAAACTATTAAAATTATACTAACTTCATGTTTCATATATATGAGACAATCATAGGATCTAGTAATAAATTGAAAAATAGCTTCAAATGTGCAATCCGTATACATATAGCATAAAAAATACTCAATATAATAAATTTAAGCAAAGAAAATATCTAAGAGGATACAGTGTGATAAAATCAATAAGAGGAGATTAACTTATGCATAAGTTAAGAATGAATGTTAATAGTGAAAATCAACATCTTGTACCAAGAGAAAACATTGTGGTGACAAGAGGGAAAATTTAATGCCTTTCACCTGTCAAACATTTAATTTTTAGTATTAAAAAAGCAAGCCTTCAAATGAGGTTAAGAACTCTTCAATTCATTAAATTAAATAAAATTTATGATTTCCTGAAATAAGCTGCATTCGAGGACCTTAAAATTTCCAACTAAGCTTCCATGACTTCCCACCTTTACTATTCTTTCAAGTTTTAGTAACTTAAAAAATCTAAATTCAATGTCCAATGCAGAATGAGTGAGATTTCAGTATCTTCAAGGACCTTATATAATAATAAGATTTTCCCCACAAAGACCCCACAATAAAGATTAAAACAAAGAATAGTATTGTGGCGTTATATGTTAATGTTATGACTCATTACAGTATGCTGCGTGTCTTTCAATCTCTTTGTTGGTCATTTTTCAATCTTTATCTATCGACCTCAACTACATAGGAAACATTAAGAGGGAAAACAGTAGTGCAATGTAGAACACAAATATTCTTCACAAAAATAAAACACACCTCATGACTCCCTTAATGAGCAGGATCACTGCAACGCCATAGCCCTCAAAGTTAATCAAAACGAGTTGAAAGGCAGAGAAAAACGAGGCGTGGAGATGAAGCAAGAAACAGAACAGAAAAGGAATGGGATTACTGTAAAAAATTTGCCATTAAATGCACCATTTTGGCATTTTGCAGAAGGCAAATTTTTATGGTCAAAACGCATGATTTTCTAAGACCTCAAAATAGTGCATTTTAATCCTCTTGTCCCCAAAAAAAAAAAGCCCTCAAAACGTAATGTTTCCAATAAGAGAAATGGTGCGTTTTAAGGCTTTTAGAAGAGAAAAAAAAGAGTTTAAAACGCAAATGGTGCATTTTGAATATTTTAGTGCGACATAACGGAAAGATATCCGTTGAAGCAATGGATGATTGAAACCGAAAAAACTTGACAAAACTTCGTAGAAATGAAATTTTAAAGGATTATTTTCCCAAAAAATTATGTTGGCGGGAATGGGGCGGGAAGCGAGGCACGCGCACATACCCCACCCCATTCGACTGCCATCTCATCATATCACAAGCTGAGCACATTGTCGTCATCACTTTTCTTCTTCTTTCCTTCCTAAAGAAGTTTCCAAATTCAACTTCTCTGATAGCGTAGTCAATCCCTAAAAATGGACTTACCCAATCCCTACGGAGCTCACACCTTCCTTCAACCTCAAGACCTGCTTCCATCACCTACTCAATATTATTCCCAACTTTGTCCATTGACGACGTTGTCTCCGGAAATGGAAAAGTCCGTGTTAGCAGTGGAGAGCATAATCCAATACTGTTTTAGGAACAAGAGGCTTCTGGAAGAAGCCCTTACCCACTCTTCCTTCTCCGATACCGACACCTATGAGCGCCTAGAGTTTATCGGCGACGCCGTCTTGGGTCTCGCCATTAGCAACCACCTCTTTCTTGTTTACCCCACTCTCGACCCTGGTCAGCTCTCTCTCCTTCGCGCAGCCAACATCAGCACCGAGAAGCTCGCCCGTGTCGCCATTCGCCGCGGCTTCCACCGCTACGTCCGCCACAACGCGCCTTCTCTTCACGACAAGGTTCTGTTTTTTTCATTTGTTTTAAATGTACATTTTGGTCTGAATGCCTCAACTATCTTGTTGGACCGAAAATTTTACTCGATTCATTGAAATTTTTTTACTAGATTGTCCTTGATGCAAGTGTTACATTTTGGTCTTTGCCTTACTTTTTTATTTTTTTTAATTATTGGTGACTAATGAATAGAGAGTTAAAAACTAAACTTTCAGAATTATTTAAGGATAAGATTCGGGATCAAATAGTAGAAGTATGTATTTTCGATATCAAAAGGGTACTTTTTTTTTTTTCTTGATTTGATATGTAAAGCTTGATAAACTTCGTTTAAGGCAGTACAACAGAAGGAAATTGTTTCCAATGTCATATACTGATTTTCTGATGAACTTATGAAGGTAAGCGAGTTTGCGGAGGCTGTGAGTGAAGAAGAGGATCCCGTTGCCTATGGTGGATCAATGAAAGCTCCGAAGGTTCTTGCGGACATTGTAGAGTCCATTGCTGCTGCGGTTTATGTGGACGTTGGTTATGATCTCGTAAAATTATGGGTGGTGTGTACGATTATGTTTATTTTCTAGCACAAGTGATCTGTCACTGCTTATCCTTGAGTTTGATTAGTTTGTTTGGATGAATAGAAAGGAAAGGAATAGAAACTATTGTCTACCACCGCTGCAATTGTTGTTCATGAATAACGTAGAATAGATCAATAGAGAGAAAAAAGGAAAGTATGACCATTGCTTTCTTTGGGCAATATACTTCATGAAAATGAATTGGAATTTGGGTTGCTTGTTTTTGGTTACACAACATAGCACAATGGAATTTGACTAGATTTTATATTCCTGTCATTTTTAGTGGGTGAAATTGGAAGTTTATAAAATTTCAAAACAAACTGCAAACTATGGATTGAATCTTGTTACTTCCTTCATTTTCCATCTTCTGTTGTATCCTTTTGTTCCATCTATCCAAATAAGCTATAAGGTTACTTTGAAGTTATTCCTATCTATTAATGAATAATGAATCCATAAACAAGCTACTTAGATGTTGAAAATGTGAAATTTTATGCACATTTGAATATTATTACCAAATAGTGCTATTAGTAGTTCCTTTTCTTTTTCTTACATACTTGGCATAATTGTGAGGAGAAATTGTTGTTTCTTGCAGATATTTAGAGGTGTTTTGGAGCCACTAGTCACACTAGATGATCTGAGGCGACAGCCACAACCTGTGACAAGGCTCTTTGATCTCTGTCAGAAGCAGGGGAAAAAGATTGACATAAAACATTGGACAAAGGGTTTGAAAACCTATGCTGGTGTCTATGTTGATGGACAGTCTATTGCAACTGTTTCTTCTGAGCAGAAGGACATTGCAAGGCTTAATGCTGCTAAGGAAGCATTATTTAAATTAACAAATTCGGTTCCTGCTAATAATGAAACTCTTGCCTCTTGCACTGGAATTGATGGTCCCTATGAGATTGCAGCACCCAAACAGAAGCTACATGAGCTTTGCGGAAAGAAAAAGTGGTCGAAACCAGAATACCGGTAAGAGCTGCTATTATTATTAGCAGTGACACTAGAAGAATAATATTGGGGCAAATTTCAGATGCAATATCTCTTTATAACTTGGTATTTCTTATCTTTTGGTTTTCTTTGGCCGCCAAATTTGGAAGGATAGTGACAGGTGTGAGAATCAGAAAGCACACGATTTGGATCCTTTCAGGTTACCTGATAAGTCCTGTTGGATAGAGAAAAATGCAGAAGAAAACACTTAAATGGAAAGTAATTCCCTGCCTAACTGTTCTAGTCTTGTGACATGAAAGGATCCATATATTAAACCACTTGAGCATATTACGTTAGATTCACTTATGTTAAACATAATTTTCTAGTTGCCTCAAACTGAGAATAGGTAACTGAAGTTTGGATTTCTAAGTGGCTCTAGAGTCTAGAATTTCTTACTTAGGCCTTGATTAGCAGGATTGTATATGATTATATTTTATCAATTGATTGGATGTTTAAAAACTAAGGTTGCTATGGGATAGGATGGTTTGGAAACCATTTGAACCCATCCCCACCAGTTTTCAAACCTCTCCAGATTGTGGGTTTAGGTTGGTTTGGGCCTTTTTTAATTTTTTAATTTCTTTTACACCTTCACTTGCCATTTTTTTTTCAGGCTTAACATGAATTTCACCTTTGAAATTCATCCAACCCTATCAATGAAATTTTAACGCATCCAATCAATAAAAAATGGGATGCCGTCTATTTTTTCATTATCTTCTGACCAACAGAGTGAGTTGCCTTCTATACTACACTCTGTACTATTCCATTATTAATCACCCCACTTGTTTCTTCAAAACTTCCAAAAAAATTATTTGCTTTTGTATACTTCTAACTTCCAAAAAACCATATAACACAGAATTGGACCAACTAAAATTGATCTGTATTGGGTTTGGTGCATGTTAGTGTTGTTGAATACTTCAAGCTTTATTCTAGCTACCTACTATGTCAACTTAAATGTTTTATCAGTTTGCCAAAAGTAGCTTCTGTCAATATTTGGATTTTCCTTGTAAACAAATTTCTTCTTGTTCCTCTGCAATGATTCACAGGACTGAGAGCGATGTTGGTCCTGCGCATGAAAAGAAATTCATCTGCTCTGTTAAGATAGAGACTGTTCATGGTGTTTTGTACATATCAGGAGACGAAAAATCAAGAGTGAAGGAAGCAGAGAACTCTGCAGCTTCCTTGATGATTCGGGCCTTGGAATCTACTGACTATCGATTTTTATGCTAGATTTTATTACTATAACTTTTTTTTTTTTCTTGAGACTTACCCCATATCTATATTTTGTAGTAATGGTGGAAATGTCTATTTTGTGACACTCAACCCGTATTTGCCTTGTAGTTCTATTATTTGTGTATTTCTAATGGTCATCTGGAACTCAAAACAGTTTTGAAAGTGTTGTGCATATGGTCTATTAACAATCAGCATTACAATATATCCATCTTTAGAAATGGTAAATTCAACTGGGCCAAATGTTTTTTTTTTTCTGAGTCAATAGCTTTAAAGAAAAGTCTATGTTTTTTGAAATTTGAATTTGTGTTATCTTTTTTATAAAAACTTTTAGAAAGAAGAGAGGTTGTTATGTATTTTGGTGGTCAAAATTGTAACATCTGCTCTTAATATGATTAAGGGATGTTTGATAATTGTTATTTTAAGATTAATGCTTGTATATGTTACATTAATTGCATATAGTTTCATTAATGCAGGGGCTTAGTTGAAAAAAAGAAAAGTTTAATTAAAGTATGACCAAGGGCCTAATTGAAAAGGAAATGTTCAGTTAGACTAATATCATAAAATGGCCAAAGACTATAATGCAAATAGGGAGAGTTAATATTTCAAAAACTCTAACCCTAACTCACACAACTCAAACTTTAGAAGATTTTTAGCGAGAGAAGGATGAGTAGAGAGAGAGAGTACTGAGTTAGGGCAAAGGGGAAGAGATTTTCTAAAAGAAAGGTTGATTTGAGGTTAGGGATTGATCTTACAGCAAGAGGAGGATTATTTGAACACATTATACATGCACATTTTCGGATTGAATCAGGTAGCAACTCAACCTAAACCTTATTTCTGAAATATGCAGCTTTTGTTGGAAAAATGTGATTTATGAATGTTTGAGTTACATTTAGGGTTTAAATTTACATTTTCTATGTTTTTAATTACTATTGGGTGATGCTTGCTGAATGGTTATGCTTATTTATGCTTGTCATTGATTGTTAAACTGGGTTTATGCCCTAAGTACAAGAATGTGGTTTAATCTTAGTTTGGAGTGTTGTTAAGTGGAGTTTTTAGTATATTATAGAGGTTATATGATACCTAAGTGTTGGTATTGAGTTCATAGCTTGAGAAAATAGTTTGAGAACATGTTTTTGGGACAAAACTCTAAGTGAAACAGTGATTTTTAGAATAGATTGGACACTAGCAGCCAATTGCCAACCCTGGAAGTCCATTGCTGTGTTCATCCTCTACCCAGAAAAGCAAGATAGATGCTAGCAGCCAGCTGTCAGCCTTTGGAAGTCGACTGTCGTGTTCTTTATTTTCTAGAAAACCTTCTAAAAAGTTAGCAGTCGACTGTCGAGGCTAGCAGTCAACTACCAAGCCTTTAATAGTTGACTGGTAGCTCTCAGTCAAGATAGTTCAAGGATAACAGTGAGCTAGCAGCTGACTATCAGCATGAAAGAAGTTGACAGTCAGCCCTCTGTTTTAAATAATGAGCTCAATGGCATTTTTAAGAGGTAAATAGCCTAAGATTTCACTCAAACTAATGATTTAAATCTGGTATGTAATGAGTATCATGTAATAGATAGAGTCATGAGTCACTAGGATGAGAGGATACTTGTGATAGTAGAATAAAGAGAGCAGAACACATAAGAGAGGAAAGAGGAGAGTATTCTAAGTATATGCATTAGTCATAAATAGGCTCATGATCGAGTGATCGATTGTCGGTATGGGATGGTCGTTGAGCATTCCACAGTTATGCCATAAATTATGATGATTAAACATCTACTTAAACCTAAATGATTTTAAAAACACCGTGGTGGTTATGAACTTTAAGTTAGTGTCATCTTCTAAAGGCCATTTGAAAAACATATTTACAGTTAAACAAAAACCATGGACATGACTCGAGTCAACTTAGTATATATATTAGAGAATAGCGTGCCAAGAGTGTGATCCATCAGAAGGGGATAGTGATTCCATAATATTTTGATCTGCCTAAAAGCGGAGAGAAAATGATATGGATAGAGTTGATGGTGATCTCATGAGTTGATAACCAATCTTGTTTAAGGAAGGGAAACGTTGGGTAGAATTGACAACTATCTCGCTGGTTATGAAATGGTACTCAAATCTGGCTGAGGGACACCTCAGAATGTACTAAAGTTGAAGTTAAAGTTTAGAGGTGGCTGAATAGTCACAAACTTATATATAGAGAAAGTGGTACGTGGAGTTGTTCGTTAGGCAACGCTCTCGATAGCTCTTATGATGTGTTATTTGTAACACCCATAAATTTAATAGCTTAAATTGACGGTTTTAATTGATAGAATTATGGTACTAATAAATAAACTTTTGTGGCTAATAAATTTGAGAATTTGCTTAGGGAAGGAAAATTTCACTTTAAAAATTAAATGGCCGGATTGTTTAGATTAAAAAGGCAAATTACCTAAGAATTTGATGTTTAATTTAACCCCTCATTTTCTTTTATTATCTAGCCTAAATGCCAAACTAAAGAACATTAAATTTCATGCATGAAAATCTTAATGACACGTGAGGTCAAGAGGGATGAAGGCATGCAAATTTTTTTTTGTGCATGGCTTCACATGATGAAGGAGGCAATGGGTTAGTGCAGAATTTTAGCATATATATATATATATATACATACATACTACATGGCAACATAGATAGGTGGAAAGAAAAGCACTTAAAAATAATACATATAAAGGGACAAGGGTGCACGTGAGGTGCTAGAAGGAAGAAGCTAACACTCAAATTCCTTTTATCCTTGATCTCACTAAATAGACGAAGGGGAGTGACATGGAAGCATCCAGCCAAAGAAAGTATAATGACATTAAAAACACAAATTGGCCAGGTTACGTGTAGGACAAACCAACCGAAGAGAGAGTGGAAGGAAATGGATGTGCATGCTTGAAACCGTGTGCCCACTGTTTGGAGAAAGTGAGTTGCATAAGTGACAATGGGAGGAGCTTTCATGCATTAGGAAGGGCTATACGTGCTGGCGTGTGTGTGAGAGGTAATGTGTTTCTCCCTTCATCTGAGGGAATGCCACCAGGAGAAGAAATGAAATAATGAGAATGGAATTTATACACACCCACGGCATGGCCTAGGATGGGAGAAAGAAGAGAAGCTCGCATGGAAGGGGTGCCTTACGTGCACCCCTCTCTTTTCCTTTCCTTGAAATAACTAAGTGGGTAAATCCACTAATGAAAGAAAATAATAATAATAATAAAAGATAAACACATTAGGAGCCCTTGAATGCACGGGTGCCACACTAGGGAAGAAAAGACGAAGCATTTGAGAAAGATAGAGAAGAAAGAAGAAGGGAGAGGGAGCAACTTAGAATATTGAAAATTTGGGAGTAAAGAAGCCTTGGTCAAGAGAAAGAAGAATAGCAAGGAAGCAAGGTAGGTTAACCATTACAATTTCTCTTTGTTCCATGTGTTAACCATGTAATTTATGTCTAAAGTTTAAGTTTTCCATAGAACTTGGGAGATCCTCACATTCTTGATTTAAATGGTATGTTGATGGCTAGCATGTGTGGGTGATAAATAGTTGATGAATGAAATGACATGAGAACCTTGTGAACTATATAAGTTAGGATTTGCAAGTCTTGATAGTTATACACCATAAAGTTAAATTCAAAGTAAGGGAAATCCATCTTGATGACACAAGAAAAAGAAAATCTTAAGGTCATTACTCATACATATAAGAAAAATGTATGTTGGAGTAGTTTGTCCCAAGAAAAGAAAACCTTATGTAGTTAACCTTTATTTTAGGAAGGAATTATGGTGAAATTAATTCTCTAAAGGAAAAGAAATTTTAGTGTAATAATTAATTATTTTAGAAAGGAATTATAATAGAATTTATATTCTAAAGGAAAGGAAATCTTAATCATTTTTAGAAAGGAATTATGGTGAAATTAATTTTCTAAAGGAAATGAAATTTTAGTGTCATAATTAACTATTTTTAAAAAAGAATTATAGTAGAATTAATTTTCTAAAGGAAAGGAAAATTTTAATGTCACAATTAATTATTTTTAGAAAAGAATTATGGTGCAATTAATTTTTAAAGGAAAAAAAATTTTAGTGTCATAATTAATTATTTTAGAAAGGAATTATAGTAGAATTAATTTTCTAAAGGAAAGGGAGATTTATGGTCATCATTGATTATTTTTAGAAAGGAATTATGGTGAATTTAATTTTCTAGAAGAAAGGAAATTAATATTATTTCTAAGAAGGATTTATAGTGGAATTAAGTTTCCAAAGGAAAAGCAATTTGATTGGCAATAGTCATTACTTTTAGAAAGGAATTGTATTGCAAATTTTAGTTCCACGGAAGGAAAACCCATATCGTAAGTTATCAGAAAGAAACCACACTTGGAAAATGACTTTGAAGAAAAAGAATTGGAAGGGGATCATTAGATCTTACACTAGCCATTATTCCCAAGAAAAATAAAAACTTTGCCTTAAAGGTTGAATTTCCTATAGAAAGTAGACACTTACACTAATCCATGAGTAGGAATGACTTAGTCTTGAATTCAATGACAACTCCCCCTAACTACGAAAATAAGAAATTCCCATAAAAAGAAAGTTACTCTTAAGGATCATTAAAGATCATCGGAAAGGGGGACCATGCCCGGGAGCCGATGCCCACGATGACCCGATATACGTGGCTAGTGTCTGCGAATCACGAAGTGTGGCCGAAGGTGCTCCACACAGGTGACCTAGTGAGGGGTGGCCGAAGGTGCTCCACACCAATGATCTAGTGTCGAGACGACATGGTCTACGTGGCCGAGTGTCCAAGAATCACAAGGTGTGGCCGAAGGTGCTCCACATGGGTGACCTAGTGAGGGGTGGCCGAAGGTGCTCCACACCATGACCTAGGGTCCGCATATTATCCAAGAACGTTCACCCAAATCGATGACAGTAAAGAACGAAAAGTTCCACCACTTTAGTAATTCCGCAAGAACACATGTTACCCTATAAGAATGTGTATTCCTTAGAATAAAGTCATTCTTATTTTTGTTAACTGTTATTACTATCATGCATTGCTGGCTTATTATTACATATGAAAATCTTTACATTTTAATGTTGAGGATGTAGACTAAAGGTTTCGGTGCTTGCACTCTGGTACATATTAGTTGATTTTAAAATTCAATGGTTAAGCTATTGGGAAACTTGTTTTTTTCATCTATGTGCTAATATGTATCAGATACGGGCGCTTAGCAAGGCAGGAAGATAGGAGTTTCTTTTTAGTCGAAGGAAAACTTTGTAATTCCTATTTTTGATGTCCTAGTTTAGATTTATTTGGTTTAGAACTAGGGTTATTATTTTGGGCAGTAGACATGGGATATATGAAGGACCGGTCCATCGTTTAGATTGTAAAGGAGTCTGAGTGATAGGATTGTTGTCTCTTGACTCCCTATGGACGGGTACTTATTATATCCTGATACATGTTTACAAATATGTAATAGACATTGTTAATCATGCATTTAATTGAATTACATGGATGCTTTAATTATGCTGTGTAGCTTAGTATATTTTGATCTATTTTGCTGTGCATGTAAGTTTTTCTTTTTCTAAGAAAAAAATCTTGAACCTAAGTCGATTAAATTAATTTAATGGTATAACTTCTCAGATATTAATTGAATAGAGGATAGATAATGTACCGAATATATCTGTTGTATCGGAGTTAACTATAAGACTAGATAGAGGCGTTACATTATTTTTCCTACTTATATGTTTAAAGTAAAGGCATGCTTACTATTTCACAATATGTTTTATATGAAAGTTATAATGAGAATGATAAAGAATGAATATCCCACATTGCAAAGTTTATGTTTTAAATGTACATGCATAAATAAAAGTATATGACATGGAAGTATGCTGCATGCATTGCATCCCTACAATATGTATTATGTTTGTGATGAAAGAATGTAGAGATTTTTTATTAGTACGATGGTACAAGTAAATAATTTTTAAAGCAGGTTGTATTGTTACTGAGATTAATTTCTCACATAAGTGTTAGTGTGTACCAGATGTATAGGTTCTTGGCTAGAGAGGAAAGTTGTAACGCTCATAACACTCCTTTAGCCTATGGTTCTTTTTAAGTTAATTAAAAGATATAATACATAAATATATATATATATTAATAGTAGTGTGTTACTATTACATCTACCAGAGTAAAATTTAAACTTTTATCAAGTTAATTATTTGAGTGTGATTTGGGATCGGGTTCTATGCTCGGGCTCTCATAACGTTGTAGCAGAACATCGAATTAGATACATATGCATAATTTATCTTAAGTAGCTATGCACAAACATGCTTAAATACTCATTTCTTAACTTTAATTTAACCCATTAGGGCATGGAGGCAACCCTACCACTCATAACCCCAATCAAATTTTGTATTCATAAATTCAGACTAATTCATATACATCTAAATCAATATAGACTATACAAGAGATATTCTTTACTAGCCTTTCCAAAAATTATAAATACTAATACAATTTAAACATGTGCCTATAGTATCCGAAATACGCAATTTTAAGTACCCCCGTGAAGGATACTTTCCTCCTTCTTTCCTCCTCTTCCAGCCAAGGAACCTATACATTTGGTACACGCCAATACTCATGTGAAAAATGAATCTCAGTAGCAATGTAGTCTGTCTTAAAAACTACTAACCTGTACCATGGTATTTATACAGAAATCTCTACTTTCTTTCATCATTAAACATAACACATACTCTGTAATATTGGGATGTAATGCATGCAACATACTCTCGTATCATGTTTAGATTTATGCAAGTTCATTTAAAACTTATAAGCTCTAAAATGTGGGATGTTTAATCCTCATCATCTCATCATAAATTTCATCTCAAACTTCTCACGTAAACATGTGGGAAAATAAACATGCCTCCTCATTTATCATACAAGCAGGAAAAACAACATATAAGAGTTATCAGAAGTGTCGCCTAGCGACAACTCTACATACCACTATCTATATGTATGAGTTTGTGACTATTCAACCACCTTTTAGCTAACTCTAGCTTTTAACTCTAACTTTTTGTACATTCTGAGGCATCCCTTAGCTGGATCCAAGTACCATCTCATAACTAGCGGGATAGTTGTTAACACTACCCAACGTCTCCCTTCCCCATATGGGATTGATTATCAACTCATGGGATCACCGTCAACTCTACCCAGATCATTTACTCTTCGCTTTTGGGTAGATCATAATACTATGTAATCACCATCCCCTTTTGTTGGATCACACTCCCGGTATGTTATTCTCTACATATACACTAGGGTGACTTGGCTCATGTCCATGGTTTTGCTAATTCTAAGTATATTTTTCTTATATGGCATTTGAAAGATGACTCGTGACTCAATCTCTTGCATGTTACCCAATACATCCCAAGTTTAGATCCTTAGTTTGAGTGAGAGATTGAACTAATTTCCTCTTAAAATAACCATCAAGTTCATTATCCAAGTTAGAGGGTTAGCAATCGACTTTTGGCAGTCAGCTACTAGCTCACTGTCTAAAGTCCCTTTTCTTAGCTGAGAGCTACCAGTCGGCTGCTAGGGGCTTGGCAGTCAGCTACTAGCCTCGACAGTCGACTCCTAAGGGTCTGGCAATTGGTTGCTCCCTTTTTGGAAAAATTTTTAGAAAAGAAGAACACGACAGTTGACTTCCAAGGGTCAGTAGTCGGTTGCTAGCTTTCTTTCTTGCTTTTTTGGGCAGAGGATGAGCACGGAAGTCGACTTCTAGGCCTGGCAGTCGGTTGCTAGCATTTGGTTTATTCTAAAATTCATGGTTTTACCCAGAATTTGACCACAAAACATATTCTCAAACCATTTTCGCAAATCATGAACTCAAAGCCAACATTCAGACGTCATTTCACATTCATAACATGCCCTAAACTTAACTTATCATATCTCAAATTAAGATTAAACCATAGTTTCTTACTTAGGGCAAAAGCCCACTTTCACAATCCTTCACAAGTATAAATGAGCAAAATAAATTAGCAGACATTACCCAATAATAGTTAGAAACATAGAGAATATAGATTTTAAACCCCAGACTTAACCTTAAACATTCAAAATCACATTTATTAGTAAATTTTTTGCATATTTTGTAAATGGAGTTTAAGATGAATTGTTACCTTGATTTAATTCGAAATGGGCATGTAAGATGTGCTCAAATGACCTTACTCTTACTGTAGGATCAATCCCCAGCCTCAAATCTCTATTATACCTTTAGAAATCTCCCTCTTTTGCCCCTACTCGCCCCTTTACTTCTCTCTCTAGAAATGTTGAAGGTTGGGAGTGTGTGGGTTAGGATTAAGGTTTCTGAAGTTTAACTCTTCATAATTGTACTCTAGTCCTTGCCTATTTTATGACTTTAGCCTCACTCACTTTTTCCTTTTCAATTGGGTCCCTAGTCACACTTTTAACTCAGCTTTTATTCCTTTCAATTAGGTCCCTGCATTAATGCAACTATATGCAATTAATACAACATACACAAACATTAAAAATTAAATTAACGATTATCAAACATCTCTTAATTATAGTGGGAGCGGATGTTACAAAAGCAATTTGGGAGGAGGTACCTATCAGGAGATTACATGAAGTGACATATTTTGGATAGTATAGGCATTTATTTATTGTGTTAGTCTTTATGATTTTGAGGAAGGCTAGTATAATTCATTCCATGTATAACCTTTATTATGAGCATAGACATCAATTTATCTGAATTTACTAGTAGGCATATTGATGGGGTTTTTAGTGGCTGGATATTGCCTCCATACCCTAATAGTTAAATTAAAGTTAATTAATATAAAATTATGCATGTTTGTGTATAGTTATTTAGAGCGTATTATATATATATGATTTGATAATTTCACTGCGATTTTTGAGTGAGAACCTGAGAGTAGAACTCGATCCCAAATGACACTCAATTAATTAACTTAATAACAAGTTCAAATTTACTCGGGTAGAAATAATAGTAACACACTAATGTTATAATATTTATATACTATATTATTTAAATTAACTTTAAAGGAATCATAGGCTAAGGGGTGTTATAAAAATTATTTGTATCCAAAATTTTATTAAACTTTGATTAATTTATTTTGAGCTAATTGAGTTTTTATGCAATAAACAAGGGGAATAAGGTCAATCTCATGATGATTGTCTAATGCTCCAGTGAATGACCTTATGCAACTAAAAAGAATAAACAATTGAATGTAAAACATGGGAGGTTTGATGATTGGACAGTGTAAAAGTAAATTGTAAGGACTATGAAACAAAGACACTTGAATTATCCTAAGACACAACTAGACAAAACAAGCAATAATAGCAAAAACCAGAAGAACAATTTCACAGCCAAAAGTATTAAGATAGTTTAGAAACAAGAAAACATGCACAGGGGATTATAGTGGTTTGAACTTATATCTTACTCTACTCTTCAAAGCTGCTTCAGGTCCTTTATTGATGAGACTCCAAGAATTTTATAAGATAATGTTCAAACTTGAACTCTCACTCACTAAAAGGCAATTTCATCGAAAACTGCACTGTTGTCACCCTTTTCCTCTCTAGTTAATTCTTTATATAGATAGAATATGTACAACATATGGCTACCCTTCTAACTAACACTTAATGATGTGCTGCCATTGCTCTATATACAGCCACACCTTAAGGCAGTGCACCTGTTAGTGTAGCCCAGCGCAATGGTGAGTACCAAGGTCGTATTCTACGGGCATAGGAAAGCCTAGAGTTACTACTTACTCCTTGTTATTTAACCTAAGATAAATAGTAATGGAATCAACTAACTAAATCTAGATAACCACAGAGGGAATTGATTACGCTTGATCGAGAAGAGAGAGTATCAAGTCAAGAGGGGAAAATCCACTGGGGTCCTAAACTAAGTGATATATAAAAGAAAGATTATGAATTATGAAATTAATTGTGCTACCTGTGAGTGAATTCTAAAGAAAATCCAAATTCTCTATCGATCTTAATAGATTTCTAAAACCTATAATTTCTTATTGGTTGGTTCTTCCTAATGAGTGATTCTAGATTAGCTTTAGAGTTCTAATCCACTGCTATTAGGAATTCCTCCTAATCTGACAATCAGTCCAGCTTTAGTTTTGAGTGAAGATTAACTGTTCTCCTTAGTTAGTTTTCCAATTCCAAACATCATTTGTCGAGTTTTTTAGGGGAATCTAAATAGTTTTCCCTACAATGTCTTGTAATAAAAATTGATTTAATCTTTAACTAAAGGAAGATCACACAATTATTTATACTTTAATCATATTAAACTCAAAAATCAACATAGTTTAAAAACCTCAAATGGATTTTACTATTTTAGCTACTCATGTTCATGAATAAAAAAACAAGAAATATAATTGAAAGGGATGAAGAACAAAATGTAAATAGAAGCATTCTCATATGTCAAGTTTTGGGTGAAAAATTCTTGGCTCTGAACTTCTCCTTGGTTATGCCTCTAGTTGCCTCTTGATGTCTTTCAATCTCTTCCTTCAAATTTTGGTTGAATCTCCATGGATGTTACCTTTGTAGAGAGACAAGAAAATTGAAGTATCAAGGTCCAAGGATAGTAAGGGATTGTCACGTTCTAAACCACTTTGGTGCTCTCAGTTTCGCTTTCTCTAGCTACCTCCTCTCTTTGTTTGCTCCCCTCTATTTATAGGTGAGTGTGGTGTGTCTTTAGGCTCCAAGATGGCTTTATGGAGGTGGAGAAAGTGGCATAACTATGTGGGTGTGTGTAAAGTGGCATGGTCGTGCCCTTGGTGGTGTGGTGGTCGTGTTCTAGAAGAGATGCAACAATGGTGTGTTTTTTGCCTTCTTTTGAATGGAATTGGGTACTATGGCCTTGTTGGAAGGTGCTCAAGGTGGCTTGGTCATGTGGAAGGATGTGTTCTAGAAGCCAAAGGGTAGCATGGCTATGTGGAAGGGTGTGTTATAGAAGACTTCATGCTTGGCCTTGCTACAAGATGCGTTTTAGGGTGCTTTGAGCCTTTAGACACTTAGTTTTGGTCCATTATGCTTCCAAACTGCTTTGTACCTAGTTAAAGCTTAGATAACATGAAAATAAGGTAGAAACTTGGGTAATTTTGAATCAAACACATAAAACATGCTTCTGATGCAAGTAAAAATTATCAATTAAAACTGTATAATTATGTGCCTATCAAACTACCCCACACTTAAGCTTTTACTTGTCCTCAAGCAAACCTTTATTTAATCCTATAAAGCAATAATAGTTTCTCACAGTTAATGTATACTCCACAGTCTATGAAGCCCAATGATTTCCAAATAAGACTTAATCACAATTCTAATATTGCAAAACCTTGATAGATAATGGAAGTAGCAAGATTGTATGCAATTCCTTAACAAGCAATTTATTGTTCATTTAGGAACTAATGCCTCAAAGAGGTCACTCAATATTACTCCAAAGTGTATGTAGGTGGAGTGAAATCTCTCAAGCAACTTCATAAAACTATGTCTTACATATGCTTTCTTATAAATCTCATCTCCTCTACTTGCGAAAAATTGAATATCATGATCAAAGAGTCTTGATAGAGTTGTAATTGGGCTTGAGGTAAAGATATAAGGGGAATTGTGGAATGAGAGGTACAGATATATTGAAAACTCATGCGATTTTAAGGAGACTCCAGGGATTAAATGTAGTAAACACAGTTCTCACTAAGTTCTTAATTCAGAGAATACCATATCCCAAGAAAGTACGGAGACTACTTTGATATTTGTCATATATATATTCTTTTCTTTTGCTTTCTTTTCTTTATTCTTTTTCTTCTTTTCTTTTCTTTTTTCTCTGCTTCAAAAAATTTTTTCATGGCAGTCTTGTAGTCTTCCTAATATTCAGTTTAGGATTAGAAGGGGTATCTCAAAACAAAGAGATGGCTTAGTAAGCTGTCTTCTATTGAGGCACCGCACTTTAATCCAAATGTGAAGAGCCAACCATACAAATTCCAACATATAGGGTGGTGAGGAAAGATAGTGTTTAAAGAGTGGGAATATAGGGTGTAAGGGTGTATATAATGAAGAAAATGTCAAGGCTCAACAATAGTAAACTAAGGGAAACATATAAGGTAGGCTTTTTCTTTGCTAGCGTTGGTGTAACCTAAGTCGCCCAAATCATTTACGATATTCAAAAATTCATGTAACTTTGACAAGTATTGCAAAGCAAGTTCTAAAGACATAATAAAATGATATGTACACTCAATAAGAAGATTTAGAGCATGTTTGTAATGAATGCTCACTTAGGCTCAAATCCTTACATTTATAGGGTACGGTTTCATAGGGTTCCTAAAACTATCAATTAAATTGCTAGTGAAGTAATGCATGTCATCAGTTAAAAGTTTATGCAATGCAAAACATGATTAAAGATATTGGAGTATCTAAGTGTTAGAACTATTTTTCATTATGAGCTATGAGATACAATTATTGTTTATCATGAATTTAAACAAGAGTTTGACTTATAGGATTCTATATGTGTATTATATTTTATCCATGTTATGACTTAGTATAAAGCAAAGCAATTATTATAAGTAATGAAGTCTAAAAAAAATACTTAAAAAGAATTAGAGATATGAAAATAATAGAATAATCATTTGAAGATTTTATTTAGGATAAACTTTGAAAAATACTACTATAAAATGCTAAATTTTGAAAAGCACACTTATTTGATATGATTTGAGATAGAAAAATTGAATTGAACTATAAAAAAACAAACTAAGACTGAAAGGAGTTACCCCACACTTAAGACAACCACTGTCCTTAGTGTACCAAAATGTGGAGAACTCATTGACAACTAAAAATAAAAACAAAGTAAAGGAGAATGTTACTGATTTACTACTCATGTGGGTTCTGAGGAGATGGTCAGGTTGTCTAAGTTTGGAAAAAGTGATGACGGAGGTAATGCATCAACTAACCTTTGGATATGAGAAGCCATCTGATTTGATTGCTAGATGACTTTCCAGTCTTACTAAGATGTTGCAGAGAGTGTTCTGGAGAGTATCCTGGCATTCTCTGATTTCTTGCTGAAAGGCTTTGAATTCAGCAATTTATCTACCTATAAGAGTATATGCCAATATGGAGTAGAGGCACCTTAAGCCATCAAGGAGGTTGGTGGTGTAATACCCCATGTTCTTTCAATTATATTTAAATTTATGTTTTCTTAATTAATTAGATAAATTTCCATAAAGTGTGGTAAATTGCTTGTGTCATTTAATGATTAGAATAAAGGTGCTAAAAAATAACATTGCCAAAAGTTGAAGAGCTTGATTAATGTTCCTAGTTAGTAGTTAAATTTCCAAGAAGAGAAGTGTATGGCAATTGAAAACATGCATGTGAAGTTGATGGAGCATGTGAATTTTAAATTGTATGTATATATATATTAAACTACACGGCCAAAAAGAAAAGAGAGAAGAGAAAATAGCATTCCCTTTAGCCTTCATCTCAAGTGACCAATGGGTAATAGGAGAATGGCAATGGAAAATAGGCTGCACTTGATGACATGTGAGGTTATGGAGATATAATTAAGAAAGGAAATTAGTTAAGCAAGAGTGAAGAATTTTTCTAAATTAAACCTACATTGAGAAAGGTACACGTGCAATTGGGAAGAAGGGATGCAACAATTAAATATATGTATATTAAATGTACATTCGGTGGAGTAAAAGGGAAGCAAGAGTGTAGAATTTTTCTAAATTAAACCTACATTGAGAAAGGTACATGTGCAATTGGGAAGAAGGGATGCAACAATTAAATATATATATTAAATGTACATTCGGTGGAGTAAAAGGGAAGCAAGAGTGCAGAATTTTTCTACAAAGAATGCACCCATAAGGCTAGGAAAGGAGAAAATGTGTGGTACAAGTTTTCCTCCCCACCCTTGTGTTGCCTTCCACACGCCAAAGGAGGATAGAAAGGAGTTAAAGTCTTGTGTGTAGGTGAGGAGTGGCGTGACAAGGGGGTTAAGGTGAGAATGCAAGCAAAGTTTGTTTCTAAAGTACACTTAGTGCAGCTATGAAATAACATTAAGAAAAGTAAATGTGGCGTCCATTTCTCATAAGTTGAGTAAAAAATGTAAGGGAAGGAGGATCTATATGTTACATGAGGAATGGATCTACATGGGTTCTTCTCCTTCTTTTCCTTTTTTGGCATGAGCAAGTGGACAAGGGAAGAGTGCAAGGGAAGTAAATGGTACTTAAAAGTACACATGTGACTAATACATTGAGTAAAACATAAGATCCCAAGGAAAAAAGGGCTGCACATGGGACTTTTTGCTAATGACAATAATAATTAACTAAGGAGAAGGAGGAAATAAAATACATAAAGGAAAAAGAAAGAGTAGTGTGGAAAATGGCTTACACTTAGTCACACGGGGGGCATGGAATAATAATAATAATGAATGAAGGTGGCGTCTATTTTGAGGGCCAGATAGAAATTGTAAGGGAGAGAAAGGAGTGCAAAGAAAATAGTAAATACACACAAAGTAAGTGCACTCAAAGGAAAAGGATAGAGTGGCATAAGGGTGAGAAAAAAATTACAAAAGTCTTGGGAGAGCATTTTGAGAGGGAAAGCATGTGAGAACACTGAATTAGTGAAGAAGGAGAGTGAAGAGGATCAAGAAGGGAAACAAAGGAAGCAAAGGAGCAAGGAAAGGTTAAAAGGAAGCTAAGAAAGTCTACTTGTGTTCATTTTTGAGGTAGGTTAACAATTTCTAAGTTTATGTTCCATGTTTTAGTAAATGCCATCACCATGCTTTTACAACTTCCATGAAACATTATTGTTTTTCCTACATTCTTGATGAAATGAATGTTGTGTTGGCTAAGCATGTATGATGGATTGGGATGTTGGTTGATGGGATGAAATGAATATTGTTGTTTATGGAAGAATTATGGTTAGTTAATGATAGTTGCATGATGAGCTATGGTTGAAAGGGATAGAAATGGAAGTATGATTTTGAAAACCATTTTTCTGCATGAACTTCCCTTTTTGGCCGAATGGAAAAGGCAAGTTTACACGAAATTGATGTTAAATTTGTAGTTTGTAATTGGTGTTAAAATTGGCCATGAAAGAAAGGAAAGAAAATTCATTGGAAATTTTCTATGCAAAGTAAGGCTTTAGACAAGGCTAGAATAATGAAAGTGATGGAAATATTTTTGTTACATTGATAGTGTGAAATTTTGCTATAGCCATGCAAAATCAAGTGATGTTCAAATATTCCAATAGAAAGGAAAAATATGTCCATTTGCACATTGAAGAAATTTTTTGAAGAATTAATGTTTAATTGTGTCTTATGGATATATTAGAAATTAACTAAGATAAGGTTGGTGAAATAATAGAAAGTGTTCATCTAGCATCCTCTTGTGTAATATTTAGATGATGGAAATGTGTTGATTATGTAGAAATGGATCATACCATTTTAATGGTATTATTTAAAGTGTAGAAAAGGAAATTTAAATTGTAAAATATTTAAGTTTCTTGAATTTCCCTTAGGCTAAAACCATGAACTTCTTCCTTGAAATTTATTAAAATTTTATAAGGGATTTATAGCATTATTATTTTTCAAGAATGGAGAATTAAATTGAGTTAGGCAACATTGTCATAAATAAATATGAGAAAGAGTTTAAAAAGGGATAAAAAAAATTTTCATATATATAAAGGTGGCCAAGTGTCCACATAGTGCCTAAGTGCCCACAATTGTTTTATAAAGGTGGTCAAGTGTCTACATAGTGGCCAAGTGTGCATAAGAAATTTTATAAAGGTGGCCAAGTGTACACAATTATTTTATAAAGGTGGCCAAGTGTCCACATAGTGCCTAAGTGTGCACAATTATTTATAAAGATGGCCAAGTGTGCACAATTATTTTAAAAGGTGGCCAAGTGTCCACATAGTGCCCAAGTGTGCATAACTAATGTATAAAGGTAAGTTTTAGAAAGGATAAGCACAAATAATTTTTATTTATTTTGTCATAACATGTTAATAGCATACAAAGATGTTTTATTAGAAAAGAATATTATTTTACCACATTCACATTTCCAATAATTATACTATGCTTGCCAATTTGTATTTCTGAATAATGCTATTTTTTTTAATACCAAGAATGTAGAAATAAACATTTTGGTGCTTACACCCTGATACATATTAGTTCATTTTTTAAACTTTGAATTGTTAAGCTACTGGGAAACTTGTGTTTCTCATTTATATGTTAATATGTATTAGATGCGGACGCTTAGCAGTGTAGGGAAAGATAGAAGTTCTTTTTTATCTAAAGCAATTTTTTTTAAACTCTTATTTTTGGGTCCTGATTCTAGATGTATGTTGGGATTAGAACTAGGACTATTATTTTGCCTGTGTATATGAAAAGAGAATGGGAAATTACTTGGGAAGGGATATGTGAAGGACCTGTTCATCCCGTATTTGTAAAAAGAGCTTGAGTGGCAAGATTGTTGTCTCCTGACTCCTTATGGATGAGTACTTCATATATGCCAGAATATATTCTCTGAAGGATGTAATGAACATTTATTATTGGACATTTATCAGTTGTAATATAGAAGTTTAAAATTTTTGCTGTGTAGTATAGCCTTTTAATTTCGCTGTGCATATGAGATTTAATCTGAGCAAAATATCTGAAACCTAATCCACTTAACTGAGACTTAATGGTATAACTGATTAGACTTAATAATAAAAGGATAAGAATAATGTACCAAACTTATCTGTTTACATCGGAGGGATTGTAATACTAGATAAGGGCGTTACAGGTGGCCTTCGTGACACTTGGGTTGTATTGATGAGGTTTGATTGCTATCTAGTGCCACATAGTGTTGAAGGTAGTATAAGGAGTGTAAAGGCATCCTCTATACCCCTTCCCATTAATTTCCTCTATTGTCCATAAGCCTAAATGCCATTTGAAGTGAAGTATAGACATAGAGAAGTCTGTACCTCTAAGTCGTAAGGATATGGTGTCGGCCTCGAAATAATCATTCATGTGACTCTTCAAGGTGAAAGTGCTTAAGAATTTCAAGGTTAACTCCCTATAAATAGGTTCATTTATACTAAAGAACCTTGCAAATGGGAGTGTCTCTAGGAATTCTTGCAGGTCCTTATCTAGAATAACTGTCTAGATGGCGGCTAGACTGATGCAACGTCCAGCTCCTATTGACTTGAAGCGGAGGGCTTGATATCTCTTTTCATGTTTAGCCTCTTGGAATACTAGTAGCTTGTGACACAAAGAGGGAGAAGGGGTGTTTTCAGGCATCATTTTCCTCTTTGAGTTACAACTTCAAGGTGAGGATTGTGACATGGTCCTAGATATGAGATGTTAGTAAATGTAATGTAACCCTAATTTGGAATTAAACATCATGCATTCCATAAAAAATGAATCATTTTTAGATTTTAATGTAAAGGTTGGCGTTTATGAAGACATGTTATGGTTATGCTAATGGAAAATTTATTTGTGAATTTTTTTTGATGAAATATGTGAAATTCCCTTATTTGCAAGATTAGTCACTAAAATGCTATGAATGGTTTCAAAATTTGTAGTAAGATTTAGCAACTATTTATTATAGTAGGAGAAAAGGAGACTTACTTGGCAGTCTTGATTTATGCATGATGATCGATGCTTTAAGAATGGCAGAATGCACACAAAGAATAGGGAGAGAATTCAAGCTTACCAATTAATGGTGAAGAATGGCACGGCTAAGAGTGCTTAAATAGCAAGGTAGCCGTGTTCAAGAAGGACTACTTGTTGGATGGGGATTTCCTTGTGAAGAGAAAGAGAAGATAGGCTAGAATAATTTTTGAATTTAGGATAAGCCATCTTCTTGAAAGTATTCCAAATTTAAGTATGAACTTAGATAACTCCTTGCGTTTTCAAATGATCAAATGATCATGAAGAGATGATAGGCAAGAAAAATTTTAAGATTAAGATGAGCTATATCTTTTGAAGAATGGATATTTGATAACTTATAAATTTTTCAAAGGTCTTCTAGAGGATAAGTTGTCATGATCATGATTTTTCAAAAAGGTTTCAAAACATAGTTAGGATAGTTATCATGATCTTTGAGAATTACCATGATCTCTCAAGAAGGGTTTTCAAAAATGTTTAAAATTTATGATCATGCTTCTTGATTTTTGAAAACTAAGGATAACTTCAAAAAGTTTTGAAATATTTTGAAAGATTCTAATGAGTAAAAAATTTTCAAAATTGTATATATATATGTGTGTGTGTATGTGTATGGAGTTGTTTAAGTTTTGTCTCATTCTGGCAGAAACGAGAGAGGCGGGGGAATCTTGTAAACAAGTGCACTAAGATGGTCTCTAAGAGAGGCTAAAATTGTATCCCCTATAGTAGGGATTAGGTCATCTGTGATAATCATTTGTATCTTCTCCATCTGATACAGATGAGTGTAGCTTGAGTGCTTAGGTGATTCTTTCAATTTTAGGACTTGGGGGTCTTCCATCAAAGGTCTCACCTCTTGCTACTTTGACCTATTAAAAGAAACAGTAAGGTCATTTGAAGAAGGGTCTGTAAAGCTGCTGGGATTTTTAGCTAGTAAATAAGGCAGTTGCTCTAACGCTTGCTTGTTGGATAACCCCTCCTCATTTTCTTGTAATGCTACCTTCTCCTGCTTTAATCTAGCAAGGTGTGGACTAGGTGGACTATAACGACCCCTATTATCTATATACATACATCAGAGTTATCATGAAGCATGAAATTCTCACTTAAATTTTTCTTTTTCAATAACAATTAGGTTGTTACTAGTTGAGTGTAATCCAAAGAGACTCTTCAATGAGTCCATTCAAATTCCACTCAACCACCTTTGTGCGCAGCACATCTAATACCACAATCCATACAATTATGTACTCTAGAATATAAAATTCTAAAACATCCATTTAGGAATAATTGAGATATGGCTGATAAAAATGCTACTAACATTTACTCCCCATAAATGATTCACATCTCATTATATTTAACTCTTATACATAAATCCACATCCTATAGAATAATCAAAATAAATATACAATCATCATTACGTATACATTTCATAGCCTACATGCCACTCTGAATTCCCTATTTAACATTTCCAAAATTTATGCATCTTTCTAAGTTGCCTTGCAGCTTTACACATCTCAAGCCTAGCTAATTCCTATGCATATCCTAGTTCTGATCATTTGAACAAACAACTTAATGAAATATGGTTATCCTAGTAGAGAAATTTACAAATTTATAATTTCAGAAAACAATTGAAAGTTCAGTTGTACTCCTTTATGGTACAGAAAACCTCTCCCCTATATCATAGCAACATACAAGTGAATTTCAAAAATCCATATTCAAATTTCATCAAACACATGGGAATTAACATGTTTTCATTAAAGCCATGTTTCACAAAATTCATACCAAAATCATAGAGTATAGGACCATAATTTGTTCAAAATATCATATTCGTAGTGCCTGTTATTTCATTTCAAACCTCATTTGCATAACAAGTTCCATGTTAATGCAAAAAGCAAAGAATCCTACATATTTTCAAAAATTTATATGCATGTTTTCATAACCTTATAAAATCATCATCTCATTGCATGCTATTTTTCAATCCCAAGCTATCATCAAACTTCCTTTTATCAATGTGATGGCCATACTTCCTTTTATCCATGTGATTGGGATTGTTGTTATCATAGGGACCGTCCTCCCCGGTGATTATCATGCTTCCTTTTATCCACGTGATATTGTCACACTTCCTTTTATCCATGTGACATGAGAATCTAACTTCTAGGGTATCCCCTGACATGTGCATATTGCTAGTCTCATCCTTTACTCGACTATACAGTAATATATACAAATAGGCAATTAATACTTAGGGTTATAGAGTTTTACACTTAAACCAAAATGTTTTCCCCGTCCAGACTATCCTCCCTTTACTCCTTAAAGTCTTCTATAGGGTTGTATTGGTTTAAAGAGTAACCTCTAACAGATACAGACCATTCATGTTGAAAAATTTTTATATTCTTTAAAGTATTCTAGATGAGGGACACCTAATGACTATCCCATACCAACCATTAAATGGCCACCCCAAATTTTTTCTATCCTTATGAGTAAATAACCCAATAGCCCAAATCAAAATAAGCAGAAAAGAGTCTATTTCATGCTTTTCAAAATACACAGGTAATATCTCTATACTCATATGAAAACAATTCTAGTTCACAATAGTTTCATCGAATATTTCCCATCTCATGAAAACAAATTATTATTTCAAAACAAGCAATTCACAACATTATTTTAAATTAAGAGAGTGTAGATTACTCTACCTTAATCGTTTGTTCTTTTCTTGATCAAGGTCTTCCTTTTTCCTTTTAGACATATTCTCATAGGTCATTTCTTTCGCTACCTGAGAAAAAACCTTACTTTCACACTAATTCTTACCAAACATGCAGCTATGCAACCTAGGCTCAGTATCCTACTATAGCATTTCTCCTAATTTCCCTTTCTACTTTTATATCACCTATCACCCAACGTATGTAATCTTCTTGTATGATGACATTTGAGTCTTGTTCCATTTGATTCTAAGGGTTTCCAAGCTCAGTCCTTACTTTAAAAGTCATTTTTCATGTTGAAGGGCCATCAGTCAGCTGCCATGAAGCAAGCAGTCAAGTGATTGCTCTCTAGAGGGTTGCCAGTCGACTATCACAAAGCTAGCAGTTGGTTGGTGGCTCTTTGGAATCCTGGACTTTGCTAGACAGTAAGCTGCTAGTCGACTACTAGGTAGAAATATGGGTCTGACAGTCGACTATTGTGCCTCTGTATCAATTTCTGGGTTTGTCAAGAACATGACAGTCGATTGGTGCATGCTAGCAGTCAACTATTATGTTCTGCAACAACTTAAAAATTTAGGTTTTCACCATTTCCCAGCCTAGATTCCACTAAATTTCAAATTTAAAAGGCATGAGCTTAGTTTCTAACCATTTCCCCCCAAATCCTAACCACTTTTGGTGCTCAAACATTAGTCATACAAGCAAATTTACATATTCAAGTTATGTGAATAGTAAAACCTATTCTCCAAATTTGAAATTAGCCTAGAAAACACTAAATGGAAGCTAAAAACTCCAACATTATGATTAAGAAACTGTTTCCTATCTCCAACCAACCTCGAAATCATTATTTCATACCAAAAAATATAGAATTTCTAAAGAAAAGGAAATTTCTCCATTTTTGCCAATCCTAACATTTTCGTAGATTTGAGGGGTTTTAAGTGTTGTAATCTACTCCTAAATGATGCTTAGGATGTTTACCAAGCTAGAAGTAAGGATTTCTTACCTCAAATTTGGTTGGTAAAGATCACCACTTTGCTTTCCTTCCCTTTTCTCCCTTGCCTATGCCTTTCCTTTCCTTCTCAAATGTTGGGATGTTCTGATAGGGAGGAAAGTATGCAGCAAATAAGAGAGCCTAAAGTAGTGGCACTGTTGAAGCTTCAGGGACCATCTTGCAAAAATATAAAAGTTACACTTTAGTCCTTCTCACTTTAATCCCAAGTTTTAGGTTTTCATTTAAGTCCTTGAAGCCAAAATTCTAAGATTATCCTTAAAAATAAATTTTAAGGAAGCAGATATTACATAAATTGTATTCCCTCATAGGACTCATGTCCTCCACTTCTAATGGCCCACATACCTCAGGCTCTGGCTCTTTACTAACTAGCACATCTTGTACAATAGTTTTATCATCAGTAGTCAATGGTAAAGGGTCAGATGCTTGCTTACTAAATGCCAGAGTGATAGCATTATAATGCCCCTTGGCTTAGACTCTGGAGTGCTGGGAAGTGTTCCTGGCTAACTCTCTGCCAATATCTTAAAAATCTAGCTTGCTTGATATTCCATGTTCTGAATGGAGGCCTATTGATTTTTAAGGATTGTGTCCGTCTGCTAAAAAGTGCTCTCTAAAGTGGACACTGTAATATTTGCATTTTTTCAGTTTTTAGGTATGCTTTAAATTTATAAATTTGGCAGTTTCATGCCCAAAGATTTTAATTAAAATTGCCCTAAAATTTTGAAAATGAGAAAAGGGACCAAATTGAAAGAAAAAGTAAAGGACTAAAATGAAAAGGAGAAAGGTTTTACTAACAGACAAAAACATAATCATTACGCTTCTAAAATATCTCGCACATTTATGATACGCCATTATGATTCCGGAAAAATATTCTAAATGTAATGATTTCGCCTGAAGAATATCTAAAAAGTCATAATGACTTTAGAAAAATATCTGAGGGTAAAATGAATAATTTTTACGTAAGGGTAAAATGGTAATTTTATCAAAGGGTAAAATAGTAATTTTACCACAAGGTAAAACTATCATTTTACTTAGAAAAATTATAATAATTTCCCTCAACGATATTCCCATACATTTTCAAAAATTATGGAAGCAAGTAAAGGGAAAAAATAGTCATTTTGCCTAGAAGGTAAAATGGTAATTTTACACTAAGGGTAAATTTGCAATTTTACACCTTAGGGATAAAATTGTCATTTTATTGTGAAAATTTTTATGGAATTTATATTGTACCATTTTCCAAAATCGTGAAGCAAAAATGAAGGAAAAAGTGAAAAAAGTGAAGGTTAAAGTGGTCTTTTTGTCATTAGGGGCAAAATAGTCACTTTTTGCCTAATTTAAATTTCACGTATTCTTCCTCATTTGGACAAGAGAAAACGATGTGAAAGGGAGAGGAGAGAAGCAGCGTCCAACTGAGAAGAGAAAGGGAAAAGAAGAAGGGGAAGAAGAGAAGGAAAATCAAAGGAAAGCTTACTTTAATTGCCAAACCAAGGTAGCTTCACATTCCTACACCATTAATTTCATGTTCTATGGTGGTTCTCAAGCTTTTAGAACCCTCTCATGGCTGTCATGAACAACAAATTTTATCTCTACATTAATAAAATGCTTAAAATTTTATTGGGATTTGTTTGAAATGTTGTATGGATACATATTTGAGTGTTGATTGAAATTATTAAAGTGTTTATGACTAGTTTGCAATTTTGTCTCCATTTCCATGAAAAACCCTAACTCTTGGATGATGATTGTATGATGCTTAGGTTGTCATGATTTTTTTGGGAAAATGATGTTTTATGACTAGTTGATTATGAAAATGGGATAAATGAAAAGATTAGATGAAAACCATATTGATTCCCATTTTTCCCCCTTTTGGTTGTGGCTATGCTTCTTTGTGAGAGGGAGAATTTTTTTTGAAATTTGCTTGGCTTTTATGATATTGTTTTGGCCAATGGTTAAGGAGGGAAGGAGAATTGATATTGTGATGAGAATGTATGGTTTTCCCCTTTTTCCCCACTTGACCGAGAGCATTGTAGTTGCTTGGGAAGAAAGTTTTATTGAATTTTTCCTAAGCACTAGGATGGCCTTCGATTTTAAGTAAGGGAAAGAGGGAAATTTGATGTTTTGATTTGGTTGTTCAATTTTCTCCATGATTGGTGATCTTAGCTAAGAACATGAAGGGATTTTTATGAAGATTTTTATCAATAAGTATCCTAATTTTAGCCAAGGCATGAATGATGTGTTACCAATGAACTATATGTAGCGACACCTTAAGGCAGTGCACTTGTCAGTGTAGCTTAATGCAATGGTGAGTATCAAGGTCGTATCTCACAGGAATGGGAAAGCCTAGAGTTACTACTTACTCGTTGTTATCTAGCCTAAGAAAAATGGTGATTTTAATTAAACTAATTCTAACTGCTACTACTTTGGCTACGGAGAGAATGTGAGGTAAGTGTTAAGATAGTGAATTATTAAGTTTTCGGAAAAGCAAACCCATTGGGGTCCTAAACTAGATGATATGTAAACAAAGGATAATTAATTATGAAATTTGATTATGCTACCTGTTGATGAATTCTATAGCAGATCCAGATTTTCAGTTGGTTTCGATGGATTTCTAAAACCTATACCTTCCATCGGCTATTTAGGTCCAATGGTCAAGTATAGATCAGTAGTAGTGCTCTAATTCACCTCTATTAGGGATTTCTCCTAATCTAACAGTCATCAACCTTTAGGTCTAAAAGGAGATCAACTGTTCTCTCTAGTTAGTTTTCTAATTCCAAACATCATCAGTAAGAGTTTTTGAGAGGAATCTAGAAATTTTTCCCTACAATGTCTCATAATGAAAATTGAATTAATCTTTAACTAAAGGAAGATCACACAAGCTAATTTATAATTCAATCATGTTAAAAATCAAAATATCAACATAGTTTAAGAATCCCAATTAGGTTATACCAATCTAGTTACTCATGTTCATGAATAAAACAACAAGAATTATAATCAAGGAAGAAGAAAAAAATAGAGACAGAAACACCCTCATCGGTTGCATTTTGGATGAATAACCTTAACTCTGAACACCTCCATGGTTATGCTCCTAGTTTCCTCTTGATGCTTCCCAATCTCTTCTTTCAATTCTTGATTGAATCTCCATGGCTCGTACCTTTGAGAAGAGACATGGGAATTGAAGTGTTAAGCTCCAAAGATTATCAAGGATTGTTATGCTCTAAGCTACTCTAAGTGCTCTCGATTTTCCTTCCCTTAAATTCCCTCTTCAAGCTCTTGCACCTCCTCCTATTTATAGGCAAAGGAGGTGTGTCTCTAGGCTAGGACATGCCTGTGTGGCAGCCTAGAAAATGGCACGGTCGTGTGGTAGCCTAGAGGAGAGTTATGACTGTGTTGTAGATTATGTTCCATAAGGTATGCCTCCACAGTGTGTTTGTGGCCTTCTTTTGGTGGGAAATGGTTGCTATGGCCATGTAAGATGTAATGCCCCTATCTAGTATTACCATTAATTCAGATATAATTAGATAGATTTGGTACATTATCTTTATCCTTATTGAATTAATGTCTGAGAAGTTATACCACTAAATTATATTAAGAGGATTAGGTTTGGGATCTTTTACTCAGATTAAAAACTTACATGCACAGCGGAATAAAGAACTACTATACTACATAGCAAAACTAAAGACTTTCATGTAATTCAAATAGTACAAGTCTAATAATGTCTATTACATACTGTTAAACATGTCCCTGGATATATGAAGTACCTGTACCTTAGAAGTTAGGAGACAATAGGTCTGTCACTCAAACTCCCGTACAAATTAAGGATAGACCGGTCCTTCACATATCTGTTTCCCCTGTATACCCCATATACATCTCATGTATACAGTCAAAATAATTGTCCTAGTCTAAATTGAATATATCTAGGACCCAAAATAGGGGTTACCAAAAATCTCACCTAAATCAAAAGAACTGCTACCACGTGGCCTTGCTACGTGTCCGTATCTAATACATATTATCACATAGATGAGAAACACGAGTTTTCTAGTAGCTTAACAATTCAGGGTTTAGAAATCAACTAACATGTATCAGGGTGCAAGCACCAAAACATTTAATTTACATTCTTGATATTAGAACATAATGTTATTCATAAATGTAAACAGGCAAGCATTGCATGTTAAGTTTAGAGGTCAATAGAAAATTAGATAACCCTTTTAAAGTGACACATATTCTCGTAAAATTACATGAGTTATTGAGGAATTAACAGAGTGCTTATGTGTTTAATTCGTACTCTTATCGTTATGGATTAACTGGACACTCTAGGGTATTACATGGTCACTAGGCCACCTTTATGAAATCATTATGAACTTTAGGTCACAGGCATAGAGCATCTTCAGCCACGCCTCCCTAGGTCACCCATGTGGAACACCTTCGGCCACACCTCGTAATTCGTGAACACTCAGCCACATATATAGATTCATCATAAAATCTAGGTCACTGGCATAGATCACCTTCGGCCATGCCTCCCTAGGTCACTCGTGTAGAGCACCTTCGGTCACACCTTGTAATTCGTGTACCTTTCTATGATTTCCCTTGTCTGTTACGTTTCCCTTTTTCCATCAGTGTACGATGCCTCTTTGTCATATTTATTTATGACAATTCCTTGCCTAAATTAATTTGATTATGAATTTCCATGATTTTGGCCCAAATAAAATTCAAGATAATTTCCTATTTTATCATTTAAATTTTACTCTTTCCATTATTTAAATCATAGTATTGAAATGGGATAATTCCTTTTCCATAACAATAAGGTTCAGCATTATTAACCATGATTTTTCACTAACAACATTATTCAACATTGCTGACCATAATTTTTCACAACAATGGTCATCATTATCTAGTCATACATTAATAGTAATCATATTCATCATTAACATAGTCATACATAAATAGTAATCATATTCATCATTAACATAGTCATACATTAATAGTAATCATATTCATCATTAACATAGTCAAATATTTTCCCATAACCATGTGTATCATTATTACTAACCATTAGTTTTCCCACATCAATTTAGGTTATAGTTTCCTTTCTTAAACATATTCCATTTACTAACAATAGTTTTTATTATGGAAGTCACAAGTTTATTTCAATACTAAGAATCATAACCCAAACAACACATGCCCTTACCTTGCTCACTTGCGCTAGATTCTTTTATGATTTAAGAAACTAACATTATTAATTTTTACCATTAATCCCCTCATGGATTTATCATGCAAGCCAGTCAAGGGTCAATCTTCTATCAAGAATGTAGACAAGCATTCAAGTTCCATGGAAGCAAAATCATCACACATGTATACTAAATCATGGAACTAGAATTAAAGCATTGTTAACCTACCTTGCTTCCTTTGCTCTCTTCCTTTTTCAGCCAAGCTTCTTCACCCCACAATTTCAATCTTTCAAGCTGCTCCTCTTCCCTTTTTGAGGAATTTCCTCGTATATGTGTGGATGCTTCATGCCTTCCCCCTTCCTCTCTTGTTCATGTGCATGTATCTATTTTTTTTTCTCTTGCACTTTTCTCTCTTTCCCTTTTTTTTTGGTATTTTCACTAACACTCATGCCAATTCCTCTTCTTGAAATGTCCTTCTCTTGTCTAAGTATGTGGGGGGTGTTATCATTCAAGTTTTTTTTTCTTTTTAATTTTATTCCCTACTTCTATTGTTCATACGGTAAGGGAAACTACTCCTCCTTCCAATTTCTAATTATTATTATCTACTAGCCCCATGTGTTCTTTAAGCACAATTCATGGGATGGAACCTTGTGTTAGTAGGTGACCTACTTGGGCAAGAAAAAGGGGAGGAAGGAAGGAATGTCCTGCCAAGAAAGGGAAGAACAGATCACACCATCTTTCTCATTCACGAACGGCCACAGCAAGATGCCATGCCTTGGCATCCTACATGCTTATATGAGTTCCTTGTACTCCACACAAGTCCAGCGTTATATGCATGCCACTTCCTCACTTGGTGGTGTCTAATGGAAGGAAAGAGAAAGGTTCATGTGCTATATGATTTATGCTGCAAACCTTCCTCTTTTTCCTTCAAAATTCTACCTTCCTTTCTTCCACACGGTGCGCCCTTTCCCCTTTAATTAATATGGCTACATGTGTCCCTTTTCCCAAGCATGTTTAGTTTCCAAAAAGAAATTCTGCACACTAATTTTCTTGAAGCACTTGGTCAGTCATGCAAGGAAGGAAGGGAGAGAGGATGAGTTTATATGTCCCATGGGTAATTGGGTGCTTCCATTTTCTCTTCCAATGCTCTTCTCCCTTTTGTACGTAAGCCATGTCGCTAAGCACACACATCCACCTAATGTATGTTTGCTTTAAGTAAATCTCACACCTTTGCCTTTAGCCACTTGGTCACGCCATGCATGCTCTTTCCCTCTCTCTTCTTAATTTCATTTCCCTTGTTACACATAGACATGCAATATCTCTTTTCTATGCCACCTAGCCATGTGTTCCTCTTGCCACTTCACTTTATGGTTATATATATATTAAATTTAAATGTTACTCCTGTCACACTCTCCTCCTAACTTGCTTCATGCTAATATACATATTTTATTTCACTCTCTCCCCCTTTAGTGTTTCGGCCAACAATGCAAAGGTTGAACGCCCCTTCCTTTTCCTCAATGGCCGTGTGCATATATTTATATATTGGGTGCTATGCTTTTCTTGCATTTTCTTATTGTCCTTGCAGTTACAAAATTTTGACAAAATCCAATTCACTCTTACACTTGGCATCTCGGCTAGAAAAAAGAAGGAAAATTAATTCAAGCATGTTAAATGTGTCAAGCACCTCAAGTGCTTCAATTTTATGCAATGTCATCCTTTCCTATATTTATTCTAAATATTACATCACACAAACAATTGGACACAGTTCATGGAAATTTATCATAAATTTAAATATACTCGCAAGAACATGGGGTGTTACATAAGAGGGTGTATAAGGTGTCTTGGATGTGTGGAGGGGTTTGTTCTACAAGCTTTAAGGCAGCATGGCCTTGTGGTAGGGTATGTTCTAGAATACTTCATGCTTGGCCATATGAAAGGGTGCAGTTTGAAGTGCTTTGAGCCTTTAGACACTTAGTTTTGGTCCATTTTGCTTCAAAACTACTTAGTACCTAGTGAAAGCTTGGATAACATGAAAACAAGGTGAAAATATGGGTAATTAAACATAAAACACATAAATATGCTCCTAAAGTGAGTAGAATTTATCAAATAAAAATGTATAATTATGTGCCTATCAATGAAGGAAGAGGAACAATATGTGTTGATGGACTATCTTGCATGTAAACCCTTAAAATCATGAAAACCTTAGCACTCAAGATGTAGATTAAGAATGGGGAAAATTGTTGTGTACATACCTATAGGTATATTATGAGAAAAGAAATACTTTTAGGTACATATGAATAAATTAAGAATGGAATGGAATGATAAGGCGAAAGAAAGTTTTTAATGCTCACCTTAGGACCCTAAATGAGAGAAGAAACATAACATGAAAAATTGTATAGAAATAAAGGAAAATTATATAATTATGTTTATATAATGGAAAGAGTGGAAATTGGGAATTTAAAGCAAGAAATTATCATTTTCTCCCTTGGTTTCTTCTCTTGGCCAAGAGCAACATTTCCTATTTCTATGCAATTTGGTCATGAAGATGTTATGTACATAGATAAGGGTCATAGTTTATGAAAGTATAGTATCATGACTAGTTAAAGAAATAGAGAGGGAAACATAGATAAAGAAAGGAAAATATAGGAATAAAGGGAAACATAGAATGTAAGAAAGAAAACTTAGAGGAAGTATTTCAAATATATATTATAGGATTGACAAGCTTGTAACTGAGTGACCAATTGTCGGTATGGGATGGTCGTTGGGCATTCCACATTTATGTCAGAAATATGGATGGCTAAACATCTACTCGAAATAAAGAGTTTTAGAAAAACACTGTGGTGGAACACCCGCTCCTAACAATTGCATTTTATGATGATGTTGTTATTATTATTATTGTTAGTATTATTTTTGGGATGTTAAGGATGATTCATCAAGGAGATAGAATGGACATTTTTATCAATACATAATCACTTTTGCTATAAAAAAATGAAATTGGAAATTTGGTAAGAAAGGGTAAAATAGTAATTTTACCATGAAGGGGAAAATTAATTTAATTTTCTTATTTCATGAAATTATATAAAAGGACTTTCATCACTTTCATTTAAGAGAGAAGAAGAATCTAGTTATGTATGTGATTATGTGCAATGGATGTCAAAAAGGGCAATTTTCCCTAAAAAGGGCAAAACTGTAATTTCACCCTAAGGGCATATTAGTAATTTTACATAATGTTGAAAATCTAATTTTTACCTTAAATATTTCAAGGAAATAGAAGTTAGAATCCTTACCCATTTATGTTCAAAAGAAGAAAGAATAAGAGTGACAATGATAACATTGGCATAAAGGGCAAAAAGGTAATTTTACCTTAGGGGGAAAATTGTAATTTTGCTAAAAGAAGGATAAATTAGTAAATTCACAAAAATAAGTTTTATGAAATCTTATTTAAGTGATTTTTACACAATAAAGCTGAAAAGGGTGAAAAATGGAGCTAAAATGGCCATTTGGACTTGAATGGCAAAATGGCAATTTCCTTAGGAGCATATTTGTAATTTCTAAAAAGTTGAGGGACTATTATGCAATTTTGAAATTCTTGAGGGCTAGAAATGTCCCAGCCCATGGAAGTTGCACAAATTTACATTCTTGAGGAGAGTGGATGCCATTCTTGAAAAGGTGAACTAGTAAGGGTAAGTGGGACATTGTACACCAAGGGCATTTTGATAATTTTACCAAAACCCTAATTTAAGTCTTCTTCCACCTTAGGATGCTAGAATGGTCAAAGAAGAGAGGAGAAGGAGGTGCTGGCCGAATAGCTTCCTAGGCTTGGAGAAGAGGATTTTCAAACCAAAACACCTTGGAGATTCCACTTGTTTTGCATTTTCAAGGTAGCTAAACATGCCTATGCCATTCTTTTCTTGTTTTATGGTGTTCTTACTCTTGCAATAAGGATGTTCTTTCTCTCTCTACATTCTTATGGTTGATTTGCTTGAATGGGTTTGAAATATGTTGAAAACTACTTGTGTTTATGGCTATAGACATGTTGAAATGCTTGAAAACTTAAGAGATGGAAATTTTTCATGAATGGAACCTTTGTCTTGAAAAACCCTAACTTGTACCAAGGCTGAAATGGTGTTTCTAAGAGTGAGAAAATTATGTTCTTGCGTGGGATTTACTTGAATATGGTTGTATTGTAAGCAAGATGGTGAGATAACTTCATTTTCTTATTTTTCCTTCTTTGGCTGAATGCTAGGTCTTGTAATGGTGCTGAAATTTGGTTAAAAATGGTGATAGAAAGAGTGAGAGAAAGTGTTATAAAATGGTAAGAGAGAGAAAATCTAGTTAGATTAATGTTTAGGCACTTTTTTCATTTTCTAACTTCACCATTAACCACAGAAGTGTGACTTACTCACCTTGGCCGAATGGATGTATGGAAATGATGTTGAAAATGCTCTTGAAAATGACCTAGAAGCCATATAAATTTAATCCTAAGAAAGGAGGAGAGAGAAAATTATGGTAAATTTTATGCTTTAGGAATTTTGCCAATTTAAAGCCTTCGATTTCACCTTAAAAGTGTGCATAAAAATGTGAAGTTGTGAGATTAGATGTATTGCCATGTTTGGTATGAAAAATGAGCTAGAAAAAAAATGTGAAAAAGGATGGCCTAAAGTGCACTTACCAAATTTTGAGATGTGAGAAAGTGTTAGGCATAATTGTGGAAATTGTTACCATAATATTTATATAGTAAGAATAATGTTAGAAATGAACCAAATGAGTTAGAAATGCCATTTTCTCATCTTTTCCTTGCCTTGGCCAAATGCTATGCAAAGTTTTCCCTAAAATGGCTAAACATATATATTAATTGAAAGTAGCCTAAGGTGCCATTTAAAATGGCCTATACTAAATGAAAAGAGGGGAAAATAATGAAATGGTCAAGAATGGATGATGAATAGTATACATTTTGCCATTGATAGACATATGTTCAAGACTATGTGAATTTGATTGAATGGCATAGAAATGCTTATTATAGTTGAGAAAGGCAAGATGAAAAGTCTAAGGAGGATTGATCTGGTGAATACCTACTAAGACGAAAATCCTGAGGAGGAATGATCTGATGTATACCTCCCAAGAAAGCTACCTTGTAGGGAATGATCTAGTGTATACTCCCAAGGAATTAAATGCAGGCGAAATAATCTGGTGTATACCTTCCCAGAGTAAAGCATTTTATGAGATATTATGATTTGTATTGCATGAATGTGTTCTATGTGAGCATGATTAAAATATGTAAACATTGGAAGCTTGTTATCCATTCCATGAATGATATAACATGTCGCATATCTAATTCTAGTATCATCACATGTATAACATGTACTTATGAATGCGTGTATAGTTACAGTTCACCTGATGTCAACAATATCAAATATGTTATTTCATCACATATACAAACTATGGTAACACAAGCATATTCACATTCATAACATGAGTAAGAAAAATAATCACATCATAATGGCCAATGCCATATCATCATATGAGCCATTGAGAGAGTCGCCGAGTGAACAACTCTACGTGCTCCACTAGCACTCATGAGTGAGTTTTGAGTCGAGTCTCATGGTCCCTGACCATCTAGCAACCTTCTGTTTACCTTATACTATCTAGACCATCCCCTAGTGGATCCCAAGTACACCGTGATCCCTGTCCTCTTTGACAGATCATACCACACTTGCTTCTTGATCCCTGCCAACTCTGATAGATCATCCTAGACCATTGAGATTGATATCCCTTAGATACCTTATTTCCCCTTTGTCCCATGAAGGGGTTGGTAGACTCACAAGATCACTACCACCTCTGAAAAATCACATATACCTTGCCCTTGCAGATCATCAGGTTACAGAATCACCATCCTTACTAATAGATCACGTTCCAACACGCTATTCACAAGCATATATTCTATGGTGAATCAGCTCATGCTAGGGTTATGCTTAACCCTAAGTATGTGACTCATTTTGTTAATCATAAAAGAGTTCACTAACTTAGAACTCGTAACCATCATGGTGTTTTCAAAATCATTTATGATTGAGAGGATGTTTTACTATCCCAAAATTTATGGTTTGATCGTGGAATGCCGAATAACCGTCCCATACTGATAGTCAGTCAGTCAATCATAAGCCTATCTACCACTAATGCATACACTTGGAATACTTTTCTCTTTTCTCTTTACATTTTCCTCTCTTTCTTTTTAACCCATGTTGAATGTTATTCAAAAATAACATACTTATGTGATGACCAAATTGTTGACTCCATCGAGTATATCTTTCAAGAAAATAGAAACTTAGACTCAACGACTTGTTTTTAAACTTTTGAGGTTTCATTTCAAAGGCTAGGTGGCTCTTTCAAAACACTTTCTTCATGAAAATAACACTTTTTCCACCTATTAGTCGACTTATACCCCATAGTAGTCAGCTTATAGAAATAAATTCTTGAAAAACACAAAAGGGATGCTACAAGTCAGTTGCCAAAATAGTAGTAGTCGACTATTGGCTAATAGGGATTTACCAATCAACTTGTAGCCACATGGCAATCAACTTTTAAGGTTTTTTAAGCCGATAGTCAATTGTTGAAGGCTCGACAGTTGGCTTCCTGGAGCTGGCAGTCGGCTGCTACCTGTATTTTTTAGAAATTATCAATACAAAGAACATGAAAGTCAACTTGCAGGATCTTGAGGCTTCGTTTTGCTACTATGATATGCTAAAAATCCATATTTTACCTCTTTTCAAGTCTATTAAAAGTATGAGATCAGTTTCTAATATCACATCATCATTTATCTTGCATTAAAACTCATATATATGCTCAAAACCATCCATCACAAAGGATTCCAACTCAAGTCAACCATGTGAACAGTGCAACCCATCTCATGAAATCTAAAACAAGCATTTCTAAGTACATCTAATCAGTACAAAACACCTAATAGAAGTTAAAAATGCAAAGAAAGTAGGTTTGCATCCCTCTCTTAACTCGAAAGTATCAAAATCAGCATTTTTAACCAAGTGAAAGATGCTTTCAAAATGGAGGGAATTAGATTGTTTGCTACCTTGTTGCTAATGCAAAGTATGTAGATGCTTATTTGGGAGTCGTCTGGTGCTTTTCCTTGCTCATAGAATGTCAAACTTTGTCCTAAGGTCCTCTTCTTCCTTAATTCCTGACTCTCTCTCTCTAGCTCCTCTTTATCTCTCTATAAAGTCTAAATTTAGGGTGGAAATGGTGGGTATTGATATTTTCATCTATTTATAGCTGGTCCGGGCAGTCGGAGAAATTACAACCCTTATTTGATGTTAGGGTCGAGTTTTAATCATCTGGCTTAAATTAACAACTTTTCTAGCCATATGAGAATTATGATTTTGCCCCTAAAACCTTGGCAGCAAATTTCATAAATTTTTTAGCTATAGTAACTCGTCTCTTGGCTAAAATTACTTTTTGCTACCCTTGGATTAATGAAAGATATATAACTTCCTCAACTGAACCTTTTCCTTTTCATTTTAGTCCCTATTCTTTTCTTGTCAATTTAGTTCCTTACTTTAATGCAACTACATGCAATCTAATACAACATACACAAGAATTTAACTTATTTAATAACTAGCAAACATCTCTCATAAATAGAAGGAGTGGATGTTCCATATGCCATGGTGTTCTCGAGACCAAACATAGCTTATGGATCAAGCTTGGTTAGTAGATTCATGGTAGTCAAGTGGATGTTCAAATATCTAAGGAAAACAACAGATGTTGGAATAAAATTCTGTAAACTTGAAACTGACAGAAATCCAATCATAGGATATGTAGATGCAGACTGTGCAAGAGATCTAGACAAAAGGAGGTCAATAACAGGATACATTTTTACTTTATATGGAAATGTAGTTAGCTGGAAAGCAAACCTACAATCTGTTGTGGCATTGTCAACTACAAAATCTAAATATATGGCCTTGACTGAAGCCATAAAGGAAGCTTTACGGATGAAAGGATTCATAGAAGAGCTGAAAGGAAAGGAGCTAACAACAGAAGTCATGTGTGATAGCCAAAGTGCAATCTGTTTGTCAAAGAATTAGTCCTTCCATGAGAGAACTAAGCACATTGATGTAAGGTTCCATTTCATCCAAGAAGTCATTACAAAAGGGATAATTTAAGTCAAGAAAACTGGTACAGAAAAAAACCCTGCTGATATACTGACAAAAGTTTTCATTGGTTCCAAGTTTGAACACTGCCTAGATCTAGTAAAAGTGTGTAGAATTGGAAATTGAAGTTTTGATATAGAAATTTGGACATCTAAAAGACTAAAGCTAATTGTGAAGAACTAATATGGAGATTTGTAGAAAATGGTGGTCCTTCATAGTGTAAATAGCTAGGACAGTAGTATGACAACAATAGCAGTCAACAATAGAAGTAGTGTTTGCAGTAGCTTAAGTTTTTTTCTTTTATTAGGTGTCATGTAATGGTTAGTTAAGTGATAGGAACATAATTATATAGTTTTAATTGATAATTTTTACTTGCATCAAAAGCATGTTTTATGTGTTTATTCAAAATTACCCAAGTTTTCACCTTGTTTTCATGTTATCTAAGCTTTAACTAGGTATAAAGCAATTTGGAAGCAAAATGGATGAAAGCCAAGTGTCTAAAGGCTCAAAGTATCCTAAAATGCATCTTGTAGCAAGGCTAAAACACCCCAATCTCATAGCCATTTTCTTTATAAAAGTATATTGTTTTCAATATAAATCTTCTGTCTACTAGATTGGTATGTCATTTTCTTTTTTGTCCTTATTTATTTCCTGAATTTAATTTTAATTTCTAATTAATAACTAAATAGGTTTGGGTTCCTTTACTTAAGTATTATCAGTACATACATTGCATAGCGGAAGACTACACAATAAAATTTACTAGTAATATAGCAGAAGATAAAATTTCATTAATACAAATATATTTGTAACATCCGATCTAATTATGATTAAAGAGATATTTGATACTTATTAATTTAATGTTTCATGCTTGTGTATGTTGTATTAGTGCATATAGTTGCATTAGCCTAGGGACTAAATTGAAAGGAATTAAATGAAGGTTTAGTAAGAGGTGGTTAGGGACTTAATTGAAAAGGGAAAAGTAAGTGATTCCAAGAGTGCAAAATAGATGAGGGACCAAAGGGCAAATATGCAAACCCCTTTTAAACCCTAGCTGCAGCTAAAACTTCCACACAGTTCCAAACCTTCAGATTTTAGAGAGAGAAGCAGGAGGGGTGAGTAGAGAGAAAAAGGGGTGAGTTAGGGCAAAGAAGGGAGATTTTGCTGAAGGGAAGGGCTGATTGAAGCTAAAAATTAGTTCTACAGCAAGGGGGGATCATTTATAACACATCAAGCACACACATTTGTAAGGAATCAAGGTAGCAATCCATCCTAAACCCCTACCTTTTTCTGAAATGTTACTGTTGCTGGAAAATATGGATTTTTACATGTTTGAACTGAGATTGGGGTAAAATCTACATTTTTTTAATTTTATGATAACGTGTTTAATAGCATAAAAAGATTTTTTATTTGAAAAGAATAGTATTTTATCACATTTCCATTTAAATTGATCATACAATGCTTGCCAATTTATATTTATGAATAATGCAGTGTTTTTTTGATACATACCAAGAATGTAGAATTAAGTATTTTGGTGCTTGCACCATAATACATATTATTTTATTTTTAAACCCCAAATTTTTAAGCTACTAGAAAACTTGTGTTTCTCATTTATATGCTAATATGTATCAGATGCAGACGCTTAGCAGGGTCGGGGAGATAGAAGTTTCATTTAGTTAAAAGAAAAATTTTTGTAACCCCTATTTTGGGTCCTACTCTAGATATATTTTGGTTTAAAACTAAGACTATTCTTTTGGCTGTGTATATGAGACATAAATGGGTAATTGTTGGGGAAAAGGATATGTGAAGGACCAGTTCATTCCCATTAATTGTAAAGGGGTTTGAGTGATAGGATTGTTGTCTCCTGACTACTGATGGACGGGTACTTCATGTAACCCCATAATTTACTTAGCCTAAATTAATGGTCTTTAATTAAATGGATGGAATTAATGGTGTCATTAATGAATTGGTATGAATTTTTGGGTTTGCATAATTTAATGGGCCAAAATTATGATAAAAAGGTAAGCTTGCATGAGAACTTGGTGCTTAATTAAATTCTCTATTTTCCTTTTTAGCTACCTAGCCTAAATACCAAGACAGAAGTAAAATAAGATGCAACTATTTAAATATATACATAAGTGTACCTTGCATGTATCATGCATGAAAGAAGGGAATGGGAATTTTATTTCATGCATGGAAATTCCAAGTCACACGTGAAGTTGCAAAGGAAAGGAGACTAAAAGCATTAAAAAATTAGTATATATATATATATGCATGGGTTTCACGTGAACTAAGAGAAAGAAGAATGAAACACAAAATAACATATATTTGGATGAGCCTCACGTGAATTAGGAAGGAAAGAAGATACATAAACCATAGGTGGGACCAAGGGACAATAGGAAGGAGGAAGAGAAATTAATTTATGAATAAATATACATGCATCAATATGGTGCAGAATTTTATTTCAAAAAAAAAATGATATATGTAACAACCCCCTAATACGACATATACAATCCTCATCTGATTAGCGGAAGCATATGGGTTATTCTAAATCATTATTCCCTACGTGGGAACGTCAGGGGATCGCTACTGGTTGAGCGTAACCCAAATAGACTTTCCGTTGTCCATTCGGATTTCGTTCAACCCTAATTCACACGCAGCTAACTAATTATACATGCATACATCACAAATTACTCTGGAATGAAATCTAAAACTTATATACACGTCGCGTTATACATTCATACATATTCCGACTTAAATCCATAAATTTACAGCGGTAAACCTTACCGAAAATCCAGCAGAGTTTCCCCTATATTTCGATCATGTCCAAAATACAAAGAATCACCTGTTTATATTTACACACAAATTCAACAACAAAGAATAAACATAATCCACAGAAATCCATAAAAACAACGTCAATCCCATCAATACAATCAATATAAAACTCCTGATTTATACATGTACAACTGATCCAATCCATACAGAAAACATAAAGAACAGAACCCAGTATACAGTAGTATCATCAAAGAATATATATATATACAAGCAGATTCAAGCCTAAGCTAAGTTATTCTCCTATCTATCACCACGGCATCATCGTCTATCGTCTGGGCTCCTGTCCTTGTCCCTGTTCATCTGAGTAAACAACCTAATGAGATATAAAATCCCAGTAGAATAATTTACAATTCGAATATCATTAGAAAACTAGTTGAATACCCAGCAGTGCGAACACCGAAATCATCTTCCCGAAATTAGTTCAAAAATAGTGAGATACCTTATCTTTAAAATCGTTTAAACACATGGAAATCGCGGCAAGTAATCGAAATCATAAAAATCCATTTCTTTGAGAATCAGTCATCAAAATCAAGTAAAATCCCATGCCTGGTGTATCTAAATCCACATTGGTCACAAATCCGCTGTAACCAAGTCTAAATCATCATCTAATTGCACGTCGTCTAGAGAGAATACCTCTCTTATCGTTGGGTGTGATCCGTAACACCAATCACCCGAATCAAGCCTATATTGTGAGTGTGATCCGTAACACCAATCACTCACTCAAGGACCGAGTGAGAATCAACATCTAGGGCGTCCCCTAGCATGTGCACACACGCCAATTCTCATCCTCATACAATCTATTCGAACTCACATGCACTCGGTCGACTATTCCTCAGGGTTCTAGGGTATTACGCCTAAATCACAACGTTTCCCCGTGTAGGCTATCCCCCCTTATACTCCTTAAACCTTTCTTAGGGTCGTCCTGGTTTAACGCATAATCCCTAACTCAGTACAGGCTAAATCTGATAAAATAATCTCGTTTAAAAGCTCCCTGTACTAGGGATACTTAACGGCCGTCCCATACCGGCTATCAAGTACCCAACCCTAAGTAAATCCGTCCTAAAGGCATCTAAACTCGATAAACAAAGTGTCTAACATGCAATTAGGGTTTTCAGCACACAGGCATGCAATTTATCCCATCGAAAGCAGCACGTAAATCTATGCAAATCATCTAAATCATTTAGGTATCCACTAAGTGAAATCTAGAGTTCGGGAAGCGTAAATTATCCTACCTGGTCTCCTGTCGCTCCAAATCAAATCAGGACTTCACGAAATCTCAGTTTCTGGGTCCAATTAATTTCCTGGACATGAAATTAAATATTCAACTTCGTCACGTCATCCATTTTTCGATCCTAAATCCGTTTACGCTAATACCTAGGTCAATTTATTGCCAAATTACGTTCGGCGGCCATTTCAGTAATATACCATTAGTTTTTGGGAAATCAGACCTTACCAATGGGATCGGACGATGGAATTCTGCGTCGGGGTGGTCTCGGTTTCTCTCGATGCACGTCCAGAAACTTCAGCACAGCGGCGCACGGCGGCGTATAGCGGAGGGGTGCGGTTTGCCTCGAAAATCACACCACCGTGAAGCCCGCAAGTCCAGGAGTCTGAATCTGGTGGTGGCGCGGCGGTTCACACCCATTTGGATGGCATTTTCTGGCCACGAAAATTCTCGCACGGCGGACAGAGATTCCCTCAATCCGAGTGCGTCCGGCCTCCATTCGACGTTGACGAGCTGCTAGAGGAAGCTGGCAGCTCGGGCTACACGGTGGTGGGGGCGGTGATGGTCAACGGAAATGGATGGCGGCGATCTGAGCTGGTGAAGTTTCGCACGGTGGAGGAGAAAGATGGCATTTTTCTGGCGACTCTGGCGGCCATTGGTGGCAGTGGGTGGTTGGTGGAGGTTGTGGGCAGTGAGGGCTGTCGGTTGGTGTCCTTGGTGGCGGCCCACGGTGGCTGTGGTGGCAGTTAACGGTGGAGGAAGGGAGAGAGAGAGGAGAGAGAAAGTGTGGTGAGGAGAGAGAGAGAAATGAGAGAAATAGAGGGAATTCATAAAATTTAAAGCCTCCGGGGATGATTCTGACTTTTCCCGGGCCACCCGGGGATGTTTTAGGGTGTCGACATCCTTCCAGACATTGGCACGCATTTCCATGCGAAGGTTTTGGCCTCCATCAGTGGAATTGATGCACGAAACATCTGTTGTCAGTTTCCGATCGCCGAATTGCATTTCTTTCCCTTTGATCGTGTTTCTAACTTCGAACGACCTTCTGTGTCAAGTCATTATCCTCGAAAGTCATGCCAGGCTTCTTTTGATGGAAATTAGCGTCAAAAATTAAATTTTATCTTTTAAAATCCTTTAAAACTCTTTCAAATCCTTTCGGTTGTTACATTCTCCCCCCTTTAAGAGAAATTTTGTCCCCAAAATTCATACCTGTAAACAATTCTAGGTATTTTTGCCTCATTTCTTCTTCTTTCTCCCACGTCATCTCCTGTGATGCTACATCCTGCCAAAGTACCTTAACTAAAGGGATCATTTTACTTCGAAGTTTCTTAGTCTTATAGTCAAGGATTTGAACAGGAGTAGATTCATAAGTCAAATTTTCCTTTAATATTATTGGTTGATTCCCTAATACATGCGCAGGATCTGGGACGTATTTACGAAGTTGGGAGACGTGGAAAACATTATGTAGATTGGACAAATAGGGAGGTAAAGCAATTTGGTAGGCAACGGGACCGACTCTTTGTAAAATTTGGAATGGTCCTAGGAATCTAGGACTTAGTTTCTTAGTCCTTATCTGTCTACCAATACCCGTGGTGGGGGACACTCTCAAAAATACGTGATCTCCCTCATTAAATTCCAAAGGCCTTCTTCTCTTGTTGGCATAGGATTCTTGACTTTGTTGGGCAATTCTCATCTTTTCCCTGATCATTTTAATTTGATCAGTGGTTTCTTGTACCATTTTGGGTCCCAACAGTGCACTCTCCCCCATTTCTACCCAACTTAAAGGTGACTTACAGCTTCTCCCATACAGAGCCTCATACGAGGCCATACTGATGGTAGAGTGATAACTGTTGTTGTATGCAAACTCTATCAATGGCAGGTGTTTATCCCAACTTCCTTTCTGCTCAAGCACACAAGCCCTTAACATGTCTTCTAGGGTTTGAATAGTCCTCTCAGGCCGTCGATCTGAGGATGGTAGGCTGTGCTAAATTTAAGTTGGGTTCCTAAGGCTTGCTATAGGGATTGCCAGAATCTTGAAGTAAACCTAGGGTCTCGATCAGATACTATACCTGACGGTATTCCATGCAATCTCACGATTTCCTTAAGGTATACTTCGGCTAATTTTTCCATGGAATAGCGCACCTTGACAGGTAAAAATTGCGCAGATTTGGTCAACTGATCCACTATTACCCAAATGGCATCAAATCCTGCTGGTGTTCTAGGTAATCCTACCACGAAATCCATAGTGATCTGATCCCATTTCCTCTCTGGTATCTCCAATGGTTTTAGTAGCCCTGCGGGTTTCTGGTGTTCTATCTTAACCTATTGACAAATCAGACAGGCATTCACGTAGTTTGTGATATCCTTCCGCATACTGGGCCACCAAAAATTCCTCTTTAAATCCTGATACATCTTGAAAATACTGGGGTGAATAGTATAATGGCTTCTATGAGCTTCTGCTAACACTTTTTCCTTTAGTTCCTGATGGTTCGGGATCACTACCCTCTTTCTAAACATCAAAACCCCATCAGGTGCTAATCCAAAGTCAGGTTGGTCTGCGTATGCTTCCAAGGATTCATCCTCAAGTTGGGCTTGTCTAATTAATTCTCTCAATTCACAGGTTATTAAAAAGTCACTCATCACTAATCTTTATGAAGCGAGATTACGTTGAGGCTAAGATTCCCAAAATCCTCAAGTAACCTCATCTCACCAATCATTAAACTAGCCAATTGTAGTGACTTTCGACTCAATGCATCTGCCACAACATTTTCTTTTCTTGCATGATACTTTAACTTAAAATCAAAGTCTTTCAAGTATTCTACCCACCTACGCTGCCTCATGTTTAATTCCTTCTGATCAAACAAATACCTAAGGCTCTTATGATCACTATACACCTCAAATATCGCGCCATATAGGTAATGTCTCCAAATCTTTAGGGCAAACACAACGACAGCTAGTTCTAAGTCATGAGTGGGATAGTTCTCCTCTGCAGGTTTCAATTGTCGCGATGCATAAGCCATAACTTTCCCATCCTTCATCAAAACACAACCTAGGCCTCTCAAAGATGCATCTGTGTATACAGTAAAGGGTTCTAGGGGTTTCAGAATAATTAGTACAGGAGCGGTGGTTAATTTCTCTTTCAGAATTTGAAAACTAGTTTCACACTGTTCGCTCCATTCAAAATCTACCCCTTTTCGAGTCAACCGGGTCAATGGCACAGCTATCTGAGAAAATCCTTGAATGAATTTTCGATAATAGCCAGCCAAACCCAGGAAACTCCTAATCTCAGTAACCGTTCTAGGTCGATCCCAGTCTAATACTGCTTCAATTTTCTTTGGGTCGACCGTTATCCCTTCCCCATTTACCACGTGTCCTAAGAATTTCACTTCTTCTAACCAAAACTCACATTTCTCCAACTTTGCATACAGTTGTTTCTCTTCCAGTATCTGTAGCACCGTGCTAAGATGCTGGGCATGTTCTTCGTGAGTCTTGGAATAGACTAGAATATCATCAATGAATACCACAACAAATTGATCTAAATAGGGTCTGAAAATCCTGTTCATATAATCCATAAAAACAGCGGGTGCATTCATTAATCCAAACAGCATCACTAAAAACTCATAGTGGCCGTATCTTGTCCTGAATGCTGTCTTAGGAATATCCTCCTCTCTAACTCTAATCTGGTGGTATCCAGATCTTAAATCTATCTTAGAAAATACAGTCGCGCCTTGCAACTGATCAAACAAGTCATCGATACGTGGTAATGGGTATTTATTCTTGATGGTCACCTTATTCAATTGCCGGTAATTAATACACAATCTTAAACTCCCGTCTTTCTTCTTTACGAATAAGACCGGAGCTCCCCATGGTGATACACTTGGCCTAATAAACCCCTTCTCTAACATATCTTCGATTTGAACCTTTAATTTTCTTAATTCTGCTGGGGCTATACGATATGGCGTCATGGCTATTGGACCTGCTCCCAGAATCAGGTCAATGGTGAATTCTATCTCCCTAGGTGGTGGCAGTTTGCTGATTTCCAAAGGAAATACCTCCGAAAAGTCACTAACGATTGAGATTTGACTTAGTCTATCCTGCAACTCTACCTCAGAGAGATTAAGGTACATATCACCTATTTCACAAGCCCTGTCACTCCCTCGCACAGGCACGTTATCCAGATAAGTAATTGTCCCTTCGGAACAATTCAACAAGACCTGATTCCTAGTCAACCAATCCATTCCCAAAATAATGTCGATCCCTGACAATGGTATACACACTAGGTCCACAAGAAATAAAGTATCTTCAATGGTTAAGGGGCAATTCAGGCAAATTCGTGGGGACATAGTGGCCTCTCCCAAGGGTGTGGATATGTATAGGTCACAGGGCAGGGTTTGAACAGGTAATCTTATTCTTTCTACGCATGCATCAGCAATAAATGAGTGCGTAGCACACGAATCAAACAATACTATCAAAGAAAAATTATAAATTTTACCTCTACCCTGCATCAAGCTCGAAGACCTGTCGACATTGGCAGCATTCATAGTAAAAACTCTCCCTAGAGCCTGTGGTCTCCACCTGGGATGTCGGTGATTCCGGTGGAAGGGCGATGCACGGCCATGTGTCCTGCACCTCCACATCTGTAACACTGAAGTGGAGTTTGATGCCAGCAGGGTTGATTCGGATGTCTGGTACCACACTTCGGATAAGGAGCATTATCAGGTCGCCTCCCACTGCTACTAGAATCCCCTGGTTGCGGTTTAAACATACCACTTCTCACATTAAGATTCCTGGGTGCTTGTCTGGGCCGGTTCCCTGTTCGCTGTGTCATATTATGAGTCTGTCTCTGTTCTAGATTCTTACTCAGAATTTGGCACTTATTCACCAGTGTGGCAAAGTCTCGAATCTCCAGGGTAGCTAACTGAGTCTTCATAGGTAAATCTAGGCCTTCTTCTAGTTGCTTCGCTTTCCAAAACTCATCGTAATGCATTTGCAGGTAAGTGGAGTATCGTGATAATTCTTCAAACTGTTTCAGATACTCGTCAAATGGCCTGCCTCCCTGTGTGAGCTCCAGGAACTGTGCTTCCTTTGCTTGTTTCACGCTCTCAGGGATATATTGATCCATGAAGACTCTCTTGAAAGATTCCCAAGTTAGTGGAATGCCTCGGCTCTCCATCAGTTGTTGGGCATCTGTCCACCAAAGTTCCGCTTCACCTTTCAGCATGTACGTTGCATATGTGACTTTCTGTTCATCGTTGCACTGCAACAACCTGAAAATCTTTTCAATTTCTTTTACCCAAGTTTCCACAACAGCTGGATCGAAGGCACCTGTAAACGGAGATGGACCTGCTCTCTGAAACTCGATCCATCCCTGATATAGTGGGTTTACATGTTAAGTGGCTCCGTCATTTCTCGTCTGTCTATCTTCCTGCTGCTATCTCATTACATTAGCGCTGGTAGTGGCCTGATCTCTCATCGCATCGGCCATCAACCAGATGGATTCCATCATGTCACGCATGTTGACCTCAGTCTCCATGCTACCACTACCCGAAGCACCCTGATTCCTGTGTCTTGGCCTTCCTCTGGGCCTACGGGTGGCATCCCTGCTAGATTCTGCCATACTTATCTGACACAAAAAATAAACAAATCAGTTATACAGCAACAGTTAACAGAAATACATTAAATTCATTCCGTTCATTATCAATTCAAATCAGGTCCTATCATTCCAGAGTTAAATCAATCAAAACCCTAAAGCTGCAAGCCCAAAGATTCAAAGTCCTAGGCCCACTAAACCAGAAGATCCGACAAACTGGGCTCTGATACCATAATTGTAACAACCCCCTAATACGACATATACAATCCTCATTTGATTAGCGGAAGCATATGGGTTATTCTAAATGATTATTCCCTACGTGGGAACGTCAGGGGATCGCTACTGGTTGAGAGTAACCCAAATAGACTTTTCGTTGTCCATTCGGATTCCGTTCAACCCTAATTCACACGCAGCTAACTAATTATACATGCATACATCACAAATTACTCTAGAATGAAATCTAAAACTTATATACACGTCACGTTATACATTCATACATATTCTGACTTAAATCCATAAATTTACAGCGATAAACCCTACCAAAAATCTGGCAAAGTTTCCCCTATATTTCGATCATGTCTAAAATACAAAGAATCACCTGTTTATATTTACACAGCCAGTCCAACAACAGCAATAAACATAATCCACAGAAATCCATAAAAATAGCGTCAATCCCATCAATACAATCAATATAAAACTCCTGATTTATACATGTACAACTGATCCAATCCATACAGAAAACATAAAGAACAGAACCCAGTATACAGTAGTATCATCAAAGCATATATATATACAAGCCGATTCAAGCCTAAGCTAAGTTATTTTCCTGTTTATAACCACGGCATCATCGTCTATCGTCTGGGCTCCTGTCCTTGTCCCTATTCATCTGAGTAAACAACCTAATGAGATATAAAATCCTAGTAGAATAATTTACAATTCGAATATCATTAGAAAACTAGTTGAATACCCAGCGGTGCGAACACCGAAATCATCTTCCTGAAATTAGTTCAAAAACAGTGAGATACCTTATCTTTAAAATCGTTTAAACACATGGAAATCGCGGCAAGTAATCGAAATCATAAAAATCCATTTCTTTGAGAATCAGTCATCAAAATCAAGTAAAATCCCATGCCCGATGTATCTAAATCCACATTGGTCACAAATCCACTGTAACCAAGTCTAAATCATCATCTAATTGCACGTCGTCTAGAGAGAATACCTCTCTTATCGTTGGGTGTGATCCGTAACACCAATCACCCAAATCAAGCCTATATTGTGAGTGTGATCCATAACACCAATCACTCACTCAAGGACCGGGTGAGAATCAACATCTAGGGCGTCCCCTAGCATGTGCACATACGCCAATTCTCATCCTCATACAGTCTATTCGAACTCACATGCACTTGGTCGGCTATTCCTCAGGGTTCTAGGGTATTACGCCTAAATCACAATGTTTCCCCGTGTAGGCTATCCCCCCTTATACTCTTTAAACCTTTCTTAGGGTCGTCCTGGTTTAACGTGTAATCCCTAACTCAGTACAGGCTAAATCTGATAAAATAATCTCGTTTAAAAGCTCCCTGTACTAGGGATACTTAACGGCCGTCCCATACCGGCTATCAAGTACCCAACCCTAAGTAAATCCGTCCTAAAGGCATCTAAACTTGATAAACAAAGTGTTTAACATGCAATTAGGGTTTTCAGTATCCTTACCAATGGGATCGGATGATGGAATTATGCGTCGGGGTGGTCTCGATTTCTCCCGATGCACGTCCAGAAACTCCGGCACGGCGGCCCACAGCGGTATACGGTGGCGCACGCAAAGGGGTGCAGTTTGCCTCGAAAATCACACCACGGTGAAGCCCGCAAGTCCAGGAGTCTGAATCTGGTGGTGGCGTGGTAGTTCATGGCCATTTGGATGGCATTTTTCGGCCACAGAAATTCTCACACGACGAACTGAGATTCCCTCGATTCAAACGCGTCCGGCCTCCGTTCGACGTCGGCGAGCTACTGGAGGAAGCTGGCAGCTCAGGCTACACGGTTTTGGCGTTTTTCTGGTGACTCTGGAGGCCGTTGGTGGCCGTGGGTGGTTGCTGGAGGTTGTGGGCAGTGAGGGCTGTCGGTTAGTGTCCTTGGCGGCAGCCCATGGTGGTGGTGGTGGTGGTTCACGGTGGAGGAAGGGAGAGAGAGAGGAGAGAGAAAGTATGGTGAGGAGAGAGAGAGAAATAGAGGGAATTCGTATAATTTAAAGCCTCTGGGGACGATTCTGACTTTTCTCGGGCCACCCGGGGATGTTTTAGGGTGTCGGCATCCTTCCAGGCATTGGCACGCATTTCCATGCAAAGGTTTTGGCCTCCGTCAGTGGAATTGACGCACGAAACATCTGTTGTCAGTTTCTGATCGCCGGATTGCATTTCTTTCCGTTTGATCGTGTTTCTGACTTCAAACGACCTTCTGTGTCAAGTCATTATCCTCAAAAGTCGTGCGAGGCTTCATTTGATGGAAATTAGCGTCAAAAATCAAATTTTATCTTTTAAAATCCTTTAAAACTCTTTCAAATCTTTTCGGTTGTTACAATATATATATACACTACTACACGGCTAGTAGTCTTTGGAAGGGTGGGGAAAGAATAGCTATTTAAGACACATGAACAAGCACACATGAATTAAGGTTGGGAAGAAGAAATAAAAGTGTGCAATAATTAAACAAATGTGCAGCAATTTTTTTTGTTGCTTGTAAGAGTGGACAATCTAAATTTGCAAGGAAGGGAAATACCAAGAGTGCAAGGAAAGGCAAAGTGTACTTGCAAGTAAGTACACTTTGTTCAAAAGTATATATATATATACATATCAAAAGTGTGCAGAATTTTTCTTTTAGAAAAAAAATATATGCAATTGGAACCTTCACACACACCTACACGCCACCTAAGCCAAGAAAGAGACAAGAGGGAAATTGAAAAGTTGATTTTCACGCTACATGTAAAGGGAGGTAGAGAAAGGGAATTGGAATTCTAGTCTCACAAGGAGACATACACACGTAAGGTAGGGAAGAAAAAAAAAGAGAGAAAAGAAAACAAAGAGGTGGGGTGGCGTGAAGTCAGGGAAAAGAAAAAAATGGGAAGACATCCCAAGAAAGCCACACACACACCCACACGTGAGGAAAGGAAAGAAAAAAAAGAGAAAAGAGGAGAGAGTAGCGTGAGATAAGGAAAACCCACTCTTGAGAAATACATGCAACAATTTCATGTGAAGAAGGAAAAGAAAAGAGGATTTCAAGAGTCTTGGGAGAGCAATTGGAAGAGTGACCACGTGAAGCACAAGGAATTAGGAGAAGGAAGAAGCAAAAGTGATTAAAAGGCAAGGAGCAAGGAAAGCAAGGTAGGTTAACAATTCAAACTTTTGTTCCATGTTCTAGCTATGCAATCCAATGTCTATATTCAAGTTTTCCATGGAACTTAGGTTGTCTCTACATTCTTGATTTAAATGTATGGTTGTTAGCTAGCATGTGTGGTTATGAAATTGTTGATGGATGGAATAGCATGAGGATATTGTTGGATTATGGATTAGGGTTAGAAGTTGTGACGATCACAAAGGAAAGAAACCCTAATCTTTGATGTGTATTAAGTAAAGAACAATAAGAAAGGAAATGGAATTGCCAAATGAATAAAACTCCCTTGGCCAAGTCCATGATATTCATTCTTGGAATTTTATAAGCTATGCATTACGACTTTAAATCAAAGTATGGAAATTATTAGAGTTTTCGGAAATAATATGTGCATTTGAAATTAATTTCCAAGAGAAAGAAATTGTTATGGAATTTATTAGAATTTTTAGAAAGAAATTGTACAATGGAATTTATTTTCCAAGAAAAAGACATTATTATGAAAATTATTAGAGTTTTTAGAAAGAATATGTACATTTAAAATTAATTTCCAAGAGAAAGAAATTGTTATGAGATTTATTAGGATTTTTGGAAAGAAATTGTACATTGGAATTTATTTTCCAAGAAAAAGAAATTATCATGGAAATTATTAGAGTCCTTAGAAAGAATATGTGCATTTGGAATTAATTTCCAAGAGAAGAAATTGTTATGGAATTTATTAAAATTTTAGAAAGAATTTGTACATTGGAAGTTATTTTCCAAGAAAAAGAAATTATTAGGGAAATTATTAGAGCTTTAAGAAGAAAATGTACATTGGAATTAAATTCCAAGAAGAATAAATTTTTATGGAAATTACTAAAATTTTTAGAAAGAAAATGTACATTGGAAATTAATTTCCTAGAAAAGGAAAGTAATATTGAAATCATTAGAATTTTATAAGAGATAGACCTTAGAAATTACTTCTACGAGAAATAGAAATTTATTACTTAAACATTGCAATTTCCCATAAGAAATGTATTTTTGCATTAAACTTACAAGAAAAAGAGAATTTCCCTTGAAAAACTAACAAACAATTTCAAAGGTGGCCAAGTGCCCACCTAGTGCCCAAGTGTGCACTATGACCCTAGGTGGTAGCCCAGTGTCCACATAGTGCCTAAGTGTGCAAAATGACCCTAGGATGGTGGCCAAGTGTCCACATAGTGCCCAAGTGTGCACAATGACCCTAGGAAGGTGGCCAAGTGTCCACATGTGCCCAAGTGTGCACAAAGAATTTTAAAGGTGGCCAAGTGTCCACGAGTGCCCGAGTGTGCACAACTAAAGTGTAACAACCCCTAAATCCACAATATACTATCCTCTATCTAAGTAGCGGAAGCATGAGTTTTCAAAATAGTTTTTCCCGATATGGGAACGTCAGGGGATCGCTACTAGTTGAGCGTAACCCAAATAGAATTTTTTGTCGTCCATTCAGATTTCGTTCAACCCTAAGTCAAATTGCAGCTATACTAAGTATACATACAATCACCACAATAAGCTCTGGAATATTAAATCTAATAATCGTAAATCAAGCATACATACATTCACATGAAATCCATCAAAATTTCAAATTTAAGTTGTAAATTCTTGCCAAAACTCCGATAGAGTTTCCCCTGTATTTTGAACGTTACCCAGATACAAATAGTTATCTGATTCCAAAATATTCATCGAATATAATTCAATCCAACAGGTAAAACCAATAACAACCAGAAACTGCCAGTAAATACATAAATCCAGCAACAGAATCATCAACATTATATATATACAATCAGATTCAAGCCTAGGACTAAGCTTCACGTCTGTCTGTTATCAAATGTCTGCCCAGCTATCTTCTAGGCCCCTTTCTTTGTTCATCTGAGCAAACAACTTCATGAGATATTTAAATCTCAGTTGAGTAATTTATAGTAGTTACATATTCAAAAACTAGTTGCATGCCCAACGGTGTAAACACCGAAAACAACTTCTCGTGTTCATTTCGAAAATCAATGAAATACCTTATCTTTTAAAATAGTTAAATAGCACAGAAAACAATGCAATTTTTCAATGAATATAAAAGCATGTTTCTCTAAAAATCTGTAATCAAAATCAAATCAATTCTCATGCCCGGGATTTCTAAATACAAGTTGGCCACAGACCTTACGTGACCGTATCTGAATCTATCTAATTTCATATCATCTGGAGAAAATCCATATCTTATCGTTGGGTGTGATCCATAACACCAATCACCCGAAATCTTACCTATATTGTGAGTGTGATCCGTAACACCAATCACTCACTCAAGGACCGAGTGAGAATCAACATCTAGGGTGTCCCCTAGCATGTGCATATATGCCAATTCTCATCCTCATACAGTCTATTCAGAATCACATGCACACGGTCGACTGTTCCTCAGAGTTCAATGGTATTATGCCTAAATCACAACGTTTCCCCGTATAGGCTATCCCCCCTTATACTCCTTAAACCTTTCTTAGGGTCGTCCTGGTTTACCGCGTAATCCCTAATGAATGCAGGCTATATCTAGTTAAAACGAAATATTTATAAAATCTCCTACACTCGGAATACTTAACGGCCATCCCATACTGGTTTTTAAGTACTCTACCCTAAGTCAATCCGTTCCTGTGGCATCTAAATCCGATAGCCAAATCGTCTAACATGCAATAGACAATACAAGCACACAGGCATGAAATTATATCTATCGAAAGTAGCACTCATTTCTATGCAATCAATCTAAATCATTTAGGTGTTCACAGAATCAGTCTAAAGTTTGGGAAGCGTAAACTACCCTACCTGGTTTTCGTTTGCTCCTAATCAATCCGAGACTTCTCGTATCCTTGGAATCTGAGCCTAATCAATTTACTGGGAAATTTAATTAATACTTTAGTCTGTTACATGATCAATTTCACTTTCTTAAGTCCAATTACACGTTTTTCTAAGCCTATAGGTTTCTATACAGATTCGGCATCCAATTCAGTCAAAAATACATTGAATTAGGGCGATTTAGATCATACCAGGGGTTCCGATAGGTGGGGATTTGCTTCTGCCGTCCTTCTAACTTCTCTGGCAGTGGCATACAGCAGAGTACAGCGGCGCATGGCAGCTCACGATGTCACACGACAGAGGGGTGCGATTGTGGTCAAAAATTACACCAGAGTCAAGCCCTCAAGATGAGGAGTCCAAATCTAGGGTTAGCACGATGGTTCTTAGTCGTTAAGGTGGCATTTTCCAGCAATGAAACTTCATCCACGACAGACAAAAATCTCCTCGATCTGAGCGCGTGGCGGCTCCGTTTGATGGCTACGAGCTGTAGGAGGAAGCTGGCAGCTCAGCCTTCACAATGGCAGGGTAGTGACTGCAAACGACGTCGAACGGTAGAGATCACGGCGGTGCAAGAAATTCGCAATCGAGGAGGAAAATGGAGTTTTTTTGGTAAGGGTGGCGGCCGTTGGTGGCTGTGGGTGGCTGCTGGAGGTTGAGGGTGGTGAGGCGCGTCAGTTGGTAGGTCAGACAGTGGCCCAGGGTGGTAGTGGTGGCTGTGCACGGTGGTGAGAGGAGGAGAGAGAAGAGAGAGAAATTAGAGTGAAGAGAGAGAGTGTAGGTGGGAAAATAAGGGAAATTGTGGCATTTAGGGAGTTAAAGCTTCCGGGGGCGATTCCATCTTTTGCCACATCAACTGAGATAACTTTTAGATGCTGTCTTCGATCTGGTCGTGGGCATAATTTCTCATGCAATTGTTTTGGCCTCTGTTTGAGGAACCGAAGTCTGAAACTCTGTCTATCAGGTTCTTAACGTTGGGCTATTTTTTTTACATCATATAAGGTTTCTAACTCTGAAAAATTCCCTGATTTCAATTGAAATCCTAGAAAATCATGCCAGAAATCAAATTTAAAGAATCACGATCAATTTTATTTAGTTTAGCATTTTAAAAATTCCATTTATTACATAAAGTACATAGAAAATTTAAGAAGGATAAGCTTAAATAAATTGTTACTGTTATGATAATGTAAGTCACAACATGAGTATTTACAAGTATGTTGTTTTCATCCTATTAACATTTTAATTGATCACATATTGCTTGCCAGTTATATTGTGAATTATACTATATTTTATTCTAGGAATGTAGAATTACTATTTTGGTGCTTGCACCTAATGCATATTAGTTGTTTTAAAACTGAATTGTTAAGCTACTGGGAAACTTGCATTTCTCATTATATGCTAATATGTATCAGATGCGGATGCATGGTTGGGCCGGGAGTTCGAGTTCTTTTTGGGTTAAGAAATGTTTGTAACCCCTATTTTTTGTTTTGGTCCTAGTCTAGACATACTCCAGATAGAGCTAGGATTATTCTTTTGGCAGTAGTCTTGAGATGTATTTATGAAAGAACAGGGGAAGGGATAGGTAAAGGACCGATCCGTCTTGGAAATTTGTAAAGGGAGTTGAGTGACAGATTGTTGTCTCCTAACTTCCTATGGATGGGTGCTTCGCATATCCTGATACATGTTTACAGTAATGTACTTGGACATTGTGGAACTTATCTCGTTGAAATGTATGAAAGTTTAAATTTCACTGTGTAGCATAGAATTTCTTTTATTTCGCTGTGCATATAAGTTTTAATCTAAGCCAAAGATTCCGAACCTAATCCGCTTAATATAATTCAATGGTATAACTGCTCAGACTTTAACTAAATAAAGGATAAAGATAATGTACCAAACATATCTGTTTATATCATAATTAATGATAATACTAGATAGGGGCGTTACACTTCATATATCCCGGATACATGTTTACAAAGAATGTAATGGACAATTATTGAACATTATTATTTGAATGATATGAAGTTTTAAATTTCCACTGTATAGTATAATATTTTAATTTTCGCTGTGCATATGAGATTTAATCTGAGCAAAAAAACCCAAACCTAATCCACTTAAATAAAACTTAATGGTATAAGTGCTCAGACTTAATAAAGAAAGGATAAGAATAATGTACCGAACTTATCAGTTTACATCAGAGGAAGTGTAATACTAGATAAGGGCATTACACCTTCAGCATTGATCAATTTTATTTTATATTCTAAATTCTAATAATGTGGATTGATATATTAAAACATTTGAAAGCTTGAGATGAGTGTGTATCTAGAAGAAGATATATCCTCTACGGTAAAAACAAGAATTTCAAACAAGTTTGAAGTTTATGGGAACTATGTGTGTACAATTTCCCATAAAACACTCTAAGCTTAAGGCTTTTGTAAATTCAAGAAAACCGTGGGAATTGCTTAAATGACAAAGCCAAGGGAGAAGAGAATTAGCATCCAATTTCAATTTTATGAATTTTAATTAAATTAACACCTTTAGAGCACAAAAAGGAGGGAGAACTGAGTGTAAGACTACTTGTCTCAATAATATTCTCTTGCAAGAAACTCTATTTCCTTCTAGCTCAAATTCAATCAATAGTTTATGACTTCATGTACTCAACAATTTTACCCTTCCCTAGTCTCATTAAACTGTTCCTCCCAATTATCAAATTTGGTGGCATTATCTAAAAATTTCAATTACTTGATATTAGTACAATCCCACCTAGTGGGAAAAAGCTTAGTTTTATGTTGTTATTGTATTTAGAATTTCTATAGGTCTACAACAAAACTAATCCTCTCAAAATCCTTTTATTTTTCCATGATACATGTACAAATTCACTACGAAGTATTACAATTAACAACTACATCTAAAACCATTAAAAATCACACAAGGAGATGCATTTGGAAACTCGGATCCACATGAGAACTAAAAAGCCACCAAGATAAGGCAGGAAATGTATATATATATGCTATTTAGTGCTTGCAGTAATGAGAGGGCATTCGGTATGCATGTTGTAGTTCAAAGACATAACTATGAGACAATCATCAAGAAGAAACAATTTGTAAAGGGTGTATTGCACATCAAAATTTACACCATATGAGTGTGAAACACTACTCTTTAGTAGGTAGTTTTTGAAAATTTGTATGCTTTGTATTCTTGTTATACCAACATTTTAAGGGTAGGCTTCTTAGTTACCCTAACATATTATTAATACGAATTACTTTACTCAATTGAGACAAACCTATTAATATATTAAACCACAGTAGTGGTATCTTTAAAAAGGCTCCTCAAGACCAGCATTAGTTCTAGTCCTAGGATACTGTCAAGTAAACTGCATAGACCAATCATGAAAATATGTGCTCACAAAAGTTGCGTTACCATGATTACAAGAAATAAGAAAACCAAACTCTAACCCAGTATAAATGAGATCAAGAAAAACAAGTTCTGCTATCATAATTACAAGAAATGGCATACCATTACCTTTATACTCAACCACTACTAAAAACACAAGCAAACCAATCTCTATTATGTGTGTACAATAGGCATAAAAGAATGAAAAAACTATTAAACTAATAGGCATACAGGATGACCTTCCAACAGAGACATTCCCCTTCAATACACAAAAATAACCCTAATCCCACCTTCACAAGCAAATGAAGAACAGACACTACCGAATGTTCAACTGAACCCTAAAAATAATTCCAACCCCAAAAACAAATCAAACCCCACAAATCATCTTTAAACCCACAAACCAATCAAAATTGAAAAGCAAGAAATCAATAGATGAAAACTCATTGAAACCATCAAACGATTTGGTTGAACGAGTGAACAGATTGAAATTGTCAAGCTGTGTGAAATGATTGAGTGAAGGAGAGTGAAGGAGAATGAGAGCGAGAGTGAAAAGTGATGAGTGAGAATAGGACAAGTGAGAGTTTCCTGACCAAATTGGCACCCACAACCAAATCGAGAACCACAAACATATGAAAATATTGAAACCCCACAAACATTTCCAAGCATACAAAAAAATCAAAACCACAATAATTTCCAAACCCACAAACTAATAAAAAATTAAAATGAAGAAATTGACAAACGAAAACTCACCGAAGGAGACGCTTTTATCTACTTCATCGTCTAAAATGGCAACCAAAATCACTAAATGATTGGTTGAATGAGTGAACCACGACTGAAACTGTCAAGCTGTGGGAACGAGAATAAGAGCGAGAGCGAGCACGAGAATGAGAATGAGATCGAGACTGAGAGCGAGCGTGATAATGAGAGCGAGAACAAGAACGAGGACGAGTAAATGTGTAAAAATGAGAGAAATAGTTTGAGAAGAGGGAAATAACGTGCCAGAAGGAGCAAAAATCTCTGAAAATTTGTGGCAGTTTAAAAGCACCGTAAATGGAACCAAATGCCAAAAAATTAAAAATTTAGTGACGCTTTACTAGCTGCTACAAATTTTCAATTTAGTGACGCTTATTAAACCGCCAAAATGTGCTATACTATCATTTTCTGGCACCTAAGAACTGTTGGAAAATTTTTCTTTTTTAAAAAATTTTTAATTATATTTTGTGACGCTTTCCAAACTGTCGATAAATGAAACATTTACTGACGCTTAGTTCACTGCCACTATATGCTAGGTTAGTCACACTTTGCGATGCCTATTAACCGCCACGAAATGTATTTTTCTTTAAAAGAAAAAAAATTTCAATTTTTTGACACTTTAACTATTGCAAAATGAGAAAAACCACTACAAAATGATGTCACTTACCGACACTTCTTAAAACGCGACAAAAGGTGCAATTTAGTGGCTGTTTAAATGAGCTGCTGCAAAAGAACTGCTGCTAAATGCTATTTTTTTTGTAGTGCATATATATAGCATAAGGGAAAGGGAGAGCATCTTGAAAAAAATTAAGACAAACCACAAACATATTCAGTGGAGGGGAAGGAGCTAAGGAGCAAGGGAAATTCAAATGGAAAGCTAAGATAATTCCATTTTAGTTCATCCTTGAGGTAGCTTAGCAATTCTTTTGATTTTGTTCCATGGTTTAGTATATATTCGTCATTTTTTCCAAGCTTTCAAGGAACATTAGTTCTTCTCTACATTCTTGATGATATGAATGTCATGTTGGGTAAACTTGTATGGTAAATTTTTAGGTTTTTTGATGTGCTAAAGTGGATATTGTTGTTTTATAGAAGGCTTATTGTTGAAAGGAAAATTCAGCATGTATGATAGAAAGCCCTAACTTAAGATAATGCTGGAAAATTTGTGTTCTTGTATGGTTAATAGATGTTTTAAGTTAGGGATACCAAACTAAAGATCTTTAGCTAGCGTATGATGAAAAATTTGATGTCTCCTTTGGTGTCTTGCCAATCTGAAAATGGCTTTGGTAAGGTAGGAAATCTTTTAAGGAGAATTGTGTAAGGGAGGTTATAGTTCGGTTTGGCAAAGAGAAAGAAAGAAATATGGTTAATTAAGTTATAGTTAATTAGTTCACCTTTTTGCACATAATAAGGTCTCATATTATTATTAAAATGTAAAAATGGAGGAGAGTAAGCCTTAAATTTACTATGTAGCATGAACCAAGAAAGTAAGTAGAATAAATGGTTAATGGCAATGGTTACACAAATTAAATGTGGGAGAAAGTACCCTAAAAATTAATGCATAATGTCATTAAGTTTAACTTATGGTAAGGATAGGAAAATATGGCAATTTGACATGAAAAATCCTAAGTTTGATTTTTTTTATGGTAGCCAAAACACATATTTTATTTCAAATCTTGGTGGCCGAATCACTATGCTAATAATGAATGCATTAGAATGTACCTTACGAGGGCTAATTGCAAGAGAGATTAAAATGATAAAATGAAAGGAATTGTAGTTGCTATGTGTATGTATATGTGACCTAGTGAGGTGTGATTGAAGCTGCTTCACACCGATGACCTAGTGCTTGCAATCATTTTATAAAGGTGACAAAGTGTCCACAATTCTTGAAGTGTGACCGACGATACTTCACACTTGTGACCTAGTGAGGTGTGACTGAAGGTGCTTCACACTGATGACCTAGTGTTCACAATCAGTTTATAAAGGTGGCCAAGTGTCCATAATTCTCAAAGTGTGACCGAAGGTGCTTCACACTTGTGACATAGTAAGGTGTGACCAAAGGTGCTTCACACTAGTGACCTAGTGTTCGCAATTATTTTATAAAGGTGGCCAAGTGTCCACAATTTTTGAAGTGTGACCGAAGGTGCTTCACACTTGTGACCTAGTGAGGTGTGACTGAAGGTGCTTCACACCAGTGACCTAGTGTTTGCAATCATCTTATAAAGGTGGCCAAGTGTCCATAATTATTGAAGTGTGACCAAAGGTGCTTCACACTTTGAGACAAGGTAAGTTTTAAGAATGAAATGTGTAGCTGATCATTGTTTATTTTAGTTTTTTAACATGTATGATCCCATGATAAGATGTTATACTTGAAATAAAGATATCCACTTTTATCACATTGACATTCCAAATAATCATGCAATGCTTGCCAATCTGTTATGTGAATGTAGATGAAATTTTTTTTTCTATGCTTGCACATTGGTACATATTAGTAGATTTTAAAATGATGAATTGTTAAGCTACTGAGAAACTTGTTTTCTCATTTATATGCTAATATGTATCAGATACAGATGTTTAGCAATGTCGGGAAAAGATGGAATACCTTTTGTTAAGAGCATTTTGTAATCCCTTATTTTGGATCCTGATTCTATGAATTATTTTTGGATTAGATTTAGGACTGTCATTTTTGGCTGTAGATAGTAAACGAAAGAGGAAAATTATTGGGGAAAGGATATGTGAAGGACCTGTTCATCCCCATTATTTTGTAAGAGGAGTTTGCGTGATAGGCTTGTTGTCTCCTGATTCCTTATGGGCAGGTACTTCATATATCCTGGTATATGTTCAGAGAAGGATGTAATAGATATTTATTTTTGGACATTTATTATTTTTAATATAAAAGTTTTATAAATTCTGCTATGATGTATGAAATTTAATTTTCACTGTGCATAAAGTATGGTTATCTGAGCAAAAGAACCCAAACCTAATCCATAATAATAATATGTAATGGTATGAATGCTCAGACATTGTAAATGAATAATTAAGGTCAAGAATAATGTACTGAACTTATCTGTTTACATTGGAGGAATTGTAATACTAGATAAGGGCGTTACAACTTAGCCTGCAATTCAATAACAAAAATTTAAGAACCAAAGCTTCACAGGGATCACTCAAATCACTCAATGTATATAAGGGTAAAGTATAAATCCCTCAATCTATTTCACAAGAATCTGCCTACCATATGCTTACTTATAAATCTCATCTCTACTACTGCAAAAAATTGAATACCAAGATCAAAGGGTCTTGACAAGGCTGTAATGAGGTTGAGATAAAGGTAAGGAAATTTTAGAAAGAGATGATAGATATGCTAGATCTCATGTAATTTCAACATCATGAATACTCAAAGGATTAAAAGTAGAAAATTGCTAAACAGAAAAATTTTCACCAAGTTTTCAATTAGTCAAGGGATACTGAAAGAGTAATTTATCCAAAAGCCAAAGAGAATAAAGACTGCTCTAATTTTAATAATTTTTTTTTACTTTTCTTTTTTTCCATCATTATTATTTTAGTTTTTTTTATTTATAGTTTGCAGTCTTCGTAATATGAAACTTTGGATAGAAATGAGCATTTAAATGAAGAAAGGACTTAGTGAACTATTCTCAATCAAGACAATGCATTTTAATCCAAATATGAAGAAAAAATCACACATATTCCAGCATAATAGGTGAACAAGAAGACGATGCAAAGAAAGGAAATGTGAAGTGTAAAGGTATATATAATGAAAAAAAAAATGTCAAGGCTCAACAGTGGCCAACTAAGGGATACACAGTGGGTGGCTTTTTTTTTTTGCCAAAAGTAGTGTATCCTAATTACCCAAATCATCTCCTGATATTCAAACGTTCATGCAACTTTAACAAGTATTACAAATCAAGTTCTAGAGGTAAAATTGAGAAAAATGCACACTCAAATAAGAAAGTTAGGAGCATACTTGTAATGAATGCTCAAAATAGACTCAAATCTCACATTTGGAGCGTGGTAAAATTACATGTGGTTCTAAAAAAAAAAATTTAACTGAATCGTAAGTCAAGCATTGTATGCAATGTGCATTATCAACATCCTGAATCAAAATTTTCACAATTTAAAAAATAATTAAGTACCACCTATATAACCTAACCGAGATGATGCATTAAACATCACTAAACAATTTCTACCAATTCATAAATTGAATTATAAATGCTTCAAAGACAAAAAGAAAACTTAAGTGCATAGAATCAAGCATAAATTAAGTAGCATGTCCTATATCCACTATCAAAATAGATACAACATCAGCAAAAAGTAGCATCAATATGCATTATCCTAAACTAATAGAAGAAAAAAGGGTCAAAATAATAGAACCACACCACCCCACACTTGAGGATCACACTGTCCTCAGTGTACAACAAAAGGGTATTCCAAAAGAAAAAGAAACAGAAAAATCAATAACATATATCCACCCCACACTTGAGGGTCATACTGCCCTCGGTGTATAGCCAGGTTGGTATCCTAAATTAAAAACATAAAGCAGAAACAAACAAAAAATCCAATAGTCTCAAAGTTATTATTAGCAGAAAATAAAATAAAATAAAATAAAATAATTTCTTAAGTTTTATCCCGCTCTGGTGGAAACGGGACAGGAGGAGGAATCTTGTAAACAAGTACCTTGAGATGGTCTCTGAGAGATGCCAAAATTATATTCCTTGCAATAGGGATCAGGTCAGCTATTATAATCATTTATAGCTTCTCCACCTCATACAAATGAATGCAACTTAAGTGCTTAGGTGATTCTTTCAATTTCAAGATTGGGGGGTCCTCCATCAAAATTTTCACCTCATGTAACTCTGACATATCAAAAGAAACAGAATGGTCAGTATAGCTGCTAGGTTCAGTATCCAATAGATGAGTTAGTTGTTCCAACACTTGCTCATTGGACAACTCTTCTTCATCTCCCTGCAATGCTACCTGTAAAGGGTTATTAAGAAAGAATTCTTGCTATTTAGACTCAATAACATCATCTAAGACATCTATAGGATAAACAGGATTATCATGATCAAATTAATGTCTTAAAGAAGTTTCTAAGTTAGAATAAACCTTCTCCTGCTTCAGTTTAGCAGGGTATGAAATAAGTGGGCTATATTCCCTCATAGGACTCTTGTCCTCCATTTTCACTGGCCCACTTACCTCAGGCTTTGGCTCTTTTATTGACTGGCACATCATGTTTAATAGTATAATCATCAGTTAATGGTAAAGGGCTAGATACTTGCTTACCAGATGTCAGAGTGGTAGCATCACAATGCTCCCTTGGTTTAGACTCTGTGGTACTGGGGAGCGTCTCTGGCTAACTCTTAGCCAATATCTTAAAAATCTAACCTGCTTGGTATTCTATGTTCTGAATAGAGGCCTGCTAATTTTTAAGGATTGTGTCCGTCTGTTGGAACCTACTCTTTAAAGTGGACACAGACTTCATGATCATTTCCTTTAAATTAGATTCATTCTCTTGTCCTTGAGGAAATTGATTTGGAGTAGTTTTTTGTTCAGGTTGCTACTAGTACAACCATTGAAAATCAAGTGAATCTTAGGTATTATCATTTCTCCAGTTGAAATCTGGATAGTTCTCCACCCAGAGTTGTATGTATTGCTATAAGGATCATTTTTCTGACTTAGGGCATTCCCCATACGATCGACTTGTTTAAAATTAGCAGAAACAGTATAAGGAGAAAAGAGAGAAGTGAAAGGGTTAGCAAACATACCTTCGACATTACAATGTTCACTATAATATGGGTTACTGCAGAACTCAACCAAATTATGTTGTCTATTCTAACATTAGGGATTGGTAAATCTGCTTTACCAGAAGCTCTCTTTGTATTTGAGCTGCCAAGACTGATATATAATTCATGGTCATAACTTCCCTGAAACCAACGATGACAAAACAACCCAACAAACAAATAAAAAAAATAAAGAAAGAAAAAAAATGAATTTGAAACAAAAACAAACACAAAATAAAATAAGTAATAGTGATTAAAGTAACAAATAGAAAATTCACTCTAGTTTTCACAAGAAGTCCCCAGCAACGGCGCAAAAAACTTGATGTGCTTGCTACCTGTCCAACTACAACTAAGGCAGTGAACCTATATGCAATCTAGTGCAATGGTGAGTATCAAGGTCATATTCCACGGGAACGAGAAAGCTTAGAGTTACTACTTATTCTCCATTATCTAACCCAGCAATTAAAGTGATTGATTTTTTACTAAACTAATAATTAAGTGCAATAAACAATAACTAGCGACAATGAACAAAAGGAGTTAACCAAGACAAGGAAAGAAAATCCATTGGGGACCTGTACTAGTTGGCAAACACATAAAGGATAATGGACTGTTGAATCTAATGATGCTATTTGTGAGTGAATTCTAAGTTAAATTCAATTTTCCTCTCGAGACAATTAAATTTCTAAATCTAAGAATCTACCACTGGAATCTCTTCCTAATGATTGATTTCAGATTAGCCTTATCGTTCTAATTCACCACTATTAAGAATAGCTACTCCTTAATCCAGTAATTAATTATCCTTATCTCTAAGTGAAAATTAACTATTCTCTGTGATTAGGTTCCAATTTCAATTATCATCTCTCGATCTCAAAAAGAAATCTAATTAGCATTCACAATGACGTCTCATAATGAAAACTTAAACAATACATGCATAATCACAAAAAAAGATCACAACATCAAAATCAATATCCATACAAATTAAAATAGAATACCAACACAGTCAGGAACCTTAATGAATTTTACAAATTTACCCACACATAACAATAACAATTCCAATAGCAAATAATCCATCAGAAAATTAATTAGACAGGAGATAAAAAAGTAGAATTTATGCAAGCCCTGTCTTCTCAAATTCCCAATGGTCACTGTCTAGAATGGTCACCAGAAAACCACTAGAATCTCATCAAAAATTTTCCAAAAAATTGCTAGAAAAATTAATTTCAAATCTCTCCAGGAAGCTCCACGGGTTATAAATGGGTCAGATCTCAAGTTCTCGGGTACTCGATGAAAAACAGCTGCAACAGTGACCAGAGATGAGGTGGAAGGTCACGAATGAGGCGTCAAGCAATGAAGGAGCAATTTTCAATGGGTAATCAGACGAACGACGTCATATAGGTCACAAAATCACTCCTAGATTTCTTTTCGGGGTCTATCTCGAATCTTTTTATCTAGAGCGCTACGGTGGCTAGTGAGTTGAGGGTATCTTGCGGTTAAGTTGCCTGAAGTTGTAGGGACGACCATGGATGGTGGGTTAGCCGAAAAACACTACAGATAAGCTATAAACTTGGACAGGTTGCAAATCCGATTGTGTGGGTTGCTTGTAGAAACTCTATAGTTTTTGTAGCATTTCAGTGGCTGAACTCGATGGCAGTGTCCCACTTGTCGTCTCCCATCACCGGCACATTGTCGTGCCATCACGGAGCTTCGGTTGGATGCTCTAAAATCTCAGTCTTCTCCCTTTCCCACGCATGGTCTGTTCCTTTTTTAGGTTTCCTTCCAAAATGCGTGGCTTTATCCTTTTCTTCTCCTAATACCCACTGCTCCTCTCTTGGGTCATGCCCTAAAGGCCTATTAAAATGATGCAAAGTTAGGTGATTTTTAGAATAAAATTACATAAAATTCTCATAAAATGGATAAATAACTTCAAGAAAATATGTATAAAATAAGACACATTAAATAGTTAAGGGAGATGGAGAAGTTGTTTATGGTTCTTGGGACAATAGGTTCCTAAAAGGCATTGTTTTCCACCTACATGTTAATTGGGGAGGTAGAGCATTGGTGGAAAGGAGTAAAGAAGTTAATGGAGGCTCAGGGAATCCAGATTACCTGGGATTCATTTAAAGAAGTGTTTTTGGAGAAGTGTTTTTGGAGAAGTATTTTCCTCAAAATATGAGGAATAGGAAGGATATAGAGTCTATGCAGGTCAAGCAAGGTAGTATGAATTTTGATGAGTACCTTGCTAAGGTTGAGGAATTGTCTAAATTCTCTTCTTACTTGAAGCTTCAACCAGATGAGGCATAGAAGACCATGCATCTGGAGGCTAAGTTGAGGCCAGAGTTGAAAAGTGATGTAGCCCCGTTAGAAATCATGAATTATGCCACACTAGCAAATAAGTGTCGCATAGTTGCCAAGAATCTGATGGAGACAAAAAAGGAAAAATAGAGAATGAACTTCCTTAAATGAAAGCAACTTGGACCTTTCAGAGGAAGGGATAACAGGTTTGGCAAAGGTCAGAGAAGTAAGAGGCCAATGGCAAGACTGGCAATACCAAGTGTTTGCCTTAAGTGCGGAAAGATTCATGATCAGCCCTGTAGTTCATAACAAAGTTTGCAACAAAGTGTTTGCTATAAATGTAGAAGATAGCGACAATTTGTTAAGGACTACCCATAGTGGAAGAAACCGATTGAGACCAATAAACCTTCAACTACTGGAAGAGTCTATACCCTTAAGGGCAAAGAAGTGACTTAGTCTGATGATTTGATTTAAGGTAAATGTTTGATAAGTGATGTATCTTTGATTATACTGTTTGATTCTGACACTACTCATTCTTTCATTTCTTATGAATGTGTGAAAAGACTAGAATTACCTGTATCCTCTTTTCACCCTATGAGTTGATTGTTTCTATTCCTACTAGAGAGTAGGTTTTGACTTCTTTAGCCTGCTTGAATTGCCCAGTCACTATTGAGAATAACCCTTTAGTTGATGACCTTATTTGCTTACCATTATTTGATTGGATGTTATTCTTGGGATGAACTGGTTGTCTGTAAACAATGTAATCTTGGATTGTTTAGAAAAATCTGTGACTTTTATAGATACCTTACCTGTGAATAGGGGTAGTAAGGAAAAGATCTAAAGGATGCATTTTTTGTGTTCTTCTAAGGTTGAGATTCAGCATAAACTTAATGATATCCTTGTAGTTTATGAATTTCCCAATGTCTTTCTAAAGGAAATTTTAAGTCTTCCACCTAAGAGAAAAGTAGAATTCTCTATAGAGTTAGTTCTAGGAGTAGGACAAATCTCTATAATACCTTATAAGATATCTCCCTTAGAGTTGACAGAGTTGAAGGTGCAGATAAAGGATCTTTTAGAGAAACAATTTGTGAGACCTAGTGCTTCACCATGGGGAGTATTAGTGTTTTTTGTGAAAAAGAAAGATGGGAGCTTGAAGTTATGTATAGATTATAGGCAATTGAATAGGGTGACAGTGAAAAATAAGTATCCTCTCCTTAGGATTGATGATTTATTAGATCAGCTAAGAGGAGCTACTATCTTTTCCAAAATTGATTTGAGGTCGGGGTACCATTAAATTAGAGTTAGAGTTGAAGATATACCTAAGACTGCCTTTAAAACTAGGAATAGGCATTATGAATTTTTGGTAATGCCATTTGGATTGACGAATGCTCCTGCTCTTTTTATGGATTACATGAATCATATCTTTAGACCCTACCTTGATCAATTCATGGTAGTGTTTATTGATGACATTCTTGTATATTTGAAAAGTAAGGAAGATTATAAATAACATCTTAGGATTGTGTTGTAGTTGCTTAAGTAAAAGAAATTGTATGCCAAACTTGAGAAATGTGAAATCTAGTTAGAAGAGGTGAAATTCTTAGGGCATGTCATTACTAAAGATGAAGTAGCAGTAGATCTTAGTAAGACAGAGGCAGTAATTGAATGGGAAAGACTTACCATAGTGACTGAAATTCATAGTTTTCTCGGATTAGCAGGTTACTATAGGAGATTCATTCAAGGGTTTTCACAGATCGTGTAACACCCTCTATCCTACGGCTCCTTTTAGAAATTTAAGAAGATATAACATAAAAAAAAAATTATCAGAGTATTGGTGTTACTATTGCTTCTACTCGAGCCAATTTTAAACTTTTTTCCAAGTTGATCAATTGAGTGCATTTGGGTTAGTCTCTACTCTCAGGTTCTCTCAATACCACAGCGGAATAAGTACATATAGCATACACTTGGATTAACTATACATAGACATGCATTTTTAATCAAATATAGTTAATTAACTATTGGGCATGGAGGCAATAATCCTGCCACTCATAACCCCCTTAATTAGTCTATTCATCAATTCAGCCTAGTTCCTATAAAGATAAGTTAGAACAGGCTATACAAAATAATCTTACACTAGCCTTAAAATATCATGAAGGCCAGCTCAATCCTAACATGTATTTATACTATCCAAACTAAACAGTTTGTGTGCCCAGATTGGACACTTCTTCATACCTTACCTTCTTTCTCTGGCCCAAGGGGACCTACACATCTGGTACATGTCAACACTATCATGAGAAATGAATCTCAGTAGCAATACAACCAGTTACGAAATCCATTGTAGTATACCACCGTGCTTGCACGAAAAACCTCTACATTCTTTCATAAAACATATCACATACTATTGGGATGCAATGAGTGTAGCATTTAATCATGTTATGTACTCATATGTATGCATGTGCATTTAAAACATGGGAAGTGCATTCATCATTATTTTCATTATAAAACATTTTCCGCAGGGTAATAAATATGCCTTTTGATGGTACATATGAGCAGGGGGAAGCAATCAGAACATACGAGCTATCGGGAGTGTCACCCAGCAACAACTCCACGTACCATTACATACATGAATGAGCTATCCTGGTGACTAACTATGCCACTACAGTAGTTGAGCTATCCTGGTGACTAATTGTGCCACTACGGTAACTCTACTGCATAGTACTACTGAGGCATCCCCTAGCCGAATCCAACGTATAATCTCAATAACTCACGGGATCACTGTAAAACCTTTGCACAGGTCCTATCCTCTCTACTTTTGCAGATCATAAGGCTATGGAATCACCACCCCTTTTCCAGTGGATCACGCTCTCGGTACGCTATTCTCTAACACATACGCTAAGGTGATTCAGCTCATACCCATGGTTATGCTTTAACCTTAAGTATGTGTTTCTTCACAACCCTTAGAAGACACACTAACTTAGGGTTCACAACCATTATGGTGTTTTCAAAGTCATCTATGTTCAATTGGATGTTTAACCATCCTAATACATGGCACAACCGTGGAATGCCAACAGTTGTCCCATACCGACAATCGGTCACTCGACTTATGAGCCTATCTAATACTAGTGCATATACTAAGGATACTTCACTCTTCCTTTTTGATGTCTCTCCACTCCCTTTTATATCACTATCACAAGGACCATTCTTATCCAAGTGAAAAGTGACTCTATCCTTTGCACATTACCTAAAACTCCTAGTTTCCTTGCTTACCCATGTTGTGAGCCTTTAATTAAGTTAATATGAAGAATTACTAAGCTCAGTTGCCATTAAAAACCTCATTTCGCAAACTAAAGGGCTGCCAGTCGACTGTTGGAAGTTTGGTAGTCTGCTGGTGGCTCTATGTATTCCTCGAATGCCAAATAGTAAGCTAGCAGTCGGCTGGTAGCTTTCTGGAATGCGTTTTGGGTAAAAATATGAGGATGACAGTCGACTGCTTAGTCCAAACTTAGGCTCGATAGTTAACTGCTAGGAACTTGGCAGTCGACTGCTAAGCCTCTGTCTGCTAAGTTTTCCAAGAACACGACAGTTGACTGCAAGGATGGCTAGTTGAATGCTTAATGCAGACCTGGGCCCGACAGTTGACCGCTAAGTATCTGGCAGTCAGCTACTAAGCCTCTGTCTACACTTCTGGGTTTTCCAGGAACATGGCAGTCGACTGCCCCTACTTAGCAGTTGGCTGCTATGCTCTGTTGTAGTTTAGAAAACAATTTTGAGAATACCCAGTCCAAAATGCATTCTATTTTCAATTCTAAATACATGAGCCTCATTTTCATACAACAAGCTTTAATTTTCATTAAACATTTCTCATTCATTAGCTCGAACATGGTATATTTAAGGAAAACTAGTCTATAACTCTAGATGAACACAACCCAGCCCTTCCAATCAATTGCAAGCACATATATGAGCATACATTTAGCAACACAACATCCCATAGAAATTAAAAAACATACAGAATGTAGGTTTAACCCCAGACATAACTTGAAACATTTAAAAGCGCATCTATCAGCAAGTTTTCTGCATATTTCAAAAATGGGGTTTAGGATGGATTGCTACCTTGATTCTTAGAAAATTGTGTGTGTTTGATGTATTAGAAATGGTTCTCCCTTGCTATTAAACTGATTCCTAGCCTCAAATCTACTTCTTTCTCAGTAAAATTCCCTTCTCAAGCCCTAGCTCGCCCTTTTCTCTCTTTAGCCGCCTCCTTCAGCTTCTCTCTCTAAAATCTAGTATGGTAGAAGTGTGTGGGGGTTTTGGCTGCAGCTAGGGTTTAAGAGAGGTTTGCATATTTGCCTTTTGGCCCCTCATCTATTTTGCACTCTTGGAATCACTTACTTTTCCCTTTTCAATTGAGTCCCTAACAACCTCTTACTAAACCTTCATTTAATTCCTTTCAATTTAGTCCCTAGGCTAATGCAACTATATGTACTAATGCAACATACACAAGCATTAAACATTAAATTAACAAGTATCAAACATCTCTTTAATCATAATTGGAGCGGATGTTATAGATCGTGTTGCCTTTGACTAAGTTGACCAGGAGACATGTTCAATTTCTGTGGGATTCTAAATGTGAACATAGTTTCCAGACCCTAAAGGAGAGACTGACAACTGCACCTATCTTAACAATTCCTGATCCATTAGGACACTTTAAATTGTATTGTGATGTATCCAAGAAAGTTCTAGGGTGTGTCTTGATGTAAGAGAGGAAAGTGGTAGCCTATGCCTCTAGACAATTAAGATCTCAGGAAGGAAATTATCCTACTCATGATATAGAATTAGCAGCCATAGAATTTTCCTTAAAGCTTTGGAGACACTATCTCTATAAATCTAAATTTGAGGTATTTAGTGACCATAAAAGTTTCAAATATTTCTTTAATCAGAAGGAGTTGAACATGAGACAAAGGAGATGGATGGAGTTTATCAAGGATTATGATTTTGAATTAAAATACCATCCAGGAAAGGCAAATGTAACGGCATATGCATTAAGTAAGAAATCCCTTCATCTATATCAATTGATGGTGAATGAGATGAGCTTAATTGAGAAGCTTAGGACCTTGAGTTTGTCTACTTTGATATTACCAGATAGGATATATTTGAGTGACATGAGAATTGAGAATAATCTTAGAACTCATATCCTAGAAGCCCAAAGAGAAGATGAATTCTTAAAGTCCTTGAAGGACTTAAAGGAATTCAAGAACAAAGATGTACCAAGACTTGAAAGGAAACTTCTAGTGGCCATGTATGAAAAAGCACATAGCTGAGTTTGTTGCAACCTCTAGAAATCCCTAAATGCAAATGGGATAAAATCTCTATGGACTTTGTGGTTGGCTTACCTAAGACTCAATCAGGAAATGATGCAATTTGGGTGATAATAGGTCGATTAACTAAGTATGCACATTTCCTATCCATTAAAATAAATTTCTCTTTGGATAATTTAGCCCGACTATACATTCAAGAAATAGTGAGACTCCACAGGGTACCCACTAGTATTATGTTTGATAGAGACCCAAAATTTACTTCTAGATTCTAGAGAGCTTTGCAAGAGGCTTTTGGTACCCAACTTAATCACATTACTGCTTATCATCCACAAACTAATGGGCAGACTGAAAGAACCATACAAACTCTAGAAGATATGCTTAGAGCTTGTGTATTAAAACAAAGAGGAAGCTAGGATAAGAATTTGCCGTTAGTAGAAATTGCATATAATAATAGGTTCCACTCTAGTATAGGAATGACACCTTATGAAGCCCCATATGAGAGAAAGTGTAGATCATCTTTATGTTGGTTTAAAGTGGGGGAAAGACAATTGCTAAGGCCTGAATTAGTGTAACAAACTATAGATCAAATAAGAATGATCAAGGAAAGGATGGCCAAGGCCTAGGATAGGCAAAAGAATTATGCTATTATGAGAAAAAGACCACTAGAATTTTATGAAAGAGATCATGTCATCCTCAGGTTATCCCCAAATACTGGTATTAGTAGAGCTATTAAGTCTAGGAAATTGAATCCTAGATACATTGGACAATTCCAAATTTTGAAAAGAATTGGTTCATCTGTATACCAAATAGCTTTACCCTCATTTTCATGTTTCACAACTTCAAAAGTATATTCCAAATCCTTTTTATATTCTTGATGCCAATATAATACAGTTAAAAGATAATTTGACTTATCATATGAAACCTTTGAGAATTATTGGTACTAAAGTCAAGCAATTAAGGAATAATACTATTCCACTAGTGAAAATGTTGTGGGACCAGTCTTCATTGCGAGAAGCCACATGGGAGAAAGAAGAAGATATAAGAAGAACCTATCCAAAGTTATTTGAATAGGTACATTCTAATTTCAAGGATGAAATTATTTTAAAGGAGAGGAGAAATGTAACATCCGCTCCTTCTATTTATGAGAGATATTTGCTAGTTATTAAATAAGTTAATTGCTTGTGTATGTTGCATTAGATTGCATGTAGTTGCATTAGAGTGAGCGACTGATGTGTTCAATTCTATAAAAATTGTTGGATGTGAATTGTCCATTTTGTGAGCATTTTGTGTAATTTTATTATTAAAATCACCTAAATTTGCTTCATTTTCGTTTTCAGGCATTTTATCAAGTCATCGTCAGCAAACGGAACAATTTAGAGTGAAGGAAAATCCGAGTAGTGTGTGTTGGACCCAGGCAGCGTGAAAATAGTGGAGAACTTGGCATTGAGCAATGAAAAACCCTGTGGAATCCATTACCAAACTCAGAGTGAAGAGGAACAGTAGATACAAGAGACCCACGAGTGAAATTGAAAAGAAAAGAGCCAATTGTGTACAGTGCCTAGCCATTAAGCAAACAATCCATTGTGAAAAGTGGAGTCCCACGCGTGAAATGGAAGGAGAAGGCTAAAGTGAATAGTGAAAAAAAGAGAGTTCCATCGTGCAAGAGGCTGAGTGAATAGTAACGTAACCCACACCCATCGTGCGAACCACCCAGCAACCTAAACGTGTGAGAGACTTGACCGAGCCACCACTGTCTCGGCCGTCTGCGGCACCCGTTCTTGGTGTCCAGTGCGGTGGAGATCCGCAAGAGAGAGGTGTAACCCGTTCGGGAACCCGACTGAGTTCGAGCTGCTCCGCGCATTTTTTGGCTGTTCCACCGCTTGCCGTCGCCTTCTGTACCTTCAGGCAGCCCAGTCGCACCGTCCGACCAGTGCTTGGCTGCCATAATGCAATGGATCACGTGACCCGAGACGAACCCTAGTGACGTGACCCAGTCATCTTTCGTGACCCTTCCGACGTCGTTTGCTCCATTGACCGCTGGAAATCATCCCTTAGTCGTGTGGTGCCCCTACTACAACCTTCTGCCGCAGCTCAGGTGGTCTTTGGAGCTATTTCTGGTTGGGTATTCGCGACCCGCGACCCGAACCGATTATGGCCTGTTGGACAGCTTTGAAATTGCAATTTCTGGTCATTTTCCACCAGCTTTCTAGCGACTATTCTGCACTGTTTCATCTGTTGTTCAGGAGAAGAGGGATGTATATAATTTTTACATGGTTTTTCTCTCTGAATTGTGGATTTTCTGGATTTTTTGGATGATGTTTATGTGGAACTAAATTGGTAAAACCCATTGAGTCCTAAACTATGTTGGTAGTCTGAATTTAATTTCCGTGGATGGTTGAATATTGATTCCGTGATCTCCGTTACTGTTATGCTTTCATTGGCAAGACGTTGCATTGAAAGCTCTTTAGATTTCTCTTAATAATTGACAGATTTTAATTGAAATTGGACACCTAATTGCAACGGACAATTTGTTATCGCTTAGAACTAAGGTTAACAAATTGCTGGATTAAGAAGTAACGACTCTTAATAGTAGTGAATTAGACCGATAATGCTGATCTAAAATTAACCATTTGGAAGAACCAGCCAGTGGTATATTTTAGGTTTAAGAAATTCATTGAGACCGACAGGGAATTTGAATTTGCATTAGAATTCACTCACAAGTAGCAAAATCAGATTCAGTCATCCATTATCTTTCGTATTTACCAGCTAGTTTAGATTCCCATTGGGTTTGCTTTTCTGTCTTGATTAATTCATCTTCTTGTCAATTAGCGCTGACTAGTGATTATTGCATTTAGCTTAGTGATTAGTTTAATTAGAATCGAAATCACTTTGAATTACAAGCTAGATAACAGAAAACAAGTAGTAACTCTAGGCTTTCCCGTTCCCATGGGATACGACCTTGATATTCACCATTGCACTAGGCTGCATCGATAGGTTCACTGCCTTAGGTGTAGTTGCTAGATAGCATTGGCAGCAAGCATCAAGTTTTTGGCGCCGTTGCCGGGGACTTTTTAGTGAAAATAGAGTGAATTTGCTATCTGTTACTTTAGCCACTTTTATTTGTTTTGTTTTGTTTCTATTTCTGGTTAGTGTGTCTTTCTCTACGTTCAACTATTAGTTTTTATTGGTTTCATTTTGTCCTTTGTTTATTTTATTTATTTGGATTAATAGTTTTACTATTTCAGTGGTTTTTTATTTGTTTCATTATTGTTTCTGTTGTTAGTTTTAATCTGTCTTGTTTTACTTTCTATTTTGGTTTATCACTCTTTGATTTGGCTGGTAGGCTGTTTCACTGTTATTGGATTCAGGTAGTTTATGACCAGGAGTTCCAATCCTGTACCCGTAGACCATCTGTCTGATCCAGAATGACTGTTGTGGACTCATGCACACTATCGTCAAGAGGAGGTGCCAGTGCAGATATTGGAGGAGGAACCAGTTGAGATCCCTGATCCTACATCACCAAAGATGGCAGCTGCAAATAGTAATGATGAAGACAATAGAACAATGTACGAGTTCGCTAGACCTTCATTGGAAGGGATATAGAAGTGCATTACTCGGCCTACAATAGTAGCTAACAATTTTGAAATCAAGCCAAATGTGATCCAGATGGTGCAACAAACGGTACAATTTGGAGGGATGCCTAGCGAAGACCCTAATGCCCACATAGCTAACTTCTTGGAGATATGTGAAACTTTCAAGATTAATGGAACCACCGATGACGCCATTTGGCTTAGATTGTTTCCATTTTCCTTGAGAGACATAGCAAAGAGATGGCTGCAATCCCTACCACCTAACTCTATCATTACTTGGGAGACTTTGGCTGAAAAGTTTTTCTACAAATATTTTCCACCAGCTAAGACTGCAAAACTACGTAATGACATTTCTTCTTTTGTATAAATGGCTGATGAGAGTATGTATGATGCATGGGAGAGGTACAAAGACTTACTAAGGTGTTTCCTATATCATGGATTGCCTGTGTGGATGCAGGTGCAAACTTTTTATAGTGGTTTAAATACAGCCACAAGCAGATGGTGGATGCGGCAACAGGGGGTGCATTAAATAATAAAACCCTTGAACAGGCACAGAGTTTAATAGAGGAAATGGCCATGAGCAACTATCAGTGGCAATCCTCAAGGGATAGGCTAGGATGGCAGGGAGTGGTCAACCAGTCAGACTCTATATCAACCTTGGCAACTCAAGTAGAGCTTCTAGCTAAGAAGATTGACTAACTCCAGATGCCAGTGCATGCAGCACAGTCAAGCTGCGAGTTTTGTGGTGGCCCATATTATGGTGTCAATTGTAATGCGGCAGGTATGTTTGCTAACCCCTCTTCTTCATTTTCTTCTTACAATGGTTCTTCTAATTTTGAATAGGTAGATTACATGGGGAACGCTCCGAGACAACAGAACAATCCATATAGCAACACATACAACCCCGGGTGAAGGAATCATCCAAATTTTGGATGGAGAAACACTAATAACTAGGGTCCACCAAGTTTTCAGCGGTTGCACCAGCAGCAACCCCAGCAGCAAGCTACTCCAAGTCAATTTCCTCAAGGGCAGGAGAAGAAGCCCAATCTGGAGGAATTGATGATGAAGTTTGTGTCCACTTCAGAGAGCAAATTCCAGCAAATGGACACAGCACTTAGAAACCAACAAGCCTCCATTCAGAACTTAGAGAACCAGATAGGCCAGATTTCTAAGGTGTTGGCTAAAAGACAAATAAGGATACTACCCAGCACCATCGAGTCTAAGATCAGGTAAGCAAGTAGCTAGTCTTTTACTTTTACCTACTGATGATCATAATGATGTGCAGGACACAAGTGTCAATAAGGACCAAGAGCCTGAGGTAACTAAGTCGGTGCAAGTTGAGGGCAAGAAGAGCCCCATAAGAGAGTACCAGCCACCCATTCCATACCCGGCTAGACTGAAGCAAGAGAAAGTAGATCAACAGTTTGGTAAGTTTCTTGATCTATTTAAACACCTGAGTATTAACCTTCCTTTTGTTGAAGCCATTTCGCAGATGCATCGCTATGCAAAGTTCTTGAAGGAAATACTGAGCAACAAGAGGAAACTGGAGGATTTGAGACTGGTGACATTGAATGAGGAGTGCTCCGCAATCTTACAAACAAGCTACCTGTTAAGAGGCGTGATCCAGGGAGTTTTACTATACCTTGTGTAATTGGTGATCTGTCTGTCATGGATGCTTTAGCTGATTTAGGAGCTAGCATAAATTTGATGCCTACTAGCTTGTTTGATAGACTGGGATTGGGTGAGCCAAAACCTACTAGGATGAACATACAATTAGCTAATAGAACTGTTAAATATCCTAGAGGTATAGTTGAAGATGTCCTTGTAAAGGTTGATAAATTTATATTTCCTATGGATTTTGTTATGATGGATATGGAGGGTGAGAGTAGCATACCCTTAATTCTAGGTAGGCCTTTCCTTGCAACGTCTAGGGCTATTATAGATGTCTGTGATGGGAAATTGAAACTTAGAGTAGGGGATGAAACTGTTACCTTTGACTTAGCTACCTCTAAGAGACAATCTTTAGATCATGATGATATTGTATATTCTGTGGATGTCTTGGATGATGTGGTTGAATCTGAACTGCGGGAATTTTTACTTGATGACCCTTTAGAGGTGGCTTTACAAGGAGATGAGGATGAGTTGTCCAACGAGCAAGTGTTGGAACAACTAGCTCACTTACTGGCTGTTGAGCCCATTAACTTGACTGATCCTTTTGTTTCTCTTGACAGGTCAGAGGTGCAGAAGGTGAAACCTTCAATTGAGGACCCCCCAACCTTGGAATTGAAGGAGTTACCCAAGCACTTGAGCTATGCCTATTTGGATGAGGCAGAGAAGTTGCCAGTAATTATAGCAGCTGACCTGACACCTGAGGAGAGGGAGATGACTTTGACCTCTCTTAGGAAATGCCCGAGGGCCTTTGCTTACAAGATGGTAGACATTCCTGGGATTAATCCTAGCTATTGTTCACACAAGATCCTGATGGAAGATAGCTATAGGCCAGTGGTGCAGCCACAGAGACGATTGAACCCAAACATGAAGGAAGTGGTGAAAAAGGAGGTAATTAAACTTCTTGATGCAGGTTTGATTTATCCTATCTCTGATAGCTATTGGGTGAGTCCTGTGTAAGTTGTACCAAAGAAGGGTGGCATGAAAGTGGTCAAGAATGATAAGGATGAACTCATACCCACTAGGACGGTAACAGGTTTTCGGGTTTGCATTGATTATAGGAGACACAATGATGCAACTCAAAAATACCATTTTCCTCTTCCTTTCATTGACCAAATGCTTGAACGTTTGGCAGGTCACATGTTTTATTGCTTTCTTGATGGTTTTTCAGGTTACTTTCAGATTCCCATTACACCTGAAGACCAAGAGAAGACTACCTTTACCTGCCCATATGGAACGTTCTCTTACAGGAGGATGCCTTTTGGATTGTGCAATGCACCTGCCACTTTTCAGCGGTGCATGATGGCAATCTTCCATGACATGATTGAGGAGTCTATGGAAGTATTTATGGATGACTTCTCAGTTTTTGGTAACTCTTTCTCCCACTATTTGCTTAATTTAGAACGTATGCTTGTAAGATGAATAGAAGCAAACTTAGTTCTTAATTGGGAAAAGTGTCACTTTATGGTGAGAGAGGGAATTTTTCTTGGGCATAAGATATCACATGCAGGGATGGCAGTAGATAAGGCTAAGGTTGAGACTATATCAAAACTACCACCCCCTAGTTCTGTTAAGGCTGTTAGGAGTTTCTTAGGGCATGCTGGTTTTTATCGGAGATTTATTAGAGACTTCTCTAAGATTGCTAGACCCTTGACTTAATTGCTTGTAAAATATGTACCTTTTGTTTTTGATACTAATTGCTTGCATGCATTTGAATTACTAAAGGAATGACTAACCACAGCCCCTATTATGGTTCCACCTAAGTGGGGGCTGCCTTTTGAACTAATGTGTGATGCTAGTGACTTTGCAGTCGGAGTTGTGTTAGGTCAGAGGATTAATAAAAAGTTCCAGCCAATTTATTATGCTAGCAAGACTTTGACTGATGCCCAAGAGCACTATACCACTACTGAAAAGGAGTTACTTGTAGTGGTTTATGCTTTCAACAAGTTTCGATGCTATTTGGTGTTATCCAAGACTATGGTTTACACGGATCATTCAGCCTTGAAGTATTTGTTCGGTAAGCATGATGCTAAGCCTAGACTCATTAGATGGATTTTGCTTTTGCAGGAATTTGATATTGAGATCAAGGATAAGAAGGGTTCAGAGAACTTGGTTGCAGATCACCTATCAAGGTTAGAGAATCTGAACTGGGAGGCCTTAGATGAGAGAGCCATTGATGATAACTTTCCAGATGAGCATTTGGAGGCAGTTCAGGTATGTACTGATTCCCCTTGGTTTTGTGATTATGCTAACTATTTGGTTGCAAGGGTTTTACCAAAGGGTATGACTACCCAGCAAAAGAAGAAATTCTTTGCTGAGTTGAAATACTACATTTAGGAAGATCCTTTCTTGTTTCATATTTGTGCAAACCAAGTAATCAGGAGATGCATACATAGGGAGAAAATCCACTAAATCCTGAAGCACTGCCATGAAGGACCAACAGGAGGCCACCAGGCTGCAAACCACACTGCTAGGAAGGTTCTTGAAGCAGGGTTCTACTGGCAAACCATATTCCAGGATGCTAGAGCATATGTCTAGGTTTGTGATGCTTGTTAGAGGTCAGGTAACATCTCTGCCCGTGATGAAATGCCCCAAACGAGTATGCAAGTGGTTGAAATCTTTGATGTGCGGGGTATTGACTTCATGGGCCCTTTTCCTTCCTCATCTGGTAATAAGTATATACTTGTGGTTGTTGAGTATCTTTTTGAGTGGCCAGAAGCTCAAGCTTTCCCCACTAATGATGCCAGGGTGGTGACTAGGTTCCTAAAAAAATTGTTTGCTAGGTTTGGTACACCTAGGGCACTGATTAGTGATAGAGGGACCCATTTTTGTAGCTCCCAACTTGAGAAAGTACTAAAACATTACGGGGTATCTCATAGGTTTTTAACACCCTATCACCCACAGACCAGTGGACAAGTAAAGGTAACTAATAGGGGTTTAAAGAGAATCTTAGAGAAAACTGTAGGGGTGAGTAGGAAGGATTAGGCATCCAAATTGGATGATGCATTATGGGCCTTTAGGACAGCTTACAGAACTTCTACTGGATTTACACCCTATAGGCTAGTGTATGGAAAGACTTGTCATTTGCCTGTTGAATTGGAACACAGGGCACTTTGGGCCCTTAAAACATGTAATCTTGATGTTATTTCTGTAGGTAAAGAGAGGTTATGGCAGTTGGATGAGTTAGAAGAATGGTGCCACCAAGCTTATGAAAATTCTTCCATTTACAAAGCTCGAACCAAGAAGTGGCATGATCAAAGGCTGCATGGTTCTAAAGATTTTTAGGTTGGAGATAGGGTATTACTTTATAACTCACGTCTTCGTCTTTTTCCAGGAAAGCTTAAGAGCCGATGGTCAGGACCATTTGTGATCAAGCAAGTCTTTCCCTATGGCATAGTGGAATTGCATCATCCTAACAAAGGAGATTTCAAAATCAATGGGCACAGACTAAAGCACTACTATGGAGACCCATTGGAGGTCGAGGAGCGAGTGCATATGGTGCTTTACCTAAAAGAGTGATAGAAGGAACGAGTCTAGCTAAAAGACTCAAAAAAAAAGAAGCACTGTGTTTTTATTTACTTTATCTTTGTTATTTTATTTTTGTCTATTTTCTTCTTTTTCATTTTGTTGAGGTACATCAAAACTTTTAGATTATCTGTGCTTATTGCTGTGCTTTTTGCTTTTACTTCTGTGGTATCCCCTTTGGCTGTACACTGAGGAGAGTGTGATCCTCAAGTGTGGGGTGATTGGTGTGCCTTTATTATTTTGACTCATTTTCCCTCTACTAGTTCAGGACGCTGCATATTGATGCTACTTTTTGATCTTTGTATTTGTCTTTGATAGTATATCTAGGACAGGATACTTGATTTTTGCTTGATTCTATGCACTTAAGTCTTTGATTGTCTTTTGAGCATGTATGATTCAGTCATGAATGGGTAGGCATTGTTTCTCATAGTTTATGTTAGAAAGCAATTTTAATGCCTAATGTATTCTTGACCACGGTCAGGTCATACCCATGTTGCTTGATTATCTTTCATATTGTTCAATTTTGATTTAGGATGTTGATAATGCAGTTTGCATGCACTGCTTGATTGGCAATTCATATGGAAATATTTGAGAATCATATGCAATCTAGCCACACTTTAAACGTGAGATTTGAGCCTAAGATAAGAATTTATCACAAATATGCTTTGATTTCTTTTTTGTTGAGTGTGTATTTCACTTGATTGTGTCTCTAGAACTTGCTTTGTAATACTTGTTGAAGTTACATAAACTTTTGAATATCAGATGATTTGGGAAACTTAAATTTTACACCTCATATTCCTTCCTTAGTTAGCCACTTTTAGGGCCTTCACTTTTTCTTCATCACTTACATTTTACACCTCATTCCTTTCTATTCACTATCTTCTTTCTTCACCCCATTTGCTGAAATTTATGTGATTTATTCTTTGTATAGGGATTAAAATGCATTGCCTTAGTTGATGATAGTACACTAAGTTTTTTTTATCATTCTAGATGCTTCCTTCAATCCAAAAGTGTAAGCATGCAGGCTAATTATGAAAAAAAAATGAAAAAAAAAAAGAAAAGAAATGAAAAGAAAGATAATAATAAGAGTAGCCTGTCTGTTGATATTATTCTCTAAGCATCTCCAACTTTATTGAAAACTTAATAAGAATTGTTATGTTTAGCATTTGTTGCATTTAATCCTTTAGTCCTTCATGATGCTTCAATTGCAGGAATTTTCAGCATCTATGCCTCTTCTAAAAAAAAAAAAATTTCTTCCTTACCATCACTTTAATCTCATTGCAACCTTGTTAAGACCTCCCCTTGATTTTGGTATTCAATGTTTAGTAGTAGCGAAGATGAGATTTATGAGCAAGCATATAGTAGTCGTACTCTTGTGAAGTTGCTTGAGGGATTTATGCCTTACCTGTATACACTTTGAGTGATTTGAGTAATCTCTGAGAGGCATTGATTCTTAAATACTGGGCATTGAATTACTGGCTAAGTTGTGTATGCATCATTATTATCTCCATTCTGTGTCAAGGTTTTGCAATTTGGTCTATGATTAAGTTTCGCGGGGGATGTGTTAGGCATTGTTAACTATGGAATAGGTTTGGACTTTGGGAAATTGTTGGTGTCTGTTTGAGGACTGAGTTAATGTTTGCTTGAGGACAAGCAAAAACTTAAGTGTGGGGTGATTTGATGTGTTCGATTCTATAAAAAATTACTGGATGTGAATTGTCCATTTTGTGAGCATTTTGTGTAGTTTTATTATTAAAATCACCTAAATTTGCTTCATTTTTGTTTTCAGGCATTTTATCAAGTCATTGTCAGCAAACGGAACAATTTAGAGTGAAGGAAAATCCGAGTAGTGTGCGTGGGACCCAGGCAGCGTGAAAATAGTGGAGAACTTGGCATTGAGCAATTAAAAAACCTGTGGAATCCATTACCAAACTCAGAGTGAAGAGGAACAGTAGATACAAGAGACCCACGGGTGAAATTGAAAAGAAAAGAGCCAATTGTGTACAGTGCCTAGCCATTAAGCAAACAATCCATCCTGAAAAGTGGAGTCCCACGCGTGAAATGGAATGAAAAAAAGAAAATAGTAGCGTGAAAAGTAGAGTCCCACGCTTGAAATGGAAGGAGAAGGCTGAAGTGAACAGTGAAAAAAAGAGAGTTCCATTGTGCAAGAGGCTGAGTGAATAGTAATGCGACCCACATCCATCGTGCGAACCACCCAGCAACCCAAAAGTGTGAGAGACTTGACCGAGCCACCACTGTCTCGGCTGTCTGCGGCGCTCGTTCTCGGCGTCCAGCGCTGTGGAGATCTGCGAGAGAGAGGCGTGACCCATTCGGGAACTCGACTGAGTTCGAGCTACTCCGCGCATTTTTTGGCCGTTCCACCACTCGCCGTCACCTCCTGCACCTTCAGGCAGCCCAGTCGCACCGTCCGACCAGTCCTTGGCTGCCGTAAAGCGACGGATTGCGTGACCCGAGACGGACCTGAGTGATGTGACCTGGTCATCTTTCATGACCCATCCAACGTCGTTTGCTCCATTGGCCGCTGGAAATCATCCCTCTGTCGTGTGGTGCCCCTGCTGCAACCTTCTGTCGCAACTTAGGTGGTCTTTGGAGCTATTTCTGGTCGGGTATCCGTGACCCGCAACCAGACCCGATTTGTGGCCTGTTGGACAACTTTGAAATTGCAATTTCTGGTCATTTTCCATCAGCTTTCTAGCGACTATTCTGCACTGTTTCATCTGTTGTTCAGGAGAAGAGGGACATATATAATTTTTACATGGTTTTTCTCTCTGAATTGTGGATTTTCTGGATTATTTGGATGATGTTTATGTGGAACTAAATTGGTAAAACCCATTGGGTCCTGAACTATGTTGGTAGCATGAATTTAATTTCCATGGATGGTTGAATATTGATTCCGTGATCTCCATTACTATTATGTTTTCATTGGCAAGATGTTGCATTGAAAGATCTTAGATTTTTCTTAATAATCGACAGATTTTAATTGAAATTGGACACAGACAATTTGTTATCACTTAGAACTAAGGTTAATAAATTGCTGGATTAAGAAGCAACGACTATTAATAGTAGTGAATTAAACCGATAATGCTGATCTAAAATTAACCATTAGGAAGAACCAGCCAGTGGTAGATTTTAGGTTTAAGAAATTCATTGAGACCGACAGGGAATTTGAATTTGCATTAGAATTCACTCACAAGTAGCAGAATTAGATTCAGTCATCCATTATCTTTCGTATTTACCAGTTAGTTTAGATTCCCATTGGGTTTGCTTTTCTGTCTTGATTAATTCATCTTCTTGTCAATTAGCGCTGACTAGTGATTATTGCATTTAGCTTAGTTATTAGTTTAATTAGAATCGAAATCACTTTGAATTACAGGCTAGATAACAAAAAACAAGTAGTAACTCTAGGCTTTCCCGGTCCCGTGGGTGACGACCTTGATACTTACCATTGCACTAGGCTACATCGATAGGTTCACTGCCTTAGGTGTAGTTGCTAGATAGCATTGGCAGCAAGCATGAGGGACAAAACTGAAAAGAAAAGAATAGGGACTAAAATGAAAAGGAAAAGGTTTAGTGGAGGAAGTTATCTAGCTTTCATTAGTCCAAGGGTAGCAAAATGTAATTTTAGCCAAGAGACGAGTTATTATAGCTAATAGATTTTTAAAATTTTTGGCTAAGGTTTTAGGGGCAAAATGGTAATTCTCCATATGGTTGGAGAAGTTGCTAATTGAGGCTGAATGATCAAAACTCGACCCTGACATTGATAAGGGTTGTACTTTCTCTAACCAAGCGAACCACCTATAAATAGATGGAAATATCAGAACCCACCATTTCCACTCTAAATTCAGACTTTGTAGAGAGAGAAAGAGGAGCTAGAGAGAGAGTGAGAAATTAAAGTGGAAGAGGACCTTAGGATGAATTTTGACATTCTAGGAGCAAGGAAAATGCACCAGGAGACTCCCAAATAAGTATATAGATACTTTACATTAGTAACAAGATAGCAAAAAATCTAATTCCCTCCATTGTGAAAATATCTTTCATTTGGTTGAAAATGCTGATTTTGATACTTTTGAGTTAAGAGAGGGATTCAAACCTACATTCTTTACATTTTTAACTTCTATTGGGTGTTTTATGTAGATTAGATGTACTTAGAAACACTTGTTTTAGAATTCATGAGATAGGTTGCAATGTTCACATGGTTCACTTGACTTGGAATCCATTTTGATGGATGATTTTGAGCATATATGTAAGTTTTGATGAAAGATAAATGATGATGTGGTATTAGAAACTAATCTCATGCTTTTTCTAGACTTGAAAAGAGGTAAAATCTAGATTTTGTAGTATATCATAGTAGCAAAATGAAGCCTGAATATCTTGCAAGTCGACTTCCATGTTCTTTAGCTAGCTCTTGGCAGTTAACAATCGAGCCTTCAGCAATTGACTATCAGCTTACAAAAGCTTAACAATTGACTGCTACTATTCTAGCAGCCGACTTGTAGCATCCTTTTTGTGTTTTTGAAGACATTATTTCTATAAGTTGACTATTATAGGGTATAAGACGACTGGTAGGTGGAAAAAGTGTTATTTTTATAAAGAAAGTGTTTTGAAAGAGCCACCTAGCCTTTGAAATGAAATGTCAAAAGTTTAGAAACAAGTCATTGAGTCTAAGTTTCTATTTTCTTAAAGGATATGCTCGGTAGAGTCAACAATTATGTCATCACATAAGGAAGGTATCTTATTTTTGGGTAACATGCAACATGGGTTAAAAGGAAAGAGAGGAAAACGTAAAAGAGAAAAGAGAAAAGTATTCCAAGTGTATTCATTACTCATAGACAGGTGTATGATCGAGTGACCGACTATTGGTATGGAATAGTTATTGGGCATTCCATGGTAGAACAATAAATTTTGGGATGGTAAAACATCCACTGAATCATAAATGATTTTGAAAACACCATGATGGTTGCAAATTCTAAGTTAGTGAACTCTTTTATGGTTAACAAAAAGAGTCACATACTTAGGGTTAAGCATAACCATAGCATGAGTCAATTCACCCTAGAATATATTTTTGTGAATAGCATGTTGGAATGTGATCTATAAGCATACTGGTTTTTGACATCGCGTGAACTATAACTGTACACGCATTCATAAGTACATGTTGCACATGTGATGATACTAGAATTCTATAAATGTATAAATCATGCATTTCATTCTAATAGATACTATTTTCTAATTGATGATGAAAAAGAATGTAGTGTATTTTCGTATGATTACAGTGGTACAGGCTAGTGGTTTTAAAACTGGTTATTCTGCTACTGAGATTTATTCTCACATAAATGCTGGTGTGTATCAGATGCATAGATTCTAGATCTTACTAGAAGTGAAGGTCGATTAGGTAGACATACCTATTTTGAGATATTGTATGATAGTAAAGGAAGTCTAGGTAATTGGAGTGATAGATATTCCCCCATTGTCCCTACCTGTAGGAGGGGTGGACATGTAGGATTAGAGTAGTTGTTCTATGTTTGACCTGTGAATAGTTGGTATATAGTGTACATGCTGAATACCTTGATCCTTTGTTATATTTTTAGAGAGGATCATAATGATTTTTTTTTTGTGTACAAAGAAGGAGGACATATATGTATTAAGATATGTGAGAGAAATATCCACTACTAAGAATTTTGAAAAGGGTATGAGTGGCAGGGTTGTTGCCTCCTTATCCCCGACTATTACTAAACTCACATATCTATAAGTATATGTCTTGTGTAAGGAATTATGTCTTTTGTAAAGAAACTATGTATGTAAATGTATGTGAATATGTTTATATATGTTTATTTCATTTATTTTGGCTATGTTACGTGCGAGAACTCGAGTGTAGAATTCCCAAACCAATGGCGCTTAACTATTTAACTTGGTAAAAGTTAAAAATTCACTCAGGTAGAGGTAGTAGTAACTCACCAATCTTATATATAGTATATTATCTAATTAAATAAAAGGAAATATAAGATTAGGGGTGTTAAAACATACATCAGGTTGCCAACTGCATTTTTATAAGGGATGCTGCTCATGAACTTGTGTTCTTCCTCAATGTTGGGTGACAATTCTAAAGATAATTTAAAATGACCTGTAATAGGAGTAGAGATAGGTTTATCATGAGACATATTGAACCTTTTAGAGACTTTTTCAACATAATTTCCTTAGTCAAGATGTATTGAGCCTTTTCCCCTATCCCTTATGATGTCCATGCCCAAAATTCCTTTTTCTTATCTTAAATCTTTCATTTCAAGTTTTGAACTCAGAACTTGCTTGAGTTTCCTAATAGCTTCTACATCCTTGTTGGCTATTAGAATGTCATCTACATATAAAAGCAAGTATATTTAGTTCCCTAAAAATTCCTTTTTATAGTAAACTCAACTATCATGAGCACTCCTTAGGTAGCCTTTGGATACAACAAAACTATCAAATCTAAGATACCATTGCATTAGGGATTGTTTGAGTCCATACAAAGATTTCTTTAACAAACTAACCATGTCTTCCTATCCTAATACTTCAAACCATTCTAGGTGTTTCATGAAAATTTTCTCCTCAAGCACACCATGTAAGAATGTTATTTTTTCATTCCAGATTATACCAACAACTAGTGACAAAATAATTCTTATGCTTGTGTGTTAGACTACAGATGAGAAATTTTCATTGTAGTCTATCCATTCCTTTTTTAAGAAGCCTTTTTCTATAAGTCTTGCCTTGTATTTACACTTCTCAACTCCAGGGACTTCTGGTTTCTTCTTAAAAATCCACTTACAGCCCATAAACCTTTGCCTTTCTAGTCTTTTGACAAGCTCCCAAGTATGATTCTTCATGAGAGAATCATACTCCTCCTTCATGGCAGCTTTTCATTTTACAAATTCTTTACTAAACATGAATTCTTGGTAGCTGATAGGGTCAAAGCTTCCATCATCAATTTCCATTGTCAAAGCACATGCTATAAATTCTATAAAACCATACCTTTCAAGAGCCTTTACCTATCTTATGCCTTTGTCTCTGGCTAGTATGTAATATCTGCTTTCTGTATCTTCAAGTACATTATTAAATCATAAATTTTTCAATTGCATACCTAAATGTACAAATGTAAATTGCCCTAGGTTTTCCTAAAGTAGAGAGGGACTAAATTGAAAGAAAATTCAGAGGACTGAAGTAAAAAGGCAAAAGGTTACAAAAAAATCTAAACGTAATGATTACCTTTAGAAAATATTTGGGTATATTAATAACGCGTAATTATTACATTTAAAAATATCTAAAAAGTAATGATTACTTTAGGAAAATATCTAAAAATATATCTAAAGGCCATGATTAACCTAGGAAAATATCTTAGGGGCAAAATGGTAACTTTTTACCCAAGGGAAAAATGGTAATTTCACCCAAGGGTAAAATGATAATTTTGACCTTAGGGGTAAAATGGCCATTTCACTTAAAAAATTTATGACAATTTCCCTCAAGGCCATCTCCCTACACTTTTCAAAATTATGAAGACAAATGGAGGGTAAAATGGTCATTTTGGCATAAAGGTCAAAATGGTCATTTTCCTCTAAACTAATTAGACGTCTTCTTCCATGGAAAGGAGAAGATAGGGACAGCAAGGAAGAAAAGAGAGAGAGAAACCAAGAGGAGGAGAAGAAGAAGAAGGAAAGGAAAAGTGAAGGAAAAGCCAAGAAGAAACTACTTTTCTTGCTAAATCAAGGTAGCTAAACAATTCTAACCCTTCTATTTCATGTTTTATGGCTTTATTTGGATGGTTGAAAATTTTGTGGCTGTCATAAATAGTAAGAGTTTCTCACTCTACATTCTTTTATGCTTGAAAATCTATTAGGTTTTGCTTATATAGTTGTATGAATGTGTTTGTGATTGCTAGAATGGTTGTTTGAATGGTATATTGCAAATTTATGGTTTAGTTCACCATGTTTCATGAAGAACCCTTCTTGTTAAATTGATTATGTAAGGTTATGTTTGGCATGGATATGAAGGGATAATGATGTTTTCATGCTTGTATATTAATGAAAATTGGAAAAAGGGAAGAAATGGTTTGAAAACCCTTTGATTGCTCTCTTCTTGGTTGTTGGCTGAGAGCTTGATGAAATGCTAAGGGAAAGATTTTGCATAATTTTAGTTTACAAATGTGTTTGTTGTCTCAGTTATAAGCAAGAGAGAGAGAGATTGATGTTTGCAATGAAATTCCCTTATTTCCCTTTTTCTTGTGTCTTGTCTGAGAGCATCATGGACGAGATTTATGTGAAAATGTCCATTTATGTATTTCTTGCTTTGGCCAAGACAAGAGAGAAAGAGATAATGATATTTATGATGGTTTTCTTGATGAATTGCCTTCCATAACCATGAAATCCTAACCTTGGAAATGTATTCCCATAAGAGGGGAAAGATATATTTATGTATACATAGATATATATTGTGAGAAAAGGATACTTATATGTATACATAGATATACTGAGAATAAAATGAAATGGAAATGATGAAGAAAAGGATTAATAGTTCACCTATATGCATATTACAACCCTTAATGTGTGATAGAATAAAGTATGGGAATTGTATGGAAATGGAAGGAAATTGATGTAAATGTGCTTGTATGATGTAAAGGATGGGAGATAGGGAATATATGGCATGAAAGCTCCATTTTCCCTTTACTTTACTTCCTTGGCCATGACCATCCCTCCTTGGTTCCCTTGGAATAGGCTAAATTTTGGTAATGTAATTGCAAGGGGAAAATGTTAAAGACATTATGTTAACCAATTGCATGGGAAAGAGATGTGGATGGCTAAGGCATGGGATTCTAATAATGTATGTTGTGAATTGCTTAAAGGGAATGAATGACATTCCATGTCTATACAATCCAATCATGAAAGGGTTATCAAACACAAAAGGGTCATATTTTTCAATGAGAGTATAGTATCATGAAAAATGAAAGAAAGGAAATAAATGAAATGAAAGAAATGAAAGGAAAACATAGAATGAAAAGGAAGAGAACTAAGAGGAAGTGTTTCCAATGTATGTTCTAGGATAGATATCCTTGTAATTGAGTGACCAATTTTTGGTATGGGATGGTCGTTTGGTATTCCATGGTTGTGTCATAAATTTGGATGGTTAAACATCCACTTGGTATAAGAAGTTTGGAAAACACTGTGATGATTGCAAATTCTAAGTTAGTATAACCTAGAGTGGACAACAAAAAAGGGGACATTTACTTAGAATTTAGCATAATCATGGGTACAAGCCAAATCATCCTAGACTATATATAGGAAATATCGTACTAGGAATGTGATCCACCAGTAAGGGGTGGTGATTCCAAAGCATCATGATCTGCCTAAGAGTGGAGAGGAAATGATCTGGGTAGAGTTAACAGTAAACCGTGAGCTTAATTTTAAATGTTAGCAATCAGCCTTAAGACAGTGACCATGAATGGGTATTTGGATCAACTGGGAGATGCCTCAGATAGTACCAGTGGGAGAATTGTCACATGAATAGAAAGAAAATTATCTCACTCATGTAAGTAGTCGTATGTAGAGTGGTTCACTGGGTGACCCTCTCGATACTCTCAAGTTTCTCTTCTATTGACTGTGGCTTTTAGCCAATGACTGATGAATGTTTTCCTTATGAATGATGAATGATTTCCCTTAATTATTAATGGACTATTCATGATACTTGACTATTGATGAGGTACCCTATGAATGCTTGTAACACCCCATATTCTCTCAATTATTTTTAAATTAATGTTTCCTTAATTGATTGGATGAGTTTGCTATAAAATGTGATGAAATTGCTTCGGTGATGTAGTGTAGAATAAATGTTACAAGGGAAAGAATGGACCTAGGTATTAAGTAGCATGAAATGTTCATAAAAAGCAAGAAAAGAACAAGAGACGTGTTGGACTTTTGTTCCATCTCTTGTATTTCATTTCTTTACTTTACTAAGAAGACAAATGGAAAGAATGAAATCGGTGGAAATGATGGATACTTTGCAATGTAGAATTTTTGTCTTACATTAGCCGAACAATTAAAGGTGAGTGGAGGGAGAGCTTTACACACATTAGCATAATCATTAAGATAAAAGAGAAAGAAATACTCGGCTATGAAAAGTGAGGTGCTTACATGACAAGTGAGTTTCTTAATTTCCTTTCTTTTATTCCTTAGTTTAGCTGAATGGAAAAAAGCAAGTAAGAGTAGGTGAAAGAATTTGGAGTTTATTTAAAATTATATAAACCTGTGGAAATAATAAAGGAGAAGAAAAGAAGGTGATATATATATATAATTCAAGTGAAGTGATTTCCCTTTTTCCCAAAGAACTCGTGAAATTTGGAAAGAAGATTTAAATAGGAGAGTGACTCGGTAATGAATGACAGAAGGAAAGAAAAAGGAGACGTGTGACAATGGTATTCTCCCCACTGTCCTTGCATCCCTTTTTTGTTACATTAACTGCTAGAGTAGGTGGAATGGAATAGAGCATTCGGTAGAGAGATGGGAGAGAGGAGGAAGAGACGTGTGATGTTAGTTTTCTTTTTCCTTCCCTTGCTTTTGTCTTCAAGGTGACTGAGAGATGAGAATTAAGGTCCTTGAATTGCTTCCTCACTCTTCTTCCTTTTTGCCAAACCGAATAGCTTTGCCAAATCAAATAGATAAAACAAACAAAAGAAAGGTGGTTTAAATACATGTGTGTGCATGCAGTGAAATTCATTCCTTACTTACTTCTGGGTTAACCGAATAGGCAATAAATGTATGGAATTAAATATACATATATATACGCATGCAACAATTGAGGGGAGCAGCTTCACATTTATATAATATAAAGATACATTCGGTGATGCCAAGGAATAAAGGAAATGAAATTTTGGTTAACCATCCACACGATTTAATCACTTCAGCCGAATTGAAGGAATGAAGTGGCTAGGTCGGTTAAAGGCATTGATAGTAATTAAGACTAGGCAAATGCAAGCTTGGAAATAAAGAAAAGCATTTGGTGAAAAGGAGATCAGCTTGACAATTAAACAAAATAAAACACGCAAACATTTAGTGAGAAGAGAAGAAGAACTTGCTTGGCCAAGAGAAAGAGAGGCAACGAAGTAAGATAAACTCCAAGAGAAACACCAAGACATCTTCATCACTCTTGCACTAGTGAGGTAGCTTAGCAATTCTATGCTTTTTTTTTTCATAATTTAAGATATATTCATCATGCTTTCAAGATTTCATGGAATATTAGCTTTCTCTCTACATTCTTGAAGATGTAAATGTCTCTTCAGCTAAGCTTGTATGGTAAATTGAGGATGTTTGTTGATGTGCTAAAGTAGATATGGTTATTTTCATGAAAGAACTATTATTGATGAAATTCAGAATGTATAGTGGAAAACCCTAACTTAAGATAATGCTAAAAATTGGTATTCTTGTATGGCTAGTATATGTTTTAAGTTATAGACATCAAAATGAAAGTTGCTAGCTAGAATTGGATTCAAAATTTTGACATTACTCTTGTTGTCTTACCAAATCCGAAAGTGGCCTTCGTTAGGTAGGAAATTTTTTGATGAAAATTATGTAAGGGAGATTACAATTTGGTTGGCTAAGAGAAAGAAAGAAAATATGGTAAATTAAGGTATAGTAAATTGTTTAACCTTTTTGTACACAATAAAGTCCCCCATTAGTATTGAAATGTAAGAATTGAGAAAGGTGTGTAACCTTAAATTTAGTATGTAGCATGAACCAAGAAATTAAGTAGAATAAATTGCTAATGGCAATGGTTAGATAAATTAAATGTGGGAGTAAGTACCCTAGAAATTAATGCATGGTACCATTAAGTTTAAATCATAGAAAGGATGGAAAAATGTGACAATGTGATATGAAAAATCCTAAGTTTGATTACTTTTTCATGGTGGCCAAAACCAATGTATCATTTTAAGCTTGGTGGCCGAATCACTATGCTAATTATGAATTCATTAGAATACATACTACAATGACTAAATGCAAAAGAGATTGGAAGAATAATAATAAGAGAAATTGTAATTGCTATGTATATGAATAAGTGACCAAGTGTTCACTATTTTTATAAAAGTGGCCAAGAGTCCACAATATGACCAAGTGTTTACAAGTTTTCATGAAAGTGGCCAAGCGACCACAATGTGACCAAGTGTTCACAATCTTTACCAAAGTGGCCAAGTGTTCACATGTTTGAAGTGTGGCCGAAGGTGCTTCACACTTTAAAGCAAGATAAGTTTTAAGAATGAATTGTATGGATGATTATGGCCTAGTTCACTGGAAATATGTATGCCTTTACTAAAATGTGATATATCTAAACTAGAAATGAACATCTTTGTGATGTTGACATACCACTTTAGCATGCAATGCTTGCCAATATGTGTATCTGAATGGAACTGTGTTTTAAATAATTTGAATGTAGAAGATATTATTTTTTGTGCTTGCACAGTGGTACATGTCAGTAAGATTTAAATTGTGAATTGTTAAGCTACTGAGAAACTAGTTTTCTCATTTATGTACTGATATGTATCAGATGCAGATGTTTAGCATTTTCATAAAGATGGAAGTAGCATTAAGGGAAGTTCTTTTATTAAGAGTATTTTGTATCCTAAGGGTTTGAGTGACAGAGATGTTGTCTCCTGACCCTAGGACAAGTTTTTGACAGTTCTCAGATAGATGACATGTTGTAATACTTAGGAAACGATATGTCATGTTCTATGAATTTATCCTTGATGCATTACATTTTATTTTCGCTATACTTATATGTTTTGATCTGAGAAAAAGAACCCGAACCTAATCAATTCAAATATTATTGCAATGCTATGAATGCTATGACGTTATTAATTAATAATTAAGGTTAAGAATAATGTACCGACCTTATCTGTTTACATTTGAGATGTTGTAATACTAGATAAGGGCATTAAATTAAGTTGGTATCAGAGCACAGTTACCTAGGATTACAATGGGATAGAATTCCTCAAGGAAGGGACTAATTCAGGTTAGTTAGCTATACCTAGGCAGTTGATTGACCTGTAATTTGTTGTGACTTAAGGAATGAAGTATTAGGTTTAGGAAGATAAAAGCTCCTATTGGTATTATATGTTATCTACTTAATAATTTGTTATTATGACTGATCATCTCAGTAAGACTTGTTTTATAGAGTAACAGTATGGCACCAATAAGGAGAAGTGGATCACAGGCCCAAAACACTGAGGTAGATTTGAATGAAATTATACAGACAATGAAAGGCATAGCAGAGGCCATGAGGGTTCAGGCTAAAGCTTCCTCTCAACAGGCTACAATCACAATTGAAGCACTCTGCCAGATCCAAACTGATCAGAGTGAGGATACTCAAAATAGGCTAAAAAAGATGAGAACTCAAGTCTATGGAGGCTGGACTAAATTCCAAAGAGCCATTCCTCCTGTATTTAATGGTGTAATGAATTCAAAGAAGGCAGAAGAGTGGGTAAAGAAGATGGAGGAGCTATTTGATGTATTAGGAAGCATTGAGTCACAGAAAGTATCCTTTGTTGCATATTAGTTAGAAGGGGAGGCTAAATACTAGTGGAAGGGAATGAAATAGTTAATGGTAGTACAGGGGACTCAGATTTCTTAGGAGAATTTTAAGAATGCATTCTTAGAGAAATACATCCCCCAGAGTGAGAGAAATGCCCAAGAGGGTGAATTTATGCAGATAAAACAAGGTGGCAAACCATTTGAAGAACATCTAGCTCGGTTTGAAAAGTTATCAAAATTCTCTTCATATTTGAAATAGAGACCAGATGGGGCATGGAAGGCCATGCATTTAGAAAATAGTTTGGATCTTGAGTGTATCATGAGGTAGCATCTCAAGAGATAAGGTATTATCTAACCTTGGTCAATAAATGTTGCATAGCCTCTAGGTCTTTAGCAGCACTGAAGAGAGGGAAACAGAAAGCTGGATTCTTTAAGAAAAAGAACCCATTCAGATTCAACAGGGGCCATGATAGTAAGTTTCTTAGAAATCAAACACAGAAGAGACCTATAAACATTTCAACTTCTAAGAATAACTATTCTAAATGTGGAAGAAATCATGGAGATAGACTGTGTTTGATGGGACAGAATGTGTGTTATAAATGTGGGAAGTCAAGACATATCTCCAAAACTTATCCTACCTTGAAGAAACCAAAAGAAACCTTAAGACCTACTACCAAGGGAAGGTTGTATACCCTGAAGGGTAAGGAAGTGGCCCATTCTAAAGATTTGATGAAAGGTACATGTTTTATTAACGATGTTCCTTTAATTTTATTGTATGATTCTGGCACTACCCATTCATTTGTTTCATTATATTGTGCTCAAAAATTGAAATTTCCAATAACTAGCCTACCCTATGAACTTTCCATAGTAGTACCTACAGATGAACATGTGTCCACTTCATTAATTTATTTGAATTGTTTTATTGTGATTGAGAACAAAACTTTCAATGTAGACCTCATTTGTTTACCTATGGTTGAACTGGATGTTATCCTTGGTATAGACTGGCTCTCTTCTAATAATGTTATTTTGGACTATTCAGCTAAATCTGTGATTTTTATAAACACTAAACCAATACATATGGGAATTGAGAGGAAAAATCAGAGAATGAGTTTCTTGTTTTCCTCAGAGGTGGAAATTCTACAAAAGATAGAAAACATTCCTGTAGTTAGTGAATTTCCTGATGTATTCCAAAAAGATATTATAAGTCTCCCACCAAAGAGAGAAATAGAGTTTTTCATAGAATTAATCCTTGAGGTAGGACCAATTTCCATAGCATCCTATAGGATGTCCCCAATTAAATCAAATGAATTAAAGGTGTAAATAGAGGATCCATTAGCAAAACAATTTATCAGATCTAGTATATCATCATGGGGAGCACCTATATTATTTGTTAAAAACAAGGATGAGAGCATGAGAATGTGCATAGATTATAGACAGCTGAATAAGGTGACTGTCAAGAATAAATATCCACTCCCTATAATTGATGACCTGTTAGACTAACTGAAAGGAGCAACTGTCTTTTCTAAAATTGATTTGAGATCAGGATATCATCAAATCAAAGTTAGAAATGAGGACATACCTAAAACTGCTTTTAGAACTAGGTATGGACACTATGAATTTCTTGTGATGCCATTTGGATTAATAAATGTTCCAATTATTTTTATGGATTACATGAACCATATCTTTATACCCTACCTCGATCAATTCGTAGTAGTGTTTATTGAAGACATATTAGTGTACTATAGAAATGAATAGGAGCATAAAAAACATCTAAGGATAGTGTTACAAATACTTAAAGAAAAGTAATTATATGCCAAATTAGAAAAATGTGCTTTTTGGTTAGAAGAAGTGAATTTCCTAGGGCATGTGATTTCTAAGGAGGGAGTTTCAGTTGATCCTAGTAAGACAGAAGTAGTAGTGAACTAGGAAAGACCCACTACTGTAACTGAAGTCAGGAGTTTCTTGGGGTTAGTAGGGTATTATAGATGATTTATTCAAGGGCTTTCGCAAATAGCGATGCCTATGACTAAGTTAACCCAAAAAGATGTTTCATTTATATGGGACACCAAATGTGAGCAAAGTTTCCAAACTCTAAAGGATAAACTGCCCACAGCACCTGTTCTTATTCTTCCAAACCCAATGGAAACATTTGAATTATATTTTGATGCATCAAAGAAAGGTCTAGGGTGTGTTTTGATGTAGAAAAGAAAAGTAGTAGCTTATGCTTCTAAACAGTTGAGGACACAGGAAAGAAATTATCCTACTCATGATTTAGAATTAGCAGCCATTGTATTTTCTTTAAAATTTAGAGCCATTACCTTTATGGATCTAAATTTAAAGTCTTTAGTGACCATAAGAGTTTTAAGTATCGTTTAATCAGAAAGAATTAAATGAGACAAAGAAGATGGATAGAGTTCATAAAAGATTATGATTTTGAACTTAAATACCATCTAGGTAAAGCAAATATTGTGGCAGATGCTTTAAGTAGGAAATATTTGCATGTAGCCCAAATGATGGTGTGTGAAATGGAATTAATTGAAAAATTTAGGAATATGAGATTATCTACCCTGGTGTTACCCAACAGGATTTGTTTAAGTGAGCTGAAAATTGAGAATACCCTTAGAGCCCAAATTCTTGAAGCTCAAAAGGATGATGAATTTCTTAAGTCTTTAAAAGATTCAAAGGAATTTATAAAAGAAAATGATGGATTAGTAACATTTCAAAATAGAATATATGTTCCTAAAATTGGAAGATTGAGAGAAATAATTTTGGAAGAAACTCATCAAAGTAAGTATATTGTCCATCCCAGAGCCACTAAGATGTATCAAGATCTTAAAAGAAGGTTTTGGTGGCTAGGTATGAAGAAAAATATAGCAGAGCATGTAGCCAAATGTCTAGTGTGCTAATAGGTTAAAATTGAACATCAGAAACCTGCAGGGTTACTGCAGCCCCTAGACATTCCTAAGTGGAAATGGGATATGACCTCAATGGACTTTGTAGTGGGATTACCTAGATCTCAGTCAGGAAAAGATGCTATTTTGGTAATTGTGGATAGATTAACCAAATAAGCACATTTCCTTACCTATCAAAATAAATTTCTCCTTAGATAAATTAGCCCAATTATATATTCAAGAGATAGTAAGACTTCATGGAATTCCCACTAGCATTGTTTCAGATCGAGATCCCCAATTCACCTTTAGATTTTAGAGAGCTTTACAAGAAGCATTTGGTACTAGATTAAATTTTAGTACTACTTATCATCCCCAAACTGATGGGTAGATAGAAAGAACCATCCAAACCCAAGAAGACATGCTTAGGGCTTGTACCTTGGAGTACAAAGGGAATTGGGAGCAAAGTTTACCATTGATAGAATTCTCCTATAATAATAGCTTGCACTCTAGTATAGGGATGGCACCATATGAAGCCCTGTATAGAAGAAAGTGTAGATCCCCTTTGTGTTGGTATGAGGTTGGGGAGAAACAATTGTTAAGACCTGAACTAGTTCAACAAACCACTGATCAAATTAAAATGATCAAAGAAAATTTGGCTAAAGCTTAGAATAGAAAAAAGAGCTATACTGACAAAAGAAGAAGACCACTAGAATTTGAGGAAGGAAACTATGTTTTTCTTAAAGTATCCCCGACTACTGGTATTGGTAAGGCTATGAAATCTAAAAAGCTAAGTCTTAGATATATTGGATCTTTCCAAATATTAAAGAGAGTAGGTCCATCAGCCTACCAGATAGCCTAACCACCACACTTATCAAACCTCCATAAGGTTTTCCATGTATCCCAACTTAGAAAATACATACCTGATCCTTTACATATACTTGATGCTAGTACTCAGCAATTAAATGATAATCTAACATATCAACCCAAACCTTTACAAATTATCGGTACTGAGGTCAAAACCCTAAGGAATAAAACCATCCCCTAGTGAAGATCTTGTGGGATCAAACATCACTGCAGGAAGCCACCTGGGAAAGAGAAGAAGATATCAGAAAAGCTTATCCATAATTATTTACATTAGGTATGTATAAATTTTGAGGACCAAATTATTTTCAAAGAGAGGAGAAATGTATCAACATATATTCTCTCAATTATTTTTAAATTAATAATTCCTTAATTGATTGGATGAGTTTGTAAAATGTGATGAAATTGCTTTGGTGATGTAGTGTAGAATAAATGTTACAAGAAAAAGAATGGATATAGGTATTAAGTAGCATGAAATGTTCATAAAAAGGAAGATAAGAACAAGAGACGTGTTGGACTTTTGTTCCATCTCTTGTATTTCATGTCTTTACTTTACTAAGAAGACAAATGGAAAGAATGAAATCGGTGGAAATGATGGATACTTTGCAAAGTAGAAATTTTTGTTTCTTTTTATCTTAAATTAGCCGAACAATTAAAGGTGAGTGGAGGGAGAGCTTTACACACATTAGCGTAATCATTAAGATAGAAGAGAAAGAAATACTCAAGCATGAAAAATGAGGTGCTTACATGACAAGTGAGGTGCTTAATTCCTTTCTTTTATTCCTTAGTTTAGCCGAATGGTATAAAGAACTAAGAGTAGGTGAAAGAATTTAGAGTTTATTTAAAATTATACAAACCTATGGCAATAATAAAGGAGAAGAAAAGAAGGTGATACATATATATAATTCAAGTGAAGTGATTTCCCTTTTTCCTAAAGAACTCATGACATTTGGAAAGAAGATTTAAATGGGAGAGTGGTTCGGTAATGAATTAGAGAAGGAAGAAAAAGGAGACGTGTGACAATGGTATTCTCCCCACTTTCCTTGCATCCCTTTTTTGTTACATTAACTGCCAGAGTAGGTGGAATGGAAGAGAGCATTCGGTGGAGAGATGGGAGAGAGGAGGAAGAGACGTATGATGTTAGTTTTCTTTTTCCTTCCCTTGCTTTTATCTTCAAGGTGACTAAGAGATGAGAATTAAGGTCCTTGAATTCCTTCCTCACTTTTCTTCCTTTTTGCCAAATCGAATAGATAAAATAAACAAAATAAAGGTGGTTTAAATACATGTGTGTGCAAGCTTTGAAATTCATTCCTTACTTGCTTTTGGGTTAATCGAATAGGCAATAAATGTATGGAATTAAATATAAATATACATATATATATACGCATGCAGAAATTGATTGTGCCAATTCCAGCCACCTTGTAGGGAGAATCATTACCCATTAATACCCTGCCACAACTATTGTCTTGTAAGTGTCAAACCAATGCTGATTTGGGGTTATATGGAAGGTACATGCTGAGTTAAGAATCCATTCCTCATTGTATGGTTGGTTAGTGATAGTGAGGACGTTTGAGCTTTCATAGCCATCTACCACAGTTGCAAGATCAGCTCCTTTCTTGCCTTTGTCATTGTTCTTTTTCTTTCTTTCTAGGAAATCCTTTTGAAAGTGGCCTTCTTTGTTGTAGAAATAGCAATTCTTCTTGGTCTTCGACTTCTTGCTGGGATTCTTAGACTTTTTTTCCTTCTTATCAAACTTCTTGCGAGCAAACAATCCTTATGCATTAGTTGCATCTTTATTATCGATTATATTTTTCATTATTTTTCTGGCATTGAGTGTAGACTTGACTTCTTCCAAGTTGAGTGACTCTCTTCCAAACATCATAGTGTCAACTACGTTCGCATATAATGATGGAAGAGAACACAATAGCATGATAGCTTGGTCTTCTTCATTAATCTTCACATTAATGCTCTTTAAGTCCAAGATAGCTTTTGTGAACAAGGATACATGCTCCCTTATGGACGAACCTTCCTCCATCTTGAGTTGATGGATCCTTCTATTGAAGTAGAGCTTATTGTCAGGGACTTTGTCATGTACAGGGTCTTAAGTTTTAGCCATACTCCTGCTATAGTGGATTCTCTAACAACCTCTCGTAGCACCTCATCTCTCAAGGACAGAATGATCAAGCTATATGCCTTGCTCATCATTTCTTTCCTTTCTTTATCCAATAAGGTTGAAGGCAGTCTACTCTCTCTTGAAAGTGCATCTTCGAGCCCTTGATGGACAAGAAAAGCCTTCATCTTGATCCTCTACAGGATGAATTCATTGCTTCCATTGAATTTCTCAATATCAAATTTGGTTGAGCTCATTTTCTGGTGTCTTTGGTTGAACCTTAGTCTGATACCACTTATGAGGATTATGCAACCAAGATAGTTGAATTATCCTAAGACACAACTAGGCAAAACAAGCAATAACAGAAAAAAACCAAAAGAACAAGATCATAGCAAGAAGTATCAAGATACTTCATTAAAAAGAAAACAGAAGCAAGAAAACATGCACAAGGAATTATAGTGGTTCAGACTTATGTCCTACATCCACTCTTCAAAGCTGTTTTAGGTCCTTATTGATGAGACTCCAAGAACTTTACAAGAGAATTCTCACACTTGAAATCTCACTCACTAAAAGGCAACTTCACCAAAAATTGCACTATTTTCTCTCTTAGCTGAATCTATCATCACACTTTTCCTCTCTAGTCAAGTATTTATATAGATAGAATATGTACAACACATAGATTTCCCTATAACTAACACTTAACTAACCATTATGTGACACCTAATAAAAAGAATTTAGCAACTCCAAACACTGATGTTGCTGTTGTGGACTGCTATTGTTGTCATACTGCTGTCCTAACTATTTGCACTATGAAGGACCATCATTTTCTACATAAATAGAAGTATAAAACTAAATAAAGGCTTTCACTAGTATAACATATGGGCATAGCTTACATGAGGAAGAGAAGCTCTAGTTAGTAATTTTGCAACTCTGGATTTATCACTAATCATTTGTTTAATTATTTTTACTTAACTAGCATATTGGGCACAATAATTGGACAATCATTGAATCACTTCCTAAATTAGCAAGTTAAGAAACGTTCATTAGCTTCCCTTAATTTCTAAGTAATCCAAAACATGTATTTTAATTTAACTTAAAAATAAGCATTAGATTCTTGAGCAACACACCGGTACAAGTTAACTTAATGGAACGTTTGTAATATTTCCTTTTTGCATTTTCAAGTATGTTATTAAATCTTAAATTCGTTAATTGCATACCTAAATATTCATATATAAATTGCCCTAGGTTTTCTTAAAGAGGAGAGGGGCTAAATTGAAAGAAAAGTGGAAGGGCTAAAGTGAAAAGAGAAAAGGTTCCTAAAATATCTAAGTGTAATGATGACTTTGGCAAAATATCTAGGCGCATTAATGACCTGTAATCATGATGTCTCAAAATATCTAAAAAAAATGGTTACGCTGGAAAATATCTAGGAAAAAATATCTGAAAGCCATACCCTAAGAAAATATCTTAGGGGCAAAATGGTAACTTTTTATCTAAAGGTAAAATGGTAATTTTTACCTTAAGGGTAAAATAGTCATTTCACCTAGAAACATCCTAACATTTTTTATAAAGGCCATCTCCCTACACTTATCAAAATTATGAAGCTAAATGAGGGGTAAAATAGTCATTTTGGCATAAAGGGAAAATGGTTATTTTTTCCTAAATATTTTAACCCGTCTTGTTCCTTGGAAAGGAGAAGAAAGTGATGGGAGAGAAACAAAGAAGGAGAAGCCGAAAGGAAGAGAAGGAGAAGAAGAAGAAGAAAAGTGAAGGAAAAAGGCTAGCTTAAGCAAGATTTATTACAAAATAAAGATGGCTAAACAATCTTAAACCCTTTAATTCGTGTTTTATGGACTCTTTTGATGTATTGGATATTTTTTATGGTTTCATGAATAGTAAGGGTTTCTCACTCTACATTATTTTATGCTTGACAATGTAATATTTGCTTCTAATATGATTAAGGGATGCTCATTAGTTGTTAATTTAAGTTTAATACTTTGTATGTTGCATTAACTGCATATAGTTTCATTAGTGCAGGGACCTAGACAAAAATAAATAAAAGCTGAGTGAAGAGGTGACTAGGGACCTAATTGAAAAAGGAAATTCCAGCCAAGAAAAAGTTGTAAAATGACTCAATAACCAAAATGCAAATACCTAAACTACACTTAAACCCTAGCTGAACCCTAAACACCCTTATATTATTCAAGCTTCAGCAAACTTAAAGAGAGAAGAAGGGTGAGTAAAGAGAGAGGGTGACTTAGGGCAAGAGAAGAAGGCATTTAGCTTGAAGAAAGGCCAGATTTGAAGCTAAGGAAGTGTTTTACAACTAAGAAAGTGTCATCTAAGCATCAAATACATGTCAATTATAAGGAAAATCCAAGGTCGCAACAAAACCTAAACCCTACTTTCATGAAATGTTTGCTCTTAACTAAAAATGATGTTTATGAATGTTTTAAGTTGTATTGGGGTTTAAAACTTTCATTCTCCATGTTTTAGATGTCTATTGAGTATTGCTTACTAAATGAGTATGCTTGTATGTTTGTAAATGATGCATGAAAATGGAGTTTTTCCTTGAGTGTAAAAATGGGGTTTAATCTTTGTGTTGGCTGAAATATAATGGAAGTGTGGGTTGTTTATTGATGTTAAATGATACCTAGATGATAGCACTGAGTTCATAAAGCTTTGGGATGAGTTATGATTACATTTTGGGGCCAAAAATTGAGTATATCAGATGTTTTTATGCAATGTAGAGTACTAGCAGCTAACTGCCAGACCTTGGAAGTCAACTGCCATGCTCTTTGTTACCCAAAAAACATATCCAAAATGCATCAACCGATTGCCAAACTTTAGCAGCCAAATGTCGGGCTCACAGTGAGCTACCACCTGACTGTCAGGCCTGTAATAGTCAACTGACTACTCTTGGATTAGCTTCCCATTTTAGATAGAGAGCTAGCAACCGACTACTAGCTCAAAGGCAGTCGACTGCTAGCCTAAAATAAAAGAAAATAGACTTTATGCCTTGATTTTGATGGATAATTAGCCCAAAACCCCACCCAAACTCAAGATTAGAACTTGGGATGTATTGGTAACATGTAGCATTCAAGTTATGGCTTACTTAGACATTGTGGTCCTTGTAAAAATCACATTAGACATGGCGATCCTTGTGATAGTGAAAAGAAAAGAAAGGAATCCATGGAACAAAAAAAAGAGGGTAGTATTCCTAGGGTATGCATTAGGATAGATAGGCTCATAATCAAGTGACCGATTGTCAGTGTGGGACGGTCGTTGGGTATTCCATGGTTGTACCTTGAATTAGGATGGTTAAACATCCACTTGAACTTAGATAGTTTTGAAAATGCCATGATGGTTGCGAACTCTGAGTTAGTGTAATTTTCAAGGCCATTAAAGTGGATATGTACTTAGAGTTATGCATAACCATGGTGTGAGCTGAATCATCCTAGTATATACTTTAGTAAATAGCGTACTAGGAAATGATCCTAAGAGTTTAACAAGCAGTCCCCTATAGGGTAGAAAGTGAAGAAATTCCTACTATATATGGAATGATCTAAGGTAAGGGCAGTGACTACATCACATGAAGTCCCTTATGGGATAGAAAGCGAAGTAATTCCTCTTATATATGGAGTGATCTGTGATAAGGGCAGTGACTACATGGTACTTGGATCCATTAGGGGACACTTCAGATAGTATGAAGGAAAATGTATGGTGGCTGAGTATTCACAAAGTTATGTATATGGGTATGAAATGGTACGTGGAGGCAATCACTGAGTGGCACTTATGATGACTCTCATTATATGTTTAATTCCTATTCACATTTTTGAAATAAATATGTTCATGTTACCATATGAAATGTATGAGATGGAAGTTTTATGATAAAGCATGACATTGAGATGACATCCCATGATGATTTAGGTTCACATCTTTCAAAGAACATGTATACACCTAAGCACAATCCATGAAAGCATGATTCATGCATTGCATCCCGATAGTATATGTTATGTTTTTTAATGTTGAGATGAGAATGCAAAGTATTTTCATATAATTACTACGGTATAAGTCAGTAGATTTTAAAACCATTTTTCTTGCTACTAAGATTCAATTCTCACATGAATGTTGGTGTGTATCAAATGTGTAGCTACTGGCTGAAGATGGAAGTAACCTAAGGAGAGGTACCCTCCCTAGGTATTTTGAGAAAGTTATTCAAGATGGTATAGGCTTTAAATTTATCGGGCTGGTCTTCATGATTTTTGAGGAAGTGCTAGCATAGTTTATCTCATGTATAGCCTATATTGATTTATATGTATATGGATTAGCCAGGATTTATAAGTAGACATGTTTGATGGGACCATGAGTGACAGGGATGTTGTCTCCATGCCCCAAATAGTTATGCTATGTTAATTATAGAAGTATTTACGCATGATGCTTGTACATATAGCTAAATTAACTTATGTATCATGTTGTTTTATTCCACTGCGAGATTGAGTGTAAACCTAAGAGTAGAGACCCAACCCTAAATCGTACTCAAATAATTAACTTGTAAAAAGTTTTAAATTTTTCTCAGGTAGATGTAATAGTACCACACTACTATTTGAATATACATATTAAATCCTTTAGGGAACTAAAAGGAACCATAGGCTAAAGGGGTTTTATGGGTGTTACAAAAAATCTATTGGGTTTTGCTATTTGGGTTGTATGGATGTGTTTATGATTGCTAGAATGATTGTTTGAACGGAAGATTGAAAGTTATAGTTTGGTTCACCATGTTCATAAAAAACCGTTCTTGTTGAAATTGTATGTGAGGTGATGAATGGCATCGTTATGGGAAGGAAATTGTGTTTTCTTGCTTCAAAATTGATGAGAATGGGAGAAAGGGAAGAAATGATTTGAATCACTCTTGTTTCCCCTCCCTTTGCAACTTGGCTGAGAGCTTTATAAGATACCATGGAGGGAATTTTGTAAAATTTCAGTCCAATTATATGCTTAATGTCTCAGCCATAAGCAAGGGAAGGGAAGAAAATTTTATTATGATGAAAACTCCTTATTTTCCCATTTCTTATAATTTGGCTGAGAGCTTGATTGCATGTCATGGCTGAAGTTTTGCATGAATTTAGTCCAAATATGTGTCCATTATTTCGGTCAAGAGTAAGAGAGGAAGAGGAATTGATGTGTATGGTAAAATCTCCTTTGTTTCCCTCATCCTTGCATTTGGCCAAGAGCATTATGGAAAGAATTTGCAAAATTTTAGGCCATGTGTATGTTTATAGGGTCGATCATAAGTATAGGAGGAAGAAAACTTCATGTTTATGATGAAACTCCATTATTTCCTTTTTTCTTACATGTTGTCCAAGAGCATCTTAGAGAAAAATTGGCATGAATTAAGTATATATATATTCATTGTTTTGGAAGAGAAAGTGTAACAACCAAAAAGATTTTTAAAAGATAAAACCTAATTTTCAACGCTAATTCCAATCAAACGAAGCCTAGCACAACTTTCTAGGATGGTGAATTGAAACTGAAGGTTGTTCGAAGTTAGAAACATGATCAAACGGAAAGAAACGTAACCCGGCGATCAGAAACTAAAAGACGATGTTTCGTGCGTCAATTCCACTGACGGAGTCCAAAAGCTTCTCATAGAAATGCGTGCCAATGTCTGGAAGGAAGCTGACACCCTAAAGTATCCCCGGGTGGTCTGGGAAAAGTTGGAATCGCCCTAAATTTCTCGAATTCTCTTTGTTTCTCTCAAATCTCTCTCTCTCCTCACCATAATTTCTCTCTCCTCTCTCTCCTCCTTCCTCCACCGTGCACCACCACCACAGCCACCGTGGGCTGCCACCTAGCACACCAATTGACAGCCCTCACCACCCACAACCTCCGGTAACCACCCACGGCCACCAATGGCCGCCAGCATCACTAGAAAACGCCACTTTTCTCCTCCACCGCGCAAAAAATTTTCCAACTCAGATTGCCGCCGTCTGCCACCGTTAGCCGTCACCGCCCCCACCACTGTGTAGCCTGAGCTGCCAGCTTCCTCCAGTAGCTCACCGACGTCGAACGGAGGCCCGACGTGCCCGAATCGAGGATTTTTCCATCCACCGTGCGTCATTCATCATGGCTAAAAAATGCCATCCAAACGGCCGTGAACCGCCGTGCCACCACCATATTCGGACTCCTGGACTTGCGGGGTTCACCGTGGTATAATTTTTGAGGCAAACCGCACCCCTCTGCTGTGCGCCACCGTACGCTGTCGTGCGCCACCATGCCGGAATTTCTGGACGTACATCGGGAGAAACCGAGGCCACACCGAGATAGAATTCCATCATCCGATCACATTGGTAAGGTCCGATTTCCCAAAAATTTATGATATCTGATTGAAATAGCTGTCGAACGTAATTAGGCAATAAATTGACCTAGGTATTAGGGCAACCAGACTTAGAATTGTTAAACGGATGACGTGACAAGTTTGAATATTCAATTTAATGTCCAGGAAATTAATTGGGCTCAGAAACTGAGATTACGTGAAGTTCTCAATCGATTTGGAACGACAGGAGACCAGGTAGGATAATTTACGCTTCCCGAACCCTAGATTTGACCTAGTGGATACCTGAACAATGTCGATTATTTGCATGGATTTTCGTGCTGCTTTCGATGGAATAAATTGCATGCTTGTGTGCTAGACACCCTAATTGCATGTTAGACGTGTTTTTTATCGAGTTTAGATGCCCTTAGGACAGATTTACTTAGGGTAGGGTACTTGATAGCTGGTACGGGACGACCTTTAAGTATCCCGAGTACAGGGAGCTTTTAATTGACATTGTTTTTACCTGATTTAACCTGTACTGCGTTAGGGATCACGCGATAAATCAGGACGACCCTAAGAAAGGTTCAAGGAGAATAAGGGGGGATAGTCTACACGAGGAAACGTTGTGATTTAGGCGTAATACCCTAGAACCCTGAGGAATAGCCGACCGTGAGCTTGTGAGTTCGAATAGACTGTATACGGATGAGAATTGGCGTATGTGCACATGCTAGGGGACGCCCTAGATGTTGATTCTCACCCGGTCCTTGAGTGAGTGATTGGTGTTACGGATCACACTCACAATATAGGCTTGATTCGGGTGATTGGTGTTACGGATCACCCCCAACGATAAGAGAGGTATTCTCTCTAGATGACGTGCAATTAGATAACGATTTAGACTTGGTTACACCAGATTTGTGACCAAAGTGGATTTAGATACACCGGGCATGGGATTTTACCTGATTTCGATTATTGATTTTCAAAGAAATGGATTTTATGATTTCGATTATTTGCCACGATTTTCATGTGATAAAACGATTTTAAAGATAAGGTATTTCACTGTTTTCGAACTGATTTCGGGAAGATGATTTCGGTGTTCGCACCGCTGAGTATTCAGCCAATTTTTGAATTGTATTTAAACTATAAATTATTCTACTGGGATTTTATATCTCACCAGGTTGTTTACTCAGATGAACAGGCACAAGGACAGGAACCTAGACGATAGCTGATGATGCCTTGAGGATAGATAGAAGGATGGCTTAGTCTAGGCTTGAATTACATTGTATATATTCTAATGATAATGTTGTATAATTGGTCTCCGTAAATTTATGTTTTCTGTTGTTGTTGGACTGGTTGTAAAATTTTAAACAGGTGAATGTTGTATTTTGGGTTTGTTCGAAATACAGAGGAAACTCTGCCAGATTTTCGGTAGGGTTTCTCACTGTAAACTTGTGAATCTAAGTTGGAACATATATGAATGCATGACGTGATGTATATATGAGTTTTGGATTTTGCATTTAATGATTGTACGTCGTATGTATGGACCTTAGTTTTTATTCCAGAGTAATTTATGATGTACGTATGTATAAATTAGTTAGCTTCGTGTGAATTAGGGTTGAACGGAATTCGAATGGACAACGGGAAGTCTATTTGGGTTACGCTCAACCAGTAGCGATCCCCTGACATTTCCACATCGGGAATAACTATGTAAACCAACCCATATGCTTCTGCTAATCAGATAAGCATCACGTATGTTGTATTAGGGGGTTGTTACAGTTATGGTATCAGAGCTCGGTTTGTCGAATTGTCTGGTTTAGTGGGTTAGGGACTTGAATCTTCGGGCTTGCAGCTTTAGGGTTTTGATTGATTTGACTCTGGAATGTTAGGATTTAATTTTGAATCGATAAGTAACGGAATGAATTTAATGCCTTTCTATTAACTGTTGCTGTATAACTGATCTGTTTATTTTCTGTGTTAGATAAGTATGGCAGAATCTAGCAGGGATGCCACTCGCAGGCCCAGAGGAAGGCCAAGGCACAGGAATCAGGGTGCTTCGGGTAGTGGTAGCATGGAGACTGATGTCGACATGCGTGATATGATGGAATCCATCCGGTTGATGGCTGATACGATGAGAGATCAGGCCACTACCAGTGCTAATGTAATGAGACAGTAGCAGGAAGATAGAAAAACTAGAAATGACGGAGCCACTCAATATGCAAACCCACTGTATCAGGGATGGATTGAGTTTCAGAGAGCAGGTCCATCTCCATTTGCAGGTGCCTCCGATCCAGCTGTTGTAGAAGCTTGGGTGAAAGATATTGAGAATATTTTTAGATTGTTGCAGTGCGACGACGAGCAGAAGGTCACATATGCAACATACATGTTGAAAGGCGAAGCAGAACTCTGGTGGACAGATGCCCAGCAAATGATGGAGAGCCGAGGCATTCCACTTACCTGGGAGTCTTTCAAGAGAGTTTTTATAGATCAATACATCCCTGGGAGCATAAAACAATCAAAGGAAGCACAATTTTTGAAGCTCACACAGGGAGGCAGGCCATTTGAGGAGTATTTGAAGCAATTTGAAGAATTATCACGATACTCCACCTACCTGCAAATGCATTATGACGAGGCCTGGAAAGCAAAGCAATTAGAGGAAGGCCTAGACTTACCTATGAAGCCTCAGTTAGCTACCCTGGAGATTCGAGACTTCACCACACTGGTAAATAAGTGTCGAATCCTGAGCAAGAATCTAGAACAGAGACAGGCTCAGAACATGACACAGAGAACAGGGAATCGACCCAGACAAGCAACCAGAAACCTTAATGTGAGAAGCGGTATGTTTAAACCGCAACCAGGGGCTTCTAGTAGCAGTGGGAGGTGACCTGATAATACTCCCTATCTGAAGTGTGGCACTATACATCCGAATCAGCCCTGCTGGCATCAGACTCCACTTCAGTGTTACAGGTGTGGAGGTACAGGACATATGGACAGATATTGCCCTTCCACTGGGAATCAACCGACATCCTGTAGATGGAGACCACAGGCTCTAGGGAGAGTTTTTACTATGAATGCTGCCAATGTCGACAGATCTTCGAGCTTGATGTAGGGTAGAGGTAAAATCTATAATTTTTCTTTAATAGTATTGTTTAATTTGGGTGCTACGCACTCCTTTATTGCTGATGCATGCGTAGAAAGAATAAGATTACCTGTTCAAACCCTGCCCTGTGACCTATACATATCCACACCCTTAGGAGAAGCCACTATGTCCCCACGAATATGCCTGAATTGCCCCTTAACCATTGAAGATACTTTATTCCTTGTGGACCTAGTGTGTATACCATTAACTGGGATCGACATTATTTTGGGAATGGATTAGTTAACTAGGAATCGGGTCTTGTTGAATTGTTCTGAGAGGACAATTACTTATTTGGATAACGTACCTGTGCGAGGGAGTTACAGGGTTTGTGAAATAGGTGATATGTCCCTCAATCTCTCTGAGGTAGAGTTGCAGGATAGACTAAGTCAAATCCCAATCGTTAGTGACTTTCCAGAGGTATTTCCTTTGGAAGTGAGTAAATTGCTACCACCTAGGGAGATAGAGTTCACCATTGACCTGATTCTGGGCGCGGGCCCCATAGCCATGACTCCATATCGTATGGCCCCAGCGGAATTGAGGGAACTAAAGGTCCAAATCGAAGATATGTTGGAGAAGGGGTTCATTAGGCCAAGTGTATCGCCATGGGGAGCTCCAGTCTTATTCGTAAAGAAGAAAGAAGGGAGTTTGAGATTGTGTATTGATTACCGACAATTGAATAAGGTGACCATCAAGAATAAATACCCATTGCCACGTATTGATGATTTGTTTGATCAGTTGCAAGGCGCGACTGTATTTTCTAAGATAGATTTAAGATCAGGATACCACCAGATTAGGATTAGAGAGGAGGATATTCCTAAGACAACGTTCAGGACAAGATACGACCACTACGAGTTTCTAATGATGCCGTTTGGATTGACGAATGCACCCGCTGTTTTTATGGATTATATGAACAGGATTTTCAGACCCTATTTAGATCAATTTGTTGTGGTATTCATCGATGACATCTTAGTCTATTCCAAGACTCACGAAGAGCATGCCTAGCATCTTAGCACAGTGCTACAGATACTGGAAGAGAAGCAATTGTATGCAAAGCTAGAGAAATGTGAGTTTTGGTTAGAAGAAGTGAAATTCTTAGGACACGTGGTTAATGGGGAAGGAATAGCGGTCGACCCAAAGAAAATTGAAGCAGTATTAGATTGGGATCGACCTAGGATGGTCACCGAGATTAGGAGTTTCCTAGGTTTGGCCGGCTATTATCGAAAATTCATTCAAGGATTTTCTCAGATAGTTGTGCCATTACCCCAGTTGACTCGAAAAGGGGTATATTTTGAATGGAGCGAATAGTGTGAGACTAGTTTTCAAATTTTGAAAGAGAAATTGACCACCGCTCCTGTACTAATTATTTTGAAACCCCTAGAACCCTTTACTGTATATAGAGATGCATCCCTGAGAGGCCTGGGTTGTGTTTTGATGCAGGATGGGAAAGTTGTGGCTTCTGCATCGCGACAATTGAAACCTGCAGAGGAGAATTACCCCAACCATGACTTAGAATTAGCTGCCGTTGTGTTTGCCTCAAAGATTTGGAAACATTACCTGTATGGCGTTGTATTTGAAGTGTATAGTGATTATAAGAGCCTTAGGTATTTGTTTGATCAAAAGGAATTAAACATGAGGCAGTGTAGGTGGGTAGAATACCTAAAAGACTTTGATTTTAAATTGAAATATCATGCAGGAAAAGCGAATGTTGTGGCCGATGCATTGAGACGAAAGTCACTACAACTAGCTAGCTTAATGATTGGTGAGATGAGGTTACTTGAGGATTTTGGAAATCTCAGCCTCAACGTAATCTCGTTTCTACAAAGATTAGTGATGAGTGACTTTTTGATAACCTGCGAATTGAGAGAATTGATTAGACAAGCCCAACTTGAGGATGAATCCTTGGAAGTATACGCAGACCAACCCGATTTTGGACTAGCACCTGATGGATTTTTAATGTTTAAGAAGAGGGTAGTGATTTCGAACCATCAAGAGCTAAAGGAAAAAGTGTTAGCAGAGGCTCATAGAAGCCATTACACTATTCACCCCAATATTTCCAAGATGTATCAGGATTTCAAGAGGAACTTTTGGTGGCCCGGTATGTGAAAGGATATCACGAACTACGTGAGTGCCTGTTTGACTTGTCAACAAGTTAAAATAGAACACCAGAAACCCGCAGGGTTACTAAACCATTGGAGATACCAGAAAGGAAATGGGATTAAATCACTATGCATTTCATGGTAGGATTACCTAGAACCCCAGCAGGATTTGATGCTATTTGGGTAATAGTGGATAGGTTGACCAAGTCTGTGCACTTTTTACCTGTTAAGGTGCGTTACTCCATGGAGAAATTAGCCAAAGTATACCTTAGGGAAATCGTGAGACTACATGGAATACCGTCAGGTATAGTATCCGATAGAGACCCTAGGTTCACTTCGAGATTCTGGTAATCCCTACATCAAGCCTTAGGAACCCAGCTTAAATTTAGCACAGCCTATCATCCTCAGATCGACAAAGTACCGAGAGGACTATTCAAACTCTAGAAGACATGTTAAGGGCTTGTGTGCTTAAGCAGAAGGGAAGTTGGGATAAACACCTGCCGTTGATAAAGTTTGCCTACAATAACAGTTATCACTCTACCATCGGCATGGCACCGTATGAGGCTCTGTAGGGGAGGAGTTGTAAGTCACCTTTAAGTTGGGTAGAGATGGGGGAGAGTACACTGTTGGGACCCGAAATGGTACAAGAAACCACTGATCAAATTAAAATGATCAGGGAAAAGATGAGAGTGGCACAGCAGAGGCAAGAATCCTATGCCAACAAGAGAAGAAGGCCTTTGGAATTTAACGAGGGAGATCACGTATTTCTAAGAGTGTCCCCCACCACAGGTATCGGTAGATAGGTAAGGACCAAGAAACTAAGCCCTAGATTCCTAGGACCATTCCAAATTTTACAAAGAGTCGGTCCCGTTGCCTACCAAATTGCCTTACCTCCCTATTTGTCCAATCTACATAATGTTTTCACGTCTCCCAACTTCGTAAATATGTCCCAGATCCTGTGCATGTATTAGGGAATCAACCGATAGTATTAAAGGAAAATTTGACTTATGAATCTACTCCTATTCAAATCATTGACTATAAGACTAAGCAACTTTGAAGTAAAATAATCCCTTTAGTTAAGGTACTTTGGCAGGATGTAGCATCGCAGGAGATGACATGGGAGAAAGAAGAAGAGATGAGGCAAAGATACCCGAGGCTTGTTCTGTGTATGAATTTTTGGGACAAAATTTCTTTTAAGAAGGGGAGAATGTAACAATCGAAAAGATTTTTAAAAGATAAAACCTAATTTTTGACACTAATTCTAATCAAACGAAGCTTGGCATGACTTTTGAGGATGGTGAATTGAAACTAAAGGTTGTTCGAAGTCAGAAACACGATCAAACGAAAAGAAACGCAACCCGGCGATCAGAAACTGACAGACGACATTTCGTGCTTCAATTCCACTGAGGGAGGCCAAAAGCTTCGCATAAAAATTTGTTCCAATGTCTGGAAGGAAGCCGACACCCTAAAGTATTCCCGGGTGGTCCAGGAAAAGTCAGAATCGCCCCCGAAGGCTTTAAATTTCCCAGATTCCCTCCATTTCTCTCAAATCTCTCTCTCTCCTCACCACACTTTCTCTCTCCTCTCTCTCCTCCTTCCTCCACCGTGCACCACCACCACAGCCACTGTGGGCAGCCACCTAGCACACCAATCGACATCCCTCACCACCCACAACCTCCAGCAACCACCCACGGCCACCAACGGCCGCCAGCATCGCCAGAAAATGCCACTTTTCTCCTCCACGGCGCGAAAACTTTGCTAGCTCAGATCGCCGCCGTCCGCCACCGTTGGCCGTCACCGCCCCCACCACCATGTAGCCTAAGCTGCCAGCTTCTTCTAGTAGCTCACCGACGTCGAACGGAGGCCCGACTCGCCTGGATCAAGGATTTTTTCGTCCGCCGTGTATCATTCTTCGTGGCTGGAAAAAGCCATCCAAATAGTCGTGAACCGCCGTGCCACCACCATATTTGGACTCCTGGACTTACGGGCTTCACCGTGGTGTAATTTTTGAGGCAAACCGCATTCCTCTGTTGTGCGCCACCGTACGCTGCCATGCGCCGCCGTGCCGGAGTTTCTGGACGTACATCGGGAGAAACCGAGACCACCCCGAGACAAAATTCCATCATCCAATCACATTGGTAAGGTCTGATTTCTCAAAAATTAATGATATCTGATTGAAATAGCTGCCGAACATAATTAGGCAATAAATTGACCTAGGTATTAGGGCAACCAGACTTAGAATTGTTAAACGGATGATGTGACAAGTTTGAATATTCAATTTAATGACCAGGAAATTAATTGGGCTCAGAAACTGAGATTACGTGAAGTTCTGAATCAATTTGGAACGACAGGAGACTACGTAAAATAATTTACGCTTCTCGAACCCTAGATTTGACCTAGTGGATACCTGAACGATGTAGATTATTTACATGGATTTACGTGCTACTTTCGATGGAATAAATTGCATGCCTGTGTGTTGAAAACCCTAATTGCATGTTAGACGTGTTGTTTATCGAGTTTAGATGCCCTTAGGACAGATTTATTTAGGGTAGGGTACTTGATAGCCGGTATGGGACGGCCGTTAAGTATCTCGAGTACAGGGAGCTTTTAATTGACATTGTTTTTACCTGATTTGACCTATACTACGTTAGGGATCACGCGATAAATCAGGACGACCCTAAGAAAGGTTCAAGGAGAATAAGGGGGGATAGCCTACACGGGGAAACGTTGTTATTTAGGCGTAATACCCTAGAACCCTGAGGAATAGTCGATCGTGAGCATGTGAGTTCGAATAGACTGTATGAGGATGAGAATTGGCGTATGTGCACATGCTAGGGGATGCCCTAGATGTTGATTCTCACCCGGTCCTTGAGTGAGTGATTGGTGTTATGGATCACACTCACAATATAGGCTTGATTCGGGTGATTGGTGTTACGGATCACCCCCAACGATAAGAGAGGTATTCTCTCTAGATGACGTGCAATTAGATGACGATTTATACTTGGTTACAGCGGATTTGTGACCAACGTGGATTTAGATACACCGGGCATGAGATTTTACCTGATTTCGATTATTGATTTTCAAAGAAATGGATTTTATTATTTCAATTATTTGCTGTAATTTCCATGTAATAAAATGATTTTAAAGATAAGGTATTTCACTATTTTCAAACTGATTTCGAGAAGATGATTTCGGTGTTCGCACCGCTGAGTATTCAGTCGATTTTTAAATTGTATTTGAAATGTAAATTATTCTACTGGGATTTTATATCTCACCAGGTTGTTTACTCAAATGAACAGGCACAAGGACAAGAACCTAGACGATAGCTAATGATGCCTTGAGGATAGACAGAAGGATGGCTTAATCTAGGCTTGAATTACATTGTATATATTCTGATGATAATGTTGTATAATTGGTCTCTGTAAATTTATGTTTTCTATTGTTGTTAGACTGGTTGTATAATTTTAAACAGGTGAATGTTGTATTTTGGGTATGTTCGAAATACAGAGGAAACTCTGCCGAATTTTCGGTAGAGTTTCTCACTGTAAACTTGTGAATCTAAGTTGGAACATATATGAATGCATGACGTGATGTATATATGAGTTTTGGATTTTGCATTTAATGATTGTACGCCATATGTATGGACCTTAGTTTTCATTCCAGAGTAATTTATGATGTACGTATGTATAAATTAGTTAGCTGCGTGTGAATTAGGGTTGAGCGGAATCCGAATGGACAACGAGAAGTCTATTTGGGTTACGCTCAACCAGTAGCGATCCCTTGACATTTCCACATTGGGAATAACTGTGTAAACCAACCCATATGCTTCTGCTAATCAGATAAGCATTGCGTATGTTGTATTAGGGGGTCGTTACAGAAAGGAAGATAGTGATGATTATGATAAATGGAGTGATGAATTACCTTCCATAGCCATGAAAGTTTAGTCTTAAAAGAGTAAGACAATGAGAAGGGAAAAATGTATTTATATATATATATGTATTGCGAGAAAGAGACAATTATATATATAAATATATTATGAAATTTATGAGAATGAAAGAAAGAAAGAATATATATATTTACATAATCCATGGAAGAAATATCATGAGAATGAAAGAAAGGAAATATGTATATATATATAAGTATATTCCAAAAAGTATCATGAAAAATGAATAAAAGGGAAAGGAATTAGAAATGAAAGAAAGAAAGGAAAACATAGAAAGGAAAGGAAGAGAACTTAGAGAAAGTATTTCCAATATATGTTATAGGATAGATACGCTTATAACTGAGTGACCAATTGTCGGTATGGGGCAGCCATTGGGTATTCCACGGTTGTGTCATAAATTTGGATGGTCAAACATCCACTCGAATATAAAAAGTGTGAAAACACCATGATGATTGTGAATTCTAAGTTAGTGTAACTTAATGTGGCCAATTAAAAAGGGACATTTACTTAGAATTTGGCATAATCATGGTTACAAGCCAAAACATCCTAATCCATATATAGGAAATAACGTACTGAGAATGTGGTTCACCAGTAAGGGTGGTGATTTTATAGCATCACAATCCACCCTGAAAGCAGAGAGGAAATGATCTATTTGATGATAGTGATCCCATGGGCTTAATTTTAAAATGGTTAAAGGGAGAAATCCTGCTGAATGGGGAATGATCTATCTATATGGCAATGACCATTGAATGGAATCGGTACTTGGATCCATTATGGGACACCTCAGATAGTACCAGTGGCAGAATTATAACATGAATGGAAAGAAATTATCTCACACATGTAAGTAGTAGTACGTGGAGTAGTTCACCGGGTGATTCTCCCAATACTCTTAAGTTTCTCTTATGATTAACTGTGGCTTTCAGCCAATAACTGATAAATGTTTTCCTTATGAATTATGAATGTTTTCCTTATCTATGAATGGAATGTTTTTATTTTCATGATACTCAAATGATATATGTGGTGAACTATCATGATGCATATTCATGAATACACGCCATACACATATATAATTCATATGTTGCATCCTAATAGAATAAAATGTACTATAAAGTAAAGAATGTAGAAAATTTTTTCTTTATCACTATGTTGGTACATACCATAATGTTTTTAAAAGTGAATTGTTTAGCTACTGAGAATTTATTTCTCACAAATGTAACTGGTATGTATCAGATGCCAAGATACATGATTTGGCTTGAAGTAGAAGTGGCGATAGTAGAGGCACCCTTCTTAGGGTCGTTCACTATTTTGCAAGGAGTATGGGTGGTTACAGTGATGGAAATCCCTCTTCTCTAGTGAGAACAGGGATTATGTTTTATTTTTGGAAAATTATGTAATTAAATAGAAAGTAGCCCTTTATCCTAATTCTCATATATTTTGGAAATAGATTTAGGATAAATTATTTTTGGATGTATATAATGAGAAGGGCATATATGTCTGGATATGTGAAAGTTTTATCCCATAGTAGGTAGATATTGTAAAGCCTGAGTGGCAGGTTTGTTGCCTCCTTACTCTGAAGAATTGAATAGACTTGAAATATCCAAAAACATATGTATGATGTTGTAAATATTTTATGAATGAATACATGAATGGAGTTTGCTTTCTTCTGCATTGCTATTATTATTATTATTATTATTATTATTATTATTATTATTATTATTATTATTTTGTTAATTAAGCTTCTGTTGTGCAATGTACAAATTAAATATGTGAGTAAAGGATTCCAAACCTAATTAAACATTAATTAAAATTTAAAATCATACTCGGGTAATAATTAAGGAAAAGAGTGAAGGTAACACACTAGTCTTGCAGCTAAGTAATTTATGTGGAAAACAATATATTTTTCAATCAAAGGCTATAAGAGTGGGGTGTTATAATGTTCTGTTGAATTTAAACTAGAATCTTGATTTTCCTAGTTAGACACAAGCAACATGTATTTTTACATTCAACTAGATGCTACTAAGACACTTCTTATTGAACAATTACAGATACAGAGACAATGTTAGCATAAGAAACACATTCATATAAAGGAAACGAACCCTATTAACTTCTTATAGACATACTCATATATATTTCAAAATTGGAAATCAAAATATACTATCATTAAAAAAGTGGAAATTAAATCTTATTCTAGCCTTATAGTTCGAGTAAATCTGGAATTACAAATTTTCAACTTAATAAAAAGAAAAATAGCCACTCATAGCTTTACTAAACCAAAGCAATGGTAGAATCCATGAGGTTGTTCTTTCTCTTGTTTGTCTTTTACCCTTAGATCCATGAACCTCGTTCTAAAATTTAGTTCTAGAGCCACTCGATACAACCGAGGGGATAGGAATTCTCCTCACTTAAGTAGTGGTAGCCTCAGGCTTCTAGAAACAAATATAGATCATCATAGGCTCTGCTCCACTAAGGTGTTTTTCCTCTTTTCATAATGGTCTAGGCTGAAGATTGGCTTCCATGTGTTTTCCTTTCCTAGCGATAATAGGTGTCCACGTGGTTGTGATCAAGGGTTGAGAGCAACTCGAATTGATAGGTTGGAATAAGGTGTTGACCAGTTGAGCTGACCGAGCCTTCATGCCCATAGGTAATTGGGAACGCAATGAAAATAAGAGAAAACTTGGAAACTTGACTCCACTATTAGCGATGCTGAAATAAAAGGAAAATAGAGAAGAGATCAATAGAAAACCAATAAAATATGTAGGAAAAACATACTAAAGTTATCCTAAAAAGTTTCCTTTTTATTTGAGTTGGTTCTTTTTATTTGAGTTGGTTAAGTTAACTTCTGATTGGGTATTGAAAAATTTTAATGTTAAATGCTTTTCTTTAGGATAGGTTTGGGGATTATATATTTTTTTGCATAGCTTTTCTTGAACTCGACCCAAAGGTTTTTGAAGAATTTATAATTTAATTTATTTATTTAAGATAATGTTATTAATGACTTAATAAAAAAGTTTTTTTTAATTATTTAATTATCGATAAATTAGTTTTAAAATGACTCACCATAAGGGAGTCTAAGAATCGTTGAGAGAGATGAGTTCCTACATCAAGAACAAACAGGGAATGCACAAGGGGGAATGACTCCCCAAATACACCTTTGATGCCTAAGTCAAAGAGGGTTGGAGAGCATAAAAGCACAGTGAGCTATAAGAGTGACAAAATATACGTACCTAGTACCAAGGGGTAAGAAAATATTTATAGGTGAGACCAATGGTAGCCAAATTTGGTATTATCAATTATTATAGAAAAATATTAATTTGTACCATAAAAAATAAAATACTTTAATTACTAATAAATACTAATGTTACATATACATTTATTAATGAGGTGTATAAATTTAACAATTGAACTTTTTCCTCCCAAACTTAGTTTAGGTTTTAAGGGATAATTATTATTTATTTATTAATAAATGCATAGGCCACTATTAGCCATGTTTGGTTCATCCAAAAATCAAGCTTATTTATCAATAAAATATTTTATTTGTTGATGTTCCTAAGTTTATGTGATTATATAAATTTATTAAATATTTGGATGAATATTTTGTTATTTTAAGAATAATTATTTTTGAATACTTGAGTTCAATTTAATGAATATTATGATATTTTAAGTATAATTTTTATGGGTTCAAGTATAGGAAATTTAAAAATAACTTGTTGAAAAATGGAACGGCAAAGAGACTATAGATAAATGAGTAGAAGTATAGATGAATAGTGAAAAACCTGCACTAATTCTCTTCATTGCTAGGCTTTCTAATTGATTTTTTTTTATTGAAGAGAGAAGCTATTTATATTTCAAGTACTTATTTTAAAGGAGTATTTAGTTAAGTTTTTTTTCTGCTTTTTGAGAGATGCTTTCAAGTTTTTGTAGAAGTAATTATTTGGTTATGAAAAAAATAGAAAATTTGAACTTTTAGGAAGTAGAAACTATAACATCCCTTTAAGCATTCTTTCTAAATTGTTACATTTATTATATTAAGAACTTTTTTGTGATATGAAATGAATGTGGGGAAACTAGAGAAGTTAGTTCCAGAGGAATTAGCTAGGAAACTAGACTAAAATGAGGTCTGATTCATGAGAAACAATAAGTTTTTGAAAGTAGTACATATATGTAATTTAACCTGAAGTAACAGTAGGCAAATTAAATGAATTTATAGTAAGTGAAACCCTGAGAGGATTCAAATAGGGAAGTGGTATAAGGATGAAAATAGTCCATTAAGTTATTAAAATTATACTTTTACCCCTAGGGACTAATTAGAAATTATTATTCAATTTTTACTAACTAAATTTTCCTCCCCAAAAATAATATCTTCATATAAGGGAGGAAGGGGAGAGAGAAAGGGTTCAGAAATTTGGTAGAGAAAGAGAGCTTCACGAGGAAGAGAGAGCAAGGGAAAAGAGGAAGCTAAGCAAGAAATCTAAGAAGACTATTAGGAAGTTGCAAATCCAATAGAAAAACACACATCATGCACCAAATTTCACTGAAAACACAAGGTAATTAAGCTAAACTTCACTCCCCTATTTCATCTTGCTTTTTCAAAAAAATGGGTTTATGCTCTATGTAGTGATTTGAATTTGGAAAGGGAGTGTAAACTTTCATTCTTGTTTTATAAATGATGGATGCATGCTTATATGGCTATGCATGCTGTTGGAATGGCCTAAACAATAAGATTGAGGAAGTGGGTATTTTCTCTTTCCTCTAAGAATAGCTTTCAAGCATTTTGATGTGAATTTGGCCTTGCTTTTATTGAGTTTTTGATGCGTTGCCAATGCAACTACTTCTAAGGCAATGAACCTATCAATGCAGCCTAGTGCAATGGTGAATATCTGTGGGAAAGCCTAGACTTAGTACTTGTTCTTTGTTATCTAGCCTGAGAGTAAAGGTGATCGATTTCTAAATGAACTAATGATTAAATGCAATAGTAAATAATCAACGACAATGAACAAGAAAAGAATTAATCAACACAAGAAACACAAACCCAAAGGGGACTTGTACTAGTTGGCAAACACATAAAGGATAATGAATTATTGAATCTAATTATGATACCTATGAATGGATTCTAAATTAAATTCAACTTCTCTCTCTAGAAAATTGAACTTCTAAACCTAAGAACCTACATTGGAATCTCTTAATTATTAATTTTAGATCAGCATTACCATTTTAATCTACCACTATTAAGAGTAATTACTTCTTAATCTAGTAATTAATTAACTTTTATCTCTAAGTGAGAATTAAATGTTCCTTGCAATTAGATTTCCAATTTCAATTAGAATTTCTCAATTAATGAAAGAAATCTCAAAGAATTCTACACAATGTCTTGTAAAGAAAACCAAAAATTCATTCATAATTGCAAAGATTACAAAATAAAATTAAATATCCATACAATTCAAAACAAAAATACCAATAAAGTAAGGAACCCCAATGGGTTCAACAATCTAGCTACACATGTTCATGGATAACACAATCATAAAATTGAATACAAAGAAGAACTCTCGAATAATGGATGAACAGCCTCAATCTTCAATCTCCAAGTGAACAAAATCCTAATTGCCTCTTGATGTACTTCCAATCTCCAACAAAACTCTAAGGTTGCAAAATTGATGCCCAAGGTTGAAACAATCACACCTTAGTCTCCAAAATGTGTCTCTCCACAACCCCAAGGAAGATGAAAAGGTTAAAAATTACAGAACCCCTTCTCTTTGTCAGCTTCTCTGTAACGACCCCCTAATCCACAATATACTATCCTCTATCTGCCTAGCGGAAGCATATGGGTTTTAGAAATAGTTATTCCCGATATGGGAATGTCAGGGGATCGCTACTGGTTGAGCATAACCCAAATAGAAATTTCGTCGTCCATTCAGATTCTGTTCAACCCAAAATCACACACAGCTATACTAATTACACATACAGTCATTACAATATACTTTGGAATAATAACTAAAATCCATACATCAAGCATACAATCCATTCATGCAAATTCCAACTTAATTATATACATTTACAACGGTAAACCCTGCCGAAAATTAGACAGAGTCTCCCCTGTATCTCGAACATATCCCAAAGTACAAACAGTCATCCATTCAATAGTTTACATCCAGTTCAACAGCAAAAGAAAACATAATTACATAATCCAATACAAATATCCACAGAATATATATATACATCACAATTCAAGCCTAGAACTATGCTGCTCTTCTGTCTATCATCAATGTCGTTATCCAGCTAGCGTCTAAGCCCCTATTCATGTTCATCTGAGCAAACAACCTGGTGAGATATTGAAATCCTAGTAGAATAATTTACAATTCAATCATATAGTTTGAAAAATGGTTGATTACTTAGCGGTGCAAGCACCGAAAATAACTTCCAGTATTCATTTCAAAATCTGTGAAATACCTTATCTTTAAAAATCAGTTTATCGCATGGAAATTGCGGCAAGTTCTAAAAATCATCAAAATCTATTTCTTTGGAAATCGGTAATTAAAAGCAAGTCAAAACCCATGCCCGGTGTATCTAAATCTGTATCGGCCACAAATCATCTGCGACCGTATCTAAAATCCTCCAATTGCACGTCATCTAGAGAAATTACATCTCTTATCATTGGGTGTGATCCGTAACACCAATCACCCGAATCTTGCCTATGTTGTGAGTGTGATCTGTAACACCAATCACTCACTAAAGGACCAGGTGAGAATCAACATCTAAGGCGTCCCTAGCATGTGCATATACACCAATTCTCATCCTTATACAGTCGAACTCATATGCATATGGTCGGCTATTCCTCAGGGTTCTAGGGTATTACGTCTAAATCACAACGTTTCCCCGTGTAAGCTATCCTCCTTATACTCCTTGAACCTTTCTTAGGGTCATCTTGATTTATCATGTGATCCCTAACACAGTGCAGGCTAAATCTGGTTAACATAATATCTTTATAAAAATCCCCTACACTCGAGATACTTAACGGCTGTCCCATACCAGTTATCAAGTACCCTACCCTAAGTAAATTCGTCCTAATGGAATTTAAACTCGATAAATAAATTGTCTAACATGAAAATGGAATTTCCAGCACACAGGCATGCAATTTAATCCATCGAAAGCAGCACATAAATCTATGTAATTAATCTAAATCGTTCAAGCATCCACAAGGTCAATTCTAACGTTCAGGAAGCGTAAATTATCCTACCTGGTCTCCGTTTGCTCCAAATCGATCCAAGACTTCTCATATCATCGAATTTTGAGCCTAATCAATTCCCTGGGCATTTAAATGAATATTTAAGCTCGTTACGTCATCATTTTTATGGTCCTAAGTCCGATTACACAATTTCCTAAGTCAATTTATTTCCTATTCAAGTTCGGCAGCCAATTCAATCAAAAATCATTAGGTTTAGGTGAATCGGACCTTACCGGGGGTGGCGAATGATGGAAATCTATTCTGGGACAATCTCGGGTACCTTTCTGGCTTCTCCAGCGGCGACGCACGACAGAGCATAGTGATGCACGACAGAGCATGGCGGTGCACTACAGAGGGGTGCGATTGGCCTTAAAAATTACACCACAGTTAAGCCCGCAAGATGGGGAGTCCGAATCTGGTGGTGGCGCGGTGGTTCATTGCCGGTTGGACAACATTTTCTGGCCCCAAAAATTGATACACAACAGATAAAAATCTCCTCAATCTGAGCGCGTCAGAGCTCCGTTTGGTGGCGGTGAGCTGAGGGAGGAAGCTAGCAGCTCAGCCTACACGCTGATGGTGGCGGTGACGACCAATGGTGGCTGACGACGGAGATCACGACGAGTGAAACTTCACGCGATAGAGGAGGAAAACCAACATTTTTCGACGGCTGTGGCGACCGTTGATGGCTGTGGATGGCTGTCGGAGGTCGAGGGTGGCGAGGTGTGTCGATTGGTGGGTCAGGTGGCGGCCCACGGCGGCCCTGGTGGTGATGTATAGTGAAGGACGGAAGAGAGAGAGGAGAGAGAAAGTGGAGTGAGGAGAGAGAGGGAAATGGTGAGGTTCCGGGAAATTTAAAGCTTCCGGGGGTGATTTTGACTTTTCCTGGAGCACCCGAGGAAACTTCTGGATGTCGTCTTCCATCCGGACGTTGGCACGGGTTCCCTAGCAGAGGTTTCTGCCTCCATCTAAGAAACCAAAGTCCGAAACTCCTTCTATCAGTATTTTATCGCTGGGCCGCATTTCCTTTCATCAGATCACATTTTTGACTCCGAAAAACCCTTTGGTTTCAACTGTTGACCTCAAAAATCATGCCAAACTTAGTTTACATGAAATCAATATAAAAATTCAGTTTTTAATCTTCAAAACAACCTCGGTTATTACATTCTCCTTCTTATAGCACATCTAAAATGAAATGTGCTCACTCTCTACACAGCCATGTTGGATGACACAGCTGTGTTCCAAGCCATGTTGTATGACACAATTGGGTTTCAGGTTGTGTTGTATGACACGGTCGTGTTCAGGTCCATGTTAGATGACACGACCATGTTTTAGGCTGTGTTGATTAACATTGGCGTGTTCTAGTTGTGTTTGTTTGAGAAAAAGTCAACTTGAGGCTAAATCAAACCAAAAAGTGCCCATTCGAACTCCAAAATTGCTCCACTACTGATGATGAGTTGATAAAATTCTTGAAATGAAAAAAAGGATAAAAACTTAAGTGATTCTTGGAATAAAAACACACAAAATGCTCATAAAATGGACAGAGAATATCAAGCAAATATGTGTAAAATAAGGCATGTTTGTTTTGATTTGAAAAATTATGTATTTAAGCTAAGGAAGTCTTTTGTAAATTGATTTAGTGTTAAAACATGAGTTTTAACGGATTATAGAAATCAAAAAAGCCTTTTAAAAATAGAGCAATAACATGCAAGTTGACTGCTTGACCAAGCAAGTCAATTGTCTTGTTCTTGGCTTTGAAACTGAGATTTGGAATAAGAATTTGACTGCTTTACCCCTAGAAGCCGACGACTTTCCCACTGTAACACTCTTTTTTAGGAAAAAATTAGGAAGTTGATTGTCATGCCCCAGGAAGTCAACTTCTTCCCCATTGTTTTGTAAAAATGCTAATTTTTATTTATGTTCTTCCTTAAAAACATCTCAAAGGCACAAATCACTCAAAGTGAACAAGATGACACAGGTAAGTAGTAAAGGACTATGGAATAAGAGAAATAACAAAATGAAAGGAGAACTAAAAGTGTTCTATAATATATATACTAGGATTGAATAGGTTTTGGATTAGATTACCGATAGTCAGTATCGGACAGCCATTTTGAATCCTATAGTTAGACCATAAATTGGGACGGTAGAACATCCTTCTAATCCTGAAATTTCATGAAAACACCATGTGGGTAGTTGATTCTAAGTTAGTGTACTATAAGGCCAGAGCATTACTTACTTAGGATCAAGTTCACCTTGGTTTTGAATCTATTTCTCTAGTATATATGTTTGTGAATCATGTACCAAGTAAAATGATCCATTATAAAAATGATGGTGATTCTCTTGGTGACATTGACTCACTACGTGAATGACCAGTGAGTGGGAAGACCTGGCCTAAAATGAAAAAGGGCGCAACGACCGGTAAGGAGAAAAATGTTTGTACCTAAGCTAAGGGATACCCTAGAGGTATAGAGTTAGTGTTCTACAATGAACTCATTCAGTGGGAGCTATGACCAAGGGTACGTTATGGTTAGTAAAAGGGGTAACTAACATTAATGTGTTCATTTGTGCAGCCCCCATCTTGGGAATTGTCAATTGACAAGTTCCCTAAGCTCTCAGATTATGAATATATTGGCCTGAGTGCCTACATGTTATATATGTGATGATGATGTGTTATTTCTCATCCATTTATGATATGTGATGTTATGTCCAAGATACTATGTTCTAAAGAGTTATTATGCTTAAGGTATAATATGATGAAATCCATGATATCATATGTTATATGCATTTCATTGTGCATAGCATGGCATATATTGCATGATATCCATTTTCCTTTATAAAGTGGTATGATAAAGAAAGAATGCAAGGTTTTTCCTTGGTGATTCCCATCTTGTACCTTCAACAGTAATGTTTTCTCAACCAATTTTGATTGCTGAGTTTCAAACTCACCTGTGTGTTATTGTGTCCAGATGCCTAGATATACCCTCATCATAAAGGTCGAAATAGAGATACATATGGCTCCTAGCCCCAGATACTGTATCATGATCGGAGGCATCCTGGTTTGGATTGTGACAACACCACCTATACCCCCAACGGGTTTAGGTGGAGGATAGTACACCATTTGTTTTGGACGCCACTCACCCCTCTTTGGTTATTTTTTGTGATAGCTAAAGGGGCAATATGTGATGTATAGGAGGGTGAGAGTTATTTTGGTGATCTTAGAATATGACTAGATGTATATACTTTTGTATACAGACACCAAGTTGTATCATAAGTTCTCTTATTTGGAATATGTATATATATATATATTATGTTCTCACTAGTGCAAAATGGAGTGAGATACCCGAGTGACACCTAAATAAATAATGAAATTTTTTAAAAGGTTCCTGGGTGTAACTTAAATGTTGAATTTGGGTAGTTAAGGTAAGTGATAAGATAGTAGCACACCGCCTTTATAAGGTTAGTACATGTACAATACCTATAGAGGCTAGGTGTTACATTACTTTTTTTAAATAATTGTACTATCACTCTAAATAATTAGTGAGATGGTGATAGAGATTAAGGAAGAAATTATGGTTCAAGTAGTGACACATAAGGCACTAACCCTTGTATTTGCTAGTAATAAGTTGATGGATTAAAGAAAGCAACTCTTTTGGCCACTTTGTGTGGAGCATTGTCTTGATTTTATTCTTAAAAGCATTGGCAACAATAAAAAAATCCATAATACTATTGAAACAAAAGAATTACATCTTCTATTCATATGCATGCTTGGATGCTTAATTTTTCTAGAAGATTGCACAATGAGAATCTTTGCCACTTTTTATTGGACAATGAAGTCCACTTTGGAATAAAAGATTGCATTTAAAGAGTGAAAAAGTCCCTATGCTTCTAACTGTGAAGCTAAAATTGTGAAAGACATTTCTTTGGTTGATTCAAGATTTTGAAAATCTATAATTATTGGTTGAATTATGTGTCTCGTTCTTAGACTTGTGAATGATGATTCAAAGCCAATATTGAGATAAATTTATGAGGCCATGGATAAAGCAAATAGACAATTAGCAAAGAATTTTAAACAAGATATAAGAAAGTGTGAGAAATTATAAACAATTATAGAGACTATCAATTTTATAAGCCTTTTGATATAGCAGCATATTTTCTTAAGCTCAAGTAAGTATTTTTGTTAGAAAAAATTTATAATTTATAATTTCTTTTTTTAATTTAATATTAAATCCTATGTTATTATGATATCAAAATTACATTATAGGTTCTACAATGATCTAAACTTTAACTTGAATCTTGAGGTGAAAATTAATTTAATACAAAACAATGGGCAAGATATGTCTTGATATTGAGACAAGTGTTAAATTTTATTTCCAAATTGAGAAATTTGAAAAAACAAAGGTATTTTTTAGATATAACTTAGTAATTTCAACTAGAGACAAGAGGCAACTTGTAATTACTTATTTGTTTGACTTTTTTTATCCCAGTATGATAGTTGGGATCTTTATTCTTGAATATAGGACAACAAGTTCCATGTTCCCCACTATATCTATGACACTTTGCTGTGTTATTTATTTTTATTTTTTAATTGTTCTTGTGGGCTTCAACCACGAGGGCAAGTCACCGATCATGTTAATTTGACATGATCGCTCACAAGCATGTAGAAATTAGAAGAAAAAATAATCCCTTTCTATGTACCAACATTCATTCCCTCAAACTTACCTTCTCAGTTTTTACTCCCTCAAACTCACCAGCTCACTTTAACTCCCACAAACTTTTTCCTTTGGGTTTCATACACCATCCAAGTAATCATATTTGAGTTCTGTGTCCTCTTATTTTGATAGTAAGTGAAGTCTCTTTCATTTGTTCACTTGCAGACTCTTCCAAATCAGGTATATACAATTTATTTCCTTTTTATTTAGTCATGCCTTATTTATATTTTCTAGGACCTACCTATGTTTAATATTTATCGATCACCTTATTTGTAAACAATGCTTCTATTTAAATGGGTTTTTTGAGTTTTTTTTTAAGTTTGTTATTAAAATTCATAATATTCCCTTTTTAAAAGAAATAAACTTCTTATGGTGTTAAATGTATACCTTTTATAATAATAACTTTTCTAAAAAAATATTATTTCAAAATATTAATAATATAATAAAATTTTTGATGAAAAAAAATTTACTATATTTATTAAGAATATTTTTTTGTTTGTTAGTTAAATTTTTAATATATATATATGCACACACACTTTTAATATTTAAAATTTTAAAAAAAATATGATAATAATAAACTTAAAAGAGAATAAAATTCTAAAATTTTAATAATATAATAAAATTTTACATGGAAACGTAAATCTTTCACATTTATTAAATATAATTTTTTATTTTATTTTGTAATAGATACTTTAAAATATTTTAAAACTTTAAAAAATGAAATATCAAAATTTTAATAAAAATAAAATTTTTCATGGAAATAAAACCGTTATTTTTTATAATCCAAATAATATTGGAAATAAAATTACTTTTTGAATACATTTTTTTAATAATAATTGTATTTATTGATCTAAATATTTAGACTATACAAAATAATGGTTTTATTTTCATGAAAAATTTTATTTTCTACTTTTTCCTTATTTAAAATTTTAATATATACTTTTTAATAATATTAAACTTGTATAAAGAAAAAGTAAAATCCTAAATATTTATTTTTCATTTGTTATTTAAATATTAAATATAATTTTTTTATAATTTAAATATTATTAAAATATAATAATAAATTTGAACAAAAATATATTGTATATAGATAAAAGTAAAAAAAGGAAAAAATTATTATTATTGTCTAAATTAGTTCCATTTATTTATCTTTAAATGCTTGACCTAATATATTATATATAATGGCTAGGAGATGCCATGCATTTTGGTGTAAAGATGAAAATATATGTCAAGGGAGTAATGGAGTAGTTTTTGAGTGCGAAAAACCTAAAGACATAATTATTAGAGAAGAGATAAATTTAGATGAACTGAAAAAAATTGTAAAAGAAAATTTGGGCTTATTTGAATTAGGAGAGATGGGAAACATTATTTACCAAATGATAGTATCATTGTCCCCCTTACTTTATTGGATGTTATGCCTTGAAGATGATGACAACATTAAAATGATGATTGAAACACACAATATATATGGTTCTTAATTCAAACAAAGATAACCGACCTTGAAATTGATATGAATGTAGAATCACAACTGCTTCTAAAGGTTGAACCATCAAGCTTTAACCCAAAAAATCCAAACTTTTGACAATTCTAAGGCAGATGTAGAGTTAGAAAATACTACCATAGTACAAGTGTCACATGAATTTACCACAACTATCATTATTTCCTCACCACAAGTTTAAGAAGCCATTGGCTATAGTAGTCACATGCCCAGAACATAAGATGATATTGACTCTTTGAGCAATAACCTTGATTATATATCGGATGAGGTTTCTGAGTTCATTGATGTAACGACCCCGTAATACAACATACACAATCATATATCTGCATAGCGGAAGCATATGGGTTTTTCTAAATAGTTATTCCCAACGTGGGAATGTCAGGGGATCGCTACTGGTTGAGCGTAACCCAAATAGACTTCCCGTTGTCCATTCAGATTCCGTTCAACCCTAATTCACATGCAGCTAAACTAAATATACATGCATTCATCATAAATTTCTCTAGAATGAAAACTAACATCCATACATACGGCATACAATCATTTAATGTGAATTCCAACTTAATTACATAGGTTACAGTAGTAAACCCTAACGAAAATCTGGCAGAGTCTCCTCTGTATTTCCAACATATCCCAAAGTACAATAGTCATCAAATTTACAAATATACAACCAGTCCAATAACCACAGAAAACATAAATTACAGAATACCAAAATACAACAACATCAGTATAATTATATACAATGCAATTTAAGCCTACATTAAGCTGCTCTTCTATTTATCACCCAAGCATCGCCCAGCTAACGTCTAGGTCCCTGTCCGTATTCCTATTCATCTGAGTAAACAACTTAGTGAGATATAAAATCCCAGTAGAATAATTTACAATTTAAAATACAGTTCAAAATTTGGTTGAATACTCAGTGGTGCAAAAACCAAAAATAACTTCGCGAAATCAGTTCAAAATCTGTGAAATACCTTATCGTTTAAATAAATTTATCACATGGAAATCGCGGCAAATACTCACAATCATAAAAATCCATTTCTTTGAAAATCAGTAATCGAAATCAGGTTAAATCCCATGCCCAGTGTATCTAAATCCATATAGGCCATAAGTCCTCTGCGACCAAATCTAAATCGTCCAATTGCACGTCGTCTAGAGAGATTACATCTCTTATCGTTGGGTATGATCCGTAACACTAATCACCCGAATCTCGCCTATATTGTGAGTGTGATCCGTAACACCAATCACTCACTCAAGGAACGGGTGAGAATCAACATCTAGGGCGTCCCCTAGCATGTGCACATATGCCAATTCTCATCCTCATATAGTCTATTCAAACTCACATGCTCACGGTCGGCTATTCCTCAGGGTTCTAGGGTATTACGCCTAAATCACAACGTTTCCCCGTGTAGGCTATCCCCCCTTATACTCCTTAAACCTTTCTTAGGGTCATCCTGATTTATCGCGTGATCCCTAGCACAGTATAGGCTAAATCTGATAAAAACAATATCATTTAAAAACTTCCTGTACTCGAGATACTTAACGACTGTCCCATACCAGCTATTAAGTACCCTACCCTAAGTAAACCCTTCCTAATGGCATTTAAACTCGATAAATAATTCATCTAACATGTAAATGGAGTTTTCAGCACACAAGCATGCAATTTAGTCCATCAAAAGCAGCACGTAAATCCATACAATTAAATCTAATCGTTCAGGTATTCACTAGGTCAAATCTAGAACTCGGGAAGCGTAAATCATCCTACCTGGTCTCCTGTTGCTCCAAATCACTTTTGAACTTCTCGTAGTCTCAAATTCTGAGCTAAGTCAATTCCCTGGATGGACCTGCTCTCTAAAACTCGATCCACCCCTGATACAATGGGTTAGCATGCTGGGTGGCTCCGTCATTTTTAGTTTACCTGTCTTCCTGCAGTTGTCTCATCACATTAGCACTGGTAGTGGCTTAATCTCTCATCGCATCAGCCATCATACGAATGGATTCCATCATGTCTCGTATGTCGACGTTAGTCTCCATGCTACCACTACCCGAAGCACCCTGGTTCTTGTGCCTTGGCCTTCCTCTAGACCTACGAGTGCCATTCCTGCTAGATTCTGCCATATTTATCTGACACAGAAGACAAACAGATTAGTCACAGTAGCAACAGTTATCAGAAAGGCATTAAATTCACTCCATCACTTATCAGTTTGAGATTAGGTTATAGCATTCTAGAGTTATGTTAATCAAAACCCTAAAGCTGCAAGCCAGAATATTCACAATCCCTAGCCCACTAAATTGAACGATCTGACAAACTGGGCTCTGATACCATAATTATAACGACCCCCTAATACAACATACACAATCCTATATCTACATAGCGGAAGCATATGGGTTTTTCTAAATAGTTATTCCCGATGTGGGAATGTTAGGGGGTCGTTATTGGTTGAGCGTAACCCAAATACACTTCTCGTTGTCCATTCAGATTCTGTTCAACCCTAATTCACATGCAGCTAAACTAAATATACATTCATTCATCATAAATTTCTCTGGAATGAAAACTAACATCCATATATACGGCATACAATCATTTAATGCGAATTCCAACTTAATTACATAGGTTAAAGTAGTAAACCCTGACGAAAATCTGGCAGAGTCTCCTCTGTATTTCCAACATATCCCAAAGTACAACAGTCATCCAATTTACAAATATACAGCCAGTCTAATAACCATAGACAACATAAATTACAGAAGACCAATATACAACAACATCAGTATAATTATATACAACGCAATTTAAGCCAATACTAAGCTGCTCTTCTGTTTATCACCCAAGCATCGCCCAGCTAACGTCTAGGTCCCTGTCCCTGTTCCTGTTCATCTGAGTAAACAACCTGGTAAGATATAAAATCCCAGTAGAATAATTTACAGTTTAAAATACAGTTCAAAATCTGGTTGAATACTCAGCGGTGCAAACACCAAAAATAACTTTGCGAAATCAGTTCAAAATCTGTGAAATACCTTATCGTTTAAATCAATTTATCACATGGAAATCGCGGCAAATACTCACAATAATAAAAATCCATTTCTTTGAAAATCAGTAATCGAAATCAGGTAAAATCCCATGCTCAGTGTATCTAAATCCATATAGGCCACAAGTCCTCTGCGACCAAATCTAAATCGTTTAATTGCACGTCGTTTAGAGAGATTACATCTATTATCGTTGAGTATGATCCGTAACACCAATCACCCGAATCTCACCTATGTTGTAAGTGTGATCCGTAACACCAATCACTCACTCAAGGACCGGGTGAGAATCAACATCTAGGGCGTCCCTTAGCATGTGCACATATGCCAATTCTCATCCTCATACAGTCTATTCGAACTCACATGCTCACGGTCGGCTATTCCTCAAGGTTCTAGGGTATTACGCCTAAATCACAACGTTTCCCTGTGCAGGCTATCCCCCCTTATACTCCTTAAACCTTTCTTAGGGTCTTCCTGATTTATCGCGTGATCCCTAACGCAATACACGCTAAATCTAATAAAAACAATATCATTTAAAAACTTCCTGTACTCGGGATACTTAACGGCCGTCCCATACCGGCTATTAAGTACCCTACCCTAAGTAAACCCGTCCTAATGGCATCTAAACTCGATAAACAATTCATCTAACATGCAAATGGAGTTTTCAGCACACAGGCATGCAATTTAGTCTATCGAAAGTAACATGCAAATCTATGCAATTAAATCTAATCGTTCAGGTATTCATTAGGTTAAATCTAGAACTCGGGAAGTGTAAATCATCCTACCTGGTCTCCTATTGCTCCAAATCACTTCTGAGCTTCTTGTAGTCTTCAATTCTGAGCTAAATCAATTCCCTAGATATTTACACGAATATTTAAGCTCATCACGTCATCCTTTTTTCGATTCTAAGTCTGATTACCCTATTACCTAGGTTCATTTATTTCCTATTTGCGTTCGACAGCTATTTCAATCAAAATTCGTTAGTTTTAGGCAAATCGGACCTTACCAATGTTGTCGGATGATGGAAATCTGTCTCGGGGTGGTATTGGTATCTCCCGGTGTATATCCGATTCTTTGGCACGACGGCGCACGGTGGCGCACAGCGGAGGAGTATGGTTGGCCTCGAAATTCACACCACGGTGAAGTTCGCAAGACGAGGAGTCCAAATATGGTGGTGGCGCAGCAGTTCACGGCCGTTTGGATGACATTTTTTGGCCCAAAATTTTTACGTACGGGGGACAAAAAATGCCTCGATCCGGCCACGTCAGACCTCTGTTCAATGGCGGTGAGCTGGTGGAGGAAGCTAGCAGCTCAGGCTACACGCTGGTGGTGGCGGTGACGGCCAACGGTGGCTAATGGCGGCGATCTCAGCTGGAAAAAATCGCACGCGATGGAGGAGAAAAATGTCATTTTCTGGCGGCGCTGGTGGCCGTTGGTGGCCGTGGGTCGCTGATGGAGGTCGAGGGTGGCGAGGGGAGTCGGTTGGTATGCTAGGTGGTGGCTCACGGTGGCTCAGGTGGCAGCACGCGGTGAAGGAGAGAAGAGAGAGAGGAGAGAGAAAATAAAGTGAGGAGAGAGAAGGAATTATGACAAATGGCGGGGTTTCGGGAAATTTAAAGCTTCCGGGGATGATTTCAACTTTTCTCGGATCACCCAGGAAAACTTTGGGATGTCGGCTTCCATCCAGACGTTGGCACGAGTTTCCATGCAGTGATTTCGGCCTCCGTTTGTGAAATTGAAGCACGAAACATTATCTGTCAGTTCCTGATCACCGGATCGCATTTCTTTCCATTTGATTGTGTTTTTGACTTCGAACGGCCTTCCATTTCAAATCTTCATCCTCAAAAGTCGTGCCAGGCTTCGCTTACATGAGTTTATCATAAAAATTAGGTTTTATCTTTTTAAAATAGTCTTCGTTATTACAATTGAAGTAGAGGATAATAATGAAACTATAGGAGTCAATGTTGAAGGGAATAACAATGAGGATGATGATGAGAATGACGATGATGAAGGAGAAAAAGAGATGCAGCCAGTATGTATGTAAGTAGTTAGAGAATATCATGAATACATGCCATTCATTTTTTGACATAGATATGTGCGGAGCAAATGGTGTAGCTTGATAATATTCATATTGAGAATGAGTTTTACTGTGTAGATTTAAAGGAGGGAGAAATATTTTTAGATAAGACCACCCTCTGATTTGCAATTAAATTGTACTTAATTTGAGTCTAATTACTGAATTAATAAAACATTTGATCGATACATTGATTATCATTGTACACAGTACACAACAACATGCACATGGTGACAAAGTCTCTAAGTGTGCCTATGAAATCCATCATCACAAAGATGAATGATGAATTTGGATACAATGTGAGATATAAGAAGGCATGGAAAGAAGAACACAAGGCCATAACATTAGCCTCCAACAATTAGGAATCATCATATGCCATAATCCTTTGATGAATGGCAGCAAAGCAATGCCTTATGCTTAGGACCATTTTAGATTGGGAGAAAATTAATGATTATGAAGATGGCAGCCTAACTGTGTTCCATCATGTTTTTTGGGCCTATAAGCCATGCATTAATGGCTTTAGTCAGGTGAAGCACATTATACAAGTAGATGACACATTTTTGTATGGCTAATATAAAAGGACACTTTTGATAGCCATGTCTTAATATAGAGATAGAAAGATCTTTCCTCTCGCATTCACAATTGTTGAGGGTGAGGCACAGCACCCATGGCATTGGTTCTTGGTGAATCTCTGCATCCATGTGGCTGGTGCTAAAAATGGGTTGTGTCTAATCTCTAACTACCATCCATACATATGTGTCTAATATACTCTGGCAAACACCATATGAGCATAATTTTTTTTACTTGTAGAGCTTAGCAAGTAATTTGCATTCATAGTTTAAGCAAAAGTGGTTAAATAAGCTATTCTTGAAGATTATTATGTATGTATATCAAATCTATTTTGTTTAATGTTGTATCCTCAGTCATCAAATATTAATCATAATGTAGATTACCATGATCAAGTTATGAAACATGACACCATATGGTGGATTCAAGATTAGACAAGTTGCGGCTACTCCATGAGGAAGGCGCAAAAGTAGATAAGTAACATTCTAAAAGAATAATGGAGCCAAACCTACAATGAAGGATGAAGGTATTTTTACATGAAAAATAACCTGACCAAGTCAATGAACTCAGTGTTCAAGGGTGTGTAGGCACTACCCAATACAAGATTGGTGAAGGTGACATATTAACAGTTAAATAACTACTTCATCCATCTAACTACCAAGATTGATGCCATCAACTGAGCTACCGATGCTATGTCTACTCGTAGAGTTGTTAAATTTGATTAAGCATCAACATCCTTTGAGGTTTCTATATCACAAGACTATTTGAGGGATCAACTTGGTCAAACATGCAAGGTAAACCTTGATGAGCAATACTATGATTATGATAAATTTCAAGCATGTTACTTCCCATACCAGCATGTCATTGCAACTTATGCCCATGTGGGGATTGAGTAAACTCTATTTTTTAACCCTAAATATAGAGTGGATAAGATTTTGTGGGCATATAACTTAGAGTTTTGAATAATTAAAGTAAAAGAATATTGGCTATAATAGTTTGATGCTCACAAGCTAGTTCTCAATCAGACGATGATACAAGGAAGTAGATGACCTCATGCCACTTGATTGCAGAACAAGATGGATTGGAGGGATGCATCAACCCTTAGGTGTAGGCTTTGAAAGAAGGTATGACACACTCATAATAATTGTCCATACCTTTGTTGTGGGCTAGCTAGGGAAAAAACCTTGATTTGTGTCAAGAATTTGTATTAATTATATTTGTATAAGTAAAAATGTACTTATTATTATTAATTAATTTTGTGGAATGGTAGCATTTGTTCTTCATTGTGTGCAATGTAACTTTATTATTTCTTTATTTTTTTATCACATGGTTGTGTGCATTGTTTCTTGATTGTTCACTGATGTATGGAATAATTTTCCAGTATGGTGGCTAGAAAGAGGCAACTCATAGTCCAATAAGGTCCTGAGGAACCATCTTTATTGGAGTTACAAAGTATACATGTTTCAGAGGTGGTGTTGAAGAGATATGTGAGTCTATGAATTTATTTATTTTTATTTTCTCTTATCTTGTTAATCAGGCATTACACACATGATGGTGGGCAAGGGACCATGATGGTTTACTGCCCCTACCATCGTCCTGTATCTACAACAAGTTAGATTTTATGGGGTGGCCTATCTTGGTAGATTTCATTTTAAAAGTGGTCTTACATTTGCTTTATTCGCAAGGTGGGGGCTAGAGATACACATATCCTACCTACCACACGATTAGTGTACCATTACACTAGAAGATGTCGCCATACAACATGGCTTAATATGTGTTTGTGTAACATCCCATATTCTCTTGATTAGTTTTAAATTAATGATTCCCTTAATTAATTGGATGAGTTTGATATAAAGTATGATGAATTTTCTTGTGCAATTTAATGCTAAAGAATAACGCCTTCTTCCTTTTGTTAACTAAGAAATTTAATGAATTGGAAAGGAAATTTTGTTGAAGTTAAATTAAAGAAAAAGGGACAATGACTTTGGCTTTAAGAAAAGAAAGGAAAGGAATGAAATGGAGTAAATTCAAATGAGAAGACAAGTGAGCAAAAAGAGATTCATTTTTTTTATTCTTTTGCTAATTAAAATGATGCTTCCATTCGGTGATTGCGACGTGTTACAATTCTATTTTAATGCTTCCAATTAGTGATGAAGATAGAAGAGAGAAAGAGAGAGTGACCGAATGGTTTTGCCAATCCATAAGTAAAATAAACCAAGGAAAAAGTAGTTAAATATGTCGGTGTGTATGGTGAAGCAAGAGTGCAGAATTGTTTAAATAAACATACATCTAGGTAGGCATACGACAAGGACACTTGGAGATGTAAGAGAGAAGGAAGAGACATGCAATACAAGTTTCCTTCTCTTTCCCTTTTGTTACCTTCAATGTGCCCAAGAATGGAGACTAACGTGTGCCTTGCATGAACCGTGTGCTTTGTGTGAAGAGGTTTGCATGAATTCATTTCCTACCTTTCCTTTGGTGCCAAAGAGTGTGGAGTACACCTACATGCATAAGGCTAAGATGTGATACTTACGTGGAAGGTGCAGATTACGTGAAATGGAAGCCTTGTGTGAACCTCCCTACTTCCCTTCCTTGACGTGGCCGAGTGGAGCAAATGGTACAAGATTGCATGGAGAAATGGAGTGTACTTACGTACACGTGTGGCTATAATATAAGTACAATTTAAAACAAAACTAAAAAGAGGCGTAGCATCCCATTTAACCATTAGATAGAAGAGAGAAATTGCATTTTAATATACATGTATACAAGCATACGGCATGTGCCTTGGGGGAGAGAGGGAGAACAGCATGAGTATTAGATAAAACACAAAAAGCTTTTGTGAGAGAGGAAGGAGCTAGTCAAGAGGGAGGAAAGCAAAGAGTAAAGGGGAAATTCAAAGGAAAAGCCAAGACAATCCCATTTTAGTTCATCCTTGAGGTAGCTTAGCAATTCTTGTAATTATGTTCCATGTTTTAGAATATATGCATCATGTTTTTCCAAGCTTTCATGGAACATTAGTTTCCTCTCTACATTCTTGAAAATGTGAATGCCTCTTGGCTAAGCTTGTATGGTAAAATGGATGTGTTTTTTGATGTTCTAAAATGTATATTGTCATGAAAGAACTATTGTTAGTAAAATTTAGCATGTATCATGGAAAGCTCTAACATAAGATAGTATTGAAATTTGGTATTTTTGCATGACTAGTATATGTTTTAAGTTGTAGACATCAAAATGAAGGTTGCTAGCTAGAATTTGGTTTACAATTTTTGACATTGCTCGTGTTGGCTTACCAAATCCGAAAATGGCCTTTGTAAGGTAAGAAATGGCTTGATAAAAATTGTGTAAGAGAGATTACACTTCGGTTTTGGCTAAGAGAAAGAAAGAAAATATGGGTAATTAAGGTATAATTAACTAGTTCACTTTTTGCACATGATAAAGCTCACATTATTATTAAAATGTAAAATTTTAGATAGGTGTGTAACCTTAGATTTAGTGTGTAGCATGAACCAAGAAGCAAGTGGAATAAATTATTAATGGCAATGGTTACACAAATTAAATTTGGAAGAAAGTACCCTAGAAATTAATGCATAATATCATTAGGTTTAAATTATCAAAAAAAGGGAAAAATTTGACAATGTGGCATGAAAACCTTAGGGAGTATTATCTTGTCATGATGGCCGAAATAATCCCTCATTTTAAATTGTACTGATCGAATACATATGCAATGGTAGATGACTTATAAAGTATCTTATAATGGCTAAAGTCAAGGGAAAATGAGAAATGTTATAGTTAGATGAATGGTGATTTGTAATTTATTCCTATTTATTCCATTAATATTCTTATGCTGAAAAATTTATGAGATTATGGATGACTAATTTAAGACCACATAACAATAGACAATTGTAACACAATTATATTATAAAGGTGGCCAAGTGTCCACAATTCTTGAGGTGTGACCGAAGGTGCTTCACACTTATGACCTAGTGCTCACAATTATTTTATAAAGGTGGACAAGGGTCTACATTTCTTGAATTGTGACCGAAAGTGCTTCACACTTTGAGACAAGGTAAGTTTTAAGAATGAAATGTATAGATGATCATTATTTATTTCAATTTTTAATATGTATGATCCCATGAAAAGATGTTATACTTGAAATAAAAAAAATCCACTTTTATCACATTGACATTCCAAATTCTCATGCAATGCTTGCCAATCGATTATATAAATGAGACTATGTTTTAAAAGACTAGAATGTAAATGGGAAAATTTTTTTCTATGCTTGCACACTAGAACATATTAGTATATTTTAAATGATGAATTGTTAAGCTACTGGGAAACTTTCTTTCTTATCTATATGCTAATATGTATCAGATTCAGATTTTTAGCAATGTCGGGGAAGGACGAGAGTAGCATTAGAAGAAGTCCTTTTGTTAAGAGCATTTTTGTACCCCTTCATTTTGAGTCCTGATTCTACATATTGTCTATTTTGGGATTAGAATTAGGACGGTTACTATTGGCTGTATATTAAAAAAAAGGGGAAAAGGGTAATTATTGGAGAATGGATATGTGAATGACCGATTCATCCCTAGTATTTTTTTAAAAGGAGTTTGAGTGATAGGCTTGTTGTCTCCTGACTCCTTATGGACAGGTACTTCATATATCCTGGCATATGTTCACAGAAGGATGTAACAGACAATTATTATTGGGCATTTATTGTTTGTAATATAAAATTTTTATAAATTTCTATGTGATGTATGAAATTTTAATTTTCGTTGAGCATAAAGTAGGGTTATCTAAGCAAAAGAACGGGAACCTAATCCACAATAATAATACTTAATGGTTTGAATGCTCAGACGTTGTAAATGAATAATTAAGGTTAAGAATAACATACCAAACTTATCTAGATACATCAGAGGAGTTGTAATACTAGATAAGGGTGTTACAGTTAGGGTACTGGTGATTGTGTCAAAACACAAAAATTAGATCAAAGTTTCTTAACAATTATTTGGGCATGCTCCGTCGTTGGATGCCATAGATGGTTAGAGACTGAACCTTGTATTGCTCTTTAATACATCAATGAAATCTCTAACAATGTCACTGATGAAGAATTGAAGCAATTCACATGAGTACACATATTGCATTTGATTGGGGGGTACTTGATGGTAGATAATTCATGCCACTTTGTGTACTTGATGTACATCTCATTACTTTTTGACTTACAATAGGCTAGTCAATATAGTTGGGGATTAGTAGTCCTCCCATATCTGTACTGTGAGCTCTATAATGCTATGAACTATGAGAAAAAGGGCATTGTAGGCTTCCTGAAGTTGTTACACTTGTGGGCATGGGATCGCTTTCCTTACTTAGATCCAGACTTGCCAGTTCTAGAGCCTCCAGAGGGCATATATGATGTACTCCTACCCTAAGGATATAGGTATATCATTTGATCATTTTCTTATTTTAAAATTATTGTATCATAAGTTATAAGAATAATTGAGATGTCTTTTTTGTTGTTGGGGCTAGGTTACATCAGAAACTGTGGTGTCCTGTGACAATCCAAAGTCACTATTAGATTTACTTTGATCTCATCACTGAAGACAAGGTTAGTCTCCACAACTACATACTAGTGTTTTTTCTTGTATTTAATCTTAGTCTAACATACTCATTTATTATTAGATTGTTTGGACCTTGTACATATCTCAAAAAATCCTTCCACTCATATGGTTTCATAAACTTGAGTGGCACCAGTTATATCGGGTAATTTGGTAGTTTAGATCTAACTAACCTATATCATAGTCACTAGTCGATCTTTAGCATACTCACACAACAAAACTATCTAGGAAGACATCGGTCAATTGGATTTTACGTTACCAAGAATTTATCAATTTTTGCTAAAGCTATTTGGTTTGGCTCTTTACTCTTAGTTAGGAAAGATCGAATCCATCCTTCCAATATAATGGAATGGCTCCAGAGTTAGCTCAATAAGGTGGGTAAGTGGACAGAAATACCACTTGAACTAATGGAATTCTATATCACTCTCTGAGTTATGGAATTATAGGAATAAAATCATGCACAATGGAGATCAATCCAACCCAAACCAAGTACTATTAATTGCAAGACGAACATGGCTCAAATTATTCTCACATGGAAACAAACAAAGGCTCCTAAGAACACTGGGCATGTAGTTCTCCTTCAATGCTAACATATTCAAGACATGTCTACTCAGTTTTTATATTGGTTGATCTTCATATGGGGAAAGAAATATAAAAGAAGACATTTGAGCAATTTCAAAGTTTTTATGCTGCTCACTTGGTGATAATTCCATATCTAAGCATCATAGGTGACCGCCCCCAAGCACCTAGCTTGCCCTGTACAGCGTGTTAAGGTCTTATATTGCCCATGATGGGTCGCCTATTTAAAGCCACATGTCCACGACATTCAGGTTGATCAATAAACACTATCGTATCCCTTGTTGCCAGGAAGAAAAATTGTTACACTCTCATCTAACTACGCTATTACGCTCTACAACTATCTCTGACTTAGCCATTGAAGGTGCATTTGGGGAGTCCTTCCTCCTTGTGCATTCCTTGTTTGTTCTTGGTGTAGGAACTCATTTCTCTAAGTGATTCCCTTAATCCCTTATGGTGAGTCTCTCCTGACTAGATTCATAATTGGTGCCCAACGTGGTCAATCCAAACCACTTCCATAATCTTGAACCTTTCTTATTCTTCTTGTCCTTTAAAGAATCTTTCGTGTCTTTCTTGCTAACCATGGTAATGATCAATGCCTCGGTTGAAAATCTAACAGTCACCTCACCCACCAACCTAGTGCCACCATGCACCATACAGAATACCTGTCGTCGTAGGGGGTAGGCTATGGTCAATGAGGCCATCATCCATGATCTCCACCACATCTATTGTGAGAACTGCCCTAGCAACATGGGGGAAGATTAGCTACAATAATAGAATCACCAAGATCAACCACACCTCTCTTAAGAAGAGGATAATGCCTCTAGTAGCAATGCCTGATAAAGGAAAACAATTCTTGATTTATAGCAAGAGACCTCCCTTCTAAGGTTAGAGATCAACCAAGTCTACTACTAGCAAGACTACCCATTCTTGGATCCATCTGACTATGGAATCCCATTGCCAAACCCGTCTTTTCCACAACAATGGTCATTGTTGGCCACACCATTAGCATTGCCCAATCTCCACACAATGGCAGCCCCCATACTCAAAACTCGCGGGGTTATCTACCTTGCACCTGATATTCCCCTTCCAAGTGTACCTACCACTCTGCACTGCAAATTGCCACACCACAAGTAACTCAGATAGCCTCCACTATGATAGTGCCTTCACACCCATTCATGCAAGTGTATCTTTCCCTAGCCCTACCCGTAATCCCAAATGCCTAGGTGCCACCCTATTTTCTAGGGCACTCGCAGCCCTACAACCTATATAATACACATTATAGGTGGCTTCCACATCCACAAGTGTCATAGGTGCAATAACAGATCCGCTCTCTCAAGAGCACTCTTACTCCACATTGCCAGAGGTTAGCTTAGATGACCTTCCACGAAAGGGTTGCCACCTCTTTATATAGTCCATCATGGACGTATGTATTCCCATAAGGTTTAAGATGCCCTATGAATATCAAACCCTATGACAGAGAAAAAGACCCCAAAGACCATATAAATACCTCTAACTCTGTAATGTCCATACTAAACATGTCAGACACCTAACACTTTTCTTTCAACCTTTGCTCCTTTGATGAGCTGTCTAACCTTTTCTTCCAACAGTTTGCAACCAAAAAAGTATTCAAAAAGACTTTGGATGACTTGATCGATTTCACCCAAGGGAGGAATGAGGCACTTCATAGTTACCTCACTTGCTTCAAAAAATTCACCCTAGAGATTCATAATCTAATAGATCCTGTTGTGATCCATATTGTCAAATTAGGCCTCCAAGAAGACCCCTTCTTCTCTTCTATTACCAGGAGACCCCCAGAGACTCTTGGCGAGCTCTTAGGATGAGCAGATAGGCACATATTCCAAGAGCATGCATACATCGCCAAGCGTAATAACCTTACCTAGTGGGATGATCACCACAAAGATAAGAAGAACGATAAGCAAGACTCCACACCTAATAAAGAGAAAGGCTCTAAGAAATAGTTGCCACCTCTAGGCCGCTTCCCTTCCTACATACCTCTTAGTAAGACACCTTTGTCCATCCTGGATGAAGTTTTCAATACTAAGATGATCCAGTTCCCGTCTGTCAAAACGAAAAGAAGTAATAAAAATGTGGACTTGAGCAAATACTGTTGGTTCCATCATGACTATTTTCACCTCAAAGATGAGTGCATCCACCTCAAAGATGTAACAACCCTATTAAGGTTCTTTTTAAGTGTTTAAAGGTATAATGTATATAATTATCATCATAATGTTGTGTTACTATCATTTCTACCTGAGTAAATTTTAAACTTTTTACCAAGTTAATTAGTTGAGTGCCATTTGGGTTGGTCTCTACTCTTGGGTTCTCTCAACATTGCAGCGGAATAAATATATATAGAATACACCTGGATTAACTATACATAAACATGCATTCTTAATTAAATATAGTCAATTAACTATTGGGCATGGAAGTAACAATCCTGCCACTCATAACCCCATCAATTAGTCTATTTATCAATCCAGCCTAATTCCTATACAGATAAGTTAGAATAGGCTATACAAAATAATCCTACACTAGCCTTTCTCAAAATATCATGAAGGCTAGCTCAATCTTATCATGTACTTACACTATTCAAACTAAACAGTCTGTATGCCCAAATTGGACACTTCTTCATACTTTACCTTCTTCTCCAGCCTAAGGGGACTTACGCATCTGATACATGCCAACACTAAATGAGAAATGAATCACAATAGCAATGCAACCTGTTATGAAATCCATTAACCTATACCACCATGCTCGCATGAAAAACTCTACATTCTTTCATAAAACATATCACAGACTATTGGGATGTAGTGCATGTAGCATTTAATCATGTTGTGTACTCATACATATGCATATTCATTAAAACATATCATCTTTAAAACATGGAAAGTGCATTCATCATCATTCTCATCATAAAAAATTTCTTTAGGGTATTAACATGCCTTTTGAGTAGGAGGAAACAATCACATCATATGAGCTATCGGGAGTGTCGCCCTGCAACAACTCCATGTACCACTACATACATGGATGAGCCATCCTGGTGACTACTGCATCACTACAGTAAAATACCGCACTAGTACATCTTAGGCGTCCCCCAGTTGGATCCACTTGTAGATTCTTAGTAACTCATGGGATCACTTTATTCCTTCGAACAGATCCTATCCTCTCCACTTCCATGAATCATGAGGCCCTGAGGTCACCACCATTCCTTCTAGGTGGATCACCCTTCCAGTACACTATCTTCTAACGTATGCACTAGGGTGATTCAACTCATGCCTATGGTTATGCTTTAACCTTAATTATGATTAAAGAGATGTTTGATAATTGTTAATTTAATGTTTAAAGCTTGTGTATGTTGCATTAGTGCATAGAGTTGCATTAGCCTAGGGACTAAATTGAAAGGAAATAAATAAAGATTTAGCAAGAGGTAGTTAGAGACTCAATTGAAAAGGAAAAAGATGAGGGAGTCTAAGAGTGCAAAATAGCTCAAGGACCAAATAACAATTTCCCAAAATCCCTTAAACCCTAGCAGTAGCCCTAAACCCTCCCACACTTCCAACCTGCAGCATTTTTTTGAGAGAGAAGCAGAGAGACGGGTAGAAAGAGAAAGAGCCAAGCTAGGGCAAGGAAAGAGAGATTTTGCTAAAGGAAAGGTAGATTTGAGGCTAGGAATCAGTCCTACAATAAGGGGAGAGCCTTTCTAACACATTTGCAAGGAATCAAGGTAGCAATCCATCCTAAATCCCTCTCTTTTTCTGAAATGTTTACTGTTGTTGGAAAATATGGATTTCTATATGTTTAAACTGTGATTAGGGTTAAACCTACATTCTATATGCTTTTCTATTTGTATGGGATGTTGTGTTGCTGAATGTATGCTCATATATGTGCTTGTAATGGATTGAAAGGGCTGGGTTGTGTTCATTTAAAGGTATAGAATATTTTTTCTTGAATGTACCATGTTCGAGATAATGGATGAGAAATGTTTAATGAGAAGTAAAGTTTATTGTATGAAAATTAAGCTCATGCGTTTAGAATTGAAAATGGAATGCATGCTAGACTGGGTACTATCAAAATCATGTTTTCTAAACTGTAGTAGAGCATAGCAGCCGACTACTACGTATGGGGCAGTCGACTGCCATGTTCCTGGAAAACCTAAAAGTGTAGAGAGAGGCTTAGCAATGACCGCGATTCCTAGCAATTGACCGTCGCCTGGTTTGTACTTGCGCCGACCGCCATCCTTGCGATAATCGTCATGCTCTAGGAAACCTAGAAGTGCAAGCAGAGGCTTAGCAGCCAACTGCCAGATTCCAAGCAGTTAATTGTTGGGTCTGGGTTTGCACTAAGAAGTCGACTGGCCATCCTAGCAGTCTATTGTCGTGCTTTGATTTTTGCCTAGGACGCATTCCAGTAAGCCACCAGCCTTCCAGCTGTTGACTAGCAGCCCTCTAGCTTGCGAAATGAGATTTTTAATGGCAATTAAGCTTGGTAATTCTCCATACTATATCTTATGCATGTTACCCACTACATCCTTGGTTTAAATCCTTAGTTTAAGTGAAAATCTAAGCTAATTTCCTCTTAAAATAGTCAATTGAACTCATTTTCTAAATCAGAGGACTAGAAGTCAACTTCCCCTTTGCTAGCAATCGGCTGCTAGCTCATTATCTAACATTCTTATTCTTGGTCGAGAGCTACTAGTCGATAACTAGGGCTTGGCAGTCGACTGCTAGCCTTGACAGTCGACTCCCAAGTTTCTGGCAATTGGCTGCTAGTATTCTGTCATGCGTTTCTGGGCAAATGATAAGAACGACAGTCGACTTTTAGGGTTGGCAGTCGGCTGCTAGTACTCGGTTTACTTGAAAAATCATGGTTTTACCTAGAGTTTGGCCACAAAAACATGTTCTTAAATCATTTACTTGAATCATGGACTTAATGCCAACATTCAAACATCATTTCTTGTTCATAAAATGCCTATAACATAGCTTAACATGTTCAAACTAAGATCAAACCACATCTTCTCATTTAAGGCAAAAACCCAACTTCACAATCATTCACAAGCATAAATGAGCAAGGTAAATCAACACACATTACCCAATAGCAGTTAAAAACACATAGAATATAGGTTTAATATTCCAACTTAACTTTAAACATTTCAAAAATCACATTGATCCGTAAATATTCTTCATATTTCAAAAATGGGTTTTATGATGGATTGCTACCTTAATTCCTTGCTAAATGTGTCTATAAGATGTTCTTAGAAGGCTCTCCCCTTGCTATAGAACTGATTTCCAGCTTCCAATCTGCCTTTCCTTCAGCAAAACTCCCCTCTTATGCCTTAACTCACCCCTTTTTCTCTCTAACTACCCTCTTGCTTCTCTCTCTAAGACAATGAAAGTTTGAAGTGTGTGGGAGTTTAGGGTGCAGCTAGGGTTTAATGGTAATTTTAGGAAATTGCTCCTTGGTCCCTGAGTTACTTGCACATTTTGTCTCAGCACACTTTTCCTTTTCACTTGAGTCCCTAGCCACCTCTTACTAAACCTTCATTTATTTCCTTTCAATTTATTCCCTAGACTAATGCAACTATATGCACTAATACAACGTACACAAGCATTAAGATTAAATTAACAATTAACAAATGTCTCTTTAATCATACTAAGAGTAAATGTTACCCGCATCGATAGACTTAGGGTACTAGTGATAATTTCATATCTGACCATTATGAGCAATCACCCCCTAGCACCCGGCTCGCCCTATCCAAGGCCTCCCCATGGTCTTAGATCGCCTATGATGGGTTGCCCATTTAACGCAATATGTCCAAGACATATAGGTTGATTTATAAATACTACCGTACCCTCTAGTACCAGGTACAAAAACTCTATTGCACCCTTAACTTACTACACTATTACGTTCTCTAACTCTCTCTGACTTAGGCATTGGAAGTTCATTTAGGGAGTCCTTTCTCATTGTGAATTCTTTGTCTGTTCTTGGTACAAGAACTCGTCTCTCTCATCAATTTGCCTACTTCATCATGGTGTCTCACCTAACTAGATTCATCACTTGGCAAGGACAACAGTTCTGTTATCTCAATTTTGATTTTCCTACTATGTCCAAGAAAGGGAGTGCAAATTATAACACCTCGGTCATTTTACATGGTATTATGTGGTGGTATTAAATTTTATAGAGAAAATATAGTAATACTATTATGTAAATTTATGTGTTATTATCCTCTTAGATGGTTCATTTGATTTTTTTTTATTGTTACTTATTTACCTAATGAGAAAGGTTTATGATTTTCTTTGAGTGTATTTAAATCATCATACTTATTAGGAAGTTAAGTTGGAAGTACTACATACAATTGACCATTGGGAGTCATAAGGATCCAGAAATTTATACATAACAAATATATTTACATACAATTGGCTTTTCTCCTAGTTTACTATGCAAATATATACATACATGTATAATGATGATTATATTGTCAAAAAAAAAGGGACGCAACCCTTTTTACATTGCTATCTCCAAAGTATAGTGTATAGGGAAAAGCCTAGTCAAAATACACCATAACTCTAACTTTATGGAACATAGGGAGGTGGGGGTGGTGGTGGAACCTTAATCACTGATACAACTATAATATCTCAAATCATAGTGTAGGACCTAAGCAGAGGCATGGTTACCATCACTACCTTAATTTCTAGGATGAGATGGTAATGTGGAATCTATACAAATAATAGCAAGGGTGAGAATTTAAAATTCTCAGTAGGAAACCACCTATCAAATTAGGAATGCATCTCTTGTATATAACCCAAAATTCAACCATCCAATGCAAAACTATATAATAAAATATAAGCAATGCTTTAAATGTAAATTATAATACTTGCCTTGTCATTTCAAAGACTTCCTGTATGTCCTACTTACGTGTATAATTTCTAAGTGTTCCTCTATGTCATACTTACATGTCCACATCTATTGCCATTCTTTATTTTTCGATTGGGGATCATCATACCCTAGCTCATTCTTCTCGTTATCTCTCATCTATATTAATCCTCATCTCACTTAGAATTCTGAGAAAATGAGAATGTAAGGGGACCACCCCTAAGGCCTTTAGGGTGATGCACTTAAATTCACTTTCCTAATATGTGTCAACTAATACCAGTGTTACCCCAGATAGTCGCTCACATAAGATAAATCATGACTATTCCATTCTAGCCACAACTGTCCATTCCAAATGCTCCAAGGTTATAACGTATATTAGAGTAACTCATATGGCATAATTTGCAATTATATAGTAACATACCTTATGGCAAGTTTACAATTTTCATGTATGCATATATATTACTCAATATGTAGCATTGTGCATAGGTACACACAACACACATGTCACATATTTAATTCCTTTTTGTGAAATCATATGATTCTTATACGTATTTGAGTTCCAATTATCTTTCCCAATTAGAATTTCAATAATTCAATTGGTTTAACCTAAGGTATTCCTTTCCCATATAAATGTTCTTCATCTCTAGTTTAATTCCTTATTTATTTCCTTGTAAAATTTACATAATCTATATTTTCCTAATTGGTTACTCCTTTTATTGATTTTTAACTTTTATTCATTTCTAAGTCTTCATCTCTCGGCTTCCCTTCAAAATTCCCCTAAAATAATTTTTTTCCACTTATCATCATTTGGTCAACTTATTAAAATAGTGAGATTTCATAATTGACTTATATTTGTGGGTATTATTTCTTTTCTTAAAGTGACTCAAGTTGAGAGTTGGTACTTTTTTTCTTACTAGTTAAGGGCCACTCCCCAACTTCTTCTAATTCCACTTTTATATTGGCTTTCAACCCCTTTCTACTAAGCCTAAGTCTAACTTCCAAAAAGTTAATCCCCTCTTTTAACTTAGCCTTTTCTAAACCACTTGACTACATTTATATTTAGGAACATTTACCAAGTCTAACACCCCCCCCCCCCATATTTTTAGTTACCACTTTCCCTCAAATTATTGTAAAATTTTAAGGTTTCAACTCCTATACATAGCTAGCCACCTCAACCACAAATAATTCTACTCTTTTTCTTTAAGTCATTAGTGACTTTTATGTATAGTTCTAGATGTATTTGCAGCCAAATGTTACTTTCCGTTACTGTAGTGTCTTTGCACCCAAATGTTTCTTTCCGTTACTGCAGTGTTTTATTACTCCTAAAATAGAGTTTTAACACTTCTAATCACTACATTGATGAATCACACTTCACTCCAATTGCTGCTCCACTATGTACATATAATTCTCCATGAGTTGTGGCAAATTATACACCTAAAACCCAGTAAAACTACCTCTATTCAGCAGCAATTTTTTCCCAAAACAGTATTGGTGTTTTTACAGCATGAATTTCAATCCTATAACAGCCCAAATTCCACACAATTTATCATATCCTGTCACGGTGCAGCACAGTGCAGTTTCTACATAGAAATTAAACATCCAACAGTTCGAAATGTAGTAAATTCTCAACTTTTAAATTCACCATATTGTCACGGTATAACAACAGAATATTGCAGCACCTTTACATCAATATATCACCAATTTTACAGCATTTTAATTCAACAATTCAAAGGTAAATTCAGAGCGTTTTCAGAACAGAATTCATGCAAAATTACACACCCAAACAGAGCATTTATGACGCACAAAATATAATTAATTCCTCCTATTTAATATGCTATATGCACCAACGTTTTTTCTCTCTCCTAACAGTAATTTTACAACTTAGGATCCGCTGCCATTATCCTTGCTGGCCTGCCATTACTTTTAGCAGCGGTTTTTTGCGTTGCTAAAGTGGTTTTTAATATTATCGCCACCAAAAGTACTGCTGCTATAACTTTTGTTTAAATAATTAATTATAGCAGCAATAATTTTCGTTGCAATAATATTTAGCAATGCAAAAAACCGCCGCTAAAAGTAATGGCAGGTTTATGGCACGAAAAGTAATGGCAGTGAATCCGAACGCTAATTTTACATAGATTTTTAGTAGCTAACGGCTGGAGAAATTTAGGAAAATACAAAACAAATAGGATGGAACCTACCTTGCTAAATTTGGAGTAGGAATTCTTGAAGGCTAGTAGGATGAATGAGTGCTTTCGGTTCAGCTCTCCCTCTCAGTCTACACTTGTTTTGGACCCAAAAATGTGTTGCATGTAAGTGACATTTGCTGGAGAGGGTTTCAAACTAAATGGATTAAGGTAGGAATTAACTTACTTGGGTGATTCTTAGTGAATCCCTACCTCAGTGCTCCCTTTTTTCCAGCACAAATTTTTCTTCGTTCATAGCGTCTTTCTTCCTTCACGGAAGTTCCAACCCAACATGCAAGTGAGTAAACTCACTCTAGGAATCCATGGCTTCGAGTTTTAGATGGCAAGCAAGAGTTTGTCTTTGACATGGAGAGTGGATGAAGTCTTCTTCCCTTCTCCTTCGCCTTTCTTTCCTCTTCGATCTCTCTCTTTCCTTTCTCTTTCTTTGGTTGGGTAGACTATAAGGAAAGGAAATAGGGTGTCAAGTAGATATAGGCTTTAGTTTATGAAGGGAACTAAGTCTTCCCGTGAGTATTGTTACGAGCTGCTAGAATTTTCCAGAATTCTCCAAACAAGTCTAGATGATGCTGAAAGTCTCTAAAATCTTCTGGGTTTCTCTAGAACCTCCTAGAAGTCCCTTGAATTTACTAGAGGTTTGGAGAACAATCTAGACTTATGTATAAATGTATAGAGTAGTGTAGAATATTCTAGAATAGTGTGGAATACCTTAGAGAATTATGAAATTCTCTAGACACAAAATAATAGCCATTGGATCAAGATGATTTCAACCATCTATTGAGGAGGTGGCTTAGTATAAATACCCCTCAAGGGTGGCTTATTTGTAACCAACCAAGTTCGAGAGCAATACAAAGCCTTCCTAAGAGTTCCTCCACTACTTGTGTTCTTATACTCTTCCTTGTTAGTCTCTTCACTAACAACTTCCAAGCTTGAAGTTAAGGTTAGGCTGACTAGTAAAGGCTGTTGCGAATATTACTAGTGCCACACGGTTGTTTGGAGAAACAAGGCCGTGACAGTATATAAGAGAATTAAGATGGAATGTAGTATATAGGATACTATTTTTCCATAAATGGCTTAATTGCATTATTATTTTTCACTTCCTATTTATTTCATATAATAAAATTATTTATTTGTGCCCACGTCTTATATATATATATACTTATATATTTTTATATGTACACTTTTTTTTTTCTAATTCTTTTATTTATGCATACTCACCTATTTTATATTTTTCTCAATTTTTCCTAGTACTTAATTCTAATTATTTTATTTATTTATATCTAAATTCTTCCATGTTATAATTTATGTAAATTATTGGGAATTAAATAATAAATTTTCTCGATTAATTAAACACTTTTAAGTATTAAAAATTGGCTTGTTACAAAAATCTTAGATATAGAGGTTGCTACCGATGTATACGTTATCCATCCATTCCTACTCTACCTTACCAAAACAGCAGCTATGAAGGACTCATCCAAATTCAGGTCTTTTCTTGCTAATACTCATTAAGGACCCTCTTAGATCCCATATGACTAACTCTTTTAATCAGGCTTTCAATTTTGTGTCATTTGGTTGGGTTATTTTCGGTTAGTTGTTCGGTATTACTGTAACTAAAAAAAAAGATTTTAAGCACTCTAACCTTCTCTTCAATTATTCCTTTAGTGCATTTTCATTTGTAAAATCCATGATTTAGATTATTACTTGCTAAATCTCATCCTTGTTCTTCTTGGAGTGATTAAGAAACTGAAGGATTGGAATTCCTATAGTAAAAGGGTTGGGATAAAGAGGCAAAGGGAAAGAGCGCCTTGAATGAAATACTTTTTGAAGGGTTTGGTTGCAATGACTTGGAACCTTTGGTGATTGAACGTAGACTTTAGTTGAAGTCAAATTAGGATAGATTTATTTGTCTTCTGTACTTTCAATTTTTAATTTGCTGCATTTCTCTTTTTTTTTTTTGCTCAAGTTACCCTAATCCATCTTCACTTGCTTTTCTTGAGATTGACTAATGTTGAGTCTCATAACATTTTTTTACCAAATTCTTTTTTTTTTAAATGAACAATTAGAAAGAAACGAGGACAAGACAGTACAAAGAAAAATAGTCCCTATACTTCAACCATGGAGAAACCAAAATGAAACAATATAAGTGAACGGATGAGATCAATTCACGGAAACCTGCCTTGACATCGTTGCCGCCGCCATCCCTAAAGGTCTAGTAGCCATCTGCACCATCCATTTAATCACACGACAGTTTTGTACGCCAACTTTATTATATGGTGCAAATCATTGTATTTTAGATAACACAAACCCGATGAATTCAATATGCTAATATCATGTATGCACAAATTTTACATCCGGGCTGCGTTTTGCGTTGTTTGATTTTTTTTTTTTAAAAAATAAATTTATCCTAATCTATAATTACTTAACTACCAACCAGTATGTGTCATACAGTAAATGACCATCCTTATGTCCCATCCACAATGTAGGGTAACCTATAAATATTACAGAACCTATCAGATTCTCCTTCCAGCCCACTATACCTGGAGATCAAGAACAGCTTCCCCTGCAGTGAAAGGACACAATCAGTAACCCAAGCACACAGCCATATTCAAAAGTTCCATCGAATATAGAAAACAACAATTTTTGCACCTACAATATATTCATTTCATATCTATATTTCTATTACAGATAAGAAAATTCCAAACCATGATATTGAAATGCACTTACTGTGATGGATTGCAGAGATTGCAAGAAAATAGAGAGAAATGTGACCATTGCAAGAGGCAATAATGGCCCAAGGTAGTCCACAATATAAAAATGTTTCAAAACATTTAAAAGGCCCATACTATGACTCGTTAAAATGAATCAGCAAGAAATTTGGATGATGTTTGTGGAATGCATGTGGATACAGCAAAACATCAGGGGAGCTGGTAAACGAAATTCAGAGTTCAAAACAGAAATACTGAGGCTATACCTCTAAAAGAAAACTGTTTCTTGGGGATTTTGCTAACCGCACAATGGAATATGGAGAGAGAAATGTACCAAATGAATGAAATAAGCATTCATCTAATCAAGGCCAGGAAAAAGTATTATTTTCTTTTCCAAAGATATTTCCAGAAATGAATAGGTCTGTAAAAAAACTAAAAAATAAGTATTGATTTGTCTTCCATGCCTTACCGTGCATTCTCTTGACAAATCTTTCAAACTCTATGAAGTTTTGTCTTTCCATAAGAAGTGGACTAAGTCTCAGGTAAGTAAAAGATGTAAAATGCTTTCCATCAGGATCATTCAAGGGCTTGGCATTATCCAAAATCTTATTATAGCCAACTCTATTTACGCAAGGAAGTGCATTCTCACTGGAAATTGGTAGGCAAACATCCCAGGCAGCGTTTAACACCTGCCACACAAATTAGGAGTAGACTTTAAAGAATACAGCTTCAATTTAAAAACAGTCGTGCATTTTTCAAGTTTGTTGAATTAAAACCACAAATTACTCTCTCCCCTCTCAAAGAAAATGCCTAAATTACAAGACTCTTGCCTTTATTATGAAAAAAAAGTATATGAACAACTCTTTCGAAACCAAAATATCATCAAAAATAGTCATCTCACCTCTTCTTACACTGAGATATGGCTGGGTATTTAAGAATTAATTTGTTTGGCTACTTTGAAGAAAATTGATTTTGGCCCAGTTATCAAATTTGTGGGTTTTGGGAAGGATAAAGAATATAAAACACAATGTACAATTCTAGCAACCTCGCGATGTATTTGGATAGAAAGAAATGCTAGTGTTTAATAATAAACACCTCTCACCTCACCTTTGGGACAAAATCACTTTCTTGACTTCTTTGTGGGTTTCTTCAAATGGTTTGTTTAGAGGAGTCTCCCTTATGAATCTCCAAAGGGATTGGAAGGCTGAATTGATTTAGCTTCTTGTTTTTTCTTTCTTTTGTTCTTCTATTTCTTTTCATAGAGGACTTCTTGTCCTCCTTTGTATTTACTTGTATATTCTCTCATTAATAAAATTCTCTTTTTTTATCCAAAAAAAAAACTTCAAAAATATCTTCCCTTGTCAATGCTTATATTATTAATATATATTTACTACACATGTTATTGTTGAAATTTATTTTATTAATTATTATCTTGAAATTGATTAATGTTTAAAAACAATTTTATGAATATATTTTGTTTTTTACTATTTATTTTCTCATCCAAACATTTTACAATTTGCTAAATTTAGAAAGTAACTCATACTAGTTAAATATATATATCAAATATTTATTATATTACATAAATAGAAGTCATAAGGGGTCTTTGATGAAAATAAGTGTAATTGTAGCTTATCTTTGTTGCAGGGAAGGTATGTGTAAGACATCTTTGGTTTCAGGGGAGGGGTGTAATTTTTCAAACTAAAAGAGAAAGCCATGTAATTTGTACATCTCTCAAGAGAGTGGAAAATTAATTTAGCCAAATTAAAAAGGTAAAAGATCAATTATTATTCCAGGTTCTTCCAAAAGAAATTGATTATATAGGAAACCAACAAGATGTAAAGCTCTAGCTAGGATTAAATATTTACCTGCCAGACCAATCCCTCAGGATTTGAAAATGCCTCTGGAAAGTCCTCATGCTGGTTTAATGTGTACAAGTCAGCACAAGCAAGGTTTAAGCTTGCTCCATTTTTCTTTAGCATTGCCATAATCGCAGCATAACCATCCCGATTGCTTGGGTTATAAAACCCAGCAGTTAATTCAGCAGCATGACTAGCTGTCTTGTACAACCAATGAATACCTGATAGCTGTTTAGAAATTAAAATATAGCAAATAGACCATATCAAGCCACAGCAAATAAAATACTTTCCATAGTTCTTATAACTGGATTAATAAACAATGAAATGGAAATAACCTATCTAATGCCTACTTCTTGTTCACTGAAGGAAAAGAAGGAAAAAAAAAAAAGTGGAAATAACCATCCCCACTTTTTACATACACAGAACATAAAAACAGTAACAAATACACAAAGATCCACCTTCAAATAAATAACTGTAGTCAAATAAAGCAAAGAACAAGGTTTCATCTATTTCATGGAAAATAGCAGTAGATATTTCTTTTTTCACTGTTTGGTGCAGAAAATGCATTATTCTTTCATGTTGCAGCAAAAATATATAATTTAGGTTTGGCAAGCACGATAAGATATATTTTGGTCAATTGTTCACAATCATAGCAAATCATTTTCAAAAGCTACAGAGCAAGTTATTTTAAAGAAAAAATTACATATTAGATAATTTTGGTAGGAGTATCGCTTTGTTAGAAACAATTTTCAATGTCATATTTGTTCCAAGAACATATGTTAAATGAGATTTCTCTTATAAACTATTTTCTGTGAAACAAATGAAGCTTAAAATAGTACAAATATAATAATTAAATTCATAATTAGCATGACATGCTTTGCACTGCACATATAAAATGTGGACTGCAACAGTTTTGCAAATCATTGGGTAGTAAGACAGCATCATTAGGTTTTAATGTCGAAAAGAATGGTTTACTTTAAGTTTAAATTACAAAATTATTTTCAAATTACAATCTTCCCCTTCTTTTAATTCACCTTTGCAGCAATGCAGGTTCCCTCAAAAGCTAATTTTGCCAGAGAAAGCACCTGATTTCCATGATCAACTAAAACCTGAGAGTACCAGCTAAGAAAGAACCTGCCATAGTAACCATCATAATCACCTCCATCACAGAAGAAACCTGTTTCATGTGGCTGAGAATTATAGGTACCAGCATTATCTGGTCCTCTGGCCCATGTAGGTTGCCCCCTTGCTTCTGCTGCCTTCCTTAGACTTTTTAACAAATATTGATCATAGCACTGCACAAAGAGAAAAAGGTCAATAAGCAAAGTAAGGAGAAGAGATCTAAGGTATATGCAAGGTCAAGAGAGTAGCTGCAACTATAAGTGGACAACACAAGAAAGCCAGAATGATCCAATGTCTGATAGAACTTTCAGATTAAAAACAGAATAGAAATCAAGTCAAGCAGCAGAATTAAAGTGCCAGAATCTAAACACTGAAATAATCCACTTGCTGTGCCTTAGGTAGGACAAAAACCCAAAACAAAGACAATAATTCACAATGCAATTCTGATAATACTAACCTAGGGAGTATTTATAGTAAACATATGCTAACTACCTAACAACAAATAAAATACAATAAATAAAGAAAACGGAAAAAAGCAGTAAGTGGTGGGAACGTTGCTCCTGATAATGGGGAATTATCTAGCCCACTATGCAGTACATGATCAGAAAAGGTAGGGTGTTGAAATCCCTAACAACTGCAATTGAGATGATGTGCTCACATCCTCCTTCCAATTTTTTAGGGACCCCTTTCTAGAATAGGTCAGCAGGAGTTTCACATGTTTCTTTTTTTTGAGAATAAGTCAGCATAGGTGTATTAAAGTTGTAGACAATTATCCCATGTGCCAGCAGAAAACTAGTATTCATCCTCTCCATTTATCTCTCTGTTATTATTCTAGGTCTGTTATTAGAAGTTGAATGGAAACCCTAATCATATGAAATAAGTCTAACAAGCAAGCCAAAAAATCAAGAGCGTAGCAAGTAGCAGAATATATATAGATGTTTAACAAAGCAAATTGAGTATTTGAGTATCTGATAAGATCATATCTTTAAAATAATGTCTCTTCAAATTTGAAATTTTGTATGGTAGGTTTGCAGCTGATAAACCAAGCTTTGAGGTGGAATAGGGGTTTACAGCTTTATGGAATTTAAATCCTGTACAATTATATTTTATGTAGACATTAAAACCACCGTTCTGCAATAGAAGATGAATAGGTTAGGAAAACCAATGATAAGTCTATGAGGAATGAGGATTACTTAGTTGAATATATTTACAGAGAGAAAAATATTATAGTTGAAGAGAGGCATTTTTAAGTATGGAAGCTGCTATAACACATTTAACAGCAGGTTTGTGGAAACATGCACATATGAGACTGCTTTCCAAAGGGATACGTGTCTATTATTCAAGTATTCCTGCTCCATAACATGTAGTCAACACTGGTTAATTGAGACAGAAACCCCAAAAAGAAAAAAAAAAAAATTCTAGAAAGGCTAACATCACCATTGGAAACAGAAATTAATTTTTAACAAAAAATTTCTTCCAACTAGGAGGAACAAAACTCTTTCTCCTCATTGGAATGAAAAAAGAAAATTGGCACAGGCAGCTTATTTCAACTTATCAATTTCGTTTCATTCTTTATCAAAACACCTCAAAATATCAATGAGATACAAGAATGACAGACATTCAAATGGGACTTAGTAGACTTAGTGATGGAAAACCCTAGAAGATTTATTATAGAAGAATAAAAGAAAATAATAAACATCCTATCATAGGATAAATATTTAATAGGATGGAATATTTAGTATGTTTTGAATTACTAAGTTGTTTACCTTTACCTATATTATTTTTTTCCTTATTATTATCATTTTGATAGTTAATTTACCGTATCTCTTGGGGCTCACTATATAAGTAGCCCTTTTTTCCTAGTTTTAAGTAAGTTTTTGCATTAAGTGAGTAATATTCAGATAGTTTCTTCAGTTCTCCTTTCCCTCCTTTATTCTTATCTCTCTTATATCCTCCCCACTCTTTTTGTATTATCTCCCTCTTCTCTCCTCCCCACTAGACAAGTGGTATTAGCCCTCTGCCTAAGTCACTAGAACGTTCCAAAAAAACGTCTCCAGTAGAGTCGAAACAGTTATCTCCAGTCGCCAAATCTGACTAGTGACCCCATGATCAAAAGCGTCAATCCCTGTTTGGCCCATCCCCAAAACCCTAGCCACACGTTGGCAAGTCTCCTTGCATGAGGGGCTTCATGCACATATATGCACCTACTACAAAGCATCATTTTTGGACCTATTTTCTCACCATATTTTGATTATGCACCCTAGTTGAAGATATATCATTTGGGAGTATTTGAAGGTTAGTCAAACATATTTGACTCTCTAAAATGCTGAAGTATTTAGACTCTTTGAAATTTCTGACTAACAATTGTAAAGGCAGTTATTTTAGTATGTTTTACTTTGACCCCTTTCTGTTCTTCACCATATATAATTGCATATTTTCTATGATTCCTTGTTATCCTCTATCTAATATAGTTACATAGCTCGCCAGATTCATTCCCATCCCTTTCTTGACATAGTCACCAAGAAAATATTAGATGTGAATTTTGATTGTTACAATGTTCAATGGTGTCATTTATTTTGCTTATTGCTAAATAACTTGTCTCAGCTTTACATTTTACATCCTCTTGCAAGACCGTTTATAATTTATGTGGCAATCATAACCTTTTGACTCAAGAATCCCTTGCTTTAAATCTTGCCACAAAAGAAAATAACCAAATAACCAAAACATCCAAACAAGCTTGGACAATCTTAAGAAAAGGTATAGGCATGATAGTATGGAAATATGAAATCTAGAAGTTATTAGAGGATTCTGTAATTATTAGAGATTTTGTAACAATTTGTATTATTAGGTGATTTCTATCATTATGGTGTAAATAATTCTGTCTGTAAAGTGTTGGCCTAGTATTCAAAGGGAAATAAATCTTTCCCTTCTATCTAGCCTAGGATCATGGGGAATTATTTCCACCATTAATCCTTCCCTCCTATTTATACAGCAGTGTAAGTATCAGAGCAAACCTCTTTCTAAGTTCTTTCTTCTTCAACATTACTTCTCTATCAGCCTTCCTTTCCTTTATCTCTACTTCCTACACTCACCAAATCCCATGACATCTGAGACAAGCAGCTCCTCTGTGCTCTCCTCTGGTCAGGACTCAGTAAGTGCTAGTGGATCTGAGGGCTCAGTCCTCCTCATCACTAGACACAAATTAATTGGCCAGAATTACCACCAATGGCCCAAATCTGTGATGATATTCATCTCTGGGAAGGGTAAAGATGATTACCTCACAGGTGCTGCTGTCCCACCAAACAAGGATGACCAAAAATTCAGGATTTGCAAATCTGAAAACAATATGGTCATGTACTGGCTAATCAACACCATGGACAATGTGTAACACCCCATATTCTTTCAATTATAGCTAAATTAATGGTTAGTTAATTAGTTGGATAAGCTTGCCATAAAGTATAATGAATTTGCTTGTGTAACTTAGTGTTTAGAATGAATAAGAACACTTGCTTATTTGAGGTGCTTGCATAAATGTTTAGGTGCTTGATTTAATTTACATCTCCCTTTGACCAAATTGAGAAAAGAAAGAAGGGTATAACAAAGTAACAATATAGGGATATGTACACAGCAATGGGGAAAAAAAGGAAAGGGGTGCACTTCATCCTTGATCCACTTAGCATGGTGAGTCAAGCATGTGAATGAAATGTCAATTAAATAGATAAAATATACAAGGGGAGGAGTTAATGCAAAAGTGCAGAAGTTATTTTAATAAACAAAGGAAAAGAATTAGCATCAAGTGCAATAGGAAGGAGAAGATGGATTTTTTTTATGAACCTATATAACCGCACGGCTAGGAAATTGGGAAGAGAGGAACATAATTTGATATCCATGTAAGCACTCGGTGAAGAAAGTGAGGGGGATGTACGAAATTGGCTAGTTCCCTTATCGTTTATTCCTTGGATTCTTTTATTCATTTAACCAACACACACCCCATTCCTTCCTTTTTATTTCTTTAATTAAAGTCACGGAGTGATGAGTCTCCATAGGCATAAGAATTATATATATATATATATATATCTATACGGCAAAAAGGAAGAAATGATGGAGAGACGTGTGACCGAATGGAAATTGGAATAAGAAAAGAAAGGAGGTGGCGTGACCAAGTGGCCAAAGGAAAGGGTGCATAATTCTTCTTATATAAATTAAACATACAATTAGGAAGAAGGTACGCTTGGCATGAAGGGAGGTGGCGTGAAGAGGGTGCATGAATCCCTTCCTTTAACTTGTGGCCAAATGAGAAATACAAGGAGAAGGGAGAGAAACCAAGTGGAACAAAAAAGAGGGGGGTGCAGCATTAGATTGGGAAGAAGAAAACCTAAGTGTGCAAGCAACCTAAGGTGTACTTACAAGTACACGTGCAGCAGCCATACTAATTAGAAAAAAGGAAGGCAGCGTGTGGTTCACGTATATGGAGAAAGATAATGGAAATAAAAGTGGGCAGCACTTGGGAAGTGCACGTGTAGCTAGGAAAGAATCCTAAAGGAAGATTGAGAAAAACATGCAGCCCCTTTAACCGAATACAAAATGAAAAGAAAAGAGAGAGGAGAGATGAAAGAAAGAATGGGAAATTTTATATTGCCTATACACACACACCCACACGGCAAGGAAAAGGAAAAAAAGAAGCAAGTGCAGCGTGAATTTAGGAATAGGTAAATCAAAGTTGGCAAGAAGGGAAGTGCACATTGAGAACCACATGTGGGACTTATGGATAACAAGAATAATCAAGAGTAAAGAGGGAAACACAATGAAAACTAGGAAGAGGGCTGCACATGGCTTCAACCACATGGCAAGCAAGGTCAATGGTACCAAAGCACACGTGTAGTCCTAAGCAATGACAAACAATAATAACCAAAACGGAGAGGGTGCAGCAGGCCATTTTTCACCGAAGAAGAAAGATACAAGGAAGGGATTATAGTAAAGGGGACACGACAAGAGAGAGAGGGCACTCCATATTTTAGGAAATCCACACACACGGCAATTTCCTCCAAAAGGGAAAAGGAGCAACTTGGAAAATTAAAACAAACCACAAACGTGTTGGGTGAAGGGAGAGGGAGCTTGACCGAGAAAGAAAAAAAAAGCAAAGGAGTAAAGAATCAAAGAGGAAGTCAAGCAAAGCCCATCTTAGGGCACCATTGAGGTAGTTTAGCAATTCATTAATTTTGTTCCATGATCTAGAGTACATGCATGATGACTTTTTGCTTTCATGGAACTTGAGTAACTTGTCTACATTCTTGAAATAGGAGTGACACTTGACTAAGCTTGCATGATAAATAAATGAGGTGGTTGATGTTTAAAACTTAATATTGTTGCTTTCTTTAAATCATGAATGAACCTAGAACAAGAGATCATAGAAATGGCATGTGTTGCTTGGCTTGTGTCTCATAGTATTGGAGTAGACTTATGATTTCCATGATAAAATTATTGTTGGTAAATGTAACATGTATAAAAAGGAAGCTTTAACCCAAGATAATGTGGGAAAATTATGAATAGCTAATGATGAATATTGTTATGGGAAAATTAAGGCTAGCTAATGATGAACAATGTTATAGGAAAATTATAGCTAGTTGATGATGTGTTGATTATAAAAAAGGAACTATCCCATTTTAATGGTATTAATTAAAGAATGAAAAAAGAAAAATTTAAATGATAAAATATAAAATTCTCGAGTTTCCCTTAGGCCAAAATCATGGAAATGCTCTGTTGAAAATTTATTAAAATTTTATAAGAGAAATATATTATCCAAGAAGGGAGAATTAAATTGAGTTAGGCAAAATTTGTCAGAAATAAAGATGACAAAGAGGTATGGTATGCCGATAGAAAAAGGGAAACGCAACTAACAAGGGAAAGCATAGGAAGGTACACAATTATGAAAAGAAATGTGGCCAAGTGCCCACGAATCACGAGGTGTAACCGAAGGTGCTCCACACGGGTGACCTAGTGAGGTGTGGCCGAAGGTGCTCCATACCTGTGACCTAGTGTTCACGATGATTTTATACACGTGGTTGAGTGTCTACGAATTACAAGGTGTGGATGAAGGTGCTCCATACCCGTGACTTAGTGTTCACAATGATTTTATACACGTAGCCGAGTGTCCACGAATTATGAGGTATGGCCAAAGGTCCTCCACATGAGTGACCTATTGAGGTGTGGCCGAAGGTGCTCTATAACCATGACCTAGTGTTCACGACGATTTCATAATGGTGGCCTAGTGTCTACGTAACACACCGGGATGCTCAATTAATCTATAGCGGTAAGTGTAAGAATTTCATGCATAAGCAATTTGTTTAATTCTACAATGACACATAATTTTATGAGAATAGGTTTCACTTGAAAAAGGAATATCTGATTTTTACATTGACATCTAAATTTATCATGCAATGCTTGCCTGTTTGCATTTATGAATAATGTTATGTTTTAATATCAAGAATGTAAAGTAAACATTTTGGTGTTTGCACCCTGATACATATTAGTTGATTCTAAACCCTGAATTGTTAAGCTACTAAGAAACTTGTGTTTCTCATTTATGTGCTAATATGTATCAGATGGAGACGCATAGCAAGGCTAGGGAAGTCAACAGTTCTTTCATTTTGGTTAAAAGCAAAATTTTTGTAACCCCTATTTTGGGTCCTAGTCTAGATATATTTTGGTTTAGAATTATGACTATTCTTTTAGCTGTGTATATGAGATGTACATGAGAAATGCCTGGGAGAGGATGTGTGAAGGACCGGTCCATCCTTAGCAATTTGTAAGGGAGTCTGAATGACAGACCTGTTGTCTCCTGACTCCTGACGGACAGGTACTTCATATATCCAGGTACGTTTATCGAACTGTAATAGACATTATTAGACATGTATTATTTGAATGATATGAAAGTTTTAAATTTCCTCTACAATGTATGGTATTTTATTTTGGCTGTGCATATGAGATTGGATTTGAGCAAAAAGAATCTAAACCTAATCCATAATAATAAAACTTAATGGTATAAATGCTTAGACATTAATTAAATAAAGGATAAGAATAATGTACCAAACCTATCTATTTACATCGGAGGAATTGTAATACTAGATAGGGGCGTTACACAATGAAATAGGACAAAATTTCCCATTTTATGATACTGCCCATGAAATATTGATAGCTGCAAAGGAGACATATTCAGATACTGATAATACAGCTGAAGTTTTTGAAGTCAAAGGTGCTCTCCATGATCTCAGACAAGGTGAGATGTCTGTAACACAATACTACAACACCCCCAACCATTATTGGCAGCAAGTAGATGCTATTGAGAATCCAGATTGGGAGTGATCAAAAGATGGAAGCAAATACAAGAAAATTATTGAGAAAGAACGGATTTTCAAATTCTTACTGGTATAGATAAATCCCTTGATGAAGTCAAGGGGAGAATTCTTGGAACCAAGCCCCTTCCATCCATTCATGAAGCATTCTCTAAGGTCCGAAGGGAGAAGAGTAGAAAGAAACTTTTGATGGGAACTAAAATTCCCCAAAATACCCTTGATGGATCAGTTATTGTGCCACGTGGGTCAAATTCCTCAAATGATTCTCGTTAGAAAAAGAGTAGACTTCGGTGTGATCACTGCAAACATCTTAGACATACTCAGGATACATGCTGGAAAATACATGAAAAACCAACAAATTGGAAGCTGAACAAGGAGGAGGAGGCCCATGGTTTTGTTGTTGACTCAGAAGGAAAAGAAAAGCCAGCAAATGAACCTACTATTTTCAGCAAGTAACAAATTGAATGACTGCAAAAATTGTTCAGCCAAGGGTCATCCACTACCCAAATCATTTCAACAGTAGCAACTGCTCAGAAAGGTAACTTCTTGATAGCATTACATGCAAAAACTGAGGACTCATTAGATTGGATCATTGATTCTGGAGCCTTAGATCATACGACAGGTAATAAGTCATTATTTCATGAGCTCAATCCATGTCAAGAAAGTTATAAAGTCAGAATTGCTGATGGTTCTCTTTCAATAGTATCCAAGGTTGGAAAAGGGATTATATCAAATACTATCACCCATAAATCTGTTCTCTTCGTTCCAGATTTAACATGCAATTTAATTTCCATCAGCAAACTCACTAGGGACTTGAAATGTGCTACTAAATTTTCTCCTTCTCATCGCTGGTTTCAGGATTTGGATTCGGGGAAGATGATTGGCAATGCTACGGAAGATGGAGGCCTCTACCAGATTAGGTCAAACAAACAACAAAATATTCAAGCTCACAAAGTTTCCTTCTCTACAAATTCTGGTTCAAATTCAACCAAGGTTTTTAACTCAAATAAAGGAAGTACAATCATGTTATGGCATTTTCGCCTCGTTCATCCCAACTTCATGTATTTGTCAAAGTTGTTTCCATCATTATTTATTAATAAAAATTACAATTTTTCAATGTGAGGTGTGTCAACTTCCTAAGCATTGTTGTAACTCCTATCCCCTTCAAAATTACAAACCCTCACAACCATTTTCTGTTATCCAAAGTGACATTTGGGGACCTTCTCAGGTTCAAAACATTTCAGGGGCTAGATGGTTTATATCCTTTATTGATCACCATACTAGAATTACATAGGTGTTTCTTATGAAAGAAAAATCTGAGGCTGGAACCATATTAAAAAATTTCCATTCTATGATTAAAAACCAATTCAATACCAAAATTCAAGTGTTGCAAACCGACAATGTTAAGGAGTACTTCAATTCTATTAGAGAATCGCCTTCTAGATAATGGGATTATTCACCAAAGTTCTTGTATTGACACCCCCTCAGCAAAATGGGATAGCCAAGAGAAAAAATAGACACCTCTTCGAGGTAGCCCGATCCCTCATGTTTACTAGTAATGTTCCAAAACAGTTTTGGGGAGAAGCGGTTCTGACAGCAGCTTATTTGATGAATAGAATGCCTTCAAGAACCTTGGGTTTTGCTACACCTTGTCAGGTTTTATTAAAAAACTTTCTTCAAAACAGAATTGTTACTTATATTCCTCTCAAAGATTTTGGGTGTTCAGCCTATGCTCATATTCCTTCTCACCAAAGAAGTAAACTTGATTCCAAGTCTGTCAAGTGTCTTTTTCTAGGCTATTCTCCCAACCGAAACGGATACAAATGTTACTGCCCTTCTACCAGGAAAACTTACAACTCCATGAATGTAACTTTGCTTGAAAATTTGCCTTACTATCCCAAAACTTATATTCAGGGGGAGACAAACCAGCAAGAATATCAATTTTGGGAAATTCCAAAATCTGATGATATTCCTATAACCCTCTCTAAATCTGAATCTGAACCTCAAGTTGTGGCTGAACCATCTGTTACCTTCCCTATTCATCACTTTCAAGAAGGAAACAAGGAGCTTAAAGTTTAATCAAGGCACCAAAAACAAGGACCTAAACCAGTGGAGCTGCCTAAGCCTCCTAATCCTTGCCAACTAGATATCTTGAATCCAACTCCAATTGAAGATGAAGGTAACACACATTTGAATTCCTCTAATGATAGCTTATGCCTAATTGATGATCTCCATATTCCTATTGCTCAAAGGAAAGGGACTATAGCTTGTACTCAACATCCCATTTCACAATTTGTTTCCTATGAAGGATTGTCTCCTAGCTTCCGAGCTTTTACTCCTAATTTAGATAAAGGGGAAATTCCAAGCTGCATACAAGAGGCTCTTCAACATCCCAAGTGGAGACAAGAAGTAAATGAAGAAGTGAAAGCCTTGCAAAAGAATGTTACTTGGGAGTTGATCCAACTTCCACAAGGAAAACACCCTGTGGGATGCAAGTGGGCAGCAATAAGTATTGCTAAGAACCCTGTGCATCATGATAAGACAAAGCATGTAAAGATTCATCCACACTTTAACAAGGAGAAGATCAAACAAGGTATTATAGAGGTCAATTATACTCCTACAAGGCAGCAAACCGCAAGTGTTCTTACCAAAGCAATCCCAAGGGCTCAATTTGAAATACATTTGTCCAAGCTGGGATTGATTGACATACACTCACTAGCTTGAAGGGGAGTACGGAAATATGAAATCTAGAAGTTATTAGAGGATTCTGTAATTATTAGAGATTTTGTAATAATTAGTATTATTAGGTGATTTCTATCATTATGGTGTAAATAATTCTGTTTCCTTTTCTGTAAAAAGGGAAATAAATCTTTCCCTTCTATCTAGCCTAGGATCATAGGGAATTATTTCCACCATTAATCCTTCCCTCCTATTTATACAGCAGTATAAATATCAGTTCTGAAATGACAGAAAATTTTCTTTGAAAAATTCTTCAGATAGGAAATATAAGGACTGCCATTTTGAGGAAGTCATGAGTGCCATTACTTTACTAGGTAAGCAAATGATTGGGAAAAATGCGTATGGGTTAATTGGGGAGCATGGAAGTCAAAGTCAAGGTAGAATATATGAGAGTCCCCGAGAAGAAAACTTGTCCACCCATAACCATTCTATGGCTTCACAAATAGTTCTCAATAAAGATCAACAATTCTTTGTAGGGTCTACTAGAAGAAATAATCAAGAACCTTTTAATAGGCCCCTCCCATGACATTCTGAATTTGTGGAAGACCATGGGCATGAGTTAGACTCTATAGGACATAACACTAGGCAATATGGGTTAACCCCTAATCATGCTCAGGAAGGATTTAGAAAAAGTTATAATAATCACATTGACATCAATAGTTGGGTTAAGTTTGAAGCCCTCAAATATGATAGTAAGTTCCTAATGCCTTCTTAGATGGGTTGTCTATCATAGAGAATTCTTTCAATTGGTATAATAGGAATAATATTCAACATGTTCACTTTGAAAAATGAAACTTGTAAAGTCTATCAGTATTGGCAAATTGTTCAAAGAAACCTAAAGTGTTTAGATAGATGAAATGAAAATAAATTCGAAAGATAAATATTTGCCCACTTATTTTAGAATTCAATTAATGAACCAATTGCTTAATCTTGGACAAACCTCTAGTGTGGCTGACATCATGACTAGCTTTGATGAACTTCTATACTAGAAATTCAAAGAGAACTTGAACTTCCTTGACTTCCTCGAAGAGGCTTTATAATAAAGTCATTGAAATAGAATCTTTGTCTAAATATTCATGTTTTACATGAACCACACCTTGGGCATAGAGTCTCAACAAACGGGCAATCCCATCTTAGCTGATCATTCTATGGGAATATCCAACCCAGAACTAGTTCCATGTATCCTTCAATGTTATAACCAAGTTTTGATTCCTACAAATAATGTCACCAAGGGAAGTGAGTCCATAAGTTCTAGCTCCCATCCTAGTGGTTCCAACATTGAGTGTTTTATTGTCACTCTAAGGGTCATTGCCTCAAAGTGTCAATGTGACACTTTAATTCTTAAACACAAATCTAATGATTCAATAAATACTAATACGCTGATAGAATTATAAATTCTAATTGACCAGTAAAGGAGAAAATGAAACAAAATATATTGAATAACTCTAAGCAAGGATCTTAAACTGAGAATCTTCAATATAGGTGTCCTTCGGTAAAACAAAACCCAATACAAAGCTGTCAATATTATTCGCTGAACGTAAACTAGTCCTAAGGGTATTTATAAGAAACATACTGGATTTAAAACAAAAAAGCAAAACAGAATTGATAGCATAATTCTGAGACAACAAGGAAATGCAACTTAGTGTCCGAAAAACAAGGAAATGCAGTAGTGCATGCTGCCACTAACTAGAAAATGTAGGAAGTTGATATGCCAAGTAGTTGAAGTAGTGAAACAAGACCATCCAAGCCCCTCTCATTCTGCTGACGTGTGTTTCTTCTAGAATAGGTCAAGACAGGCCTAGTGGGCTTATCATCAATCCCCCCCTGAAATTTCGCTTTGTCCTGAAGGGGAAAAGATGGGAATTGCTCAGCTAGGAGGTCATACTCCTCCCAGCTGTTTACTTCATAGGGTGGTTCTGCCATTGGACAAGGAGTTATAGTTTAGACCTGCCAGAAAATGGGACCCATCTGTGTTTGAGAATCTGTTCAGGTTCCACTTGGAATTCCCATTCAACAGTGATTGGCAGAGAAGGAGGTGAAGGAGCAGCCTCTAAACCATATGCTGGTTTTAATAATGAAACATGGAAGGTAGGATGTAACTTTGAAGAGGGGGATAGTTCCAATTCATATGCTACTGGTCCAATCCACTTTAGTACCTTCAATGCGAGTGATTGTTGTCAATAGGTCTGGATTCTGAAGAAAACAGGGTCACCCTCATCAAAAGTCAGCTCCCTTCGTTTTGAATCAGCTTGGGTTTACATGTGGGCTTGTGCTTTAGTAAGGTTATCACATAAGATCTTTAGCATGTCATCTCTATGTTGTTGTTCTTCAAGGTCAATCAATTGAGTTTCTCCTTTTACAAAGGGATGTAGGGCTGGTGGGTCTCTACCATATAGAATCTTGAAAGGAGTAGTGCCGGTAGAGGTATGGAAGTCCATGTTAAATGAGAATTCTTTCCAGCAAAGAAATTTACTCCAAGTGAGCAGCTGTTCGTGAGAAAAACAGTGGAGATAAGCTTCAAGGCATCAGTTAACCACCTCAGTTTGGCCAATGGATTGTGGGTGGTAAGTGGTGCTCATCTTAAGGCATGTTTGGCTTAGTTTGAAGAGCTCTTGCCAAAAAGAACTCAGAAATAGGGAGTCCCAATTGGAAATATCTTCCCAAACTCGCTCTAGTATGGGTAATGGTTGGAGAAGGCTTGCTAGAGCTAGAGTTCGATACTTGTTCCATTGACAAATCATGCAATTTTGCACAAACTCTTTGACAGCGCTGTTCATATGTGGCCAATAGAAGTTAGATGGCAACCTCTTGAGTGTTTTGAGGTAACCACCATGGCTTCCTTTTAGGGAGCTATGAGATTCAACCAATATTGTTCAGCACAATTATAGTGGATCAGGAATCAAACCTGTTTTTAAAAAATATTTTACCTTCCACAATTGAGAAATCAAGTAGTAAGCTTGGGTTTTGCTGAAGAGAGCCTTTGGTATTTGGTATATGGTATATTCCTCTTGTAATTTGAGAAAGTCAAGGGGAATTGGCATGATCAAAGACAAGAAATCTCTTTGCCTTGGATGGCGGGACAGTGTATCAGCTGCTGTGTTTTCTTTTCCAGCTTTGCAAATTATTGTAAAGTCAAAAGGGAGCAATTTCAGTATGAGATGCTGCTGCTCATTAGTGGTTAAACGCTGCTTCAGTATGAACTTGAGGCTGCAATGGTCAGGTTTGACATAGAAATGTCATCCCATCAAGTAATGTGATTGGTACTGGAATTTACTACTGTTATATTATGAAAATATCTCCCTAACAGAGCTAGTTACAAGCAGACAGAATATAAATACTAGCCCAATTAAGATTGGTTAGATCTTTGGATGACAGATGTCTCAGACGTTTACATGATGGAAGAAAAACAGCAATTAAGGTTGCATAAAGTTTTAGCAATTAAGGCTAAAATGGAGGGTGGTGGTTGGTGATGAAGGCACAACCAGAATGCTATGCTGGAGGCAATCAGAGGGTTCCTTTTGAACCTGGCTCTGATACCATGTCACGAAATAAATGGGAAAATTGATTCTTATTTTCTGGGCTATTGTACAGGAAATATATAGAGTTACAGAAGAGAAAAAAAAGGAAATAATCTAATCTAATCCCAAAATTCTAGGAAACAAATCAGCCTATCCTAATCCCTTAATTTAAGGGATTTAAATACAACAGATTTCTATTCTAATTATTTCTAAATTTAAACTAATCATATCCACATAAATCCAGCCATATCTCGACACTAGTAAATAATGCCTCCACTTTTGGATGGCAAACACTATGACCATCAATTCTTTTTTATACACTGAATTGTGCTGGTCTCTCCTTGAAAACGCTTGGCTAAAGTAAGCAATAGGCCTCACATTTTGCATCAAAACAATGCCCATTTCATTACCAGAAGCATCCACCTCAATTTCAAAAGGAATTGAAAAATTCAGCATAAGTAAGACCGGAAGAGTAGTCATAGAATTCTTCAACTTCTCAAATGCTTTTTGAGCATTCTCTCCACACACAAATGCATCTTTTTTTAGTAAAGCGGTCAAAGGGGCAGCTATCTTGCCATAGTCCTTCACAAACTTACGATAATACCCTGTGAAGCCTAGAAACCTCCTTAAGGGCTTTAAATCCTTTGCGATTGGCCATGTAAGCATATTGTCCACCTTGTAGGATCGACTTGAATTCCATTAGTAGAAATGATATGCCCCAAATATTCTAACATATATTGCCTGAAGGAACACTTCTTATTGACCACTAACTTGTGGACCTTGAGCTTGTCAAAAGTCATCCTCAAATACTCTCAAAATATCTCATTCATCAAGGATTGAAAAGTGGAAGGGGCGTTGGTGAGGCTGAAAGGCATAACCAAGAACTCATAATGCCCCTCATGAGTTCTAAATGCTGTCTTGTGCTTATTGCCCTCTTGAGTTCGGATTTGGTAATATCCGAATTTAAGGTCCAACTTGGAAAAAATCACAGCACCACCAAGTTCATCTAAGAGTTCATTAATGGCAAGTATGGGGAATTTATCTAGGATCATAATTTTATTCAGAGCCAGGTATTCCACATAGAATCTCTAACTTCCATCCTTTTTCCGAACTAATAAGATTGGGAAGGAAAAGGGGTTGTTGCCAAGGCGAAAGATTCAGCTAACATCATCTCCTTTACCATCTTCTCGATCTCATCTTTCTATGAATGGGGATAGTGATATGGTCGTATGTTTAAGCATTAGGTCCTTATCTTCAATTCAATAGCATGATGTTGCGCTTCCATTCCACGTCCATCATCCTTTTGTACTGTCCAGTGATCTTGTTCGATGTTCCTGAGGAAGATGTTGCCACTGCTCCCTCTATTTTACCATGGCTTATCAACCCTGTCCAGTTCACGTCACGATTTGCAACGGTGAGCTAGGGTTGGGTTACTCCAAAAGGTTGGTTACCCAAGTGAGAATGACCCAACAGACGTAGCCCAATTGCTGACTTTGGATCTGGCCAATTTAGCTTCTATGGCCTTATCCAACATTTTTTTCCTTTCTTCTATCTTATGGGCCTGGCCCATTAGGTCTTTTAGAGCTGTAACCCACCCCATTCTAACTTTAGCCCGAATCTCTTCTTTTAACCCGTTTCTAAATGCCCCCATTAACATTTGTTCACTCGCCTCCTTCAATGGGGCTGAGTACAACTCAAACTCTTCTCAGTATTGAGTCACAGTAGCCCTTTACTTCAAGGTCATTAGTCTTTCATATCCATCTCCTTCTTAAGATGGTTGGAACTACTCTATTAACCCAATTTCAAACAACTCATATGCCTTAATTAGGGCTCTTATTTCCATCCATTGAAACTAGTTCAATGCTTTCCCTTCAAGACACTATTGCCGCATCCATCTTCTCCTCCTTTCTAACACCATTAATATGGAAGTATCTCTCCACTCTAAAAGTCCACCCCATAAGGCCTTCCCCAGAGAAAATAAGGATTTCTAACTTTCTATACTTCTTTCCTTTCCCTATCTGGACCATCCCCTTCGTCCTTGTTCTCCCGACACTACTGCCACCAACTCTGATCATGTTCGCTACTGTCCCTACTCTAGGATGTGGCGTCGTTTTTGTTCCAACAAAGCGTTTGCTCGAGTTCCTCAAGGCTATTTAGATTTCGGTCATGGTTTCAAGTTCAATCAACAAGCCCATCTCCCCCTTGATATCTCCAAGTTCACCCCTCGTTTCTTTTACTTCTCACTCAACTCCGCTCTCCATCTTGGTATTTACCATAACCCAACTAAGGACACTGCTCTTATACCAAAATGATGGGTATTGAAATCTACTACTATTGAGTATATGCAGGTTCTTATATCTTTGTTATCAAATTCTCTAATCAAAATTGAGGATTTTGAGTGACTGTATATTTTTACATTACTCAAATTGTAGGTTTATACATATGAACAATGAATTTATACACAATGTTCCTATTCGAAATTTGGAAATAAATCAAGTCCGCAGTAATTAACGCTATCAGAACAATAGTCTAATTAACAAAATCAACACTCCCCCTCAAGTTGGTGCAAAGATGTCACACATGCCCAACTTGCAAACGATCATGTGGAACATTTGTTTGATGAGGCCTTTGGTAAATACATTACCGAGCTACTTTTTTGATGTCACATAAAACAGGCTTAGGGTTTCACTAGTAGCCTTCTCTTTAATAAAGTGTCTGTTAATTTCAATGTGTTTGGTTTGATCATGCTGAACTGGATTATGAGTTATATTAAATGCATCCTTGTTATCACAATACAAGGACAAGTTCTCCTTTTCCAGCAATCTCAATTCTTCTAATAACTTTTATACTCGCAGAAGTTCACAAACTCCCTGTGTCATAGCCCTGTATTCAACTTCTGCACTAGATTTAGCAACAACACTTTGCTTCTTACTTCCCCAAGTAACTAAGTTTCCTCCTACAAGCATACAGTATTCGGATATAGATCTTCTATCATCTAATGATCCGACCCAATCTGCATTTGTAAAGGTTCATATCTGGAGGTTACCATGCTTGGAGAAAAGTAATCCTTTCCCTGGGCTAGATTTTAGATACCGCAAGACACAAAAGGCGGCCTACATATGAGATTCTTGAGAATCATGTATAAACTAACTAACCAAACTAACAGTGTGAGCTATATCTAGTCTAGTTGAGAAAGGTAAATAAGTTTCTTAGCTAATCTCTGATATCTCTCCTTATCAACTAACTCTCCAACCCCTGATTGTAGTTAGTGATTACTTTCAATAAGAGATTCTACTAGGTTACAACCTGTTATGCCCAATATCTTCTAAGAGATCTAGAATATATTTCCTCATAGAAATAAAGATTCCTATCTTGATCTAGCAACCTCAATACCCAAGTACTAGAGTTTACCGAGATCTTTGATCTCAAATTCCTATGTCAATAACTTCTTCAATCGGGACATCTCCGCTTTGTCATCTCTTGTCATTACTATATCATCAACATAGACTATGAGAAGAGTGAGTTTGCCCTTTTATTGTCTTATGAAGAGAGTATGATCAGTATTGCTCTATTGATAGCCAAAGGAAATGATAGCATTAGTGAATCTGTCAAACCAAGCTCTCAACATTGTTTCAATCAATATAGAGTCTTTTTCAGTTTACACACCTTCCCTTGACTCTATTCATTATCAAACCTCAGTGGAATCTCCACATACACTTCCTCTTCCAAGTCTCCATGAAGAAATGCATTCTTCACATCAAGTTGGTGTAAGTTCCAATCGAGATTAGCTGTACAAGATAACAAAATTTAAATGAAGTTCATTCTTGCACCAGGAGTAAAGGTCTCCTGATAATCCACTCCATAAGTTTGCAATCAAGCTTTGAACCGTTCTATCGAAACATCAGCTTTATGTTTCAAAGTGAATACCCATTTGCAACCCACCAATTTCTTATCTAGTGGAAAGACCAAGTCTCAGGTCCTATTTTATGACAAGACCTATATTTCTTCAACCATTCCTTGCTTCCACTTGGGATCTGTAATTGTTTCCTTCCAATTCTGTGGAATAGACAAAGGAAAAGCTCTATATGATGGGGATAGGAAGTCATAGGAAACAAAGCTAGACATAGGATGTTTGGTACAAGACCTGACTCTTTTTCTGTGAGCAATAGGTAAATCTAGTTCATTGGGAAATGTAGATAACTCACCAGGGTAGATGATTCGGAGGTTTTAGAAGATTGCATGATAGCTTCTTTAGCTCTGTCTGTCCAATTCCTCCTTAAGTATGTCAACAAGTCAAGTTTGTCCAATCTCTCCAATCTCCCAACAGTCACCTCTTAAACTTCATTCTCCCTTATGTCTTCCAAATCAAAGAGCACCTCTTCTACTTTATTAATCTCCCCCTGAAGAGGTGATGAGGGTGTGCTAAAGTAAGGTTCAATTTTCTGAAAGGTAACATCCATATTAACAAAGGTTATTCTAGAGGAAGGATGGTAACATTTGTAATCTTTCTGAATAAGGAAATATCCTATGAAAGACACATTTAAGGATTCTAGGATCAAGTTTTCAACACTCTGGGGCGAATAATATAGTTGCTTTTACCTTTTAAAACTTTAAGAGGACTTTGAAAATCAAAGACTTTTTAGACGCATTCGGTTGATAAGGTATGCAACGGCTAAAACGGCATCCCCACAATAAGGCTTGGGCAAGTGCATAGTGTACAAAAGGGATCGAGCCACTTCTAGTAAGTGTTTGTTTTTTCTTTCAGCCACTTAATTCTGGTCACTAGTGTAAAGACAACTAGTTTGATGGATAATTCCATGATTTTTTGAGTAGGTCCTGAAGTGTTTATCCATATACTCAATGCCATTGTCAGTTCTTAAAATTTTGATCTTAGCATCAAATTTAGTACAAACCATCGTATGAAATGACTAAAAGCAAGAAAAAACTTTATTTTTTGCCTTTAACAAATAAACCCAAGTGGTGCAAGTACAATTATCAATAAAAGTGACAAACCATCGACAACTAGATAAAAAAATAGTTTGAGTTGGACCCTAGACATCAAAATGAATAGTCAAAAATCAAACTTTTATTATTACTCAAAGGATAAGAGTTTCTAGTATGCTTGGCAAATTCACAAACATCACAAAACAAAGTTTCAACATGAAGGTTTGAAAACAAACAAGGAAAGAGTTTCTTTAAAAGAAAATATGATGTCTTAATCGCCTATGCCACTATATTATTTCTTGATCGACATCCTTATTCACTCCAAGAAAGGCTTGACCTGAGTCTTGAACACTATCGATCACGTATAAGCCACCACGCAACCTACCACTGCCAATCCTCCTTCTTGTGAAGAATCTAAAAGACATAATGATCAGGAAAGAATACAATTTTACAATTTAAATCTTTACTGATGGAACTGACAGATAAAAAATTAACAAGAAAATTAGGTAAATGAAGCACAGATGAGTGTAATATTAGGTCTACAAACCATAGAACCAGTCCAACAAATAGAAGATATAGACTCATTAGCTATTCGAACATTTTTCCCTTTAGGACATGAAGAGTAGTTGGACAAGCCATTAAAAGAGCCGATCATGCGTCTATTCGCATCAAAATCAACAATCCAAAAGGGAAGATGAGTAGTAAAAGCCATACCTGAGTGCACATAATTAGAAGTGCCAACAATAGAGGAGTCAAGCTTGGTTACAAGATGATGGAAATGCTAAATTTCATCAAGAGAGAGAGAGGTTCCAGAATCTGCATTATTGAGTGTCTCAATAGCATCAGCCATATTCGTTTGACCCTTGGATTAGGTGATCTGTTTACCTCAACGACCTCGAGTCAGTTGACCATGTATCTTCCAATAGGTCTCCGTGGGCATACCATAGTAAGCACACTGCAAGTGATCTTTATTAGAGGTTGTCACCTAAGGTTTCTTATGGGAGACGATCAAACTAGACTTCTCAATTGGTGCCTAATAAGGCATGACACCATGTCGACTTTCCTCTTGTAGGACATAAGAGAAAGCATCCTCCACAAAAGAGAAAGGAGATTTTCCGAAATTTTCAATATGGATCTAATCATATTTTGGATTCAAACCAACCAAAAAATCATAAACCCTCTCCTTTTGAATCAACTTGTGAAACAAAATAGCATCCTCTGTATACTTGGCGTGGAGATCTTGATAGTAATCCAACTCCTACCATAAATTACTCAATTCAAAATAGTAATCAATAGCTATCAACTCTGCTCGTTTAGTGGCATGGATATTTGTCCTAATCTCAAACACCTAAGCATCATTCCCTTTGAAAGAACAAGTACGTTTGGTTCAAGTCCAAAATTTTTCAACAGTATCGAGGATGCATAGTATTTATCAATCATGCCATGACAATGGATTTTTCAGAGTTCCATTGAGTGTAGGTGTCATCAAATATAGCAGGAGGTTTTTTATCTCCAGTAATATAGCCAAGTAATTTCCGAGATTTGATATATAGTAAGCACGCCCATGACCAGGCAATATATGTACCAGTCCCATCCAACTTAACGGTACTAATCTGGGCAAGTTAAGTATTCTCTAATGCCTTGGTGTCTCCCATAATAAAGAATCAATACCAAAAAGAGGGCAAAAGAAGAAAACAAGACAAAAAATAAAGAGAAACAACCCAAAAAAACACAAACCACTAAAACGAAAATCAGAGGCCAGCACGTGCAATGGCAGACAGTGGCTGGATTTGTTGGGTTTTGCCAATGGAATGATGGGCTCTCCAACTGTGACGACGATGAGACAAACGAAGGCACGAAACACTAGAGATTTAAGGCAAAACGCTATTTGTCCAGAGAAGATCAGATGATGCGTGGTAGCGACAAGCATCCTGGAAGCAAGCAGCAGCCTATCAGACGGTGGGCAGTAGTTTCGATGGGGCGGTGACAGCAACGCAGAGAGAAAACTCAACCACCGAGATGTCGATGATGAAGTGAGGAGGAGAACTCAACCCTTTTAGGTATACCCAAGAACCCTAGTGCTATAGAAGGAGAAAAATACTCACTTAGGACAGCGCAAGCTTTGATACCATGAAGATTTTAAGTGACTCAATATTTCTGTATTACTCAAATTGTAGGGTTACAAATATAGACAACGAATTTATACACTATGTTCCTATTCTAAATTAGGAAATAAATCAATTCTACAATAATTACATAATTAGCCTATTAAAGCTTTCTTATAATGTTATCAGAATAATAGTCAACAAAAATAAAGCATATGGAAACTTTTTTCAAAAAGAACCAATCATAGGAGATATGAGTTATATAAATCATATATGTGTCAGTCTTTAATTAAAAAACCAGATGGTAAAAATATAAAAACTGCACCTAAGTTTTTTTCAATAGATAATTGAAACACAAACTTTAGACATTAATGAGATAAGACGCATTGAGTCTGTCCCACAACCTAAAGATTCATGGTAAAGAACTAACATGTCACCAGAATTGGCCTCAAAACAAAACCTCATCATGAACACATTTCTGCAAACCATAGATGGATAAGTCTTCCTTATGTATTAGTTAATAATGTTGTGCCCCTCTTCAGTCAGGAGAATACCAAGTGGAGACCCTATGTGATGTTCTTTCGGTGAACGTCACTTATATCCTATTAGGAAGACCTTAGCTTTATAACTATTACAAATATGCATTACATAGAGTTGACCTTCTCTGATTTATTACCATGATTATAGGCAAGAATATGGGTAATAGTATAGGCAAATGTATAGGCTAACAAGTAGTCAATTACCATAGACAGAGACTTTGTAATTGTATATAAATTAGATTCCAGTGTAAACAATACATTAGAAAGCATTTTCTCCTTTATGTTCTTGGGAGATTTACATGGTATCAAAGCATACCTTTTCCATTTTCTCTTTGGGTCAAGTGTATAGTGGCTAGAAGTCTTCACCTCTGTCCTAGGGAAAGTCACCTTCCTGAGTTCGGCCAAATCCCCAATTTTGGAAAGAAACCACAGCACATCTCACATGACGCCACAAGGTTTTTGTACGTCATCTCACGCCAGCGCATAGCACTATGTGGAGGTGGATCTCGACCTATGGTTGGTCTCTCTAATGTCAAAACAGTGATTTCGGCGGATCCCCCCAACACATGGTGCTGAATTTTGCAAAAATATTCGTCTCTCTTTATGGAATGTCTCTGAATCTATGAAACACCACTCTATTTCTAGTAATCTCTGAATTAGTTTGTGGAGGCATCTTCCTCTACTTTGTGTTTCTATTATGAATTTGATTTGAGTTCTTTGCTTTGATTCTAGTTATATTTTTAAAGGCTTGCTAAAATGAGTGATGCATGGGGACCATGTCCTATTGTGTCTAAAATTGGGTTCAGATATTTGACTTTTGTGAATGACCTTTTTCGAAAGACTTGGATTTATTTTATGAAGAATCGTTCTGAAGTGTTTGCTCATTTTTCTGTCTTTTGTGCTGAAATTAAAAGGTTCTGTGCATATATTAAGAAGTGCAATGCTAAGAAATACATTTTAGAGTCATTTCAGACATATATGATACATTTTAGAGTCATTTAGACATACATGACTCAACACGTATTCTTCACCAAACTTCTTATGTTGATACACCCTCTTAAAATGGAATTGCTGAAAGGAAGAATAGGCACCTTCTTGAAACTGCTAGAGCATTGATGTTTCAGACAAAAGTACCTAAGCACTTTTGGGCTAATGTAATTTCTACTGCTTGTTTTTTGATTAATTGAATGTCATCTATAGTACTAAGTGGGAATGTTCCTTACAGAGTTCTTTTTCCAAACAAGTCAATGTTTCCAGTGGAACCATAAGTATTTGACAACACTTGCTATGTTTGTGATGTAAGACCCTATATTACTAAGCTAGACACAAAGACCTTAAAATGTGTCTTTTTGGGGTATTCTCATCTTCGAAAAGGGTATCGATGCTACATTCTAGATCTTAATAAATACTTGGTATGGATGTGGTCTTTTCAGAGAAAACACCATTCTTTTTCTCAATACCCAATCCTACAAATTAGGAAGAGGAAGATGAGAGGCTAGTCTATAAAGTCACAGTTCAAAGACCCATTATTTAGCAACCAGATGAGCATGTTTCTCTACTGCGTAGACGGATAATGGCTTTCCTTCTACTGCACAATTAGATTCCCCTTCAGCATAGACACAACTACTGATTGTTCAAGTCTACTCAAGAAGAAGGAAGACCAATGATAATGATACATGTCCTGCGCTATCTTCTTCATCATCTGATCCTCCACCAAATGACCTTGATTTGCCTATAAGTCTTTGGAAAGGTAAACGTCAGTGCACCCTTCCTAAATCTACTTATACCATTGCTAACTTTATTTCATATGATCACTTATCTCCTTTGTCTAGCTCTTTAATTTTCTCCCAAGACTCTATCTCTATACCTAAGATAATAAAAGAGGCCTTGTCCCATCTTGGTTAGTCTGCTACAAAGCTTGAGGAGATAAGTGCTTTAGATGCAAATCACACTTAGGATTTGGTGGATTTACCTAAAGAAAAGAAGGTTGTTGTGTGCACATGGATCTTTTCAATCAAAATTGACCCAGATGGCTCTATGGCTCGCCTCAAGGTCCAACTGGTGGCTAAAGGTTACGCACAAACTTATGGAGTGGATTATTTAGATACCTTCTCTCCTGTTGCCAAAATAACCTATGTTTGGCTTTTATATCCATAGTTGCTTCTCATAATTGGTCTTTAAATTAGTTGGATATCAAGAAAGCATTCCTTCATGGTGATCTCTAAGAATAAGTATATATGGAGCAACCACCTAGGTTTGTTGATTAGGGGGAGTATGGTAAAGTTTGTCATCCAAGGAATTCTTTACAAGGTTTGAAACAAAGTCCCCATGCTTGGTTTGGCAAGTTTAGTGAGGCAGCTCAGGAATTTGGTCTAAAAAAGAGCAAATGTGATCATTCAGTATTCTACACACAATCTATGGCTGGTGTCTCCTTGTTGTATATGTCGATGATATATTATTACAAGAGATGATGATGTAAGAATCTCTTCTCTCAAGACAATTCTACATACCAAATTTCATACAAAAGACTTGGGACAGTTGAAATACTTCTTGGGGATAGAAGAAATGAGAAGTAAGAAGGGTATTTATTTGTCCCAAAGAAAGTATGTTCTTGACCTACTTGCAGAAATAGGAAAGATGGGAGCCAAGCTATCCAGTACTCGAATGGTTCCTAATGCTCATCTTACTAAAGATGAAGGTGATCCATTTGATGATCCAAAAAGATACAAGAGGTTAGTTGAGAAACTAAACTACCTCACTGTCACTCGCCTAGATATTGCATATGCAGTTAGTATTGTTAGCCAGTTTATGTGTACACCTACATTAAAACATTGGGCAACCCTAGAACAAATCCTATGCTACTTAAAAGGTGGACCTGGACTAGGTATACTGTATAGCAATCAGGGGCACAGCCGCATTGAGTGCTTTGCAGATGCTGATTGGGCTAGACCTGAATGTGATAGAAGGTCTACTATAGGCTATTGTGTCTTTGTGGGAGGGAACCTAGTGTCAAGGTGGAGTAACAAGCAGAATGTTGTATCCAAGTCTAGTGCAGAATCTCAGTACTGGAAGAGTTTCTCTAACTTGGATGCTACTTGGATCACAAAGGAAGATATGCTTTGCCTAAACCCTACCTTCATGGAGCCATACTAGCACTTTTCCCCTCCAAACGAAAGTTCTCTCCAACTGGGAAGAAATGATTGAAAACTCTAGAGGATTTATTCTAGAAGGAAAAAAAGAAAATAATAAGTATCCTATGATAGGATAAATATTTAATAGGATAAAATATTTAGTATATTTTGAATTATTAAGTTCTTTACCTTTATTATTTTTACCTTTCTTTTTATCATTTTCATAGTAAGTTTACCTTATCTCTTTGAGCTCCCTATATATGTAGCAATTTTCCTAGTTGTAAATCAGGTTTTGCATTAAGTGAATAATATTCGTATTGCTTCTTGAGTTCTCTTCTCCCTCTTTTATTCTTCTCTCTCTTTTATCTCCTCCATCTTTCCCTATAATCTCCACCCTTCTCTCCTTCTTCCCACTAGTCCTACATCACTCAATATCACTAAATTAAATTAGTTTCATGGTATCTTCATATGATGTGCATGAACTCAGAGAAAATAAAGCATTTATGAGGACGAACGAACCAAATATCAAAAATTGGCAAACCTAATAACTAAAATTTTAGTACTCTTAAGAAAATCATTACCTGGAATTCACCAATACCAGGATATCTCCAACCATGCTTTACAGGACAAGATGGGTATCTTAGCTCCCCGCATGGACCCAGCCCAACTTCAATCATAGAGATGATACCATCCTCAAAATATTCATCAAACTCTATCCTAAAGCTTCTCATGAAATCAAAATATACCTAAAAATGTACCACATGCAAAATTACATGCTTTAGTTCAATATTAGCACAGCATAAAATGGAAACTTTGCCCCCCTTTCACCTAAGCCAATAAACATCTAAAATATGAATAAGAAAATTTCATTTGTGAAAATAGTGACTTCAGAGAATTTTGCACAAAGGATTAATAGAACTCTCCATGGCAAGGTTTTATAATTACTTCAAGTGGAGCTTTGTCTACAATGAAGTATATATTAAAGTCATTTCTTACTCATTGTATCCAAATAAAAATAATTATAAGTAATAACTATAATGTTATTATTACCTCAACTGCAGTCCGACCTCTTAAAACCCTTTCCTTATCTATTCCCCAAGAAAGACATTCAGGGTTACGCCTTCCCTCTCTATCAGTGAAAAAAATGTCAGGATTGCTCCGACCAATTTCAGCAACCCAGTGAGGTGTAGGGATACAAACATCATCACCAAAATTGCCTCCACATTCATGAAAAGACATCACAACCTGACCATGTCAACAAAACTCATCATTAGCAATACCATATAGAATTAGCAAGAGAACTAACAAACAGTGATTCAATTATCTTTATAAACTCACCTGTAACTTAAGTTTAAGTCCACGAACCATTTGAAAGAGTTTCTTGTAACCATTCCAGTTATACTCTTGTGGAGCATGTGCCTCCACTACTCCCCACCAGCAGTCCAACATAACACCATCAACATGTATTGATTTCAATGCACTCAGCTGCTTTAGCAGACCATCCGGATCAGCAAGTTCACATTTCATATTAATGACACCCAGCTGCTACCAACAGAATAATAATATGGTGGATGTTAACATTAACATTTAGCAGCTAGAATAACCAAAAGGAACATAAGAATTTATCTAAATTTCTCTTTCTGTAAATCTATTTCATAAATTAAAATTTCGAAAACACTATTTAGATTATGTAGAATCACTTGCTAACAAGCATATTTAGATAGAGTAGTCAATAAAAGAAATAGCTCACCGGTAGCATCACATAAACTGGAACATATGGGGTACCAGCAAAATCACGTTCTGGTAATCTGTGGGGCATGTCAACAATCTAGAAAGGGGAATAAGTTATTAAAACAGTACCAAGAGAATTACTTGCTTAAGACAACCACAATGGAATTTTACACAAAATAAAAAGGATGAATATGCCCTTTATATTATTACATCTCAGGTTATCATTTAAAGATATTCAGATCAAACAGAAAACCAAAGAAATGGAAAAGAGAAAGGGGAAAAAGGACCAAACCAATAAATATTCTCAAGCAAATATGTTAATAGGTTCTCAGTTTGCCTTCATTAAGGGTCACTCTTATTTTATATGCTCTGCCAATAAATAAGCATATGTGATAAATTAGCAGACAGATATAATTATGACTAATCATGTAATAACTAGTTCGTGCAGTTGCAGGCTCGCAGCAACAGGAAGATATTTCTTAAAGAAATTAATGCATTGGCCACATAATAACTAAATGACTTATTCATAGTACTTGCTTCTCATCAATGCTATCCATTGGACCACCTATGAGGGGATGGTTGTCTCTCTGCTCTTCTCCACTCCCCACCATGGAAGAAGTTTGAGACTGGGAACCTGAGGCCAGATCATAAGATGATGGAGCTGGCATAAAAACACCTTTCATTCGACTTGAATTATACTCTGATGGGCTCCTGTAGCTAGAAGTGACTCCTTTGAGGGAAGCAGGTTTAGTTTGTTGGGAAGACAATGCAGTCACCACTGTAGAACTGCCAACAGCTGGTCTCTGACCCTGTAAAATAGAGAATAAAAAGATTTAGATTTAGGTATTATTCTCAGATTTATCAGACTTCAGATTTCAACAGTAACAAGATATTTAACAGCCTAGTATTTCTTAAATTGAGTAAGCCAAGTATTACCATGAATAAGAAATCTAAGATTAGCCAGTATGAAAGCCATGTTAGGCACCACTTCATAAACATTTGCTTGGAGGAAGGCTAAATATCCTTATATAATATTTAACAACCATCAAGACAAATGGGCATAAAGTCATAATATTTAAAGTACAAACAAAAAGCAAAATGACGAGGTGACACTCGACAGCACCCACTCCCAAAAATAAATAAATAAATAAAAACATGCCCATGAAGATACTTGTGCATCCGCACCAAAAGGACACCAAATTCGAGTAAAATCCATCTTAATTTAGTCTCAACAAATAAGTACCTGAGACCTTGAAGGAAAAATAGTTCCATCTGGAAGAACTACCCATCCAGCTTCCCTTGCTAGAGCTGCAATGACATCATTTATGTCAGCTCTAACTCTTAGATTGTAGTTGCCATGCCTCCGTAGCCCCGCTAAGATCCTAGCAGTTATAGCCCTTCGATGCCGCTCTCTTAGCTTTGTTCTCTCTTTCTCTTCTAGCGGTCTACACCGTCGAGTACCTCCACCTGGGGTGCTTACTTGTTCTTGGAATTGCTGGTGCTGTTGAAACCTATTGTTACCATTAACAGTTGCCATCCCACCATCAATCTCTACCATCACTGGGGCAGCACCATGATTACCTCCATTCTCTTCATCATCATCATCCTCTTCTTTCATGTCCATTTCCATTTCTTCCTCATCTTCTTCACTAGTTCCAATCAGCTTCTGCATATCAGTTGCCATAACCCCTTTTTGAACCTTCAAACCAGTCAAATACTTATCTAGTATTCTGTTAATAGCCAATGACATTAAAGTTTACGAATGGTTTCCATTTCCAAACAATAAAGCCAAGTGAGTGCGAATTTCAAAGGCTGCACCAAACAAAAGCACAATCAGTACTTCATGCCAATTGTATAATGAAACTAGTAAACACCATAACATCTAAAGTTTATTCGTATACCTCATACTAACAGCAAAAAACCTTAAAATCCAACATTCTAGTGATCAAGAAAAATATACAATCGATTTCTGTATTTCATATTTTAAAGTGTCCAAGCACTTTATTGAATTAAGTTCTCATCCTTGAAGAAAAAACTAGAGTTATAGTTCAAATTGGTACTCAATTACAGGAGCCTTCTACTTCATCTCCTTCAACCGTAGCACAACTTCTAAGTTTAATTCTCATTCAAGACTACAACTTTGGCCTATAGAAAATCCGAAAAGTCCTTCTATGCATAATTTTCAGTTCAACCTTACCTCCATGGTCCATACCATATTACGTTGAGCAAAACCACTGCAGATCCGTCACCACGTCTCCAAACTCTTAACAATTCCGTAAACCTCCAAGAAAATACAATAACAAGTTTTCCGGCAAAAGGCCCGATTATTCGACGCTGATTCACGGTCGAACCTCGAGATTCAGAAGAGACCACGGTGGCGTCGGCGAATCTACGGCATGTGACAGGTCAAATCCGATCGGTGATGGATAAGCGAGCGTGTGAGTGGAGCGTGTGAGGTCCGCTACGGAGGCGCTCACTCGTGTGTGGAGAGACGAGCGTGTTTGGGAGTTCGGCACGAACGGGGCGTGTGGTGTGTCTTCAAGTGACAGAATACTAAGCTGCAAGGTGAGGACGAAATGTGCAACGCGTGTGAAGAGAGGTGCACGGGATCTGTGTGATGCCGAAGCAAGATCAAGAAGAGCTGCAACCTGCAAGTGTTATCTGAAATCACATTAAGTATTTCAAACATCAGATGTTCTCAATGTTTGTACTCGATATCCTAAACTTTTCAATCGATTTTATTCCTGAACTTTCAAATTCTATAAATTTTGCCCCAAATTTGAAGGATATTGTTACATTAATAAAATTTGTATAAAAAACAATTTAAGTAGAAGTATGATTGGCATAGCAAATAAATTATATTAAAAATTAAAACAAGATCGATAATAATTATAAAGTTTAAAAATAAAATTGACAATGATTCCTATAATATTTCAATTTTATAATTTATTTTAGTTGAATTAATATTATAATATATATTATAAAATTAATGAGTTACTATTATCTCTATTCAAATTAATTATAACTTTTGTCAAAATATTTAAATTAATAGAGTTTATAGTTTGAGTCACTACACTTAGGCATAACACTTGCATCATTTACAGTTTTAAGTTAGCGAAAGTTAATAAAACAAAACAAACATCCAATCAACAAGTTTTTAGTAAATATACATATAATGAGCTTATATATATATACACAATACATATCAAAAGTCTAGAGATAATATGTCTATCTATCTCTTAGACTTACATCTCACCTACTAGTAGATAAAAAGTTTGTTTTACATAATGTAACATTCTATAATTTTAATTAGTTTAAATTAGTGCTCTTTAATTAATTGGATGAAATTACTTGTGTCATTTAATGATGAAAATAAATACGTTAAAAGATAACCTTGCCAAAAATTAAGGAGCTTAATTAATTTTTCTTTATGATTAACTGAATTGTCAAAGAGAGAATAGCACAACCAATTTAAGAATCTCATGCATGTCCAAAATAAAATTGGTGAAGAATAAGAGTCCTTAATTGTTTTATATACATCCACCCATTGCGTGAAGTGGCAACAAAATGGGATCCCACATATGGCTTGCATGCCATGTAAGTTTTGCATGAAGGAAGGGGCCTATGTGAATCCTCTCCTTTCCCTCCTTTGGCACCACAAATGATGAAGTTCACATGCACACTAGGACAAGTGGAGTGTGAGATTAGCCTTTCCCTTTTTCCTTCCCTTTTGTTTATTTTCCATTACTTTCAATCTAGGTGACCGAATGGGCTAGGGAGAAGTGCAAAATTTTTAATTGAAATATGCACATGAGAACACACATGTGTAACCCCCCAATCTTACAGTTCCTTTTAAGTTAATTAAATAATATAAACTATATACTATAAGATTGGTGAATTACTACTTCCTTTACCCGAGTCAATTCTTAATTGTTTACCAAATGACATAACTAGTATTATTGGTTTGGGCTACTACACTCGGGATCTCACACATTACGCAGCAGAAATAAAAACATATTAGTTAAAATAACATACATGTGCATACATGTATTCATATACATAAACATTCATTTACAGTGTATACATATCATTCATCAGACATATATCTATGGATATGTGAGAGTGTTAGTTAGGGTAAGGAGACAACAAGCATGTCACTCATACCCATTTAACAAAAATAGCAAGTGGATTCCTAGCTCATATATCCTAATACATATATACCCTTATCTTATACATCAAAACTATTCTCCTGATCCTTTTACCAAAATATCACAAGGATTCAGGGTATGGGGCATATCAAAAACTTTCCTAGAACATTACATCCTCAAGGTGTGGTAGGAACTTCCTATATATACACAACCCACACTTCATGAATCACAGGAAAATACCCTAGGAAGGGTATATCCACCACTTCCACCTTCACTTCTAGTACTATCTGGAACCTAGGCATCTGATACAAACCAGCATTTTTATGAGAATAAATCACAGTAGCATTAATAACCATTTTTCAAAATAGCCAGTTTGTACCACCGTAAACTCATACGAAAATTCTACATTCTTTTTCACAAAACAATACATCTATTGGGTGATCCTGTATAACATTTTATTTAACATTTATACTTGCATGCATTGCTTACTTTATATGTTCAGCTCGTAGTATATATCACATAAACTCATCAAAACATATAGGTAATATAGCATTATTCATATAACTTTCATCATAAAATAAAGAGCAATAAGGAAATAAGAGCACTTCTCATTGGCTTCTGCCAATCATCATACATTGGCCTCTGCCAATCATAATCATAATCATCATCATATAATTGCATAATAAGAGAAATCTGGAGGGGCAACATGTGCACCACTCTATGTTTTCGCATATGTATTGTGGCAACTCTACCTGGCAGTCCTCAACTACATATAACATTGTGTACATTCTGGAGCATCCTCCTGTGGATCCAAGTACCATAAGGTTCCTAACTCTGGGTCCCACACATTAAGTACATACTGGAGTCCTCAAAACGCTATTCATAAACATATATATATGGGTGAATCGGTGCATACTATAGTTCTGTAAATTCTAAGTATATGACTTTTCATTTACGTTGGCCATTAAGTCACTAACTTACAATTCACAACTATCACGATAATTGCGGAATGTCCGATCACCGTCCCATACTAGCAATCAGTCATTCATATATGAACCTATCTACCACAAATACATATATTAAGAATACAATTTTCATTTCTCTTATGCATTCTTGCTCTTTCCTTTTAACTTTCATCACTTTCATGCTCTTTCTTTTTCACATTCAAAGTATATGTTACCTTGCTTATAATTTGAGTTTAATCTCCAGTTTGGATTTAGTTTTTGGGCTAGATATCATTCAAATACATCATTAAATTCATCTTTTCATCACAAAAGGTGGCACTCGACTGGTATCATGCTGCAAGTTGACTGATTGCATTCTATCTAAATTTTCAAAATTTTAAACAGAGAGCTGACAGTCAGTTGTTAGGTGTCGGCAGTCGACTGCTAGCTTACTGTTGGGCCCAACAGTCGATGGCTGGGTCGAGGCAGTCGGCTACTTTGTTCTTGGGCATTTTTGGAAAAATGAAGAACGCGACAGTCGACTTCCAGGTGCCCAAAAATCGACTGCTAGCATTCTGTATAGGATTATAGGCATCTCAAAAGCATGACAGTCGACTGTTGCACCGAGGCAGTCGGCTGTTGCGTCTTGCCCTGTTTTGTAAATTGCTGTTGACCTAAAATTTTAATCTAAAAACTTGTTTCTAAATCCATTTTGAAATTAATGAACTCAAGATAAACTCCTTAGCAACATTTAACACAAGAAAATAGCCCAAAACATCATATAATCTTGTCTAAATCTGAGATTAAAACTCATTTTCGTTCAAACTGAAAAACTCATTTTTCAGAAATCATTTTAAGCATGCACAAGTATTTTCAATCGGTTAAAAATACCCAATAGTGATTAAAAACAATAAGAATGTAGTTTGTAATCCCTTTTTCTTTCAAACAAGTTTAATTTCACAAATTTCAATAATATGAACAATAAACTCTGAAATAAAGGGATTGGGTTATTATGCTACCTTAATCCGTGTTTAACAGATATATAGATGCTTATTGATGCTGCAGATGCCTTCCTAATCACTTTTCAAACTTCAACTCTTGCTAGAAGTGAAATTATCTGTCTTTTTCCTTTAGTTTCTCTCTCTAGCTTTACCACTCTCTTTCTCTCTCTAAATTTCAGACTTTTAGGAAGCAATTGAAGGGTCTAAAGGATTGGCCTATTTATAGGTGATCCGGCCCTTCACAATTTCGCTCTTAATTCCCGACCATTTGGTCTAAAATGATAATTCTTCCAATTATATATTAATTTACCATTTTTTCCCTAGGTCACTGGAGGGAAGCTTTCAAAATTCTATTGCTACAATAAATCTTTTGGCCAAAATTACAATTGTCATACCCAAATTCTTTCACTTTTCAATTTAGTCCTTTTCTTCATTCTAGTCAAATTTCTCACTCATTTCTAGTCTACTTATTGCACTCATGCAACTATATGCAAGCTAATATAACATAAATGCAACATACACAAGCAATTAATTAAAATTAACAAACATCTCTCAAAATTTTAAGAGCGGATGTTACGACATGAGGTATGGAAATATGGTTAAGAAAAGAAGACAAAAAAATGCAGCCTTTATTTACATCAAAACCATGTAAGAATGCAAGCTTTTCCCTCTCTCCTTTAACTTGTGTAAGAAGCTAACCTAAACTTGTAAGGAAGTGAAAATTCTACTTAAAGTACAATGGGAACAACCATGAAATGGAAAAAAAAAATTAAGGCATGTGGCATCTTCCTTTCATCTTGGCCGAATGGAAATTGAAGAAGAGAAGAATGGAAGGTGGCGTGAAGGCTGAATGGAAGTTAAAAATAAGAGAAGAAAGAAAGGTAGAGAAAACAATGGGAAGAGGTAGCTTGCAAGCAAAGAAAAGTGTACTTGCAAGTACACTTAGTGCAGAATCTTTTGTGAGGAAAATGAACTTGTGTATGCAACAAGGAAGCCCCACAAATTATAAAGAATAAAAAAGGGTGCAGCCATGAAATGGATAGAAGAAAAGGTGTAGAATTTTCATGCACCACACGCCAAAGCCAAGGAAAAAGGGAAGAAATAAAAGGAAGAGGGTGCAGCATCCTAATCCCTTGGTTTTGGCCGAATAAGAAGGTGCAAGTGGGAAAGAACAAGTGCAGTGTGAATTTAGGAGAAGTAAACCAAGATTTGCAAGAAAGGAGGTGTACATTAGGAGCCACACGTGAAGACCATTGGACAATAATGATAATCACAATAATAATTAAGGAGAAGAGGGTGATGCAGCGTGAGTCTAGAGTAAACATGACAAGTGTTAAGGAAGGGAAGTGTAGATGAAGCATAGTCTGAAGGAATGGGAAATTACATTTTCCTTTAGCCCCAAGTAACCGAATGGAAGACATAAGAGTACAAGGAGGAGGCTTGAACTTAGTCACAGGTAGGGGGCTATCGATTAATAATAATGATAATAATAATAATAATAATCAAGAGGAGAATAAGGTGGAGCACCCTATTGCCAAATGGACAAGAGACAAGAGGGGAAAGTGTGGCATGAAAGTGAGGGGAAAGAAATTAAAAATTTTATGCATGCCATGCCACCTAAGCAAGAGACAAAAAGAGTTGGGAGTTTCATACAATACCCACACATGAAGAAAAGAAAGAAAAAGGCAATGTCCCACTTAAGGAAAATATACACACAAACGGGATAGTATCCACAGAAAAGAGGGAGAGAGCATGCAATGTGGGAAACTACACATACACACACGTGAAAAAGAGAGAAAGGGAGAGAACGTGAGTTTGAGTGGAACACCAAAATTTTGAAGAGGAAGAAGTGAAGGTGATCAAGAAGGAAAGTAAAGGAAGCAAAGGAGCAAGGAGGAAGCAAGGAAAAGTCAAAGGAAAAGGATTAGGGTTAGATGATGTTAAATTTATGATGACCATAAAGGAAAGAAACTCTATTATTTAATGGTGTTAGTAAGGAATAAAAGAAGGAAATTGAATTACCAAATTAACGAATCTCCCTAGGCCAAGTCCATGAAATTTATTCTTGGAATGTATAAGCTATACACCATGATATTAATTCAAAAATGTGGGAATTTATTATTGAGGACATAAGAGAGGATATTATTATTATTGCAAGAAAAGAAAATATTCTTAAAATGCCAGAATTTCTATAAGAAATGTGCATTAGAATTAATTTCCAAGGAAGGGGAAATTATCCTTGAAATATTAGAATTTTTCATAATAAATGTACATTATAATTAATTTCCAATGAAGGGAAAATTATCCTTGAAATATTAGAATTTTTCATAAGAAATGTACATTAGAATTAATTTCAAGAAAGGAGAAAATATTTCTTGAAAATACTAGAATTTTTATAAGAATGGTGCATTAGAATTAATTTCCAAGAAAGGAGAAATTATTCTTGAAAATATTAGAATTTTTATAAGAATGGTGCATTAGAATTAATTTCCAAGAAAGAAGAAATTATTCTCAAAAGTATTAGTATTTTTACAAGAAATGTACATTTATAGTAATTTCCAAAGAAAGGAAAAATTATTCATGAAATTAATAGAATTTTTATGAGAAGTGTAAATTAATATTAATTTACAAGAAAGGGATATTTATTCTTAAAATATATAGAATTTTAAAGAGATGTACACTAGGACCAATTTTCAATAAAAGAAAATTTTCCCTTGAGAATTGATTAAAGAATTATAAAGGTGGCCAAGTGTCCACATAGTGCCCAAGTGTACACAATGACCCTAGGAAGGTGGCCAAGTGTCCACATAGTGCCCAAGTGTGCACAATGACCCTAGAAAGGTGGCCAAGTGTCTATAAGTGCCCCAGTGTGCACAAGAGATTTTTATAAAGGTGGTCAAGTGTCTACATAGTGCCCAAGTATACACAACTATTATATAAAAGAGAATTTTAAGAATGATAAGTTGAAATGGTTTGTTAATTTTATGGTAACACGATTTTATAACATGCAAGATGTTTATTTGAAAGAAATATTATCTTCTCACATTAACATTTAAATTGATCATACTTTTCTTGCCAATTTATGTTCATGGACAATGCTATGTTTTTATATCGAGAATGTAGAATTAAATATTTTGGTGCTTGCACATTGATACATATTAGTTTTTTTGAAAAAAAAAAAGAATTGTTAAGCTACTGGGAAACTCGTGTTTCTCATTTATATGCTAATATGTATAAGATGTGGACGCTTAGCAGGGCCGGGAGACAGAAGTTTCTTTTTGGTTTAAAGAAAATTTTTGTAACCCTTATTCTGGGTCTTAGTCTAGAAATATTGTTTAGAATTAGGACTATTCTTTTGGTAGTAGACATAAAATGTATATGGGATATCCCTAGGGACGGATATGGGAAGGACCAGTCCATCCTTAGAAATTTGTAAGGGAGTCTGAGTGTCAGACCTGTTGTCTCCTGACTTCCGATGGACAGGTAATTTATATATACGAGGACATGTTTACCAGTATGTAATAGACATTATTGGACTTGTATTATTTGAATTACATAAAAGTTTAAATTTTTGCCGTGTAGTATAGTATTTCCTTTATTTGGCTGTGCATACGAGTTTTTAATCTGAGCAAAAGATCCCGAACCTAATCTGCTTAATGATACTTAATGGTATAATTGCTCAGAAATTAATTAAATAAAAAGATAAGAATAATGTACTGAACCTATCTGTTAGCATTGAATGAATAGTAACACTAGATAAGGGCATTACACATAACAAAAATCTCCATCCCTACATTTATATAATAAAATACTAGCCTTCTTAGCCTTCCCAAAAATATGTAAGGCTAAAGGCACGAGATGAAAATGTTCAAAATTATATTCAAAATAAAACTACACATCTGCTACCATTCTATATCGAAGGCCTGATCACCAACAACACCAACGTGTGGCCTATTATGACAAAGCATCCCCATTAGGGAATCTCCACAAACCTTGCATCTAACTCTAGCAACACCTAATACCAGCCATCTAGAAAGATCAATGCAAAGTGAGATTTATAATTTTAGTAATCAATACCAACTGTGCGGATATAAAAAATCATCATGCATTTATATTGTAGCACCCCACCTCCACAAGCCTTTATATAGTCTGACCTATAGAGACAATATGCTACTATCTCATCTTTCTATTTAACTATTTGAGTTCAATTTTAGTTTATTACTCAGGATTCATTTATTAATTCAGTTATAGGTTTGAGTCTCACTCAGGTAACTCACTTGTATACACAACGTTAACGAAAGCACACAATATAAACACTTTCAAATAACATAACTATGTATATATATGCATAAACATTGTACCATTGTACTTATACAGAAAACCTCTACATTTTTTTTCTTTATAAAACATAATACATGCTACAAACTATTGGGATGCGATGTATGCAACATACTCTCATGTCATGTGCTTATATTTACGCATGTACATTCAAAACATATAAACTTTGAAATATGGGATGTCCATTCATCATCATTCTCATCATAACTTTCATATAAACATATTGTGGGGTAATAAACAAGCCTTTACTTTAAACATATGAGCAAGAAAAATAACATATCATAAGAGTTTTTAGGAGCGCTACCCAGCGAACAACTCCACGTACCACTTTCTCTATGCATGATATAACACCCCATTCTTGTGGCTATTTCTATGTCATTTTTTCTTAACTAATTAGATGACTTGGTCATAAAATGTGATGAAATTGCGTTAGTAATGTAATGTAGAATAAATGTCACAAGGGAAAGAATGGACCTAGGTATTAAGTAGCATGAAATGTTCATAAAAAGGAAACATTTGAAAATTTAGGTGCTTGATTTAATTCCTATTTTTCTTCCTTTCATCTAGCCTAATTGCCAAAGGCAAAAGCTAAATTAAATACATATATATAGATGTATGCACGATAATGACTCTTAAAAGGAGCTTGGCAATTGGTGAAGTTTAAGAAATTGGTGAAGAAGAGAACATGACATGTAAGTAGAAAAAGAGGAGTTTGACTACTTATTCTCCACCTTTAACCGTGAAACCAATGGAAAATAGGAAGAAGCATGTGAATTTTATATAACCACACGGCAATAGGAATTGGGAAGAGAGAAAGAGAGAGAGACGTGTGGCATTGAACTTCCTTCTTTTCTTCCCTTTAGCCTTTAATCTCAAGTGACTGAGTGGCTTTGCCAAATCAAATAATACTATGAGGAGTGTTATTAATTTCCTCTTTTCACTTTTGGAGTGAACTATAATACTATGGAATCACCATCCCTTTCCAATAGATCACACCCCTGGTACACTATTTTCTAGCATATACACTAGGGTGATTCAGGTCATGTCCATGGTTTACTTAACTCTAAGTACGTGTTTCTTAAATAGCCTTTGGAAGATGACATTAACTTAAAATTCTCAACCATCACAGTGTTTTCAAAATCATCTAAGTACAAGTGGATGTTTAACCATCTTAATTCATGGCACAATTATGGAATGCCCAACGGCTGTCCTTTACTAACGATCATTCACTCGGTTATGAGCTTATCTACCACTTTGTATACACTTGGAATACTTTTCTCTTTCCTCTCTTATGTTTTTCGCTCTCTTCATTTCATTATCACAAAGATCCTCTCATCCTAGTGACTCGTGACTCTATCTCTTGCATGTTACCCATTACATCTCAAGTTTAAATCCTTAGTTTAAGTGAGATTTTAGGCTATTAACCTCTCAAAAAGGTCATTACATTTATTATCTGAGTCGGCAGATTGGTTCCATGCTACCAGTCGGCTACTAACTTACTGTCCTTTTTACCCTGTCTTAGGCGAGAACTACCTGTCAGATGCTAAAGGCTTGACAATTGATTCTTAGCAAAAAAATGGGCTCGACAATCAACTGCTAGAGTGGGGTAGCCAGTTGCTAGCTTTCAAAAATGTTTTTTGGAAAACGAAGAACGTGGCAATTAACGTCCAAGGTCTGGCAGTCGGTTACTGGTGTTCTATCTGTTGTAAAATTCAATGTTAAATCTAGATTTTCACTCCAAAAAACATGTTTTCAAGCTTAAAATTAGTAACAATCACAGTGTTTTCAAAACTATTCAATTCAACCGTGGAATGCTTAACAGCCATCCCATACTAATAATTGGTCACTCAACATGAGCCTATCTACCACTATCCATACACTAGGAATACTTTCTCATTTCTCTTGTATATCTTATGCTCATTCCTTTTAAATCTCATCTCATTCTTGCTCTTACTCTTTTACTTTCAACCCACATGTTACCTATTATACATTCTATGTTCAAATCCCTTGATTGAATGGAGTTTTAGGTTAATTATACTTCAAGCTAGGTCCTTGAGTTTATTATCCAGAAAAAAGTTTGGCCAGTCAACTTCCACACTGCTGGCACTCGACTTTCAACTCATTGTCTTGCAAAATTTTCCACACTCAAGGGCTACCAATCGACTACCATGGATCCAATAGTTGGCTGCATTATTCTTAGCAATTTTCTAGAAAATATGAGCACGATAGTCAACTTCCAAGGGCTGATAGTCGACTGCTAAGGCTCTATATACATTTCTTGGCAACTCAAGAACACGACAGTCGACTTCCAAGAGTTGGCAGTCAGCTGCAATGTTATTCTCTATTTTTCAAATTGTCCATTGACCCAAATTTTTGCCTAAGAACTTATTTGTAACCTATTTCTGATAATCAACAAATCAATACCAGAATATAAGCATCATTTATCACATAAAACAACCTAAGTTACAGTTTAATCTCACTCAAATCTTGGATTCAACTTTATTTACATTAATAGGTACAAACCCATTTTTGTAATTTGATTTATGCAATCATAAGTACATCTATGCAATTTAAAACACCTAATAGTAGTTAAAAACATCAAGAATGTAGTTTTTAGCCTCCTTTCTTGTTTAAACAACATGAAAATCACAATTTTCAATATATGAATAGTAATTTCAAAATAGAGAGGATTAGGTTGTTTGCTACCTTGTTCTGTGTAAAAGTTGGAGTATCAATATCAGATGTCCTCCTAAATTCCTCTGCTGCCAACTTTTTACTTCAATTCACTCTAAAGATTCCACTTCCTTTTTAATCTCCCTCATTCTCTCTCTAAATTCCCTTCTTTCTCTCTAAATTTCTGAGGTTCAGGATAGAAATGAGGCCTCTAATATTTTCACCTATTTATAAGTGGTCTGGAAATTACAACTCTATTCCTAATTCTCTATCATTTGGCTCAAAATGATAATTTCTCCAACCATATGCTAAATTACCATTTTGCCCTTACACCATTGGCGGGAAGTTTAAAAAATTTGGTAGCTACAGTAACCAGTCTTTTGGCTAAAATTACAATTTTCTACCCTAGAGTATTGAAATCCTATATAACTTTCCTCACTAAACCATTTTCTTTCATTCAAGTCCCTAATCTTTTATTTTCAATTCAGTTCCTCATTCTAATGCAACTACATCCATTCTAATGCAACAAAACACAAGCATTTAACTTATTTGAAAACTAGCAAACTTCTCTTATATATGGAAGGAGCAGATGTAACACTAGGCATATAGAAATATCAACACACATGGTGAAATAAAAATCTCAGTAATCAAGGAAAAGCAAGTTTAAAAATATCATTAATTGTACCAGCCATGAATCATATGAAAAATTCTTGCATTCACTTTACTTTTCATAATTGTAAACATATTGGAAAATGCACAGATATGAACATATGTTATGTCATGCCATGAAACTAAAACATAATAAACTGATGCTCAGTGGTTATAATCATGTTTTACCTTATATAAAATACAAACAAGTATTCACTTGGCTCACTTGGCCCTTTTTAACTCTTCTTCTAAAAAAAGCATTGTACGAGTTCTTTTATACTTTTGTTAGCTAGCTATAACCTTTGGGGCGTCCCCTAGTCTTTATGTATTATACTTAGAGAGATCATTCTACTCCGGTAGAGATTATTGTACCTCTATTGTGGGTCACAAATCATATCACTACAAGAAAAAAGGGAGTTTACGACACTTAATTAGTGACGCTTAACTAAAGGCACCGCTAAATTGATATAATAGTGGCGCTTCAAGAGGGGCCAAACAAATTTTTTATTTTGTGGCGCTTATGAGTGAATTGTGGCGCTTAAAGCACCCTTAAATTTAAAATAATATATTTTTTATTTTTTAATTTACTGGCACTTATTAGGCGCAGTAAAATTCTAAATTTGTGGCACCAGTATGATCACCAGAATTTTTTCCATTTTAGTGGCGCCTTAAAAGCCCCCTTATTATTTCAAATATATTTTTTTAAAATTTAACGGTGCTTATCAGGTGCCACAAACATCCTCGCCCAAAAAGTGTCCATATTTTCATTTTCCCTCTTTGAAGTGTGAAACCCTTTTGCCATTTTCGCCATTTGACATTCGCAGTCCCTTTTGCCAAGAGATAAGCATTTCTCATTGGTTGTTCATGATTTCACCTTGTTTTCATCTGAGCGTGATTTCATTTCTTGTGTGCCATTCGTGATTGTCATTTCTCATTTGTTGAACTCCATCTGCCCAAAGCATTATAAGAGACATTGTCGAGAGGTAAGCATTTCAACCCACTCTTTTGGCTATATTTTGTCGATTGAAATCTATTTGGGGTGTGAATGGTACACTAATATGTACCCATAGGGGAAAGGTCCTGTGCTGGCCGAGATGTAAGTCATTTTTTGCTCTGTTTCTATGCTATTTCTGTTTTGGAGTTTGCTGAATTGGAATGCTTCTCGATGACAATGCTATAATCTCAAATTGGAATGCTATTTCTATTTTGTTTCCATGCTCTGTTTCCATGTTGATGTGGGCTGCCAATGCTACCTAAGCAACTACACCTAAGGCAGTGAACATATCGATGCAGCCTAGTGCAATGGTGAGTACCAAGGTCGTATTCCTCGGGAATGGGAAAGCCCCGAGTTATTACTTGTTCTCTGTTATCTAGCCTAAAAGTCAAAGTGATTGGTTTCTAATTAATCCTAATAATTAACTAAGTGAAATAAACTACCAGTGATAAGGAATGAAAGAAAGTATACAGAGGCAAGAAATGCAAATCCATCAGGGAGCCTACACTAGTTTGCAAACACACAAAGGATAATGGATTACTGAATCTAATAATGCTACTTGTGAGTGAATTCTAAGTTAAATTCAATTTCCCTCTTGAGACAATTAAATTTCTAAATCTAAGAATCTATCACTAGAATCTCTTCCTAATGATTAATTTCAAATCAGCTTTATTGTTCTAATTCACCATTATTAAGAATAGCTACTCTTTAATCCAGCAATTAATTAACCTCATTTCTAAGTGAAAATTAACTATTCTCTACGATTAGATTCCAATTTCAATTTTTATCTCCCGATCTCAAAAAGAAATCTAATTAGCATTCACAATGACGTCTCACAATGAAAACTTAAACAATACATGTAACGCCCCTATTTAGTTTTGTTGTTCAATCTGATATCAATAGATAGGTTCGGTACGTTATTCTTGTCCTTTTAATTATTGTTTGAGTAGTTAAACCATTCAATTTACGTTACACAAATTAGGTTCGGGATCCTTTGCTCAAATAAAAATAAAAACTTACATGCACAACGGAATAATGAAATTCTATGCTACACGATGAAAATATAGTCTTTCATATGAATCAAATAATACAAGTCTGATAGTAATCATTACATACTAGTGTATGTCCCCAGATATATGAAGTATCCGTCCCTCGGAAGTCAGGAGGCAACAAGCCTGCCACTCAGACTCCCGTACAAAATAGTGATGGATCGGTCCTTCGCATATCCGTCTTCCTAGTGTACCCCAAAATAACTTATGTATATAATCAAATCAGTCATCTTATTTTAATTCGGATACATCAAGGATCCAAAAATAGAGGTTTCAAAAACCTTACTTGATCAAAAAGGGAACTGCCACCACACGTCCCTGTTACGCGTCCGTATCTGATACATATTAGCACATAGGTGAGAAACACGAGTTTCCCAGTAGCTTAACAATTCATAGTTTAAAATAACTAATATGTACCAGGGTGCAAGCACCAAAACAATCAAACTACATCCTTGATTTAGGAGTGAAATACATAACTGTTAAACAAGCAAGTATTGCATGATAAATTTAGTAGTTAACAAAAGTTGAAGATCCTTTTTAACATGACAAGTATTCTCTTAAGCGTACCGGTTTATTATTACGAAATTATCAAAGCATTTATGCATGCTGTGTGGATGCTAGATCATAAGAGTGGAGTGCCTTTGGCCACACCTCCCTAGGTCACCCGTGTAGAGCACCTTCGGCCACACCTCAAAATTCGTAGACGCTCGGCCACGTATGTAGCGTAATAATGAGCACTGGGTCTTGGGCACAGAGCACCTTTGGCTGTGCCTCGCTAGGCCGCCCGTGTGGAGCACCTTTGGCCACACTTCGCAAATTTTGGACCCTCGGCCCACGTACATGAAATCCTCGAGACATTAGATCATGGGTATGGAGCACCTCCAGCCACACCTCGTAATGTGTGGATGCTCGGCCACAATTTTAGCGTGATCGCAGACGCTAGGTCACGGGTATAGAGTGCCTTTGGCCACGCCTCGCTAAGCTGCTAGTATACATTCAGAACCCCGTAGGGCACTGTGTCACCCTACATCTCCCTTTTATTATCTAGGGATAAGTTTCATTTCCTCAAAGCTTTTGAATAAATTCGAAAGGTCCATACTATTTCGCTTTTTCTTGGGGAATTAGATCTAAGTTCCTTTTTAATTATTAACTGAGGACATAATCTTTTCTACTTTTCTTGGAATTTATTCTCACATGAGTTTCCGTCCAAAAAGTGTTAATAATGGACATAATGCTTTCTACTTTTCTTGGAATTTATTCTTACATAAATTTCTCTCAAAATATTAATTATGGGCATAATATTTCCCATTTTTCTTAGAATTTATTCTTACAAAATTTTCCCTCCAAAAATGTTACTTTTGGACATAATATTTCCTATTTTTCTTTGAATTTATTCTTACATAATTTTCTCTCAAAAATATTGATTATGGGCATAATATTTCCCATTTTTCTTAGAATTTATTCTTACAAAATTTTCCCTCCAAGAATATTACTTATGGACATAATATTTTCTATTTGTCTTAGAATTTATTCTTACATAAATTTCCCTCCATAATATTAAGTATGGACATAATATTTTCTCATGTGGTTATGGCAATAAAATTTCCAATGCTAACTGTAACAATCGAAAGAGTTTTAAAGGATAAAATCAAATTTTTAACCCTAATCCCTTTTAAACGGAGGATGGCACGTATTTCAAGGATGAGGATTTGCAACAGAAGGTTATTTGAAGTCAGAAAAATGATCAAATGGAAAGAAATGCAATCCGACGATCAGAAATTGACAGACAACGTTTCGTACATCAATTTCACTAACGGAGGCCAAAACATTTGCATGGAAATGTGTGCCGACATTTGGAAGGAAGTCGACACCCTAAAGTATCCCCGGGTGGTCTGGGAAAAGTTAAAATCGCCCCCGAAGGCTTTAAATTCTCGGATTCCCTCCATTTCTCTCAAATCTCTCTCTCTCCTCACTTCACTTTCTCTCTCCTCTCTCTCCTCTCTCTCCTCCTTCCTCCACCGTGCACCGCCACCACAGCCACTGTGGGCCGCCACTTGGCACACCAATCGACAGCCCTCACCACCCACAACCTCCAGCAACCACCCACGGCTACCAACGGCCGCCAGCGCCGCCAGAAAACGTCACTTTTCTACTCCACCGCGCGAAAACTTTGCCAGCTTAGATCGCCGCCGTCCGTCACTGTTGGCCATCACCGCCCCCACCACCGTGTAGCCTGAGCTGACAGCTTCCTCTACTAGCTCACCAACGTCAAATGGAGGCCAGATGCACCCGAATTGAGGCAATCTCCGTCTGCCGTGCGTGAATCTTTGTGGCCGAAAAACGCCATCCAAACGGCCGTGAATCGCCGTGCCACCACCATATTTAGACTCCTGGACTTGCGGGCTTCACTGTGGTGTAATTTTCAAGGCAAACCGCACCCCTCCGCCGTGCGCCACCGTACGCCGTTGTGCACTGCCGTGCCGAAGTTGCTGGACGTGCATCGGGAGAAATCGAGACAAAATTCCATCCTCCGATCACATTGGTAAGGTCCGCTTTCCCAAAAATTGATGATATTTGATTGAAATACCTGCTGAACGTAATTAGGCAATAAATTGACCTAGGTATTAGGGAAATTGGACTTAGAATTGTTAAACGGATGATTTGAAAAGCTTGAATATTTAATTTAATATCCAGGAAATTAATTACGCTTAGAAATCGAGACTACGTGGAGTTCTGAATCGATTTGGAGTGACAGGAGACCAGGTAGGATAATTTACGCTTCTCGAACCCTAGATTTGACTTAGTGGATACCTGAACGATTTAGATTATTTGCATGGATTTACGTGCTGCTTTCGATGGATTAAATTGTATGCCTGTGTACTGAAAACCCTAATTGCATGTTAGACGCTTTGTTTATCGAGTTTAGATGCCCTTAGGATGGATTTACTTAGGGTAGGGTACTTGATAACCGGTATGGGACAACCGTCAAGTATCCCGAGTACAGGGAATTTTTAAATGAGATTGTTTTTATCAGATTTAGCCTGTACTACGTTAGGGATCACGCGATAAATCAGGACGACCCTAAGAAAGGTTTAAGGAGTATAAGGGGGGATAGCCTACATGGGGAAACGTTGTGATTTAGGCGTAATACCCTAGAACCCTGAGGAATAGCCGACCGTGAGCATGTGAGTTCGAATAGACTGTATGAGGATGAGAATTGGCGTATTTGCACATGCTAGGGGACGCCCTAGATGTTGATTCTCACTCGATCCTTGAGTGAGTGATTGGTGTTACGGATCACACTCACAATATAGGCTTGATTCTGGTGATTGGTGTTACGGATCACACCTAACGATAAGAGAGGTATTCTCTCTTGATGACGTGCAATTAGATGACGATTTAGACTTGGTTACAGCAGATTTGTGACCAGCGTGGATTTAGATACACCGGGCATGGGATTTTACCTGATTTCAATTATTGATTTTCAAAGAAATGGATTTTATGATTTTGATTATTTACCGCAATTTTCATGTGATAAAACGATTTTAAAGATAAGGTATTTCACTATTTTCGAACTGATTTCAGGAAGATGATTTTGGTGTTCGCACCGCTGAGTATTCAGCCAGTTTTTGAATTGTATTTAAACTGTAAATTATTCTACTGGTATTTTATATCTCACCAGGTTGTTTACTCAGATGAACAGGGACAAGGACAGGAACCTAGACGATAGCTGGACGATGATTTGATGACAGATAGATGAGAAGCTTAGTCTAGGCTTGAATTTTATTGTATATATGTTGATGACGTTGCTTTATATTGATTTATGTCATTTATGTTTTCTGTAGTGATTGGATTAACTGTATATGTATAAATTAGGTGTTTGTTGTATTTGGGATACGTTCGAAATACAGAGGAAACTCTACCAGATTTTCGGTAGGGTTTTTCGCTGTAAACTTGTGAATTTAAATTGGAAGGCATATGAATGTATGATGTGATGTCTATATGAGTTTTAGATTTCATTCCAGAGTAATTTATGATATATGTATGTATAATTAGTTAGCTGCGTGTAAATTAGGGTTGAACAGAATCCGAATGGACAACGGGAAGTTTATTTGGGTTACGCTTAACCAGTAGCGATCCCCTGACATTCCCACATAGGGAATAACTATGTAAACCAACCCATATGCTTCCGCTAATCAGATAAGCATCGCGTATGTTGTATTATGGGGTCGTTACACTAACTTCATCCATTTTACTTCATCTTTATTTGTATTTACTTAGCAACATAAATGTCTAACACATTATGAATCTCCTTCAACATAGCCAACTCCTAAGTTTATCATGCATACTATATCAAACTGCATCCTAAATCAAGAATGGAGAGGATTATTCTAGTTCCATAAAAGCAACATTGTGAAATACATATACTAACTTATGGAACCAAAATAAAGAAACTGCTAACCTACCTCTTTGGTGACTAGAAGAAGATGATCTTAGCCCTTCCTTGATCCCTCTCTTGTCTTGTATATATTGCCAATTCGGCTACCCTTGGCTCCCTTCCTTTTCTTTTCTTTTCCTTCCGAATAGATGTATGTGTGTGGGTTAAATGTTCTCTTTTTCTTGCTAGGGTGCATGTCCAAGTATGTGTGGTGTATGTGGGCCAAATGTGAGTTTTAACTTCTTTTTCCTTAGGCTTATGTGGCATGGGTATACATATATATATATATATATTTTCTTTCTTTGCATAAAGTGTACTTGCAAGTACACATTACTTTTACTTGCACACTTGGTGTTCCCTTTTCTTGCAAGCTTAGTTTATCCACCTTCACAAGCAACCAAATACCTATGTGGTACAAAATAGTTTTGCACCCTATCCCCTTTCATGTAAATTGCAAGCAAGATTCACACACACACCCATGCCATTTGTCTTCCAATTTACGTGAAACTCATAGATATATATATTTTATCTAATTTACTCTTTCCTTTCCCCTTTTCTTTATTGTCGTGTAGGTTCATGCACTTATTTTAAATTCCTACACATCATACCCTTACACACATATATACTTATATGCATTTTCCTTGTTACAACCTTCTTTCCCCACTCCTTTCACGTAGCTTCCTTTTTTTTTTTTCATGCATGAAATTTAATGCTCCTTCCTTTGGTACTTAGGCTAGATAACAAAAGAGAATAAGGGGTTAAATTAAACATCAAATTATTAGGTAATTTGCCTTTTTAATCTAAACAATTTGGCCATTTAATTATGCAAGTGAAATTTTCCTTCCTTAAGCCAATTCTTAAATTTATTAGCAACAAGAAATTACTTTATTAGTACCATAATTCTATCCATTAAAATCATTAAATTAAGCTACTTAAATTATGGGTGTTACAATACATGCATAACAGCAAAGGAGATCACAACATCAAAATCAATATCCATATAGATTAAACAGAATACCAACACAGTCAGGGACCCTAATGAATTTTACAAATTCAGCCACACATATTTACAACAGCAGATAATTCCAACAGCAAATCCATCAGACAATTTATCAGATAATTAATTTTACAGGAGATAAAAATAGTAAAAATTCATGTAGGTCCTATCTCCTCAATTGTCCAATGGTCTCTGTATAGAATGTTTGCTAAAAAACCACCAAAATATCGACAAAAAATGGCCAAAAAAATTAGATTTTTGGACTGCTCAATGATGCTTCGCGAGTCCGGTCGGGTCGGGTCGGATCCTGGTTTCTTGGGTACCTGACAAATCTGCACCCTTCCGGTCAGTTGGATGGTGTCGGACAGTTAAGGAACACTGAGGATGGCTCACAGACGATGAAAACAGATGAAAACCTAACGAAAAATGTGAGCTGGGTCACGAAATGGAAAAACGGGTCGGTCTGGGGTTGTGTGACCTCTGTCGCGTATCTGACGATTTAGGTAGTGATTATGCATGAGTAGCGGTCAGACAAGCTCACGGTGCAGTGGAATGGCAGTGAACTGTGTAGAAACAGCCAGATCGGGCTCCTTGCGCTCAGGTCGCGAACTGGATCCTCACGCGGGTTTCTCTCTAGCTTGCATTACAAACGCCAAGAATGGGCATCGAGGATGGCTAAGATTGTGGATGACCATCCGCGGAGCCTCTTCGGGTAGCTACTCATCCTCCCTCGGCATTGCGTGATTCTGCTCAGGTCTTTTCTCTCTTTCACGCGATGGTTAATGGATGCATACAGGTACTATTCAAATCACGGGTCCTTTTCCATTTCACGTGGTCCAGGTCTGCTTCTAACAAAAACGTGGGTCTCTTGCTTTTTCCCCTAAATTAGCCCGGTCCAAGGCCTAATAAGGCCAGTCTAAGGCCTAATAAGAGAAATTGGCATAAATGACGTATTTTAAGTGCTTTGAAGGCTATCCAAGCTCGAAATTACTTTTTTTGCTGATGATGACTTCATAAAATGCCTAAAAATGAAAAAAAAAAGCAAACTTAGGTGATTTTAAGAATAAAATTACATAAAATACTCATAAAATAGACAATTCACATCAAGCAATTATGTATAAAATAAGATACATCACATGCTATTTATGTTTTGGAGTTTGCTGAGAGGTAAGCCATTATTCTATGTTAGTGTGAATAAATTTAGGGATACCACATTATCTCTTATTTTTAATGATAGATTATCCTATCTGATGCTGAATGTTGCTTGTATAAGATTACTTTAATGTGGTTTGTGTTCTTTGGATTAATAGCATTTGGCATAATGTGATAAATCTGTGGTTTTAAATTTTGGCTTATAATGCATGGTATATTGTATTGTGGTTCATTATAGTATTTGATAAATCTATGGTTCTTTTTTTTTTTTTTTATAGTATGAACAAACTGATCAATTTACAGGAAAAAAGTAGATGAAGATCTTAGAAATGTATAAAGGAAAAAAATGTGTTGTTGAAATTGAAAATGATGGGTCATGGAATCACTGTATCAGATTCAATCCTATGAAAGTGGTTTTTTGTATATGGATCCTACCTTTTGTTGTCCTAGAGAAAGTGTGGGGTGGATTGGAGTTCTTCATGAACTTAATGAACAATGTAAGTGAAAGGAAAAATAAGGCAATATAAGCTTAAAAAGTAAAGAAACATTGACAATTTTGGATTGTTCTATGGGTCTTAGTGGCGGAAGAATCTTCTAAATCATGAAGGAGTAGATCTCTTATCTTTATCCTAGGTTTTAGAAATTCTTCATATAATGTATTATTATATTACTTTTAATGAATAATGATAAGTTTGAGCTAAATTAAATATAATATTTTATCACTTTAGTACTAAAGAAATATCATTATTTCCACAGTATTTGCTTTTGTGTGTATTTGTTATATATATGTATGTATGTATGTATGTACATGCAGAGAGAAACAAGTAGTGAAAAAACAAAAGTAGTACTCTTAGCTACTTCAGTACTATTGATAAAAAAGAATCTAGTTAGCTAGGTAGCTAGATAGGGGTTATAGATACATATATGTGTAAATATTCTTGTGTTTCACACACATGTAGTATTATATATATGGTTGTCGAAAAGAGTAAGTAATTAACATTTATATTGAAGGACATGTTGTAGCCTAGGGTGTATGGATGTGTTGATGAAAGATTTGGGGTTTAACTACATAGTTAGGAGTTAGGACGTTGTAGCCATATAGCATTATAACTAGCCCCTCTCATCACATTCTCAATCTTAGTATAAAGCGCGAAACATAATTATCTTCATTTCAATATATACTACCTTTTGAAATCAAATTCAAACCCAAAAGCTAGTTTTTGGCTAATTCTTATCCTCTTCCATCTATTATTAGAGTTGTTAAAAATGTAAAAGGAAATAACTCATATCAATTAGTTTCCTTTATTTATCCAAATCCATTGGAATAAAAACGTTAATATAATTCCTTTAGACATATGTAGAACAAGAACTTATATAATTGGTGTCAAGATTGTGATGAGTGTAACACCTCTAGTAACACACCCTTACCCATGATTCCGTTATAACTAATTAGAAGATATGAAGTGTAGTTATATAATAATGGTATGTTATCGTTATCCTTACCTGAGTAATTTTAAACTTTTTACAATTTGATTTGGTTGAGTGCATCTTAGGTTGGGTCTCTACTCTTGGGTTTCACTCACTCTTGCAGCGGAACAAAATATATAAAATATGCCTAAATTAACTATACATAAACATGCATTCTTAGTTAAATATAGTTAAATAACTATTGGGCGTGGAGGTAACTGTAACACCCCATATTCTCTTGGTTACTCTAAATTAATGTCTCCTTAATTAATTGGATGAGTTGCTATAAAGTATGATGAATTTGCTTGTGTGATTTAATATTTAGAATAACTGTGCTAGAGGATAACACTTTCATTCCTTGTGGCAACCAAATTATAATGTGAGTAAGGATAAAAAAACACTACAAATAATTGAGGTTCTTAAATAAATTTTAAGGTGCTTGATTCGATTTTTCTTTCCTGTCCTAGCCGAATTGCCAAGGGAAAAGAGTGAGTGAAATAAAATACACATAAGTGAATTGGACTTTGGTTAATTGATAAGTAAAATAAACCAATGGAAATTAGGAGGGAGGATGCGAATTTTAATATGTAACCACATGGCTAGGACAATTGGGAAAGGAAAGAAGGGATGTAACATTTAAATATAGCTATATATATATTGAGTAAGGCGGCAATGGAAAAGAGGGAAGGAAGAGACGTATGCTATTAGCTTTCATTTCCTTTCCTTGTGCTATCTTCAAGGTAACTGAGTGATGAGCTTATATAGGCATGCGACTCTCTTTTAACCATGAAAAAATTGGGAGACCATTAGATATAATTAGGCATTCGATGAAGGAAAATAAGGTGAGAGAATCTGAATATTTAATCAAACCAAATAGGAATTAGATATGAAAATTGTCATGCCAAACCGTGCAGCTTGTGTTAACTCTTTCTTCTTTCCTTTTGGCACCACCGAGTAAAGAGTTTGCATTGGAATTGAATTATGATGCCAAAACATGAAGTTGCGTGAGCCGTACCCTTGCTTGTAGGTATAAAGATGGTGTGACTTCCTTTCCTTCCTCCCTTCAACGTGACCAAGTGGAATTACAAAAAGTGGAAGAAATGTGAAGTGTACTAAAAAGTACACGTGCAACCATGATTAAATAAGAATAATAAAAGATGAGAAGAAAGTGTGACTTCCCTCTTTTCCATTAACGTGCCCGAGTGGATAACTTAAGATTGTAAGGAAATGAAAATTGTACTTAAAAGTACACTTATGGCAATTAAACAACAATAATCAAGGATGGAAAAAGGGAACATGCCACCTTAGCTAAAATAGAAAAGTTAAATTGAAATGAGAGGGGAAATTTCATATAGATATGGTAAGAGAGAGGGAGAGCAGTATGAATGTTGAATAAGATACAAAATTTCAAGGAAAATAAGCTGCACTTGACTACACATGAGGCCATGAAATGATGAGAGTAAAGGTAACGTCCCATTTTGGCCAAATAAAAAATGTAACAGAGAGAGAGAAAAGTGAAAAGAGAAAGAGCAGCTCATATTTGAGAAAATACACACACACAGAAGTGTATCCAAAAAGGAGAGAGAGTAGCATGAGTGTGAAACAAAAATACAAAGGCTTTGGTGAGGGGAGGAAGACCCAAGGGGATCGAAAAAAAGAGGAAGCAAGGAGTAAGGGAAAGTTTAAAGGAAGGGCCAAGATAATCTCATCTTAGATCATCCTTGAGGTAGGTTACCAATTCTTTTAATTTTATTACATGGTTTTATATATATTCACCATGTTTTTTTTTTCCAAGCTTTCATGGAACATTAATTTCTTCTCTACATTCTTGATGATAGGAATGTCATGTTGGCTATGCTTGCATGGTGAATTTGATGTGTTGTTGACGTGCTAAAAAGGGATAGGGTTACCCTTATGAAAGAACTATGGTTAGATAAAGGTTTAACATGTGTCATGGAAAACTCTAACATAAAATAGTGCTGAACTTTTGTATGCTTGCATGGATAGTATATGAATTAATTCATAGATATCAAAGATGAAGGTTGCTAGCTAGAATTCTCTTTAAAATTATAACATTACACTTGTGGGCTTGCCCAATCTGAAAATGGCTTTTGTAAGGTATGAAATGGTTTGATGAAAATTGTGTAAGAGCAACTACCATTCGGTTTTGACTACTAGAAGGGAAGAAAATATGGTTGATTAAGGTATAGTTAACTAGTTCACCTTTTACACATAATAAGACCCCACATTATTACTAAAATGCAAAAATGGAGAAAAGTGTGAGTCTTAAAATTTAGTGTGTAGCATGAACCAATAAAGCAAGGGGAATAAATTATAAATGGCAATGGCTACACCAATTAAATGTGGAAGAAAGTATCCTAGAATTTAATGTACAATCTCATTAAGTGTAAAGTATAGAAAGGTGGGGAAAATTTGACAATGTGGCATGAAAAACCTTAAGGATTATTAACTTATCCTTATAGCCGAACACTATTCCCCATTTTAGCCCTAGTAGCCGAATGCATATGCAAATGATAATGCCTTATAATATGTCTTATAATGGCTAAAGTCAAGGGAAAATGAGAAAGTTAGAGTTAAAGGAAAGGGATTGTAATTTATTCCAATTTATGACATTAATGTTCTTATGTTGAAAAATTTAAGAGAGTATGGATGGCTAAGTTAAGACTACATACCAATGGACAATCGCAACATAATTAATTTACTAAGGTGGCCAAGTGTCCACATAGTGCCCAAGTGTGCACAATGATTTATCAAGGTGGCCAAGTGTCCATATAGTGCCCAAGTGTGTACAATTAATTTACCTAGGGTAGCCAAGTGTCCACAAAGTACCCAAGTGTGCACAATTAATTTATCCAGGGTGCCCAAGTGTCCACAAAGTGCCCAAGTGTGCACAATTAATTCATCAAGGTGCCCAAGTGTCCACATAGTACCCAAGTGTGAACAATTAATTTATCGAGGTGGCCAAGTGTCCACACAGTGCCCAAGTGTGTATAATCAATTTACAAAGGTGGCCAAGTGTCCACAATTTAAGGCAAGGTAAGTTTAAGAATGAAATACATAAATGATTATTGTCCATTTTAGTTTTAACATGTATGATTCCATGAAAAGATGCTTTACTTGAAAGAGAATATCTACTTTTATCACATTGACATTTCTAATAATCATGCAATGCTTGCCAATTTGTATTCATGAATAAGGCTATATTTTCAAATACTGAGAAGGTAGATGAAAATGTTTTGGTTCTTGGACCCTGGTACATATTAGTAGATTTTTAATGATGAATTGTTAAGCTACTGGAAAACTTGTTTTCTCATTTATATGCTAATATGTATCAGATGCGGAGATTTAGCATTATCGGGGTAGATGGAAGTCCTTGTACCGAGAGTATTTTTGTAGTCCTTTGTTTGGAGTCCTAATTCTATTTAATGTTTTGGATTAGAGTTAGGACATTATTTTGGGCTGTAGATAGTATAGAAAAGGGGGCAATTACTGGGGAAAGGATATGTGAAGGATCGGTTCATCCCTATTATTTTAAAGCGAGTTTGAGTGACAGGCTTGTTGTCTCCTGACTCCCTATGGACGGGTACTTCATATATCCTGTACATGTTTACAAAGGATGTAACAGACATTTATTAGAATGTTATTGTATGTAATATAAAAGTTTTAAATTCTGCTGTGATGTATGATATTTTATTTTTGCTGTACATATGAGATTTGATCTGAACAAAAGAACCCGAACCTTATCCACTTTACTAAAACTTAATGGTATAAATGCTCAGACGTTGTAAATGAAAGGATAAGAATAATGCACCGAACTTATCTATTTACATTGGAGGAAATGTAATACTGGATAAGGGCATTACAATAACAATCCTGCCACTTATGACCCCATCAACTAGTATAAACGTTAGTTCATATACATCCAAGTTAAGATAGGCTATACAAGAGATATTCTATACTGGCCTTTCCAAAAATCATGAAGACTAGTACAATGATAGCATGTTCCTATACTATCTCAAAATAAATTAATCAATTTCATGTACCCCTTAGTGGGTACTGCTTCCCAGGTTACCTCCTCTTCAACTATGGGACCTACACATCTGATACATGCCAGCAGTAAGGTGAGAAATGAATCTCAGTAGCAATGCAACCTGTTTCAAAATCCATTGACATGTATTACCGTGCTTACACAAAAAAACTCTATATTCTTTCTCATCATAGAATATAGTAATTACTATTGGGATGCAGTGCATGTAGCATTTAATCATGTTATGTACACATACATATGCATGTACATTTAAAATATATCAACTTTAAAATAGGGGAAGTGCGTTAATCATCATTCTCATCATAAAGCAATTTCCTAGGGTAATAAATGTGCTCCTTTTCTTTTACTTTTGAGCAGGAGAAAACAATCACATCATATAAGCTATTGGGAGTGCCGCCTAGCAACAACTCCATGTACCACTACATACATGAATGAGCTATCTTGGTGACTACTGCGCCACTACAGTAAACCTTTGAACATATCCTATCCTCTCTACTTTAGCTGATCATGAGCCTATGGAGTCACCACCATTACCTCTGAGGTGGATCATCCTCCCGGTACGCTATTCTTCAACATATACGCTAGGGTGATTCGACTTATGCCCATGGTTATGCTTTAACCTTAATTATGTGTCTCTTAATGGCCCTTGAAAGATACACTAACTTAGGGTTCACAACCATCATGGCATTTTCGAATTCATCTATATTCAAGTGGATGTTTAACCACCCAACTTGTGGTACAATCATGCAATGCCCAATGGTCGTCCCATACTGACAATCAGTCACTTGATCATAAGCCTGTCTACCACTAATGCATATGCCTAGAATACTTCACTATTCCATTTTTGATGTCTTTTCGCTCCCTTTTGTATCACTATCACAAAGACCATTCTCATCCAAGTGAAAAGTGACCTTATCCTTTGCACATTACCTAAAAACATGCAGTTTCCTGTCCTACCTATGTTGTGAGCCTTAAATCAAATCATTGTGAAGGATTTCTAAGCTCAATTGCCATTAAAAATCATGTTTCGCAAGTTGGAGGGTTGCTAGTTGACTACTGGAAGGCTAGCAGTTGGCTGGTGACTCTCTGGAATGTAACGCCTTTATCTAGTATTATAATCCCTCTGATGTAAATAGATAAGTTTGGTACATTATTCTTATCCTTTTATTATTAAGTCTGAGCAGTTATACTGTTAAGTCTCATTTAAGTAGATTAGGTTTGAGATCTTTTTCTCAGATTAAATCTCGTATGCACAACAGAATTAAAAGGCTACACAGCGAAAATTTAAAACTTTTATATTACAACTGATAAATGTCCAATAATAAATGTTCATTACATCCTTCAGAGAATATATTCTGGGATATATAAAGTACCCGTCCATAAGGAGTCAGGAGACAATAATCCTGCCACTCAAACTCCTTTTACAAATACGAGACGAGTAGTTCCTTCACATATCCCTTCCCCAGTAATTTCCCGTTCCCCTTTCATATACACGAGCAAAATGATAGTCCTAGTTCTAATCCAACATACATCTAGAATCAGGACCCAAAAATAAGAGGTTACAAAAAAATTACTTTTGACCAAAAAGAACTTCTATCTTCCCCAGCACTGTTAAGCGTCCGCATCTAATACATATTAGCATATAAATGAGAAACACAAGTTTTCCAGTAGCTTAACAATTTAGAGTTTAAAAAATCAACTAATATGTATTAGGATGCAAGCACCAAAATGTTTACTTCTACATTCTTGATATTTAAAAACATAGCATTATTCATAAATACAAATTGGAAAGCATTTTATAATTATTGGAAATGTCAATGTGGTAAAATAATATTCTTTTCCAGTAAAACATCTTTGTATGCTATTAACATGTTATCACAAAATGAAAAAAAATCATTTGTGTTTATCATTCTTAAAACTTACCTTTATACATTAGTTGTGCATATTTGGGCACTATGTGGACACTTGGCCACCTTTATAAAATAATTGTGCACATTTGGGCACTATGTGGACACTTGGCCACTTTTATAAAATTTCTTGTGCACACTTGGGCACTTTGTGGACACTTGCCACCGTTATAAAACCATTGTGCACACTTGGGCACTATGTGGACACTTAGCCACCTTTGTAAAATCATTGTGCACACTTGGGCACTATGTGGACACTTGGCCACCTTTATAAAATCATTGTGCACACTTGGGCACTATGTGGACACTTAGCCACCTTTATAAAATCATGATGCACACTTGGGCACTTGTGGACACTTGGCCACCTTTATAACTACGTAAAACTTTTTATCCCTTTTAAAACTCTTTCTCATATTTTTTTTATGACAATATTACCTAACTCAATTTAATTCTCCCTTTTTGAAAGATAATAATGCTATAAATCTCTTATAAAATTTTAATAAATTTCAAGGAAGAAATTCATGGTTTTGGCATAAGGAAAATTCAAGAAAATTAAATATTTTTACAATTTAAATTTCCTTTTCTATACTTTAAATAATACCATTAAAATGGTATGATCCCTTTTTTTCCATAATCAACTCATTTTCCCTCATCTAAATATTACACAAGAGTATGCTAGATGAACACTTTCTATTATTTCACCAACCTTATCTTATTTAGTTTCTAATATATCCATAAGACACAATTAAACATTCATTCTTCCAAAAATTTCTTCAATGTGCAAATAGACATATTTTCCCTTTCCCTCGGAATATTTGAACATCACTTGATTTTGCATGGCTAAGGTAAAATTTCACACTATCAATGTAACAAAAGTATTTCCATCACTTTTATTATTCTAGCCTTGTCTAAAGCCTTACTTGGCATAGAAAATTCCCAATGAATTTTCTTTCCTTTCTTTCATGGCCAATTTTTAACACCAATTACAAACTACAAATTTAACATCAATTTCATATGAACTTGCCTCTTCCATTTGGCCATAAAGGGAAGTTCATGGAGAAAAATGGTTTTCAAAATCATACTTCCATTTCTATCGTATTCAACCATAGCTCATCATGCAACTATCATTAACTAACCATAATTCTTCCATAAACAACAATATTCATTTCATCCCATCAACCAACATCCCAATCCATCATACATGCTTAGCCAACACAACATTCATTTCATCAAGAATGTAGGGAAAACAATAATGTTCCATGGAAGTTGTAAAAGCATGGTGATGGCATATACTAAAACATGGAACATAAATTAAGAAATTGTTAACCTACCTCAAGGATGACTAGGATGGAATGATCTTGGCCCTTCTTTTGAACCCCCTCTTACACCTTGCTTCCTTTTTTCTTTGGCTAGATCTCTCTCTCCTTACCTTGACCAAATGCGTAGATGTGTATGTTCTAAAGTGTGAGATGCTCTCTCTTTTCTTTATTTTCTTAGATAGTGGGCATCACGTGTAGTTTAGGTGTTTTCTTCATGTATGAAATGCTCTTTCTCTCTCTCTTTCTCCTCTCCCTTCCTCCTATGCATGTGTGCATGCATGTATATCCAAATACTAATCAAAATTCCATTCCCTCATGTATTCGGTCAATGGGGTGCTAGTTCCCCTCTTTACTCTTTGTTATTCTTATTATCCATGAGTCCCACGTGTGGTTTTTAGTGTACACTTCCTTTCTTATCAACTTGGGGTTACTTCTTCCCAAATTCACGCTGCACTTTCTTCTCCCTCTCTTCTTTTTTTTTTTTGTTTATTGCTAATGTTCATTGCTTATGCCACATATGTACGTTCAAGTACAATTTCCTTTTCTTGCAAGTTTATCTTATCCCCTCTTGTCATGCCATCCCTCATGGGCTGCTTTTTCCTTTCCTCTTCTTAATTTTATTTTCATCTTTTGCTATACTTATTTAAGCATGATGCACGTGTACCTAACTAAGAAAAATTTCTACACCCTTTCTTCTTTGGCTATTCGGTCACACTAATGGGAAGGAAGAAGGGAGAAAATCACGCTGTACTTCCCTCTTCTTGTCCTTAATTAAAATTATTTCCTAGACACCTTGCACTTTCATGTACAATTATCCTTGCTTGTATGTATAGTTCATCCCATTCATTCACTCCATCTCTCACCTATATTTTCTACTTGGTCACACTAAGGAAGAGAACTCACGCTAGCCCCCCTCTCACTTTCATTTTTCTATTCAGCCAAAGAGGAATGTTGGCTTCATTCTTGTTATTATTATTATATCATGGCTGCATGTGTACCTTAAAGTACACTTTACCTTTCCTTGCACCCTTGGGTTAACCCCTTAGACACGTTAAAGGAGGGAAGGAAGGGAGTCACATTTCATCTTACATGGTTTTTTTTCAATCATGGCTACATCCTTTTCCTTGTTCATTTAGTCACGTAAGGAGGGAAGAGAAGGAGATCATGAGTTACTCCTCCTACACACCATATCTATAACTCTTTTCGCTTGCTTTGGGTTATCACCCAATTGGAATTTTTTTTAATTATAACTTGTGAGGCTTCCTTGCTGCATACACAATCATATTTTTAACTCCTCCCTTGTACCTAAATCACTCCCCTCACGTAAGACCCATGCATGCAAAGCACACTTATGCATACTTAACTCTCTCACTTGGTGGCGCTAAGAGAGGGGGAGAAAGGACACACGCCACTCAATAATGCAACATTGTATTTTGTGTATTTATATTTTGAATTCTGCACTTTGTTCCCCCCTTATTCCCACACCTATATTGATTTGGTTGCCCCCTTTTTGCACCCCACTACCAATTATACATGGTCACTATGTATATATTAAATTGCTATACACTCCTTACATTTCCAAAGGTCCCTAACCGTGTGATTATACATATTTTTCATTGTTACACTTCCTCCCTTTCCTAATTGCACGTTTAAGTGTATAGGTATTTTTAGTTGCCTTTTCCTCTTAGAAATTAAGCTAGGTGAAAGGAAGAATGGGAATTCTTATGCAATATTATCCTTTAGCGCACACATATTTTTTTTCAATCCATTAAATTATGCAAGCAATTCACCCCACTTTATGGTAACTCATTTAATTAATTATGAGACATTTATTTTGTAACTAATCAAAGAATATGGGGTGTTACATGGAATCCTCGATTAATAAGACAGTATAGGCTGGCAGTCGACTGGTTACTCTTTGAAATACGTTTTGGGCAAAATGAAGAACACGACAGTTGACTGCGAAGACTGCTAAGAAGAAAACTCAGACTCGACAGTCGACTGGTGAAGCTACTAGTCGACTGCTGAGTCTGAGTATGCTTTTTTGGGTTTACCAAGAACATGACAGTCAACCGCGGTATGCTAGCAGTCGATTGTTATGCTCCGCACCAGTTCAGAAAGTGGTATTTTCAAGATTTCCTAGACCATATTCCAATCTATATCAAGTTTAGAACTTCTGAGCTTAGTTTCTATGCCAAAAACTTCACTTTTTCTTTTAACATTTCTCATCATAATGCTCAAACACTATGAAGCCAAGGAAAACTAGCCTATATCTCTAGATGAACAAAACCCAGCCCTTCCAATCATTTGCAAACACATATGAGCATAACATTTCAACAAAATAGTATCCAATAGCAATAGAAAAGAATATAGAATGTTGGTTGAAACCCAAAGTCAGTTTAAACATTCAGAAATTGATATTTTCCAGCAATATTAAACTTTTTAGAAAAGAGAGGGGTTTAGGATGGATTGCTACCTTGATTCCTTGCAAAATGTGTGTGTAAGATGTAACATCTGCCCTTTTCATATTCAAGAGATGTTTGTTTATTTTAATGAATTGAATTTTTGTGTTTTTTGCATTATGCTACATATAGATGCATTAGAATGAGAGTTTTAGGTGAAGAGAAAGAATAGGGACCAAATTGAAAGGAAAAAGGTGAAGTGAGGATGGATGTGAGAATTTTTGAAACTTCAAGGCAATAGGCTATAATTTTAGCCAAAAGATTTACTGTAGTAACAAAATTTTGAAAACTTCCCGCAAGTGAGCTAGAGACAAAATGGTAATTTAACATATAGTTAGAAGAATTATTATTTTAGGCCAGATATTTTGGAATCAAGAGCATAATTGCAAAGGGTCGGATTACCTATAAATAGGCCAACCCTTTAGACCCTTCATTATGCTTCCTAAAAGCCTAAACTCTAGAGAGAGAGGATAAGCTAGAGAGAGAAGGAGAAGGAATTGTGAGCAAACAACACTGTTACTTGGATTTAAGCATCCCAGGAGGTAGGAAATCACTCCAGAACACTTCCCAATCATCAAAACCGATTAGAAATTAGCAAAAAGGTAGTATAATAACCAATCCCTTTATTTTAGAGTTTACTGTTCACATGACTGAAATTTGCAAAATTGAACTTGTTTGAAAGAAAAAGTGATGAAAAACTACATTCTTATTGTTTTTAATTACTATTGGATATTTTTAACCAATTAAAGATACTTGTGCATGCTTAAAATTGCTTCTGAAAAATGGGTTTTTCAGCTTGAACAAAAATGAGTTTTAATCTTAGATTTGGACAAGATTATATGATGTTTTGGGTTATTTTCTTATATTAAATGTTGCTGAGAAGTTTATCTTGAGTTTATAAATTTCAAAATGGGTTTAAAAATAAGTTTTTGGATTGAAAATATGGGTCAATGGCAAGTCATAAAACAGAGCAAGACGCAACAGTCAACTGCCACGGTGCAGCAGTCGACTGTCGTGCTTTTAAGATGCCTAGAAACGTATACAGAATGCTAGCAGTCGATTGCTGGGCACTTGGAAGTCGATTGTCGTGTTCTTTCTTTTTCTAGAAATGCCCATGAACAGAGCAACTGACTGCCCTGATCCTGTAGTTGACTGTCAGGCCCAAAAATAAGCTAGCGTCCGAATGCCAGGCACCTAGCAGTCGACTGATAGCTCTTTGTTTGGATTTTTGAAGATTTGACAGAATGCAACTAGTTGACTTATAGTGTGATACCAGTCGACTGCCACCTTTTGTAAGGGAAAAATGAACTTAATTACATGTTTGAATGATATCTAGCCTAAAAACTTAATCCAAACTAGAGATTAAACTTAAATTATAAGCAAGGTAACATATACTTTGAATGTAAATGAGAAAGAACATGAAAGTGACGAAATTTAAAAGGAAAGAGCAAGAATGTATAAGAGAAATGAGAATTGTATTCTTAATATATGTATCTGTGGTAGATAGGTTTTCATCTAAATGACTGATTGTTGGTATGGGACAGTGATTGGACATTCCATGAGTATTGTGATAGTTGTGAATTATAAGTTAGTGACTTAATGGCCAATGTAAATAAAAAGTCACCTTAGAATTTGCAAAACTATAGTATGCATCGATTCACCCATATATATATGTTTATGAATAGCATTTTGAGGACCCCAGTATGTACTTAATGTGCAGAACCGAAATGTAAGGACTCTATTATACTTGGATCCATTGGAGGATGCTCCAGAATGTACACAAATATGATATGCAGTTGAGGACTGCTAATGGACATAGTTGTCAGAGTACATATTCAAAAGTATAGAGTGGTGTATAGGATGACCCTCCAGATTTCTCTTATATTATGCAATTATATGATGATGATTATGATGATATTTGGCAGAGACCAATGAGAAGTGCTCTTATTTCCTTATTGCTCTTTATTTTATAATGAAAGTTATATGAATAATGTTATGTTACCTGTATGTTCTGATCAATTTATGAAATATATAATATGCGTTGAGCATATAGAGAAAGCAATGCATGCAAGTACAAATGTTAAATGAAATGTTATACAAGATAACCCAATAGATGTAATGCCTTTATCTAGTATTACCATTAATTCTAATATAAAAAGATAGGTTCGGTACATTATCTTTATCCTTTATTTAATTAATGTCTGAGCAGTTATACCATTAAAATTATATTAAGAAGATTAGGTTTGAGATCTTTTGCTCAGATTAAAAACTTATATGCACAGCGAAATAATAGAATTCTATACTACACAGCGGAAGATTAAACTTTCATAGAATTCAAATAATAAGAGTCTAATAATGTCCATTACATTACAGTAAACATATATCAAGATATATGACGTACCCGTTCCTAGAAAGTCAGGAGACAACAATCCTGTCACTCAGACCCCTTTTCAAATTTCCAAGGTGGACCGGTCCTTCATATATCCCTTCCCTGGTTCTTTCCCAATTACATCTCAGGTCTACTGCCAAAAGGATAATCCTAGCTCTAAATGAAGTACGTCTAGACTAAGTCCCAAAAATAGGGGTTACAAAATTTCTTAAACCCAAAAGAACTTGACCTCCCAACCTGCTACACGTCCCATCTGATACATATTAGCATATAATGAGAAACACAAGTTTCCTAGTAGCTTAACAATTTGGATGTTTAAAAATAACTAATATATATCAAGGTGCAAGCACCAAAACGTTTAATTCTACATTCTTGAAAATAAAATAAAACATAGCATAATTCATAAATAAATTTGGCAAGCAATATATGATCAATTTAAATGTCAATGTGATAATATTCTTTTCAAATGAAATGTCTTTGCATTCTATTAAACACATTATCATAAAATTAGCAAAACCATTTTAGCTTATCATTCTTAAAATTTACTTTTATATAATATTTGTGCACACTTGGCCACTATGTGTACACTTGGCCACTTTTATAAAAATCTCTTATGCACACTTGGGCACTTGTGGGCACTTGGCCACCTTTATAAAAATCTCTTGTGCACACTTGGCAACTTGTGGACACTTGGCCACCTTCCTAGGGTCATTGTGCACACTTGGGTACTACGTGGACACTTGGCCACCTTCCTAGGGTCATTGTGCACACTTGGGCACTACGTGGACACTTGGTCACCTCCTAGGGTCATTGTGCACACTTGGGCACTATGTGGACAGTTGGCCACCTTCCTAGGGTCATTGTGCACACTAGGGCACTATGTCGACACTTGGCCGCCTACTAGGGTCTTTGTGCACACTTGGGCACTATGTGGACACTTGACCACCTTTATAAAAATCTGTTTAACCATTCTCAAGGGAAATTTTCCTTTTATTGAAAAATAATACTAGTGTACATCTCTTTAAAATTCTAAATAATTTAAGAATAAATGGCCCTTTCTTGGAGATTAATATTAATGTACACTTCTCATAAAATTCTATTAATTTCATGAATGATTTCTCCTTTCTTTGGAAATTACTATAAATGTACATTTCTTGTGAAGATACTAATATTTTCGAGAATACTTTCTTTTTTCTTTGAATTTAACTCTAATGTACAATTTTTATAAAAATTCTAGTATTTTCAAGAATAATTTCTCCTTTCTTGGAAATTAATTCCAATGTACATTTCTTACAAAAACTTCAATATTTTCTAGGATAATTTCTCCTCTCTCGAAAATTAATTTTTCTTATATAATTTTATCAATTTCAAGAATAATTTCCTTCCTTGAAAAATAATAATAATATCCTTTCTTATAAAATTATACTAATTCAAAAAAAATTTCCTTCTTCCAATAATAAATTCCCATATATTGTTTTGAAAATATATATTGGTGCATAGCTTATAGATTCCGAGAAAAATTTCATGGACTCGGCCTAGGGAGTTTTATTCACTTGGCAATTCCATTTCCTTTCTTGTTGTTCTTCACTTAATACACTTAAAAGGTAGGGTTCTTTCTTTGTGGTCACCATGAAGTTAACACCATTCAACCCCAATCCTTTTTCTAACAACATATTCTTTGTTGTTCTTTACTTAATACAATTAAAAGGTAGAGTTCTCTCTTTGTGGTCATCATGATGCTAACACCATTCAACTCTAATCATTTTGCAAAAAACATATTCATGCTATCTCACCCATGAACATTTCAATAAACTACACATGCTAGCCAACCTACATACATTTAGGTCAAGAATGTAGAGACAACTTAAGTCTCATGAAAAGCTTGAATATAAACATTAGATTGCATAACCAGAACATGGAAAAAAAGTTTAAATTGTTAACCTACCTTGCTTCCTTTCTCTTTGACTAACTCTCCCTCTTCTTCTTGATATATTTCCAGGCCCTTTTTCAGGACCAATTGCATGGCATGCTCTTGGCCAAGTGGAGAGATCGAAAGTTTCGGGAGGTTGTTCTAACATTCGATCCTTCTACGCATTAAGAGATGTTTGTTGCATTAGGCTACATATAGTTGCATTAAGAAAAGAGTTTTAAGAGAAAAGAAAGAATAAGGACTAAATTGAATATGAAAATGATATAGTGGGAAATGGTATGAATATCTAAAACTTCAGGGCAATAGGCCGTGATTTTAGCAAAATGGTTTACTGCAGCAACAGGATTCTGAAAATTTCCCGCTAGGCAGTTAAGGATGAAATGGTCATTTAACATAAAGTTAGAAGAATTACCAATTTAGGCTGAATGGTTAGGAATTAGGAGTAGAATTGCAAAGAGTCAGATCACCTATAAATAGTTGAAGCCTCCAAAGCTCTTCATTTGTATCCTGAAGTCTAAACTTTAGAGAGAGAGAGAATGAGCTAGAGAGAGAAAGAGTGGAAATTGTGAAGGAAGTAAGCTGTTAGACAGATTTAAGCCTTTATGGAGTTAAGAAAACTTACTAGAAAATTTATCAACCATCAAATACCGATTAGAAATCAGCAAAAAGGTAGAAAATCACCAATCTCCCTCATTTTTTAAATTTATTATGTATGGTTGGTAAATTCTGAGTTTTCATAGTTTTGAACTTTAGGGAGATTAAAACCTATATTCTTAGTGTTTTTGATTGCTATTGGATGTTTTAAAATGCTTGAATATACTTGTGAATGCATAAATGAAAATTTGAGAAATGGGTTTTTCTAGTTTTTGAAAAAGAGTTTAAATCCAAGATTTAAGCATGGATAGTCGATGGTTTGGGTTGTTTTCTTGTGGTAAATGAAGCTCTTATGCTGTTATTGAGTTTTAAATCATCAAAACTATTTTAAAAACATGTTTTTGGTACCAAAATCTGGGTCAACAGACTTTCAAAAAATAGAGCATAACATAGCAGTTGACTTGTAGGCCCTACCAGTCGACTGTCGTGCTCCTGAGTTTTCCAGAATCGTATCCATAATGCTAGTAGTTGACTGCTAGGGGCTGGAAGTCGACTACCGTGTTCTTATTTTACAGAAATTAGCTAAGAATAGAGCAGTCAACTATCGGGATCCTAGAAGTCGACTGATTGCTCACTGTTTGAAACATTTTTGGGGCAGCAAGCTAGAAGTCGACTTCCAGGAGGCTAGAAGTCGACTTCCAGGAGGTTGGAAGTCGACTTGTAGCTCTCTGTTTTGGAAAATTTGACTCAATAACCTATTTTTATCCATAATTAGCCCAATAATTCGCTCAAACGTAGGATTTAATCTTGAATTGTAATGGGTAACATGAGAAAGGATAAGATTTGAGAAATTATGAGAAAGAGAAGAAAAATAAGAGATTTTGATTGAGCATAAACCATAAATGAGAATATTGCAAATGGTTATTCCACGAGAAGGGATGCAATTGGTTATACTGCTAGAATAGCTACAACTAGCTTTAATCCAGGAAAAGTTTTACAGACGGTTGACCTGAGAATAAATGTTGATGGTTAACCTGAGAATAAATGCTGACGGTGAAAACCACGAGAATGATTGTAAGTGGCTTATGACCACAAGGGAATCTCATTTATGAATAGAAATTTTAAAGAATTATTGAGTGATGCTTTTGACTATGGCCATATCAAATTGCATGATTTATGTGCTTATGCTCTATATACTGAAATGAAAATGTGAGTTGTTACCATTACAATATAAGAATGCATCCTGTGTGATGAATATTTGTTGAAGTGTATTTGTAATCATAAGTATATGCACGAGATAGTTATTTAATACATTTACATTATTCTAATAGCATAATATTTCAAACTATCATGAAAAAGAATGTAGTGAATTTTCGTATTCATACGGTGGTACAAACAGTTATTTTTAAACACAGGTGATTATTGCTACTGAGAAATCATTCTCATTAAAGATTATTTGTATCAGATGCCTAGGTACCAAGTGCTGATGGAGATAGAGATAGAAGTAGTGAAGCCTATCTGTATTTAAATTACCACTTTCCCCCCTGATTGTGTACATAACTAGGAGTTTATAGTAGTTAGACATGCCTACTTCCCTGAATCCTGATTAGTATTTTAAAAGGATCAAGAGGATAATTTTGGGCTAAGTAAGGAGGGCATATATGTATTAAGATATGTGAGATGGAGAGTTTTACTTAAAACAGGGTATGGGTGGCAGGCTTGTTGTCTCCTTACCCTGCTCAGGCTCGCATATCTATAGATATATGTCTACACACACTAGAGTTATGTATGTATAAATATTATGTACAGTTGAATGTGAATGTGAATATCTCTATATCTATCTATTTCATTTAAATTACTTTATTTATTTTCACTACGTAACGTGTGAGAACCCGAGTGTAGGAACCCAAACTAGTGGCACTCAACTATTTAACTTAGAGTTAAAAATATACTCGGGTAGAGGTAGTAGTAACTCACCAATCCTATATTATATTACCTTATATTATTTAATCATATGAAAGAGATATAGGGTGGGGGGTGTTACAGTTGTTCTCATGATTAGTTTCCTAATAAAATAATTCAAATCTTATCTGAGTTCCTTTCAATTCTTACTTTCCTACAATTAAATGCCTAATTTCCACTTTGGTCTAATCATTAAGGCACATTCAGAAACAAAATCTACATGAAAACATCAAATTGGGGTATTTTAAATTGTACCGGACGTTTCAGAAGGTTGAAAATCAATTTCTGCTTCTTTTTAGCTACTCTGTCCGCCGTGCGTAAAACTTTGGGGCTAGAAAACGCCATCCAAACGGCCATGAACCACCACGCCACCACCATATTCGGACTCCTCATCTTGCGGGCTTCACAGTGGTGTGAATTTCGAGGTCAACCGCACTCCTCCGCCATGCGCCGCCTTGCCGAAGAATCTAGATATACACCAGGAGACACCGAGACCACCCCGAGACAGAATTCCACCATCCAACAACACTGGTAAGGTCTGATTCCCCAAAAACTAATGAAATTTGATTGAATTAGTTGCCGAATGCAATTAGGAAATAAATTGACCTAGGTAATAGGGTAATCAGACTTAGAATCGTAAAACGGATGACGTGACGAGCTTAAATATTTGTGTAAATGTCCAAGGAATTAAATTGGCTCGAAATCTAGGATTTCGTGAAGTTCTGAATTGATTCGGAGCAACAGGAGACTAGGTAGGATGATTTACGATTCTCGAGTTCTAAATTTGACCTAGTGAATACTTGAACGATTAGATTTAATTGCATAGATTTACGTGCTACTTTTGATGGACTAAATTGCATGCCTGTGTGATGAAAACCCCATTTGCATGTTAGATGTTTTGTTTATCGAGTTTAGATGCCCTTAGGATGGATTTACTTAGGGTAGGGTACTTGATAGCCGGTATGGGACGACCGTTAAGTATCCCGAGTACAGGGAGTTTTTAAATGATATTGTTTTTACCAGATTTAGCTCAGATCGTTAGGGATCACGCGATAAATCAGGACGACCCTAAGAAAGGTTTAAGGAGTATAAGGGGGGATAACCTAGATGGGGAAACATTGTGATTTAGGCGTAATACCCTAAAACCCTGAGGAATAGCCGACCATGAGCATGTGAGTTCGAATAGACTGTATGAGGATGAGAATTGGTGTATGTGCACATGCTAGGGGATGCCCTAGATGTTGATTCTCACCCGGTCCTTAAGTAGGTGATTGGTGTTACGGATCACACTCACAATATAGGCGTGATTCGGGTGATTGGTGTTACAAATCACACCCAATGATAAGAGAGGTAATCTCTCTAGATGACGTGCAATTAGAAGATTTTAGATTTGGTCGCAGAGGACTTGTGGCCAAGATGGATTTAGATACACTGGGCATGAGATTTAACCTGATTTCTATGATTGATTTTCAAAGAAATGGATTTTTATGATTATGAGTATTTGCCGCGATTTCCATGTGATAAATTGATTTTAAAGAAAAGGTATTTCACGGATTTTGAACTGATTTCGGGAAGTTGTTTTCGGTGCTTGCACCGCTGAGTATTCAACCAGATTTTGAACTGTATTTTGAATTGTAAATTATTCTACTGGGATTTTATATCTCACCAGGTTGTTTACTCAGATGAACAGGAACAATGACAGGGACCTAGACGTTAGCTAGTGATGCTTTGATAATAGACAGAAGAGCAGCTTAGTCTAGGCTTGAATTGCGTTGTATATATTTATACTGATGTTGTTGTATATTGGTCTTCCATAATTTATGTTTTCTGTTGGTATTGGATTGGGTGTATATCTGTAAACAGGATGACTATTGTATTTTGGGATACACTTGAAATACAGGGAAAACTCTACCGGATTTTTGGTAGGGTTTACCACTGTAAACTTGTGGATTTAAGTTAAAATCTGTATGAATGCCTGATATGATGTATATATGGATTTTAGTTTTCATTCCAGAGTAATTTATGATGAATTCCTGTATAATTAGTTTAGCTGCATGTGAATTAGGGTTGAACGAAATCTGAATGGACAACAGGAAGTCTATTTGGGTTACGCTCAACCAGTAGTGATCCCCTGACGTTCCCACATCGGGAATAACTGTTTAGAAAACCCATACGCTTCCGCTATGCAAATATAGGATTGTGTATGTTATATTAGGGGGTCGTTACACAAGGTCCAGTGGCGACACAGTGCGGCGGTTTTGGCTACCAGAGATGGCGTGCAAAAATGAGAGAGAAGAGAGAGAAAATGTGTGGAAGAGAGAGAGAGGAAAGGAAAAATGAAGGGAAATTATGGGGTTTTGGGGTTTTATGGCCTCCAGGGGCATTTTGGTTTTTTTCCACTTTGCCTAGGATATATTTCATATGCATTTTCTGATTTAGGCAAGAATATACACCCATATGAAAGGAATTCGGAAATCTTTTGAAGATTTTAAGCCTTCCAAATTATCTGCTAAATTCTTAAAGCTAGATCGAGTTTTCTATGTATGATAACATTTTTACTCCAAAAAATTCTCAAATTTTAACCGCAAGCTCAGAAAAATACGCTTAATTCAATTTCAACAAAATCTAAATTTATTTTACCCAATTTAATTTATTTTAAAAATCAAGTTATTATATTCTCCCCCCTTAAAAGAATTTTGTCCCCAAAATTCATACTTGCAAACAATTCTGGATAACGTTGCCTTATCTCGTCCTCCTTCTCCCACGTCATCTCCTGAGATGGTACATCCTGCTAAAGTAGCTTAACTAAAGGGATTACTTTATTCTTAAGTTGCTTAGTCTTAAAGTCAAGGATTTGGATAGGCGTAGATTCATAAGTCAAAATTTTCTTTAATATTATAGGTTGATTCCCCAATACATGTGCGAGATTTGGGACATATTTACATAGTTGCGAGACATGGAATACGTCATGCAAGTTTGACAGGTAGGGAGGTAAAGCAATTTGGTTGGCGACTGGACCAACTCTTTGTAGAATTTGGAATGGTCCTAAGAATCTAAGACTCAATTTCTTTGTCCTTATTTGTCTACCAATACCTGTAGTGGGTGACACTCTCAGGAATACATGCTCTCCCTCATTGAATTCTAAGGGTCTTCTTCTCTTATTTGCATAGGCTTCCTGTCTCTGTTGGGTAACCCTCATCTTTTCCTTGATCATTTTGATTTAATCAATAGTCTTTTGTACAATCTCGGGTCCCAACAGTGTACTCTCCCCCATTTCTACCCAACTTAAAGGTGATTTATAGCTTCTCCTATACAGAGCAACATATGGTGCCATACCTATGGTAGAGTGATAACTGTTATTGTAAGTAAACTCTATCAAAGGTAGGTATTTATCCCAACTTCCTTTCTGTTCTAGCACACAAGCCCTTAACATATCTTCTAAGGTTTGGATTGTTCTCTCAGATTGTCCATTGGTCTTAGGATGATAGGCGGTGCTAAACTTAAGTTGAGTTCCTAATGCTTGCTATAGAGATGGTACCCCGTGTAGTCTCATAATCTCCTTAAGGTAGACTTGGGCTAATTTCTCCATGGAATACCTATTCTTGATAGGTAGAAAGTGGGCAGACTTAGTTAATTTATCCACTATTACTCAAATGGAACCATAACCCGCTGGTGTTCTAGGTAATCCAACTATAAATTTCATAGTTATTTGATCCCATTTCTCTCTGGTATCTCCAGTAGCCTTAATAATCTTACGGATCTTTGATGATTTATCTTAACTTGCTAACAAGTAAGACAAGCATTCACATATTTTGAGATATCCTTTTGCGTACCCAACCACCAAAATTTCTTTTTAAGCCTTGATACATCTTGGAAATACCTAGATGGATAGTATAGTGGCTTCAATGAGCCTCTGCTAACACCTTCTCCTTTAGTTCCTAATGGTTTGGAATTACTATCCTTTTCTTAAACATTAGTACTCCATCAGGGCTAACCCAAAATTAGGTTGATTCAATTAAATCTCTAAGGATTCATCCTCTAATTAGGCTTGTCTTACCTGTTTCCCTTAAATCATAGCTTATCTGAAAGTCACTCATGGCTAACCTATTTGGCGATGAAATTACATTAAGACTCAATCCTTACAGTCCTCAAGTAATATCATCTCATCTATCATTAGACAAGCTACCTGCAAGGGTTTCCTACTCTGTACATCAGCTACAACATTTGTTTTTCCTACATGATATTTCAACTCAAAGTTAAAGTCTTTCAAATACTCTAGCCACATTCTCTGCCTTATATTCAACTCTCTTGGATTAAATAAATACCTAAGGCTTTTACGATCACTATAAACCTCAAATCTTGTCCCGTATAAATGGTGTCTCCAAATTTGTAAGGAAAAGACTACAACAGCTAACTCTAAGTCATAGGTGGGATAGTTTTCCTCTGCAAGCTTTAATTGCCTAGATGCATATGCCACTACCTTCCTAGCCTGCATTAACATGCATCCTAAACCTTTCTTTGATGTGTTAGTGTAACCTTCAAATGATTCTATAGGGTCTGTTATAACTAACACTGGAGTGGTAGTCAATTTCTCCTTAAGAGTTTGGAAGCTCTTCTCACATTTCTCGCTCCCTCTAAATTCTACACCCTTCCTAGTTAACCGGGTTAATGGCAAAGCGATATGAAAAAAATCCTTGCATGAACTTTCGATAATAGCCTGCCAAACCTAGAAAGCTTTTAATTTCTATAGCTGTGCTTGGCCGGTTTCAACTTAACACAGCCTCAATCTTTTTGGGATCTACTGAAATCCCTGCCGCATTCACTACATGACTTAAGAACTTGACCTCCTCTAACTAGAATTCACAATCCTCTAATTTCACACACAACTACTTCTCCTCTAATATCTGCAACACCATCCCGAGATGTTGTCCATGCTCTTCAGGAGTCCTAGAATAGATTAGAATTTCATCTATGAATACCACCACGAACTGATCCAAGTAAGGTTAGAAAATCCTATTCATGTAGTCCATAAACACCGCCGGGTATTGGTCAAGCCGAATGACATCACTAAAACTCATAGTGGCCATATCGGGTGCTTAAAGCTATCTTAGGGATATCCTCCTCCCTGACCCTAATCTGGTGGTATCCTGACCTCAGATCTATCTTGGAGAACACAGTTGCTCCTGTCTCTCTCTTTCTTTTTTTTTAATAGAACAAGAGATCCCTAAGGTGACATATTGGGTCTAATAAACCCCTTTTTTAATAGGTCCTCAATCTGGACTTCCAATTCCCTCAATTCTATGGGTGTCATCCTATAGGGTGAAATTGAGATCGATTTGGTGTCGGGCACTAGATCAATGGTGAATTCAATTTCCCTATATGGGGATAACTTCTCTATCTCTAAGGGAAACATTGTAGGAAACTACCTTACTATAGGAATGGTGCTAAGCCTCTCTTGGATCTCTCCCTAGGAACAGCTCAAAAAGATTTCATTGACTTCACTAGATTTATCACCCTTAAATGTAGGGAGCCTAGCCCTCTAAAATTTAGTCCACCAACCAATAGTCTAGTTCCTTATTGGATCATTTTCAGGCTGAGTGTTCTCACTGCTGTCTTTTCTTAGAATACACCATGATATCTTCCATAAATACTACCACAAACTAATCCATGATATTAAACACATGTTCATCAGTTAGGACTACTATAGACAATTGCCAAGATAAGCTAGTCACTGGTAACTTTAACTTTTGGGCACAATCTTTTATCAAATCCTTAGATTGGTTGCTTCTCCACCTTTGAGGGTATAAACCCTTCCACCCATATTTAGCCTCAACTTCTACTTGATATACAGCAAAGGAGACTATCTGCGGCTCAACACTACCCAGTACTTTAAACAACTCCTTCATCTTCTGTACCCGTTCTTCTGCCTTCTTTGGGTTCATAACACTAGTAAATATAGGAGGTCTGGCTCTTTGGAATTTAGTCTAACCTCTCCCGACTTGAGTTCTCGTTAGTTCAGCCCCATTCTAAGTATCTTCACTCCGATCAGTCTGGGCCTGACAGAGTGCTTCGGTTGTGACTGCAGCCTGGGCTCTCGTGGCTTCTACCGTTTATCTCATGGTTCGCATAACCTCATTCAAGGCCACTTCCATGTTTTGAGCCTGTGACCTGCTTCTTCGTGTCGGTGCCATATCGTCACTCTACAAATCAAGTATTACCGAGGTGATTAGGCTCAATAACAATTGATTAAGAAGGTAACGTATAACAGCAACAGGAGTTTCTATCTTCCCAAACCTAATACTCCATTCCTCAAGTTCAAAATAAATTACAAGCTAGTTAACCGCCTAGGTACAACCGACTAACTTGAACTAGTCCGTTCCTTGAGGAATTCTACCCCGTTCCTAACCTAGGTAGTTGTGCTCTGATACCACTTAATGTAACGCCCCTATCTAGTATTACCATTAATTCTGATATAAACAGATAGGTTCGATACATTATCTTTATCCTTTATTTAATTAATGTCTGAGCAGTTATACCATTAAAATTATATTAAGCGGATTAGGTTCGGGATCTTTTGCTCAAATTAAAAACTTACATGAACAGTGGAATAATAGAAATTCTATACTACACAGTGGAAGATTAGACTTTCATACAATTTAAATAATAAGAGTCCAATAATGTCCATTATATTACAGTCAACATATATCAGGATATATGACGTACCCTTCCCTAGGAAGTTAGGAGACAACAATCCTGTTACTCAGACCCCTTTTCAAATTTTCAAGGTGGATCGATCCTTCATATATCCCTTCCCCGATTCTTTCCCAATTACATCTCAGGTCTACTGCCAAAAGGATAATCCTAGCTCTAAATGAAGTATGTCTAGACTAAGTCCCAAAAATAGGGGTTACTAAATTTCTTAAACCTAAAAGAACTTGATCTCCTGGCCTGCTACATGTCCACATCTGATACATATTAGCATATAATGAGAAACGCAAGTTTCCCATTAGCTTAACAATTTGGATGTTTAAAAATAACTAATATGTATCAGGGTGAAAGCACCAAAACATTTAATTCTACATTCTTGAAAATAAAATAAAACATAGCATAATTCGTAAATAAAATTGGCAAGCAATGTATGATCAATTTAAATGTCAATGTGATAAATTTTTTTCAAATGAAACGTCTTTGCATGCTATTAAACACGTTATCATAAAATTAGCAAAACCATTTTAGCTTATCATTCTTAAAATTTACTTTTATATAATAGTTGTGCACACTTGGGCACTATGTGGACACTTGGCCACCTTTATAAAGATCTCTTGTGCACACTTGGGCACTTGTGGACACTTGGCCACCTTTATAAAGATCTCTTGTGCACACTTGGGCACTTGTGGACACTTGGCCACCTTCTTAGGGTCATTGTGCACACTTGGGCACTATGTGGACACTTGGCCACCTTCCTAGGGTCATTGTGTACACTCGGGCACTACGTGGACACTTGGCTACCTTTATAAAAATCTCTTTAACCATTCTCAAGGGAAATTTTCCTTTTATTGAAAAATAATACTAGTGTACATCTCTTTAAAATTCTAAATAATTTAAGAATAAATGTCCCTTTCTTGGAGATTAATATTAATGTACACTTCTCATAAAATTCTATTAATTTCATAAATGAATTCCTCTTTCTTTTGAAATTACTATAATTGTACATTTCTTGTGAAAATACTAATATTTTTGAGAATACTTTCTCTTCTCTTGGAATTTAACTCTAATGTACAATTCTTATAAAAATTCTAGTATTTTCAAGAATAATTTCTCCTTTCTTGGAAATTAATTCCAATGTACATTTCTTACAAAACTTTAATATTTTCAAGGATAATTTCTCCTCTCTCGAAAATTAATTTTTCTTATATAATTTTATCAATTTCAAGAATAATTTCCTTCCTTGAAAATAATAATAATATCCTTTCTTATAAAATTCTACTAATTCAAAAACAATTTCCTTTCTTCCAATAATAAATTCCCATATATTGTTTTGAAAATATATATTGGTGCATAGCTTATAGATTCCAAGAAAAATTTCATGGACTCACCCTAAGGAGTTTTATTCACTTGGCAATTCCATTTCCTTTCTTGTTGTTCTTTACTTAAGACACTTAAAAAGGTCGGGTTCTTTCTTTATGGTCACCATGAAGTTAACACCATTCAACCCCAATCCTTTTTCTAACAACACATTCTTTGTTGTTCTTTACTTAATACAATTAAAAGGTATAGTTCTCTCTTTGTGGTCACCATGATATTAACACCTTTCAACCCTAATCATTTTGTTAAAAACATATTCGTGCTATCTCACCCATTAACATTTCAATAAACCACACATGCTAACCAACATACATACATTTAAGTCAAGAATGTAGAGACAACTTAAGTTCCATAAAAAGCTTGAATGTAAACATTAGATTGCATAACCAGAACATGGAACAAAAGTTTAAATTGTTAACCTAACTTACTTCCTTTCTCTTTTACTAACTCTCCCTCTTCTTCTTGATACATTTCCAGTCCCTTTTTCAGCACCAATTGCATGGCATGCTCTCAGCCAAGTGGAGAGATTGAAAGTTTTGGGAGGTTGTTTGCATAACTAGTTTCTTGATAAAATAATTCAAATCTTATGTGAGTTCCTTTCAATTCTTATTTTCCTACAATTAAATGCCTAATTTCCACTTCGATCTAATCATTAAGGCACATTTAGAAAGGTTAGAAATAGAAAGGCACAGGAAAACATCAAATTGGGTATTTTAAATTGTACCAGACGTTTTGAAAGGTTGGAAATTGATTTTTGCTTCTTTTTAGCTACTCCGGCGATGGCGCATGGCAGAGTACTGCGGCAGACGGCGGTTCATGACGATAGGCGATGGCTGGGGTCGAAAAATACTCCAAAATGTAGCCTGTAACTCGAGCATGCTGGATCTGGGGTCTGTTTGGCGAAACACGGAGGTTTGACCGTGTTTTTAAGGCGAAGAAGGTGGTGATTGGACGAAGCTATTTTCCTCCATTCACGGCGCGTGGTGGCGGCGTTCCACTGGATAGAAGCTGGCTGAGGAAGCTGGTAGCTCAGGCTAACCAATGGAGGAGGCGGTGTGGTTGGACGGTGTCTGATGGTAGAGATCATGACGTAGCTTGGAATTCATGATGGAAGGAAACGTGACTGTTTCCAACTGTTGTGGTGTCCGTCAGCTGTCGAGAATGGTAGCTAGAGGTCAGCGATGTTGAGCTGCACGGGTGACAGGGTCCAGCGATGGCACAACGCGACAGTTTCGGCTGCTGGAGGTGGCACGCGAAAATGATAGAGAAGAGAGAAAAAATGTGTGAAGGAGAGAGAGAGGAAAGGAAAAATAAGGGAAAATTATAGAGTTTTGGGGTTTTATAGCCTCTTAGGGCATCTTGGTCTTTTTCCATTTTTCCCAGGATAAATTTCATATGCATTTTCTGATCTAGGCAAGAATATAGACCTATATGGAAGGAATTTGAAAATCTTTTGAAGATTTTAAGCCTTCCAAATTATCTGTTAAATTCTTGAAGCCAAATTGAGTTTTCTCTGTTAGATAACATTTTTACTCCAAAAAATTCTAAAATTTTAATTGCAAGCTTAGAAAAATACGCTCAATTCAATTTCAATAAAATATAAATTTATTTTACCCAATTTAATTTATTTTAAAAATCGGGTTATTACATTAGATGTATTGTTTTTATGAAAAAGAATGTAGAATTTTCATATGAGTTTATGGTGGTACAAACTAGCTATTTTGAAAATTGGTTATTAATGCTACTAGTATTTATTCTTATAAAAATACTAATTTGTATCAGATGCCTAGGTTCCAAATAGTGCTGGAAGTGGAGGTAGAAGTGGTGGAGATACCCTTTATAGGGTATTTTCCTTTTATTCATGAAGTGTGGGTTGTGTATATATGAGAAGTTCCTCCTACACCTTGAGGATGTAAATTTTTAGGAAAGTTTTTGGTATGTCCAATACCTGAATCCTTATGATATTTTGGAAAAAGGATCAGGAGAATAGTTTTGATGTATAGGATAAGGGCATATATGTATTAGGATATGTGAGATAAGAATCCACTAGCTATTTTTGTTAAATGGGTATGAGTGACAGGCTTGTTGTCTCCTTGCCCTAACTAACACTCTCACATATCCATCGATATATGTCTAATGAATGATATGTATAGATTGTAAATGAATGTGGATGTATATAAATATATGTATGTTTTATGTCAATTAATTTAATGTATTTTCTGCTACATAACGTGTGAGATCCTAAGCGTAGTAGCCCAGACCAATAATACTAATTATTTCATTTGATAAATATTTAAAATTTGACTCAGGTAAAGGAGGTAGTAATTCACCAATCTTATAGTACATTATTTATATTATTGGAATCACTTAAAAAGGAATTGTAGGATTAGGGGGGTTATATAAGATGTGTTTATAAGGTTCTCCCCTTGCTATAGAACTAATTTCCAGCCTCAAATCTCCCTTTTACCTTTAGAAATCTCCCTCCTTTGCCCTAACTGGCCCCTTTCTCTCTCTACTAGCCCTTCTTGTTTCTCTCTCTAGAAATGTTGAAGGTTGGGTGTAACATCTGCCTCTAATACTTTGTATTTTATCATGGCATTACTAATATTATTCTTTATGTGATGATAAGGATGGTTCATTAAACAGATAGAATAGACATTTTCATCAAGATAGAATCACTTTTGTCATAAAAGAGTGAAATTAGAAATTTGGTAAAGAAGGGCAAAATAGTAATTTACCACAAAGGAGAAAATAAATTTTATTTTCTTATCTTATGGAATTACATTTAAGGATTTTTATCATTTTCATTTAAGAGAGAAGAAGAATTGAATGTGGGGAGTGATTATGTCCACTTTGATAACAAAATGGTAATTTTCCTTAAAAAGGGAAAAGTTGTAATTTTACCCCAAAGGCATATTAGTAATTTCATATAGGGTAGAAAAATTTAATTTTTACCTAAATACTTCATAGAAATAGAATTGGAAAGTCTTTACCCTTTTATTTTAAAAAGAAGAAAGAATAAGGGTAAATATAATAGTATTGGCATAAAGGGCAAAATGGTAATTTTTTCAAAGAACGATAAATTTTTAATTTCATAAAAAATAAGTTTTATGAAACCTTATTTAAGGAGTTTTTGCCCATTAAACTCGAAAAGGGTGAAAAATGGGGTTAAATTGGCCATTTGGACATAAAGGGTAAAATGGTAATTTCTTCAGGGTTTTATTGGTAATTTTCCAAAAAGATGAGTGGCAAATTTGGAATTTCAAAATTCATGAGGGTAGAATTGTCCTAGTGTATGAAAGTTCCACAAAATTACAATCCTAAGGAGAGTGAATGCCATTCTTCAAAAAGAGAAGTGGTAAGGGTAAAAAGGTCATTTTATGCCAAGGGCATTTTGGTAATTTTACCTAAACCCTAATTTAAGTCTTCTTCTACCTTGAGAAGGGAAAGAAGTCGTGCAAGAGGGGAGAAGAAAGGGCTGGCCGAAATACTCACAAGGGAGAGAAGAAGTGGAAAAACAAGGCAAAACATTAGGAAATTCAACATTTCTTGCATTTTCAAGGTAGCTAAACATGTCAAAACCCTTATTTTCTTGTTTTATGGTTTGATTAAAGTGTTCTTAAACTTGCAAGAAGATTGAGTTTTCTCTTTCTACATTCTTATGGAAGATTTACTTGAATGGGGTTTGCATATGATGAAATCTTATTGTGTTTATGGCTATGGATATATTGAAATGCTTGATAACATAAGAGATAGAAATTTCTCAAGATTGGAACCTAGCTCTTGAAAAACCCTAATGTTTGCCATAGTTGAAATGTTGTGTATTAGAGTGAGAAAATGGTGATTTTGCATGAGATCTATTTGTTTATTGTAATGCCCTTATCTAGTATTACACTTCCTTTGATGTAAACAGATAAGTTCGATACATTATTCTTAGCCTCTATTTTACAACGTCTGAGCATTTATACCATTAAGTTTTATTAAGTGGATTAGGTTCGGGTTCTTTCGCTTAGATTAAAATCATATGCACAACGAAAGTAAAAATTCACACATCATAGCGAAAATTATAAAACATTTATATTACAAATGATATATATCCAATAAGTGTCTATTACATTCTTCTGTGAACATATATCAGGATATATGAAGTACCCGTCTGTAGGGGGTTAGGAGACAACAAGCCTATCACTCAAACTCTCATCAAAATAATAAGGATGAACAGGTTCTTCACATATCCCTCCCCAGTAATTTCCCGTTTCCCTTTACTATACATGGCCAAAATATAACCCTAATTCTAATTCCAAAATAATATATAGACTAGGACCCCAAATGAAAGACTAAAATGCTCCTAACAAAAGAATGTCCTCTAATGATACTTCCATCCTTCTCCGAGGTTGCTAAGCATCTGTATCTGATACATATTAGCATATGAATGAGAAAACAAGTTTCCCAGTAGCTGAACAATTCATTATTTTCAAATGAACTAATATGTATCAGGGTGCAAGCACCAAAAATATTTTCATCTACATTCTAGTTATTTAAAACACAGTCTCATTTATATATATACATCAATTGGCGAGCATTGCATGATTATTTGAAATGTCAATGTGATAAAAGTAGATATTCCCTTTCAAGTAAAACATTGTTTCATGGGACACTTGTTAAAACTGGAATAAACCATAATCATTTATGCATTTCATTCTTAAAACTTACCTTGCCTTAAAGTGTGAAACACCTTTCATCACACTTCAAGGGATGTGGACACTTGGCCACCTTTGTAAATTAATTGTGCACACTTAGGCACGTTGTGGACACTTAGCCACGCACGTTGTGGACACTTGGCCACCTTTATAAATTAATGGTACAGACTTGGGCACTTTGTGGAAACTTGGCCACCTTGGTAAATTAATTGTGCAAACTTGGGCACTTTGTGGACACTTGGCCACCTTGATAAATTAATTGTGCACACTTTGGCACTTTGTGGACACTTGGCCACCTTGGTAAATTAATTGTGCACACTTGGGCACTTTGTGGACACTTGGCCACCTTGGTAAATTAATTGTGCACACTTGGGCACTTTGTAGACACTTGGCCACCTCGGTAAATTTTCCTTCCTTTCTATGTTTTATACTTAATGATACCATGCATTAATTGCTAGGGTACTTTCTTCTCCATTTAATTTGTGTAACCATTACCATTAATGATTTATTCCACTTGCTTTCTTGGTTCATGCTACACCATAACTTTAAGGGTACACACCTATCTAAATTTTCACATTTTTAATAATGGTGTGGGCTTTATTATGTGCAAAAAGGTGATTTAGTTAACTACCCTTAATTATCCATATTTTCTTTCTTTCTCTTAGCCAAAACCGATGTGTAATTCTTCTTACACAATTTTCACCAAGCCATTTCATACATCACAAGGGCTACTTTTAGATTTGGTAAGCCATAAGAGCAATGTCCTAAATTTTAAATCAAATTCTAGCTAGCAACATTCATTTTAATGCTCATAACGCAAAACATATACTAGCCATGCAAGAATAAAAATTCCAGAACTATCTTATGTGAGAGCTTTCTATCATGCATGCAAAAGTTTTGTTGCAACCATAATCCTTCCATAAACAACAATATCCATTTTAGCACATCAACAAACATACCTTTTTATCATACAAGCTTAGCCAACATGACATTCATTTCATCAAGAATGTAGAGAGGAAATTCATGTTCCATGAAAGCTTGGAAAATACATGGTGAATATGTACTAAACCATGCAACAAAATTAAAAGAATTGCTAACCTACCTCAAGGATGAACTAAGATGAGATTATCTTAGATTCCTCCTTGAATTCTCCTTTTGCTCTTCCCTTTTTTGGCTAGGCTAGTTTTTTCCTCACCAAAGCTTTGAGGTTCTCCCTAACTCTCATGCTGCCCTTTCTCTTTTTTTCCCTTATCGTGTGTGTATGCCTTTTTCTTCCCTCTATCCCTTGCCGTGTGCATGTGTCTCTATGTTTAATGGAATCCCTTCTCTTGTATGTTATCTAATCCCTTTCATTTGGGTGTTACACGTGTACCCTAGGCATAATTCTCATTACCTAAAACTTTGCATTACTTAGTCCACTCGGTCACGCCAAGGAAGGGAAAGGAAGATGAATTCATATACCTCACGTGTAATTAAGTGCAGCACTATTTTCCACACTGCTCTCTCTTTCAAAAGTGCTCTCCCGTGTCCCTCTCAACTCAATTCATCTTTTCTCTTTGGTTAAGGTGGCGTGCTACACTTCATTTTCCTTTTTCCATCCTTAATTATTATTATTTACTTGCCACATGTGTACTTTAAGTACAGCCATTTCTTACAATCTCACTTTAACCCATTCGATCATGCCAAGGAAGGGAAAGAAGAGAATTCACAGCAGCTCCCCTTTTCATGCCAAGATGTGCGGTCACGCCACCTCCCTTTGCACGCTGCATTTTCCTTTCCTTTTCTCAATTTCTCTTGCTTTGTGGAATTACCGAATGGCGTTTTTATATTATGAAGTTGTGAAGCTATTTCCTTAGCATGTTGCATACATATATGTATATTTAATTCCATCCCTTATACGTAGGCTTCTCCCTTCACGCAAGACTCATGGTCCATGTAAGGCACATGTGAGTCTCCTTTCTCGAGTACATTGAAGGCAACACAAGGGAAAGGAAAGAGACTTGTCTTACACGTCTCTTCCTTCTCCCTTCCACCTCACCCAATATATAATGTACATATATTTAAATGTTACATTAGTTCTTTCCTTTCCCAATTATCCTAGCCATGTGGGTATATATATATATATCTTTTAAAAAATCACATCCTTCATCCATTGCACATGCATATGTTTAATTTGCCATACTCTTGTCCCCTTGGCAATATGGCTAACTAAAAGGAAGAAAGGAAAATTAATTAAGTACCTAAATGTTCACATATTCCCCTTTTTTTTGTGAACATTCCATGCTACTTAATACCTAGGTCCAAATTTTTCCCTTGTGACCTTTATTCTTCATTACATTATCAAAGCAATTGCATCATATTTTTTGGCAACTCATCTAATTAATCAAGAAAACATTAATTTAAAACCAATCAAGATAATATGGGGTGTTACATTTATGATTTTCTTGCAAGCAAAATGGTGAAAACACTTCATTTCCATGCTTGTCTCCCTTTTGCCGAATGGTTGTCATGGTGAGGGTGTTGAAATTGGCTTGAAAATGTGTCAAAAAATAGTGAGAAAACTTGCCATAAAATGGTAGGAGAGAGAAAATTTAGTTAGGTTAATGTCTTGAAACTTTTCCCATTTTCTAACTTCACCATTAACCAAGAAAGTGTGCCTTACCCATCTTGGCCAAGAGGACCCATGCAAATGGTGCTGAAATTGCATTTGAAAATGACTAGAAAATCTTATAAGTTTATTCATAAGAAAGGAGGAGAGAGAAAATTATGGTATTTTTATGTTTTTAGCAAAAGTACCATTTTAAAGTTTTACCATTTCACCTTAAAAGTGTGCTTAAAAATGTGAGGTAGTAAGATTATTTACATTGTTGCATTTGGCATGAAAAATGAGCTAGAAAAGTGTGTAAAAGAAAGTTATAATGTGCACTTACCTAATTTTGAGGTGTGAGAAAGTGTTATACATAAGTATGGAAATTATTACCATAATATCCAAATGATGGAAATAATGTTAGAAATGCCAATCCTTCATAATTTTCTTGTCTTGGCCGAATGCTATGTCTATTTTTTCCATAAATGACTAAATTTATGTGCTAATAGAAAGTAGCCTAAGGTACATTCAAAAATAGCCTAAGCTAAGTGAAATGGGGGAAAAACGATGAAATAATTAGATGTGAATGCTAAATTGCATGCATTATGCCATTGATGAGAATATGTTCAAAATCATATGAATATGATTGAATGGCTTGGAATGCTCTTTGCATTTGTGAAAGGAAAGACATATAAAAACACCCTAGTAGTGAGACTCCACCGTACTATTGAGTCACTCTAGTGGTAATAGCTTGATGACATATAAAGATACCCTAGTAGTGGTACCCCACGACACTATTGAGTCACTCTAGTGGTGATAGCTTGATGATAAATAAAGATACCCTAGAAGTGAGACTCCATGGCACTATTGAGTCACTCTAGTGGAAATAGCTTGATTACATTAAAAGATACCCTAGTGGTTCAGCAAGAATGTACAAAAAGAGGTTTGGATTTTTGGAACTCAGACTATCCCTTATAGGTCTAATCCCTTACTGGCTTGCCTTAAGGGTTAGGGTTTTGGTTTACATTTTGATCCTCTTACATCTACCAGAGTACCTCAGCTGTGATAGCCGCCTGTTGTATGGTAGCAGCAGCCTATGGGTAGTAGTAGCATGTTCCCTTATGGCCTCTACCATCCCCATTATGGTTTGCATCACCCCAACTAGATTAGCTTCTTCATCCTTGTCCCTTATACCATTTCTCCTAGGAGCTACCATACTTTACTTTAAAAAATAGATATTACTAAGGTGATCAGTCTCAATAACAAAAATTTATAAGAGAACATATGTCTCCAATAGGAAACATTGTACACAATAATCTAGCACTCCATTCCTTAAGTTAAAACAAAGCACAAGTAATTAACTGCCATGGCTCAGTTAACTAGCCTATTGTAGTCTCTATCTTGAGGAATCTACCCATACTACCTAATTAGCACTTATCACTATCGAGTCAGCTATGTGCCAACTGTGGTAGCCATGCTCTGATACCAACTAATGTGTAACACCACCAGTAACAAACCCTTACCCATGATTCCGTTATAATTAATTATAAGATATAAAGTGTATTTATATAATAATGTTGTGTTATCGTTACCCTTCCCTGAGTAATTTTAAACTTTTTACAATTTGATTTGGTTGAGTGCATCTTGGGTCGGGTCTCTACCTCGAGTTTAACTCACTCTCACAACAGAATAGAATATATAAAATATGCCTAAATTAACTATACATAAACATGCATTCTTAGTTAAATATAGTTAAATAACTATTAGGCATGGAGGTAACAATCCTACCACTCATGACCCCATCAGCTGGTCTAAACGTTAGTTTATATACATCCAATTTAAGATAGGCTATACAAGAGATATTCTATACTAGCCTTTCTAAAAATCATAAAGACTAGTACAATGATAGCATATGCCTATACTATCTGAAAATAAATTAATCAATTTTATGTACCCCCTAGTGGGTACTTCTTCCCAGGTTACCTCCTCTTCAGCCATGGGACCTACACATTTGATACATGCTAGCACTAAGGTAAGAAATGAATCTCAGTAGCAATACAACATGTTTCAAAATCCACTGACTTGTACCACTGTGCTTACACAGAAAAGCTTTACATTCTTTCTCATCATAAAATATAGTATTTACCATTGGGATGCAGTGCATGTAGCATTTAATCATGTTATGTACTCATACATATGCATGTACATTTGAAACATATCAACTTTAAAATATGGGAAATGCATTCATCATCATTCTCATCATAAAGAAATTTCCTAGGATAATAAATATACTCCTCTTGAGCAGGAGAAAACAATCACATCATATGAGCTATCGGGAGTGTCGCCTAGCAACAACTCCACGTACCACTACATACATGAATGAGCCATCCTAGTGACTACTACGCCACTACAATAAATCTCTAGTACATCTGAGGCGTCCCTCAACTGGATCCACTTGTACGATCTCAATAACTCATAAAATTACCATAAACCTTTGAACAGATCCTAACCTCTTCACTTCACCGGATAATGAGGCTATGGAGTCGCCACCATTACCTCTGAGATGGATCACCCTCTTGGTACACTATTATCTAACATATATGCTAGGGTGATTCAGCTCATGGCTGTGGTTATGCTTTAACCTTATGTATGTTTCTTTTAATAGCCCTTGGAAGATAAACTAACTTAGGGTTCGCAACCATCATGGCATTTTTGAATTCATCTATGTTCAAGTGGATGTTTGACCATCCTTACTTATGGTACAACCGTGGAATGCCCAATGTTCGTCCCATACCAATAATTAGTCACTTGATCATGAGCCTATCTATCAATAATGCATATTCCTAGAATACTTTACTCTTCCTTTTTGATGTCTTTCCGCTCCCTTTTGTATCACTATCACAAGGACCATTCTCATCGAAGTGAAAAGTGACCTTATCCTTTGCACATTACCTAAACATGTAGTTTCCTATCCTACCATTGTTATGAGCCTTAAATCAAATCATTGTGAAGGATTTCTAAGCTCAATTGCCATAAAAAATTATGTTTCGCAAGTTGGAGGGCTACCAGTCGACTGTTAAAAGGCTAGTAGTTGACTGGTGGCTCTCTGGAATCCTCGGTTCGCAAGATAGTAGGCTGCTAGTTGATTGTTGGAAAGGATGGTAGTCGACTGATTTCTCTCTGGAATACATTCTAGGTAAAATAAAGAACACAATAGTCGATTACAAGTATCGCTAGTCGAAAGTTAAGAAGAAAACCCAGACCTGATAGATGACTGCTAGAGCTACCAGTCGGCTGCTGAGTTTGAGTATGTGTTTTTGGGTTTACCAAGAATATGACAATCGATCGTGATATGCTAGCAGTCGACTGTTATACTCCACACCAGTTCAGAAAGTGGTATTTTCAAAATTTCCTAGCCCAGATTCCATTCTATATCAATTTTAAAACATCTGAGCTTAGTTCCTATGCCAAAAACTTCACTTTTTCTTTAAACATTTCTCCTCATAATGCTCAAACACTATGTAGCCAAGGAAAACTAGCCTATATCTCTAGATAAACACAACCTAGCCCTTCCAATAATAGCAATATAAAAGCATACAGAATACAGGTTTAACCCCAAACTCAGTTTAAACATTTAGAAATTGATATTTTCCAGCAATAGTAAACTTTTTAGAAAAGAGAGGGGTTTAGGATGGATTGCTACCTTGATTCCTTGTAAAATGTGTGTATGATGTGTTTAAAAGGTTCTCCCCTTGCTGTAGAACCAATTTCTAGCCTTAAATCCCCCTTTTACCTTTAGAAATCTCCTTCCTTTGCCCTAACTCACCCCTTTCTCTCTCTACTAGCCCTTTTTTCTTCTCTCTCTAGAAATGTTGAAGGTTGGAAGTGTGTTGGAGGTTTAGGGTTCACCTAGGGTTTAAAAGTAGTTTAGGTTATTGCATTTTAGTCCTTGAGCTACTTTGCAACCTTGGCCTCACTTAGTTTTCCCTTTTCAATCTAGTCCTTAATCTCATCTTAACTAAATTTCTATTTATTTCCTTTCAATTAAGTCCCTAAACTAATGTAACTATATGAAATTAATGCAAAATACACAAGCATTAAGATTAAATTAACAATTTAACAAACATCTCTAAATCATATTAAGAGTGGATGTTACAATGAGAAGCTTAATTAATTTGTTTTTATGTTCTTATTTGTGTAAAGATGAGTCTCCAAGCTTTTACGTTTTATTGTTTCTTGGTATATATATAATTTGCTTTTTGCCACCTTTTCTTTATCTTCAACATAATAATAAAAATAATAAAAAGGAACAAAAAGAACAAGAAACAAATGGTTGCTTATGGATGATGGTGGATTAGAGATATAAAAATTCCTACTTTTTCTTTTTAATCCTTTAGTTTAACAGTATTGAATTAAATTTATTGATGAAAAATAGATTAGAAGAGAAGTTTAGTTAGTAATATATATATATATATCAAAGGTCAGGGAAGCTTTTTATTAGGGAAGCTTTTTTTCTTCCACTTAAATAACTCTTTAATTATATTGCTGCCATTTTCACTTTCTTATCTTGCTATATTTAATCTGTTTTGCAACATTTGTCAACTTAAGCTTTTAGCTTTCCATTTTTGCTCTTCTCTTAGTGCATCTTATAAACTATACCTAGTAATTGATTTCTAATTCTATTAGGGATGATATTTCACTAATTAATATTGCTACTATTTTTTTTAACATAGGTTCTAAGTAAGGATAAATCTTGGATTATCAAGTCACGATTTAGCCCCAAATATGATAAAGGCTTGAATGAATTTTTAGATTTTGCATTTGCACACACAATTGCCAAAAATAAGATAAGATGTCCATGTAGCCACTATGGGTTTAGATGGTTGCACGCCGAGAAGTGGTATATGACCACTTAATTTGTACCCAATTTCCACAAGGGTACACTATCTGGACTTGGCATGGAGAGTCAGTGATGGGGAATGCAAATAATATTTCAAATGTACCACACGATGTTTTGGGTAGTCAACGTAATTTTTATAACTAAGATTTTATGGAAGATATGATTCACAATGCATTTGGAGTTAATAGACCTACTCCAATGGAAACAAGCACATCTTTAGAGGAAGTGGAGAGCAAAGCACATGGGGATGATTCATATCTTGCAGATTTAGTTAGAGATTGCAACGAGGAGTTGTATCCCGGGTGTGCAAAGTACTCAAGGTTATCCTTCTAGTTAAGCTATATCATATCAAGTGTTATTGTCAGATAACTAATAAAGCAATGCCTATGATACTTTAATTGTTGAACGATGCTTTTGAGCATGTGAATTATAATGACCCCCTTATCCTACTTTACATATTTTAGCGTATATACTAGCGAAAGTGTAACACCCCCAATTTCATAGCCATATTTAAAATATTATTTATTGAAAAATCCTTACTCAGGTATCACATTCAATTATCAATACAACGGAAGTCTAATAATCATACACCATAATCCATAAAAATTCAGGATAAATTTAAGCTTTTTCCTTCACATACATTTACATCCAGTTCAACATTACAACGTTGTTACATATACTGCAGGATATATGTAGTTTTCTTATTTTTATAGGGTAGGGAGGCAACAAACCTGCCACTCAAACCCTTTTCAACTATTTTTCATAAACCTGATATGTATGCTTTACATATCCATATACTTATATGTATTTCTAGCATAATATATATATTATTCCATTTCTTAGGATGGATAGCTAACCCCTTCTGTCTTGTAGTACCATAATGGTCCTAGTCATCTGATACATAACAGAAAATAATGAGAAAATAATTTCTCAGTAGCTACGCATTCCACATTTCATTTCTGAGCTATGGTATGTACCACCTTATGGGTACGAAAAACAATTTACATTCCTTATTCTTAAATTCCATTATTTCTAGGAAATGCTATAAATAAACCAGTTAGATGTATAGGATGAAGTTTATGAGGTATATCAGTAATATATCAGTTATAAAATAAAAACAGTATCAATTTCAGTCACAACCATAGTTCACCGTATACCGTTTAGTACCATAATCAGGAAAGTACATTCATTAAATTTCCATTCAGCCATAGATAATTTAAGAGAAACAACATTTACCATTCATGGAAAACTGTAGTATTTATAAGGAAAATAAACATTCATGTTTGGCTAAAAGCCATATTTTCAATTCAGAGAGACACAAGAGTATCGAAAGTATAAATTACTCCACATTCTACAACGTGCATGAATGAGATAACCGCTCTATCAAGTTTGTGACAATTCTACCATTGGTACATCTGAGGCGTCCCTCAGTGGATCCAAGTACCCATTCACATTCAGTGATCATGTCATAAAGACAGATCTAAGTGGGAATTTCTCCCAGGGTTTAGTCAAACTAAGCTCATGGAATCATTGTTATTCACACAAATCATCTTCTCCCCGCTTTATGGGCAGTTCATGATGCCATAGATCACCACAACCTACATCATGGATCATTTCCCAGTATGTTATTTCCTATATATATCAACTAGGACGATTAGGCTTAATCCAATAGTTTTGCCAAATTCTAAGTAAATGTCCCCTGTTCAATTGGCCATTTAGGTTACACTAACTTAGAATTCACAATCATCATAGTGTTCTCAAAATTATTTCATTCCAAGCAGATGTTTCACCATCCAAATTTATGATACAACCGTGGAATGTCCAACGATCGTCCCATATTGACAATTGGTCACTCGGTTATAAGCCTATCTACCCTAGAACATATATTGGAATTACTTCCTCTATGTTTCTCTTTATTGAACATTCAAATATTTTCCTTCCATTCAATGTTTTCCAATACCATGCTATGTTTTTCCTTATCTATGTCATAAAGCAATCCTTTTCTTTCCTAATTCATGATGATACTATCATTCTCACTTTCTAAAAAGAACACCTTTAAATCTCAATAACAATTCCATTCTTGAATTTGTATAAAAAGGAAGGTTCATTCTTGGTCAAGAGAAATCCTTAAGAAATTTAAGATTTTCATACTTAAAAATTTCTATTTGTCACTCTTGCCATATAATAAGCAAAATAAATTACTTTTCCTTCCCATTTACACTAAATTCCCTTTTTCACATTTTATTGCATTTAAAGGGTTTCAAAGTTGAACCTTTTCCATTTTCTACTTATTATTCCATTTTCCCCCTTTCTCACCTAATTATACATACCCAAGGTGTGTATAATCATTGTTTCCCCACACTTAAGCATGCACAAAAATTGCTGGAATTGCCAAGATTGCACAAAATATTCATTAAAATTTAATTGCAACGTCATATTATTTCCTTTGTATACTTTGACCAATTTCATTACATTTGTGTACAAAAATTTTCCATAAATATTTTCATGTCCTAAAATTGGTCAAATAGGCTACATGGAATTTAATAGGATCATTTTGCATAAAAATAATTGCCAATTAATCTTGCTTCAACCAAGACACACACATAAAAATTTTAGCACATTTCCTTCATCAAAAACTTGCATACTCTCGGTCAAGATGGGATTTTTAGGCAAAATTGGGCATTTCAACCAATTGACATCTATTATATCCTCCATTGGCCATAACTTGAATTACCAATAAGCTACTTTAAAATTTTTCAAACAATTTTTCAAATCTCATTTTTCTGGCCATGGCCTAAAAAAGGAATTTTGTGCAAAAATTGTCATTTTTTATATAATCATTCCTTTAATCCTATTTTCATCATCCATAAAACCATCAATCACTATTTATCCATAACAATCAAGGCAAAACAAACAATTTGGCATGACATTCATGAATTTGGGGGTTTTAGGGCAAATGAAACAAAAATTGGAAAATGAACATAAACACTTTCATAATTGAAATTAACCATCACAAACAACATCATACTACTTTCTAAGCATTAATCAATAGAAATTTTGAGAATTTAAGAATGTAAACTTAAGAACATCACTATTCATGTACTGTTCATCCAGCCATGAAAATCTCAAAAGCTTGGAAAAATCCATTAAAACATGAAATAAGTGATGGAAGAAGGCTAAGCTACCTTGATTTACAATTTTTGGTGGATAAACCTTGAAGTTTCCTTGCTTTTTCTCCCTTTTCTCCCTTATGAAGCCTATGGTTTTTCTCCCTTCCAAAAACCTTCACGTGATCTTTGCTAAGGAGGAGAAGAAGAAGAAGGGTGACTTATTTAAAATGGCTAATATGATCATTTTGCCCTTGGTGGCAAAATGACCAAAATACCCTTCACTTTTTCCTTCTTAAAACCTTGACATGCAAGGGTATTTTAGAAATTTTAAAGTGTTTCTTTAGGTAAAATTCCCCTTATGTCCTAGTGATGAAATTACCTTTTTACCCTTGGTGTCAAAATTACCATTTTGCCCTTCATGGTAAAATGACCATTTTACCCTTAAGTGCCGAACCCAAAATTTTTTTTTTGAAAAATTTTGGAAAAATATTCCAGAGGCAATTTCATAATTTTCCAGATAAAAATTAGCCATTTTATCTGATAAATAAATATTTTATTCTTATTTTTAGATAAACTTTTAACCATTTTGCCCCTAAATATTTTTCTTGAAGCATTCAGGACATTGGCGCCATTTTCAAACCTCATAAATGTGTGCCATAAATGCACCTCAATTTGTGTACTTACTATCAGGATATTTCGTGAGACAAATTTCCTTTCATTTTAGTCTCTAATAATTTCCTTTCAGTTTAGTCCTTCCTTTGTTTAAGGTAATATAAAATGATTTTTGGACTGTTTTCCATGCACAAAATATTGATTCTAGGATTCTAAGACATACCTGATATCACAGAATTGAGGATATTACAGGAAGCATAGAAATTTACAGTAAATTCTTCTTTTTTTCACTCTCCCACATTAAGGAGCATCAGAGGGCCACTACTGATTGAGTGTAACCCAAATAGACTTTTCTCTCAGTCCAGTTAGATTCCACTCACCCACCTATCCTATGAAGCATTTCTAATATCACAATATATTAACACATACTACTATATAATATAAATTCTAACAACCATTCAGAAACAATTTAGATATACTATGCCATAATTACTAAATCCATACATACATCCACAATTTAATTCATAATTCATCAGATTCATTATACAAATTTCCAAATCCTAGACATTCCTCATTAAATATATATATACAAAACCTTAAGCCTACTACAAATCCAACTTAGTACTATACAATTCTTCTGGCTTTGCTTGGTAGCCTTGGCATTCCTCCTATGCCCAGCTATCTCTTAGGCATCCCCTGTTCCTGATTATTTAAGCAAACAACTTAATGAGATTATATAAATCCCAGTAGAGCAATTTATAGACTAATTACTTTTAAAATCAGTTGCATTCTCAGCTTTGTCAAGCACAGAAAACATCTCCCTACAAATCAGTTCAAAAAATAAGTGAATTACTAAATACTTGCAAACTTATAATAAACATGGGAAATAAATGCAAAACATATCATGAGTATAGTATCTTTAATCTGAAAAGTCATACCAAAATCATGCCTAAAAATCCTCAAATATAATTCTACCACACATCTCATGTGATCATTCATCTCAAGTTGCATGTCATTTTATCTGAAAACATGGTTTTGGTTGGGTGTGATTCGTAACACCAATCACCCAAAAATAATGTCCTATTTTGTGAGTGTGATCTGTAACACCAATCACCCACTCAAGGATAAGCGAGAACTAACTTCTAGGGTATCCCCCGACATGTGAACATTGCTAGTCTCATCCTCATACATTTTATATGGCAATACATACACATAGTCAACCAATACTCAAGGTTATAGGATATTATACTCAAACTACAACATCACCCCGTATAGGTTATCCACCCTTACTCCTTAAACCTTTCATAAGGTTGTCCTAGTTTAATGAATAATTCTTAACCAATGTAGAATAACTCAAATAAGACAATCAATTTATACAACAGTCTGCATAAGGGATATTCAACGACCGTCCCATACCAGCTATTGAATATCCAGCCTAAGTTAGTTCGTCCCTGTGGAATATAACCCAATAGCCAAATCTAGCAAACATGTAATGAGCATCTCATAGACATGCAAGTATTTTCTATACTCATATGAAAATCTCAAGTAAATCAATCATTTTCAGCAATCATTCTCATTTAATACACAAATCATACTGAAAATAGTAATTCACAATCATAAGTTAAAAGTCAGGGGAGTGTAGATTACTCTACCTTTACTATTTACTCCTCTTCTGAACAAGGTTTTTGTCTTTTACCTTGGAATTATCCCCACAATCAATTTCCTGAGGCAAACAATTCAAGTTTCACACTATTTCCCTTCTATCATACACTTATGCAAATCCTATCTTAAGGTTTCACTAAGGTTTTCTCTAAATTCCCATTTCTCGTTGCTATTTCTTTGGTTTTCTGTCACTCATTTCATGTGATTCTCATGTAGGATGATGTTTGAACCTTATTCAAATCAAAAATAGGGATTTCCAAGCTTAAATCATGTTTTAAAAACCAATTTTCACATCAAAGGAGCTACCAGTCAACTAATTGCTCTCTAGAGTCCTAAATTTCACAAGGTAGGGACCTAACAGTCAACTGGTGCATGCCTGGCAGTCGAATGGTGCACCTCTGTGTGTGATTCTGGGCTTTACATTGGCTCGATAATCGACTGGTGCATGCCTGGAAATCAACTGCTAAGCTGTTGTCTGTATTTTTGGGTTGGCAAAGAACACGATAATTGACTGATGCATGTTGGTAGTTAGTTGCCCCATTCTTTGACATTTTAAAAACACGGTTTTCCTCAATCCCAGCCTAAATTTCCAGTCCATAACACATTTAAAATATAAGAGCTTAATCCCTAACTATTTTCGAGCAAAACCCATAAATTTTTAAGTCCAAAACATCACTCAAATAAGAGAATCTACATGCAAATAGAGTGAAAGAAAAACCTAACTTAAAAATTCTAGTTTAAGCCTCAAAATTGCTAAATGGAAGTAGATAATCATGGCATTTTAGTTCAGAAATCTATTCCTAAGCTCAAACTAGCATCTACATCAGTTTATCCAGTCCAAATAAAAAAAAAATTTAAAATGCACTATGCTTTCCTATTTTCATTTCCCCTCTTAGATTTTGACAGGTTTGGGCATTTTGTAGCAGAAATCTATTACTAAGTGATGTAGAAAAGGTTTTCTAAATCCTAAATAGAGGATTCTTACCTCAAATCTGAGTTCAAAAGTTTCAATCTTGAAACCTTCTTCCTTTTCCTTCTGCCTGGTTCTCTCCCTCTTTCTCCTCCTTCTGGACATTCGGCCTTTTGTTTTGGCACCAAGGGAAAGAGCTCATATAAGTGAGGAGAGAAGTAAATTGGTTGAAACCTTAAGGGCCTCCTAGCAAAATGAGAACTTTACAATTTAGTCCTTTCTATTTAACCCCAACTTCTTTATTTCATTTATATCCTTATAAAAATTCCAACATTACCATTATCATAAATTTTTTTAAAGGAGACGAGTATTACACGAATATCCCTAGTTCATTTTATAAGGCCAAAAAATAATAAATAAACTTGGTCTTAGTTATTCAAAGGTCGATACTAGTCCAAATGATTGTATGCTACATTGGAGAAATGATGTAAGTAGGGAATCTTGCAAAGTCTGTTACACTTCCAAATGGAAAACAAATGAACATGCAAGAAACATGCTTGATGGGGGTAAGAAGCATAACAAGAAGAAACAATTAGCTAAGGTTCTACGTTACTTTCCTTTGAAACCACGATTGCAGCGGCTATACATGTCTTTTAAAATAGCAAATTTTATGAGGTGGCATGAAGAAGATAAAAATCATGACGGGCTAATGAGGTATCCAAGAGACTTTAAGGGGTGGAAGTCATTTGATGAAATTCATCCTGAATTTGCCTCAGAACCACATAATGTACAACTTGGGCTAGCTAGTGATGGTCTTAATCTTTTTGGAACACTGATTACTAATTACAGCATATGGCTCGTGGTTCTTATTCCATACAACTTGCCTCCATGGATGTGTATGAAGAAAACATCTTTCATTCTTTCTATGATTATTCCAAGTAAATGTATGCCTGGGAATGATATAGATGTTTACCTACAGCCTTTGATTGAAGAGTTGAGTGAATTATGGATAGATGGAGTGGAAACATATGATTCTTTATCGGTTAAGATGCTCACATTGTGGGTAGCGCTAATGTGGACCATCAGTGATTTTCCTGGTCTCGGTACCTTATCTGGATGGAACATATATACGGGATTAGCTTGTCCATCTTGCAATAATGACTCGAACACTTGTCGATTGAATTGACTCTGGTTTGATGGTAACCCTAAAATGAGGAATCCACCAATTTCACTATTAGGCTCAAAAATATTAAAGAAAGTAGAGAATATTGATGTGACCTTTGGGAAAGGACAAGAGTTAGATGTCAGAGGGAAAAGAACTCATAATAGTTATGTCGAATGAAGTGATTCCCAGTAGAGGAAGAAAAGTATATTTTTTCAACTTCCATATTAGGAATTTAATTTGTTGAGACATAACCTTGATGTGATGCATATTGAGAAAAATGTGTGTGACAACATCATATATACATTACTCAATGAATCTGGTAAGACAAGATCATTTCAATGCTCGAAAAGACCTATGTGCCATGGGAATTCGTCAAGACCTTTGGCCAGATGACAATGGAAAATATCCTTTGGCCTTATACACAATGACAAATTCAAACAAGGATAAATTTCTCAATATCTTGAAGAATGTGAATGTCCCAGATGGTTATTCCAACAACATTTCTTGATGTGTTGATTTAAAGAATCGTAAGTTATCTGGACTAAAGAGTTATAATTCTCATATTTTGATGGAACAATTGTTACCAATAGCATTAAGAACTGTGTTACCTAATCATATATGCACAGTTTTAGTGGAGCTGTGTTCATTTTTTTGACATATATGTGGTAAAGTACTAAGTGCTTCTAAGTTAGAAAATCTTCAAAAGAGATTTTTTTTATGCCTATGTCATTTGGAAGTGTTATTTCCCCCATCATTCTTTACTGTCATGGTTCATTTAATTGTTCATTTAGTTGGTGAAGCCAAGTGTGGAGGGCCTGTTCATTATAGGTGGATGTATCCAATAGAAAGGTAAAATTGTTAACATAATTTTATGCAATTCTATTATTTTTTTTGTCATGATTGGAATAAGACATATCATATCAAGTATAAACTTACAGGTGCTTAGGATTACTGAAGTCTTATGTGCGTAATAAGGCTTAACTTGAAGGCTTTATAGCGAAAAGTTACATTGCTAAAGAGTGCCTTACATTTTCTTCAAGGTACTTAGATGGAACTGAGACAAGATTTAATCACCTTGGAGAAACAATTTTCCCTTAAATAGGCAAGCCGGTTAGAGGTTACTCATATGTCAAACTTACGAATATGGAGAAACATCAAGCTTTTTGCCATGTACTAATGAATTGTAAACATGTAGAAAGATTTGTCTAATAAGTAACTCTGTGGATTTGCTAATTTGATGGATGTTTTCAATCCTTTGAAATTAATTTGTTAATATGTGAATGAAACGTAGAGAATTTAAGGAGATTATGAGAAGAAGGTTGAGAAATCACACTCGTTTTGCTTTAATTATCCAAAGGACAATTCATAGGGAATTTGCTTCATAGTTTTATGGTTAAGTGAGTGGTGTCCTATTTTGTTGTGATGGTTATTAAATATGACAACTAAAAAATCTAACGCATCTTTGTGGAAATTGTAAGGTGTAAATGATGAAAGTGTAGTTCATTCGTAGGACATCAAATGTCTAGCAAAAGGTCTACTGTCACACACTAGACAATTTAGTGCATTTAACATCAATGGTTTTAAATTTTGTACCACAGCTCAAGAACAAGGGTTGAAAACACAAATTAGTGGAGTGTTTGGCTCATTCAGTACAAATAGTTATGTGAGTAGCAGTGACAATAGACTAATTTTTAGGGGTGTTCCTTACTATAGAAAGTTGGTAGACATAATTGAGTTAAATTATCATGGTCAGTTCATGATCACAATGTTTCAGTGTAAATGGGCTAATAAAACAATAACACTGGGAATGAAAAGGGATGCCCTTGGGTTTGATTTGTTAAATTTCTCGTGATTGATTCACACCAGCACATATGCAGATGATAAGCCTTATATTCAAGCTTTTGAAGCTCAAATGGTGTATTACATTGATGATCAAGTTGACAGAGAGTGGTGCATTCCTATTCACTTGAAGCCACGGGATTTGTACGAGATAGGAGATGAAGAGAATGTCCATGAGAATGAACCATACCCACAACAACAATTAGTAGTGTTTTTTTTTTTTATGATGTAGAGAGTATACCTTTGGCAAGGGGAGTTGAAGAAGAATTGCCTATCATGGATGCTGTTGATAATGTGAAAAACAATGATGAGAATCAAATGATTGTGTAGTTAATGGTTAATTTTTCCTTTGTTTAAACTAATATATAATATCTTGTAGGGTACTTATTTAGGACTAGCATTATGGTTATCAATATGAGTCCTTCAAGTATATGCTTTTTATAATTCTATGTTCATTTGTTTTTATATTTACTTTGTTCTGTAATATGCATTGAAAGTTGTAGGCATGGGAAGATTAAAGCAAAAGGCCTGTAGATCCCGTGGAGAGTCCTCAGCTGCCCTTACTCCATCTCTATCTCCCACTCCTCAACCTTCGGAGCCAATGCCATCTCCACCCCTAACCCATACATCAGAATCAAGGCCAACCCTACCCCAAACCTCAGAACCAGCTTCACCTGTTGCCTCAGCCTAGTCCTCAAGTGGAAGAAGTAGAAGTTCATTTTGGACTGTTGATATCATCGATAAATGAAACTTTTTCATTTTACTATTCAAATTATTGATATTATCTTGATGTATTTTTCATTTTACATATGAGCAAGAAAACACTAAAGAAGTATGTTTAAGGTTACATGACGTTTGGACACTTCCTGTAGGGCAACGTATAGTTGTACCCTTTAATGAACAAGGTCAACCAATTAGGCAAGCAGCTGGCCTTTTGGGTGGAGTCATCGGAGTGATTGGGACTAACTTAAATGCATTTTCTATCAGCTATCATTCATGGGATAAAGTTCCTGATAGCTATAAGGATACTTGTTTTGATAATTTAAAGGTAATATAAAAATTTTACTTAGTAAAAAATTACATTTCTATTGGCATATATTTTAAATGAACTAATCTTTGATATTGTCATTTGAAGGCTAAGTTTTGCTTAGATGATTGGACTGCACAAAACTTTGTTTTGAAAAAAATTGGAAAAAAGTAGAGAAATTATTAGATTGAGTTGTTTCACATGTACTACAAATGGGATGCCACAAGGGAGGAAAACATTTTAAGCCATCCTGAGTTCATCCCACAAGACATGTGGGCAGCCTTCATTGATTATAGATTAGATCCAAAGACCCAGATAAGGTTCAAATTACATTTCTAAATCACAGGGGTTTTTCAAAAACACAACTTAATTAGCTTCTTGAATTTTGTAGGAAATAAGCAATAATAACTACCTAAATCGACAAAAGTTAAAGATGCTAGATACTTGTGGGTCTAAAAGCATCACAAGAACAAAACATGAAATGGTAATAACATTCTTTTGTTATGCTTGCTTATTTTGCGATAATGATATTTTTCAATCAATTTCTACTAGGAATTGGCAAATGGCAAACCTGTGAGCAGGGGAGCTATATTTGTTGCAACACACAAGAAGGCAGATGGATCTTATGTCAATGATAAGGATAAGGTTGTAAGTGTAAGTATTATAAATGCTTAGTTGGAAACATTTTTAATATCCATTTTTACTGACTGAAGGTGCTCAAACCCCAGCTATTTGAGGTTATCTCTATAAGGAATTCATTTTTCTCATTACCAGTGTCTTATGTTCTTTGGTTTTGTGCTGGCTGTGTGTATCAATAGATGTTAGGTTCATATTGTGAGAGTGCTATAAACTTATTATTGTTTCTTCCCTGTTGGAGCTATCAATTTTAAACGTTGTTTAATGATTGAATATGAGGAAAAACTAGGCTTTTTTATGTTGGAATGGATTGGATAAAGAGCCATGGTTATCAATGTTGCTTGGCTTTTTGAATGTATTTTAGTGCATGAAAGAAATATTTACACTGAACTTCTAGCTTAATCTTAGGCTTTTTGAATGTATTTTATGCTGCTTTGGACCAATTGATGCAGTTTATGTCTTTGCCTCTTTGTTAACAAGTTAATTCGTTATTTTAGGAAAAAATATTAGAAATTAAAAGTCAAGGAACTTCATCTAAGACCATTTTTGAGCAAGATTCTTTGGGACAAGTATTGGGAAAAGAATATCTTGGAAGAGTTCATGGTTTAGGATTTGGCCCTAGTCAAACTCAAGTATTTGGCATCAATACAACCAGGTTTAGTAGGTTGCCAATAAATTAGGGTGTTAATACTTCTAACACTGCTCTTTAACAAGAAGTTTCAAGGTTAAAATCTTCGAATCAAGAGATGAGAAATGTGTTGGGTTACATTTTGCAAAATTTATTGGAAAATGTTCCACCTGAGTTTGCACACTTGTTTAATCCTCAGGTTAGTTTAATAATCATTTTTTTGTTCAAAAAAATTATTTCCCTTGTTTGATTCAAGCTATAAAAAACTTGTTAATCCTTTCAAGCATCTGATGCAAATAGTGGACAGCCTTCAACTGAACCTTACTTGTCGACGGGGGAAGATCCCACTTAGTAGATGGGGTATTACATATTTTGGCATTTAGAGTAGTAAGTATATAGTATAAAATCTTATGTATACATATTTGGCACAAGGAAACTTAAGGTATTGAATTGTTGTTAATTATTTTAAATTATAATTAGGAATTGTATGTTAGGTTCATGTTGCTTTGAATACAGGAATTTTATGTAATTTGGATACTATTTTGAATATATGATATGTTGGGTTCATATGATTTGATGTTAATTAGGAATTATAAATGTGGTACGGATCATTTGAAAAAAGGATATCTAAATAATTGTGGCACTTTCAAAGCTTTAGCAACAATGATTTCAAAAACCTGGCTTTAAATAGTGTTAAAAAAGTGTTAGGAACAATTAAATAAAAAACTATATGGAAATTAGCCCAAAATGGTGGCCTTGCGAGTCGAAAATTAGACAAAAATAGTGGCACCTTTTTGACCAAAATTGTAACACCCTCAATCCTATGGTTCCTTTTAGTTAATTAAATAATACAATATTTATATACAGAATTGGTGAGTTACTATTACTTTACCCTAGTAAATTTTTAACTTTTACCAAGTTAAATAATTAAGTGCTTCTAGTTTGGGAACTTTACACTCGGGATGCTCACATGTAAGATCGCAACGAAAAATAATTAAAACAATTAAGTAAGATATATATATATACACATACACACACACACTCATATATGTAGTTCATTTATAGTATTTACAAGTGTCACCCATCAAACATATACTTATGGATATGTGAGTGTGTCAACTAGGGTCAGGAGACAACAAGCCTGTCACTTATACCTATTTAACAAAAGATTACTAGTGGATTCCTAGGTCATATATCCTAATACATATATGCCTTTTCTATGTACATCCAAAAATCATCATCCTAATCCTTTTCCAAAAGATTAATAAGTATTCAGGGCATCGGGCATGTCAAAACACTGTACAACACATAACACTCCCAACAATCAAGGTGTGGGAGGTACTTCAAACACGAAAATAACCTATAATTTCTTAATCACTGGGAAATATCCCAAAAAAGGGTATTTCCACCATTTCCACTTTTATCTCTAGCCACAATTGATATCTAGGCATCTGATACAAACCAGTACTTCGAATGAGAATGAATCTCAATAACAACAAACAACCTGTCTTTTAAAATACACAGGCCTGTACTGCCATACTTATATGAAAAATACTACATTCTTCTTATCATCAATTTAAAACATTATGCCATGAATCATACAGTTATATCATCTCATGTCTCATACTCATACTTATGCATGTCATTTAAAATCATCACATATCCTCTCAGTCGGATATATACATATATGTCATCAGATTATATTTCATATCCATCAAATAGGATATATCTCATATCATAATGGTAATAGGGCATCACATAGAAACAAGAGCATACACAAGGAAATTAGAGCATATTCACATGGTCAACGCTAAATCATGATCATCCTAAGATCATATCAAGAGAAATTAGGAGAGTCATCGAGCGAACAACTCTTTACATAAAACCCTCACTCTCAAGTGTGTATCTCATAGTCTATGACTACCCATAATTCTCAATTGCAATTTATTCATAATCTGGCAGTTCGTAATTACAACATATTTAGCGTTCCTCAGTAAATCCAAGTACATCCATCCACAACACCCCCATGAGGGTCTTTGTCCACTGCTCTGATAGATCATTCCCCACCTTCGAGAACCACAAAATCCTTGCCCACCTCTCTAGCAGATCCCTCCCTGTATATTCGAGATTACTATTCTCAACCAATCATTTCCCCAAAATACTATTCACAAGTCTATAGACTAGGGTGATTGAGTTTATCCCATGGTTATGTATAACTTTAAGTACGTGAATCCTTTAATTGGCCATAAGGGAATTCACTAACTTAAAATTAATAACCACCATAATGTTTCCAAAACCATTTAATTTACTAGTGGAGTGCCCCAATTGCTGTCCTATACCAACAATTGGTCACTTAATATGTACTTATCTACCTTTATCCATACACTAGGAATACTTTTTCATTTCTCTGGTAATTATTATGTTCAATCCTTTTCAATTATCACATCATTCTTGCTCTTTTTCTTTCACTCTTAACCTTCTTGTTGCCCATTATTCATTCTAGGCTTTAATCCCTTGTTTGAGTGAAGTTATAGGCTAAGCATGCTTCAAACTAGGTTATTGAGTTTATTTTTCCAAAATAGGGGCTTACCAATCGACTTCCACCTTTCTGGCAGTCGACTTGCAGCTCACTTCCTCAAAATTTTTCAAACCCGAGGGCTACCAATGGATCGCCCCAAGCTCGACAGTCGGTTGCTCTGTTCTTGGTAAATTTTCAGAAAATATGAGCATGGCAGTTGACTGCTAGCCTCTGGATGCATTTTTGGGCAATCGAAAAACACGATAGTTGACTACTAAGAGCTAGCAGTCGGCTGTTATGTTATACTCTATTTTTCCCAAGAACTAGTTTAAAAACCCTTTTTAATTTTTACCAACTCAATACCATCACACAAGCATCATTTTACACATAACCATGGGTATGAGCCGAATCTTCCTAGTGTATATGTTAGAGAATAGCGTATCAAGAGTGTGATCTATTAGAAGGGGGTTGTGATTCCATAGCCCCATGATCTGCAAAAGTGGAGTGGATAAGACCTATCCAGAATTGAACAACGATCTCATGAGTGGATAACCATTCCCATTTTGGGAAAGGAGAAGTTGTGTAAAGTTGAATACCATCCCACTGGTTATGAGATGGTACTCAAATTTGGCTAAGGGATGCCTCAGATAGTATAAAAACCCTATTAGAGTGACTAAATAGTCACACACTCATTCATGTATGAAGTGGTACATGGAGTGTTCACTAGGCGTCGCTCCCGATAACTCTTATATTATGTTATTTTTGCAGCTCGTATGTTAACTGTAAAGGCATGGTTATTACCCTATGAGATGTTGAGATGAAAGTTATGATGAGATGATGAGGAGTAGACATCCCATTTTTAAAGTTTATATGTTTAAATGCACATGCATAAATATGAGTACATGACATGAGAATATGCTGCATGCATCGCATCCCAATAGTATGTATTATGTTTTTATGATGAAAAGAATGTAAAGATGTTTCCGTGTTAGCATAGTGGTATAGGTTAGTAATTTTCAAGCAGGTTGCATTGCTACTGAGATTCATTTCTCACATGAGTGCTAGCGTGGGCCAGATGTGTAAGTTCCTTTGGCTGGAGGAGAAGGTAAGCAGGAGAGAAGTACCCTTCATGGGGTACCCAAAAATGTTACTTTGTGTGGTATAGGAACATGTTTAATTGGTACTAGTCTTTATAATTTTTGGAAAGGCTAGTAAAGAATATCTCTTGTATAGCCTATATTGATTAGATGTATATAGATTAGTCTCAATTTATGGATAAGAAATTTGATGGGGTTTAAGAGGCAAGGTTGTTGCCTCCATACCTTAATAAGTTAAATTAAAGTTAATTAATGAGTATTTATGTATATATATTTAACCCGATATTCCACTATGACATTATGAGAGCTGAGTGTAGAACTAACCCAAATGGCACTCAATTAATCAACTTGGTAAAAGTTTAAAATTTACTCTGGTGGAAGTAACAGCAACACACTACTATTAATATATATATATACTTATGCATTATATCTTTTAAAGAACTAAAAGGAACCATAGGCTAAGGGAGTGTTACGGGCGTTATAGCTTCTAGGATTTGAGTTATAAGATTAATCTCAATTCTCATTTCACTCAGGTACAACCTATCTGGCAACACCAGAGTGGATAAACTCAAATTCCTAAACTTCTCAATCAGATTCTTTTCACTCACCATCATGTGAGCTACATGAAGGGATTTCCTACTTAGAGCATCGGCCACTACATTTGCCTTCCCTGAATGGTACTTCAATGCAAAATCGTAGCCTTTAATAAGCTTCATCCATTTTCTCTGCCTCATATTTAACTCTTTTTGATTAAAAAGGTATTTAAGACTTTTGTGGTCAATAAATACCTTAAATCTAGCGCCATAGAGGTAATGTCTCCAAATTTTCAAGGTAAATACTATGGCTGTTAATTCTAAATCATGAGTAGGATAGTTTCCCTCATGAGGTCTGAGTTGCTTAGAAGTATACGACACTACTTTACTATTTTTCACCAAGACACACCTTAGGCCCTTCTTGGATGCATCACAATACACCTTAAAATTTTCTAATGGATCTAGAATGATTAAGATAGGTATGGTTATCAGCCTTTCTTTCCAATTTTGGAAACTATGTTTACATTTGACACCCCACACAAATGGAATATCTTTCCGAGTCACTCTAGTCAAAGGCAATGCAATTTGTGAAAACCTTTGAATAAACCTCCTATAGTAAATGGCTAATCCGAGAAAATTTTGAATTTTGGTTACTATTGTGGGTCTCTCCTTACCAACTACTGCTTTTGTCTTACTAGGATCTACTACTACTCCATCTTTTGTGATTACAAGACCTAAAAATCTTACCTCTTCCAACCAGAACTCACACTTCTCAAGTTTAGCATACAATTGCTTCTCTCTAAGCAACTGTAACACCATCCTAAGATGATGTTTATGCTCTTTGCTACCTTTAGAATATACCAGAATGTTATCTATAAACACTACCGCGAACTAATCAAGGTAGGGTCCAAAGATATAATTCCTGTAATCTATGAAAATAGCTAGAACATTTGTCAATCCAAATGGCATTACCAAAAATTCATAATGCCTATATTTGGTTATAATGGCTATCTTAGGTATGTCTTTTGTTCTTACTCTAATTTGATGATACCATAATCTCAAATCAACTTTTGAAAACACAATAGCCCCTCCCAATTGATCCAATAGGTCATCTATTCTAGGGAGTAGGTATTTATTCTTCACAATTACCCAGTTTAGTTGCCTATGATCTATACACAACCTTAAACTTCCATCTTTCTTTTTCACAAACAACATTGGTGCCCCCATGGCGAAACACTGGGTCTTATAAACTGTTTCTCTAAGAGATCCTCTATTTACACCTTCAATTCTATCAATTCTAAGGGAGACATCCTATAGGGTGCTATAGAAATTGGTCTTATTCTAGGAATCAACTTTATAGAGAGCTCTATTTCTCTCTTAAGTGGAAGACTTAAGATTTCTTTCGAAAAGACATTTGGAAATTCATTTACTATAAGGATAGTACTAAGTTTATACTGAATCTCAACCTTAAAAGAACATAGAAAATGCATTCTCTCATTCCTTTCCTCAATACTCCTCTTCACTAGTAAGGCATCTATAAAAGTCACAAATATTTCTGAACAATTCAAGATTACATTGTTTATAGACAAACAGTTCATCCCAAGAATAATGTCCAAATCCAACAAAGGTAAACAAATCAGATCAATAACAAAAGATCTATTTTCAATAATAATTAAAAAATATAGGCAAGTTAAAGAAGTCAAAACCTACCTCCAACTGAAATAAAAATAGACAATTGATAAGGTAAACTAATTACAAGAAACTTTAATCTCTCCACACATTCCAATAAAATGAAAGAATGGGTGGGGTCAAAATCAAATAGTACAATTAAAGATACATCATTTATTAAACATTTACCTTTCATTAAATCATCAAAATGGGCCACTTCCTTGCCCTTGAGGGTATAAACTCTTCCAGTAGTATGAGGTCTACTGGTGTCACCCTGTTTCTTCCACTATGGGTAATCCCTATGAAAGTGTCCCTGTTTTCCATAATTAAAATAGATGCCTTGCTGCGTTTTTTGGGCTTTACAAGGTCCACCATGACTCTTCCCACACTTATGATAGACATTAGGCATTGCCTGTCTCACCACTAGCCTCTTCCCTTTTCTGGGTTTATTCATTCCTGTTATCCCTTCCTCTAAGGAATCTAGGCTGCTTCCTTTTAAAAAGAGTTAGTTCTCTACCTTTCTTTTTCTGTATCAGCTAGGTTATGAGAAACTGTGTGACATTCGTTTACTAACATAGTAAACTTTCTGATTTCACATGGAGCAAAAACATTCTTTAATATGTACCTATCTACCTCTATCCATACACTAGGAATAATTTCTCATTTCTCTGGTAATTCTCATGCTCATTCCTTTTCAATTATCACATTATTCTTGCTCTTTCTCCTTCATTCTAAACCTTCTTGTTACCCATTATACATTTTAGATTTAAATCCCTCATTTCAGTGGAATTTTGGGCCAACTGTGTTTCAAGTAGGTCATTGACTTCTTTTTTCCAAAACAGAGGCCTGACAGTCGACTTCCACCTTCCTGGTAGTCGACTTGCAGCTCATTGACTCAAAATTTTCCAAACCCAAAGGCTACTAGTCGACTTCTAGAAGCCCGACAGTCGACTTATACTTTTTTGGCAAATTTCTAGAAAATATAAGCACAACAATCGACTATTAGCATTTTGGCAGTCGACTACTAACACTCTGGATATGTTTTTGGGCAATTGAAGAGCACGACAATCGACTAGTAAGGGGTAAAATTTGATTGCCATGTTATGCTCTATTTTTCAAATCATTCGTTGACCTAAATGTTTGCCAAAGAACTAGTTTGTAAATCATTTTTAACCCTTATTTACTCAATACCAGTGTGCAAGCAACATTTACCACATAAAAACAGCCCAAACTACCATTTAATCTCACTCAAATCTTGGATTAAACCCCATACTTATTCAATAGATAACAACCCATTTCTCATAATTTGATTTCAGCATGCATAAATATATTCATGCAGTTTAAAACACCTACTAGCATTCATGAACGTTAAGAATGTAATTTTTAATCCCTCTTTTACATCAGATAACAGAAAAATCTCACTTTTAGCATATGCACAATAAATTCAAAATTAGAGGGAATAGGTTGTTTTGATACCTTATTTTCTTGTTGGTGAACTGATTATTATGTTAGATGCCTTCCTAAATGCTTTTCTAGATTCAATCCTTGTTGAAAGTGGAGATTTGATCTTTTCTCCTTCACTTTCTCTCTCTACTTAGTCCCATTTCTTTCTCTAGATTTCAGAATCCAAGGTGAGAAATGGAGTTTCTAGGACTTGGCCCTATTTATAGGTGGCCTATGAATTGCTAATTTTGATCATAATTCTTGATTATTTAGCTCAAAATGATAATTTCTCTTGCCACATGCCAAATTACCATTTTTCCCCCTGAATGATTGGTGGCAAATTTCAAAATCCTGGTAGCTACAGTAAATCTTTTGGCTAATATTACGTTATGCTACCCTCAATTATGGAAAGTTTACAAAGCTTCCTCCACTCAACCTTTTTCCTCTCATTCAAATTCCCTCTCTTTTCTTTTCAATTTAGTTCCTCACTCTAATGCAACTACATGCAATCTAATGCAACAAACACAAGAATTTAACTTATTTAAAATTAAGAAAACATCCCTTAATAAATAGGAGGAGCAAATGTTACATTCTCCACTCCTTTTAAAAGATTTCATCCTCAAAATTTGTACATACCTATTCAAAAATTTCTGGAAAACTTCTTCTCATCTACTCTTCTTTCTCCCAGGTTGCCTCTTGTGGTGAGGATTGATCCCACAATACCTTTACTAGTGGAATATTCTTGTTCCTCAATTGCTTGACCTAAGTTCCAATGATTCTTAAAGGTCTAGGATGATAAGTCAAATTATCTTTCAATTGTACTGTACTGGCATCAAGAACATGTGAAGAATCGAGAATGTGTTTATGAAGTTGAGAAACATGAAAAACATTGTGGAGATTGGAGAAAAATAAAGGCAATGCTATTTGATATGCAGATGAACCAATTCTTTTCAAAATTTTGTATGGTCCAATGTATTTAGGATTCAATTTCCTGCACTTAATAGCCCTACCAATACCAGTAACTGGAGACACTTTAAAGAAAACATGATCTCCTCCTACAAATTCTAAGAGTCTCCTCCTCTTGTCAGCATAACTTTTCTGTCTATCTTGGGCCTTAGCCATCTTTTTCCCAATCATCTTTATTTGATCAGTAGTTTGTTGAACTAATTCGGGCCCTAAAATTTGTCTTTTTCCCTCCTTAAACCAACACAATGGTGATCTATACTTTCTCTTGTATAAGGCTTCATATGGAGTCATTCCTATACTAAAGTGGAAACTATTATTATAAGAAAATTCTACTAGGGATAAATTTTATCTTAACTTCCCTTTTACTCTAATGTACAGGCTCTAAGTGATGAACACATAATTATACATATTTAATAGCTAAATTCTACTCACTTTAGGGGTATATTTTATGTGTTTTATGAATAATTACCCATGTTTTCACTTGAATACATGTTATCAAAGCTTTTCCTAGGTATAAAGTAGTTTTAAAGAGAAATGAACTAAAAACAAGCATCTAAAGGCTCAAAGTACCTCAAAATGCACCTTTTCGCATGGGCACTCATGAAGTCTTCTAGAACACACCCTGCCACATGCCTATGCTGCCTTAAATCTTCTAGAACACACCTCTCAACATGAAAAAGACATCTTATACACCTTCTTACATGGCCAGAGCAACAATTTTCAACAAGGAACGGCCGACAAATCATCACGAATGGATGTCTTCTAGAACATGGCTTACAACACGGCCATATCACCCACATGGCCTATAACGCGGCTATATCACCCACATATCCATGTGGAGGCTTAAGGAGACGTCTTCCTTGCCTATAAATAGGGGGAGGCGCAAGGGAAGAAAGGCATCACTTCAAAGGTAATCAAGAGAGGAAACTGAGAGCACTTGGAGCAGCTTGGAGTGTGACAATCCTTGCTAATCCTTGGAGCTTAATACTTCAATTCCATTGTCTTTTCACAAAGGTCACAAGCCATGGAAATTCAATCAAGAATTGAAGGAAAATATTGGGAAGCATTAAGAGGCAATTAGGAGCATAATCAAGAAGGAGTTCAGAGTCAAGGCTATTCATCCAAAACTCGACCGATGAGGGTTTTTCTGTCTCCATTTTGTTCTTCTTCCTTTATTATATTTCTTATTGTTTTATTCATAGACATGAGTAGCTAGATTGGTAGAACTCAATTGGCATTCTTAAACTATGTTGATATTTTAATTTGAACATGATTGAGTTATGAATTGAATTGTGTGATCTTCTTCTAGTTAAAGATTAATCAAGTTTTTATTATAAGACGTGGTAATAAAAACTATCTAGATTCCTCTCAAATACTCTACCTGATGATGTTTGGAATTGGAAAACTAACTAGAGAGAACAATTGATCTTCGCTTAAACTAAGAGGTTGACAACTGCTGGACTAGGAGAAACTCCTAAATGGCTTAATGCTGATATAAACTTAACCATTGGACACAAATAGCCAATGGAAGGTATAGGTTTAATAAATCCATTGAAACCAACCGAAAATCTAGATTTGTTTTACACAGGTAGCACAATCAATCTCATAACCCATTATCTTTTGTTTGCATATCATCCAGTCTAAGATCCCAATGGGTTTGCTCTTCTAGACACTTGATAATTCTCTATATTAACACTTGTCTCACTTTCTCTCTGTAGCTCAATAGTAGTAGTTAGATTTAGTTTAGATAAACCACTATTCTTAGGCTAAATAACAATGAGTAAGTAATAACTTTGGGCTTTCCTGTTCCTGTGGGATACGACCTTGATACTCACCTTTGCACTAGACTACACTGACAGGTGCACTGCCTTAAGGTGTGGCTACATATAGTTCATTGGTAGCACATCACTAAGCATATCTTCTAAAGTCTAGATAGTCCTTTTAGTCTACCTATCAGTTTGAGGGTGATAAGCAGTATTGAAATTTAACTTAGTTCTAAATGCCTCTTGTAAGGCTTTCCATAATCTAGAAGTAAACCTAGAATCTCTATCAAATACTATACTAGTGGGTACTCTGTGGAGTCTCACTATTTCTTGTATATACAATTATGCTAACCTATCCAATGAGAAATTTATTTTTATAGGTAAGAAATGTACATATTTAGTTAATTTATCCACAATCACCCAGATTGCATCATTCCCTAATTGAGTTCTAGGCAAACCAACTACAAAATCCATGGAAATTTTATCCCATTTCCATTTAGGAATCTCTAGAGGTTGTAACATTCCTGCAGGTTTCTAATGTTCAATCTTCACTTGCTGGCATACCAAGAATTTAGCAACATACTCAACTTTGTGCTTCTTTATACCTGGCCACCAAAAATTTTCTTTCAAATCTTGATACATTTTAGTGGCACTAGGATGAATAGTATAGATGGCTTCCTCTAAGATTTTATTTCTTAATTCTCCTAATTTTGGGATATACAACCTATTTTGGAATGTTACTACCCCATCTACTTCTTTTTTGAATTCCTTTGAGTCTTTTAGGGACTTCAAGAGTTCATCTTCCCTTTGAGCTCCTAGGATTTGAGTTCTAAGATTACACTTAATTCTCATTTCACTCAAGTACAGCCTATCTAGCAACACCAGAGAGGAAAAACTCAAATTCTTAAACTTTTCAATCAGGTTCATTTCACTTACCATCATGTCAGCTACATAAAGGGATTTCCTACTTAGAGCATCAACTACTACATTTGCCTTTCCTGGATGGTACTTCAATTCAAAGTCATAATCTTTAATAAATTTCATCCATCTTCTTTGCCTCATATTCAAATCTTTTTTATTAAAAAAGTATTTGAGACTTTTGTGGTCACTAAATACTCAAATCTAGCTCCATAGAGGTAATGTCTCCACATTTTCAGGGAAAACACTATGGCTGCTAATTCAAGGTCATGGGTAGGATAATTCTAATCATGGGGTCTCAATTGCCTAGATGCATATGCTACCACTTTTCTTTTTTGCATCAAGAAACACCCTAGGCCCTTCTTGGATGCATCACAATACACTTCAAAATTTTCTAATGGATATGGGATGATTAAGACAGGTGTACTGGTTAATTTTTCCTTTAGAGTTTGGAAATTATGTTCACATTTGGCATCCCACACAAATAGAACATCCTTCCTAGTCAATTTATTCAAAGGCAGTGCCATTTGCGAAAACCCTTGAATAAATCTCCTATAGTAACCAGCTAATATGAGAAAACTACGAATTTTGGTCACTGTTGTGAGTCTCTCCCAACCAATTACTGCTTCTGTCTTACTTGGATCTACTACTACTCTATCTCTAGTGATTATATGACCTAATAATCTTACCTCTTCCAATAAAAACTCATACTTTTCAAGTTTAGCATACAATTACTTTTCTTGAGCAATTGCAACACAACCCTAAGGTGGTGTTTATGCTCTTCGCTACTAGAATATACAAGAATGTCATTTATACACACTACCACAGACTGATCAAGGTAGGGTTTAAAGATATGATTCATGTAATCCATGAAAATAGCTAGAGCATTTTTGAATCCAAATGGCATTACAAGAAATTCATAATGTCATATCTGGTTCTAAAGGTTGTCTGAGGTATTTATTTTATTCTTACTCTGATTTAATGATACCCTGATCTCAAATCAATTCTGGAAAGCACAGTAGCTCCTCTCAATTGATCTAATAGATCATCTATTTTAGGGAGTGGGTATTTATTCTTCACAGTTACTCTGTTCAACTACCTATAATCTATACACAACCTTAAGCTTCCATCTTTCTTTTTCACAAACAACACTGGTGCCCCCCATGGTGAAGCACTACATCTTACAAATAGTTTCTGTAAGAGATCCTCTATCTGCACCTTCAATTTTGTCAATTCTAAAGGAGAAGTCCTATAAGGTGCTATAGAGATTGATCCCATTCTAAGAATCAAATTTATAGAGAACTCTATCTCTCTCTCAGTTGGAAGACTTAAGATTTCTTTAGGAAAGACATTTGCAAAGTCATTTACTACTAGGATGGTACTAAGTTTATGCTGAATCTCAACCTTAGAAGAACTTAGAAAATACATTCTGTCATTCCTTTCCTCAATACTCCTATTCACTAGGAAGGCATCTATAAAATTCATAGACCTGTCTGAACAATCCAAAACTACATTGTTTACAAAAAACCAGTTCATCCCAAGAATATTGTCCAAATCCACCAAAGGTAAACAAATCAGATCAACAACAAAACATCTATTTTCAACAACAATTGAACAATTCAAGCAGGCTAAAGAAGTCAAGACCTACTCTCTGGCTGTAATAAAAATAGACAATTGATAAGGTAAAGTAATCACAGGAAAATTTAATCTCTCTACACATTCCATTGAAATGAAAGAATGGGTGGCACCAGAATCAAATAGTGCAATTAAAGATACATCATTTATTAAACATTTACTTTTCGTTAAATCATTAGACTGGGCCACTTCCTTGCCCTTGAGAGTATAGACTCTTCCAATAGTAGGAGGTCTAGTGGTGTCTCTCTGTTTCCTCCACTCCGGGCGATCCCTATGAAAATGTCCCTGTTTTCCACAATTAAAATAGATGTCTAGTTGCATTTGTTGGACTTTACAAGGTCTACCATGACTCTTCCCACACTTAGGACAAACATTAGGCATAAACTATTTCACCACTGTCCTTTTCCCTTTCTAAGTTCCTTCATTCCTATTGTCCCTTCCTCTAAGGAATTCGACTGACTTCTTTTAAAGAAGTTAGTTCTCTACCTTTCTTTTTTTGTATCAGCTAGGTTCTGAGAAACTATGCAACATTTTTTTACTAACATAGCAAAGTTTCTTATTTCAAATGAAGCAACAACATTCTTTAACTCTAATCTCAACCGAGCTTCCAGATGCATGGCCTTTCATGCTTCGTTTGGATGAAGTGAAGAGAACTTGGATAACTCTTCAAATTTAGCTACGTAATCCTCAAAAGTCATATTACCCTACTTTATCTGCATAAATTTGATTTCTTTTTTATTTCTCACATTTTGAGGAAAATACTTCTCTAAAAATACCCTTTTAAATGACTCCTAGGTAATCTAAACCTCTTGAGCTTCCAGTAATTATCTTGCTCCTCTCCACCAATATTTTACCTCTCCAATTAACATATAAGTGGTAAACAATACCTTCTACCCATCTATGTTCCCTAAAAACACAAACAACTTTTCCATCTCCCTTAGCCATTCCTCGACTGCTTGAGGGTTAAATGCACCCCTAAAGGAAGGAGGTTTATTTTCTTGAAATTCAGGCCATCCATTATAGGCTTGGTTTCCCACTTGTCCACCTTCAGGATTTGGGTTATGATTCACAGGTCTATTCTCTTAAAATTGTCAGAATGCTTCAGTAGTAGCTGCAGCTTGTTGAGTAGCAGTAGTAGCCTATTAGGTGGTAGCAGCAGCCTACTCCTTTATGGCTTCTGCCATTCCTACCAAGGTTTGCATAACCTTAGCCAAACTACCTTCATTCTCTTTTTCCTTGCCAGTATTCTTCCTAGGTGGGGCCATATTTCACTCTACAAAAAAAATATTACCAAGGTGGTAAGTCTCAATAACATAATATTTATAAGAGGTCATATGGCACCAACAAGAAATACTATCTACCTAACCTAGCACTTCACTCCTCAAGTTAAAACATAATACAAGTTAGTCCACTGCTTAGGCTCAACTAACTAACCTGTACTTGTTTCTATCCTGATATGTGCTAACTGTGATAACCGTGCTCTAATACCAACTCAGTGTAACACCCCCAATCCTATGGTTCCTTTTAGTTAATTAAATAATATAATATAATATACAGGATTGGTGAGTTACTACTACCTCTATCTGAGTAAATTTTTAACTTTTACCAAGCTAAATAATTAAGTGTTATTAGTTTGGGAGTTCTACACTTGGGTTCTCATACATAACGAAACAAAAAATAATTAAAACAACTGGCATAAACATATAGATATATGTATTTATATTCACATACATGCTTCATTTACATCCATTATAGTTTATTTTGTGTAACAGACATATACCTATGGATATGTGAGTGTGCCAACTAGGGTAAGGAGACAACAAGCCTATCACTCATACCCATTTAACAAAAACTGCTAATAGATTCCTAGCTCCCATATCATAATACATATATGCCCTTACTTTATATATCCAAAAATCATCATCCTGATCCTTTCCAAAAGATTAATAAGGATTCAAGATATTGAACATGTCAAAAATACACCCATCTAATCCTAACCTCATGCAGTCAAGGGTTAAGGGAAACTTCTATGACAAAAATAATCCATAGCTCTTACACCACTGGGAAATACCCTAAGAATGGTATTTCCACTGTCTCCACCTCTATCTCTAATAGTACCTAGTACCTAGGCATCTAATACAAACCAGTACTTCACATAAGAATGAATCTCAGTAGCAATAAACAACTTGTCTTTTAAAATACACTGGCCTGTACCACCATACACATATGAAAAACACTACATTCTTCTTTTCCTAAAATAAAACATTATGTCTATTGGGATACGATGCATGAATTATACAAATATATCATCTCGTATTCATACTAAGCATGCAAGACAGAATCATCACATATCTTAGCTGGATGTATATATATATATATATATTATTAGATTATATTTCATATCCATCAAACAGGATATATCATACCACATATCCATCACACAGGATATATATCACATCATAATGGTAACAGGGCATCACATAGCAATAAGAGCATAAATAAGGAAATTATAGTATATTCTCATGGCCAATGTCAAATCATGATCATCACAAGATCATACCAAGAGGGATTAGGAGAATCATCGAGCGAACAACTCTTCATATATAACCATCACTCACTGATGAGTATCTCGTAGTCCGTGACTAATCGCAATTCTCAACTGCAATATATTCATAATCTGACAATCCATGACTGCAATATATGTATATGCTGGAGTGTCCCCCAGTGGATCCAATTACATCCATCCAAAACACCCCAATGAGGGTCACTGTCCACCGCTCTGAAAAATCATCCCCCACCTTTAAGAATCATAGGGTCCCTATCCACCTCTCTAACTGATCCTCCCCCACGTATCCAGGATTACTATTCTTAACAGATCATTTCCCCAAAACTTTATTCACGAGTATATAGACTAGGGTGATTTAGCTCATACCATAGTTATGTCTAACTTTGAGTATGTGAATCCTTTAATTGGATATAGGGGAATTCACTAACTTAAAATTAATAACCATCATGATTTTGTCAAAACCATTTAATTTAACCGTGGAATGCCCTAATTGTTGTCCCATACAACCAATTGGTCACTTAATATGTACCTATCTACATCTATACATACACTAGGAATACTTCTCATTTTTCTGGCAATTCTCATGCTCATTTCTTTTCAATTATTACATCATTCTTGCTTTTTTTCTTTCATTCTCAACCCTCTTGTTACTCATTATATATTCTAGGTGTAAATCCCTCATTTGAGTAAAATTTTGGGCTAACTATGCTTCAAGATAGGTCATTGAGTTCATTTTTTCAAATTAGAGGCTTGCCAGTCGACTTTCACCTTTCTAGCAATTAACTTGCAGCTCACTGCCTCAAAATTTTCCAAACCCGAAGGCTACCAGTCAACTTTTGCGTTCTTGGAAAATTTCTAAAAAACATGAGCAACTAAAGAGCACAACAGTCGACTGGTAAGGGCTACAAGTCGACTGCTACATTATGGTTGGTTTTTCAAATCATTCGTTGACCCAAATTTTTGCCCAAGAACTAGTTTGTAAATTATTTTTAACCCTCATTTACTCAATATTAGTGTGCAAGCATCATTTGTCATATAAAAATGGCCCAAACTACCATTTAATCTCACTCAAATTAGAGGTAATAGGTTGTTTTGCTACCTTATTTCCTTGCTGGTGAGCTGATTATTGTGTTAAATGCCTTCCTAAATGCTTTTCTGGACTCAATCCTTGTTAAAAGTGGAGATTTGATCTTCTCTCCTTCACTTTCTCTCTCTAATCGATCTATTTTCTCTCTCTAGATTTTAGAAAGCAAGGTGAGAAATAGAGTTTCTAGGACTTGGACCTATTTATAAGCAGTCTGGGAATTGCCAATTCTTATCATAATTCTTGATCATTTAGGTCAAAATGATAATTTCTTTGGCCACATGCCAAATTACCATTTTTTCCCTAAACCATTGGTGGAAAATTTCAAAATCTTGGTAGCTACAGTAAATCTTTTGGCTAATATTACGGTATGCTACCCTTAATTATGGAAAGTTTATAGAGCTTCCTCCATTCAACCTTTTTCTCTCATTCAAATCCCCGCTCTTTTCTTTTCAATTTAGTCTCTCACTCTAATGCAACTAAATGCAATCTAATGCAACAAACAAAAGCATTTAACTTATTTAAAATTAACAAAACATCTCTTAATAAATAAGAAGAGCAAATGTTAAACCTATAAGGCTTCACCCATTTCATAAGAGCTCACCCATAAGGGCTTCACCTATAAGGATTCGTCAATGAAGATGACATAAGATCTACCACAAGTTTACCTCTCAGGGTTCGCTCACAAGGCTTACTATAAGGGTTGGTTCTAATGAATTATTCTTAGAAGGCTTACCCTAAGGCTCACCTCAGAAAACTAAATCATTGGTTAGCCTTTATAGGTTCATCCATTAGGTTCACTCTGTGGCTCGCCACCTGGTCTGTCACTTAGGCCTTCCTAATAGGTCATCCCTAAGGGTTCAATTAGTGAAACTCGCCCTAAAGGAGTTCCTGACCTATGACGGCTTTGCTCATAGAGAGGTCGCCCCCTAAAGAGGTAGCCCACCATCTTGGTGAACACACCAACAACAAAGTTAACTATTTTTTTTAATAAACATACTTTGAATATGAAATCACTCCAAAACATCTAATTTCTCATGCTTTAATTCATAAATTAATTCATAAACTCTTTTCTTACACTTAGGCCAATAACATATTCAAATTCCTTGACTTTTCTAGCTAGAAATAATCAAAATCTATTCTTAGAAATTCCTAGAGGAAAGAGAAAATAACTCACTTGTTGAATTTTCATTTTTCTCTCCATACAAGCATGAAAAAACATAAATCCAACATACAAAACATAGAATGCAAGCTTAAATCTCCCTCAAAGTCATTAAAACAAAAAAATCATTCATTTACCCAAGTTTAGAAAAATGAGTTTTCAAGCTAGAGAGAAAATCATATTTCCACTTAAATCTCTCTCTCTCTCTTTCTCTTCTTACGTCCAATTTCTAAACTTTCTTTCTCCTATTTCTTTCTTACCAAGTTTTCATGAAGGGTTATTTTGCTATTAATTAAAGTTCAAACTTATTTTCTGTTCAACCTTTGGAAGAAATTGCAATTTTAAAATGTTTACAAAGTTCTTCCCTTAATATACCACCTTTCACAAAGTTTACAAAGGTCTAATCTCATCTTCACCTAGTTTTTCTGTTAAAATTTCTAATGCAGCTACATACTCTCTAATGTAATATTTAATGTCAAACACAACAATAAATTCAGTTTAAATTACACACAAGTTTTTTAGTTGCTAGGAAGCAAATGTTACAATTCTCCTCTCTTTTTAAAATTTTTTTCCTCAAGGAACATATCTATTCAAATAATTATAGGTATGATTGCTTCATTTCTTCTTCTTTCTCTAGGTAGTTTCTTGACTTGAAGGCTTATCCTATAGTACTTTTACTAGTGGAATAGTCTTGCCTTTTAGCTATTCGACTTTAGACCTTATGATTCTTATCGGTTTGGATGATAAGTTAGATTGTCTTTGAATTACATTGTTCTGGCATCCAAAACATGTGAAAGATTTGGAATATATTTACAAAGTTAGGATACATGAAAGATATTGTGGAGATTTGACAAAAATAGGAGTAAGGAAATTTTGTAGGCAAATGAACCAACCCTTTTAAAAATTTTAAATGGTCATATATACCTTGGGTTTAACTTTCTAGACTTTATAGCCCTACCAATGCCTGTAATTGGAGATACACTCAAAAATACATGATCTCCTTAGTCAAATTCAAGGGTTTCCTTCTTCTATCAACATAGCTTTTTTGCTTATTCTGGGCTTTTACTAGTTTCTCCCTACTCATCTTAATATGATAATTGGTCTCTTGAACTAGTTCTGGCCTTAATAATTGTCTTTACTTAGTCTTAAACCAATAGATAGGTGGTCTAAATTTTCTCCCATATAACGCTTCATTTAGGGCCATTTTTATATTAGAGTGAAAACTATTACTATAGGGAAAAAAATTAATAGTAGGTTTGTATACAAGTTTCTCCTTTTCTTTAGAATATAGGCCATAAGTATATCTTCTACGGTTCATGTCATCCTCTAAGTTTATCCAAAACTTTAAGGGAGATATTCAGTACTAAAGTTCAATTTTGTACTGAAAGCTTCCTACATGGATTTCCAAAATCTAGAGGTAAACCTAGGGTCTTTATAAGAAACTATACTAGATTGAATTCCATGAAGTCTTACCACTTCTTAATATATAAAGTTGAGACAACCTATCTAGGGAGTAGTTTACCTTAATGGGTAGGAAATGTGTAAACTTAAATTAACCAAATTTCATCATTTCATGATTGGGTCTTAAGTATGCCAATTAAAAATTCCATGGAAATCCTATCCTACTTCCACTTAGGAATGTGTAAAACCCCACCCCTATAGATACTATACATATACTAACCTTATAGAGGCAATATGCTACTATCCTATCACTTACTTTATCTACCCGAGTTTAATTTTTAATTATTACACAAGATCCTTTAATTATTTGAGTTTGCTTGGGGTTAGTTTTAGGTATCTCACTCAACACTCTAATGTCAACAGAAGTATTTAAATTTATAACATCATACATCCAAGTAGAAGTTTAACACTAATATATATATAACTGTTTATATATTTGGATACATACATCACCAAATTGAACATAGGTTCAGTTCACCACCTTAATCCAATAGGGGTCCTATTAGGTGCCTTACATCATAACACTATAATTAAATAAAAAGAAAATAATTAAGCCAACTATATGGACAATATCTACTTTCGTCTCCATCATGCTATTATACACCTAGCGATTTAAACACATTAACACACTAGTGAGATAAAAATCTTAGTAATCAAGTAAACTAGTTTAGAAATTAAATTTTACTATACAAGCTGTGAATCACATGGAAAATCATGCATTCTTTATATATTCTCAAAATAGTTTCATACTTTGGATGTTATGCAATGTTATGCTATGCCATGTAGTATGAGATCCACTGAGAAATTTATACAATTATTTTCATGGGCATGCTCAATATAATTTTGTAATAAAACATAATAGTATGGGTATACATATAGGTATGAGCAGGGAATATCACATTATGTGAAACATAAGACACCTAAGCTAATTAATATCATAAAGTAGAATAAAATTAAGAGTTGGGGTACTTATCTTAGCATGCATCGAATGAGTTTTATTGTACAGTGCTAGCCTAATACCCCTAGAGTGTTCCCTTGTTTAACTAGGTATCGATATTCAAGACTCCTAAGGTATCCTCTAGTTTACCCAGGTACCAAAATTCATCATCTCACTTATCACTATGCCCCTTTTTCTCGGTAGGCCAGGTCATACCACTCATTAGTCATTTACCTAGTGAGTCAACATTGCTCAAGAATCACCACTTTCTTAATCATGGATCATTTTATAGGTACATGATTCACTAACATATATACTAGGGAAAAAGATTCTAGGTCAAGGTGAGTTAATCTTAAGTAAGCAACTTTATGGCCATAAGAGTATACTAACTTAGAATTAGCTACCTACACTGTGTGTTCACAAATATTTCTAGGATTGGATGGATGTTTTATCATCCTAAGTCATGGTTCAACTGTGGGATTCACAATGGTCGTCCCATATTGAGTATTGGTCATCCAATCCAAAATCTATTTAATCCCAGTTCATGTATTAAGAATACTTTTTAGCTCTACTTTACTATTATTTCCTCTCAATGTAACGCCCCTATCTAGTATTACAATTTCTTTGATGCAACCAGATATGTTTAGTACATTATTCTTATCCTTTTATTTAATTAATGTCCGAGCAGTTATACCAGTGAGTTTCATTAAGGGCAGTAGGTTCAGGATCTTTTGCTCAGATTAAAACTCGTATACACAGCGGAATAAAAGAAACACTATACTATACAGCAAAAATTTAAACTTTCATGTAATGTAAATAATAAAAGCTTAATAATATCCATTACATTCTGGTAATATGTCCCCGGATAAATATGAAGTACTCATCCATCGAAAGTTAGGAGACAACAGGTCTATCACTCAGACTTCCTTACAAATTTCTAAAGATGGATCGGTCCTTCACATATCCGTCCCCAGGGATATCCCATGCACATCTCATATATGCAGTCAAAAGAATAGTCTTAATCTAAACCAAATATATCTGAACTAGGATCCAGAATAGGGATTACAAAAATGTCACTTTAAATCAAAATGGAACTTCTACCTCTCAGCCCTGCTACGCATCCGTATCTGATACATATTAGCACATAGATGAGAAACACAAGTTTTCCAATAGCTTAACAATTCAGGGTTTAGAAATCAACTAATATGTATCAAGGTGCAAGCACCAAAATGTTTTATTATATGTTCTTGATATTAAAACGTAACATTATTCATAAATACAAACAGGCAAGCATTGCATGATAAATTTAGAGGTCAATGTGAAAATTAGGTACCCCTTTTTCTATCGAAACATATTCTCATAAAATTATATGTGTTATTGCATAATTAAACAGAGTGCTTATGCATTAAATTCTTACACTTACCGTTATGGACTAATTGAATGACCTGAGGTGTTACGTGGACACTAGGCCACCTTTATGAAATCATCGTGAACACTAGGTCATGGGTATAGAACACCTTTGGCCACACCTCACTAGGTCACCCGTGTGGAGCACCGTCGACCATACCTTGTAAATTGTGGACACTCAGCCACGTATATAGATTCATCGTGAATGCTAGGTCATGGGCATAGAGCACCTTTGGCCACACCTCGCTAGGTCACCTGTGTGGAGCACCTTTGGCCACACCTCGCTAGGTTACCTGTGTGGAGCACCTTTGGCCACACCTCATAAATCGTAGACACTCGGTCATGTATATATATTCATCGTGAATGCTAGGTCATGGGCATGGAGCACCTTCGGCCACACCTCACTAGGTCACCTTTGTGGAGCACCTTTGGCCACACCTTGTAAAACGTGGACACTTGGCCACATTTCTTCTCATAATTGTGTACTTTCCTATGTTTTCCCTTGTTAGTTTCGTATCTTTTTTTTCTATCGGTATGCAATACCTCTTTGTCATATTTATTTATGACAATTTTTGCCAAAATTAATTTAATTCTCCATTCTTAAATAATATATATTCCTATTATAAAATTTTACTAAATTTTCAACGGAGAATTTAGTAGTTTTAGGCCTAAGAAAAATTAAGGGAATTTCATGTTTTATCATTTAATTTTTACTCTTTCCATTCTTTAAATAATACCTTTAAAATGGGAGAATTTCTCTCCTATACTTAGCACATCATTAACTAGCCAAATTTTCCTAACAATGTTCATCATTAATTATCCATAATTTTTCATAACACCAATATTCATCATTGCTAACCATGATTTTTCCATGACAACATTCACCATTAATTAGCCATAATTTCCCCATAACAATGGTCATCATTCACTAGCCTTAATTTTCTAATAACAATATTCATCATTAATCTAGTGAAATAGTTTCCCACAATCATGTGTATCATTATTACTAACCATAAATTTTCCCACATTAGTTTGGGTTAAAGTTTCCTTTCTTACACATGTTACATTTACTAACAATAATTTTATCATGGAAATCACAAGTCTACTCCAATGCTAAGAGTCATAAACCAAACAACACATGCCATTACAATGATCTCTTGTTCTAGGCCCTTTCATGATTTTAAGAAAACAACATTATTAATGTTTAGGCATCATCCCCCGTCATGTATTTATCATGCAAGCTAGTCAATTGTCACTCCTCTTTCAAGAATGTAGACAAGTATTCAAGTTCCATGGAAGCAAAATCATCATGCATACACACTAGGTCATGGAACTAAAATTAATGAATTGCTAACCTACCTTAATGGTGAACTAGAAAGAAGTGATCTTAGCCCTTCCTTTGGTCTCCTTCTACACCTTGCTTCCTTTGCTCTCTTCTTTCTTTGGTCTCTTAGCTCTTCCCCCTCCTCACAAGACTTTCATGTAGTTCCAAAGGTCTCACGCTGCACTCTCTCTTCTATTAGGGTCAAATTGCTATGTGTGTGTCTTTTGGTTTAAGGAAACCCTTTCTCTAGTTACTTAGCCCCTTGTACTTGAGTGTCCCACGTGGACTCTAGGTACTACTCTTACCTTTTATTACTCTTATTTAATTGCCTCATGTGAATTCTAAGTGCAAGCCATTTCTTGCAATCCAAAATTACTCATTCTATACCTCACGTGTAACTATGTGCAAGCCTTTTTCCCCACGCCATTCATTTTTATTTCTTGCACGTTTAGTGCATCTCACTCGGCTACTTTTAAGGAAAGGAGGAAGGAGATCACACTACTTCCATTCTTACCTGCAAGAGGTACGGTCCCAAGAAGCTTCACGTTTGGCATCCTAATTCGATTTCTATGTACACTCCATTCGGTGGCCTAGTACATGGACAAGGAGGAAGGCAAGGGCCACACATCTCTCTCCCATCTTGTCTTCTTGCTTCTGTACTCCCACATGCAGTTTTTATCCCAATTAAATTGTACGTTCTCTCATGCAAGATGTGCTACTCTCTCGACCATGCAAGCTGCACATTTTGGCATGATAATCCTTATATCAGATTTCCATTTGGTTTGATTAAATTTTTGGCTTCTTTCACTTCTCATTTTCCTTCATCGAATGACCTATTATATCTAATGGTCTCTCTATTGTTTCATGGTTTATGTATTGTCTTTAAGTGGTTATCAAGGTCTTTTAGTGATGCCTTTCACCGTACATATATAATAATTTTTCTTTTAGATTAGCATTTCATGTGGCCATGGAGTTAGAGAAAAAGAAAGGGAGGGAGCTATTGAAATCCTCTTTTTCCTTTTTTTGGTTTACTCAATATATATATACACTTATATTTAAATGCCACATTCCCCTTTTACTTTCATTTCCTCCTAAGCCTTCACATGCCTAGTCATATTGCTATCAATGCCTTTAGCCAAATTAGCCACTTCATTCTCTCAATTCAGTCGAAAGGGTAGGGTGCATTGATGGCACCTTAATTTTGTTTTTTAATTTCATTTCTCATCGTTTCTTGGCATAACTGAATGAGTCTTTGTGTAGCCGCTTCCCTCAATTGCTGCATGCTTATATATTCTTAAATCCATCGTTCATGTAGTTGTTCGGTTAAGGAAAGAAAAAGAATTTAAGCACCTCAAAATTTATTTAAGCACCTTAAGCATGTAACACCTCATAATTTAATTAGCCTAAATTAATGATCTTTAATTAAATGGATGGAATTAATGGTGTCATTTAATAATTAGTATGAATTGCTTACTTTATAATTAATTAGATGAATTAGCTTAAGGAGGGGAAAATTTTGCTTGCATAATTTAATGAGCCAAAATGGTTATATTAAAAGGTAAGCTTGCATGAAAATTAGGTGCTTAATTTAATTCTTTATCTTCCTTTTGAGTTACCTAGACTAAGAGAGAAGCAATATAGGATGCAAAAATTTAAATATATGCATGTGTGTGCCTTGCATGTATCCTACATGAAAGAAGGGAATGGAAATTATATTTTATGCATGAAAATTCCACACCTCATGTGAAGTGGAAAGGAAAGAAGGATGAAAAACCAAAAAAATATGTGTGTGTGTGTGGGTTTCACGTGCACTAGGAAAGAAAGGCAACACATATGCCTTGAGTGGGACCAACAGACCAAAGGAAGGAGAATGGGAATTAATTTTATAAGCATGCTACAAAAAAAATAATGGTGCAGAATTTTTAATTGAATTGTTGCACAAGGGACCACACGTGAGGTAGGAAATTATGGTTAGGAAAAGAAGACAATAGGTGCAAAATTTTTTATTGGATTGTTGCACATGAGAAGCACATGTGAAGTAGGAAATTATGGTTAGGAAAAGAAGACAATAGGTGCAGAATTTTTTATTAGATTGTTGCACATGAGAAGCACATGTGAAGTAGGAAATTATGGTTAGGAAAAGAAGACAATGGGTGTAGAATTTTTTTATGCAACATATGAATTGAGTTGCTTGTGAGAGTAGATAACCTAAACTTGCAAGGAAAAGAATTACCAAGATTGCAAGCAAAGAAAAAAGTGTACTTGCAAGTACACTAGTGCAAGAAAAGTATACATATTTAAATATATGGGGTGTAGAATTTTTCTACTCTCCTACACGCCAAAGCCAAGGAAATGAGGGAAGAGAGACTTAAATTTTTTTTCTATAACATGCCACCTAAGTAAAAGACAAAAGAGTGGGAATTTCTTGTGTGAGAAATTCATGCTATACCCACATATGAAGGAAGAAGGAAATGCGGGTGTGAGTGGTGTGAATCATAAGGAAATTGGAATGATTTCATGCATGACATGCCACCTAAGCAAGAAACAAAAAGAATAGAAAATTTATGCCAAGCCACACGTAAGGAGAGATAGAGAAATGAAATTGAAATTCTAGTCTCACAAGAGGCATGCACACGTGAAAATAGAGAGGAAGAGAGAAAAAAAATAAGAGAGAAAGAAGTGAGAGGGAGGAGGTGAGTTAAAGAAGAAGAAGTGAAGACATCAAGAAAGGAAACAAAGGAAGCCAAGCACACCACCCTAGTACACCAAAGAGGTAGGTTGACAATTCTTAAATTCTAGTTCCATGGTCTAGTGTGCATTTTACTTCCATGGAACATGAATATTTACTTACATTCTTGATAGAAGAGTGACCTTTGACTAGCTTTCGTGATAAACACATGAGGGAATTAATGCTTAAAAAGTAATAATGTTGTTTTCTTAAGTCATGAAAGAGCCTAGAACAAGTGAGCATGGTAATGACATTGTTATAGGAGAGCTATGGCTAGTTAGTGTTGATTATGGTGATAGAAAATGATGGTTAGTAAGGATGAATATTGTGCTATGGTTAAACCTTATGATTAAATTAATGATGAATATTATTAGGGAAAATTTAAGCTAATTAATGATAAATATTATTATGGAAAAATATTTGACTAGATTCATGAGAAATATTGATATTAAGAATTTAAGACTAATAATAATGGCCATTGATATGGGGAAATTATGGCTAAATTAATGGTGAATGTTGTCATGGAAAAATCATGCTTAGTAATGAGGAATAATGGTGTTATGGAAAATTATGAGCAATTAATGATGAATATTATTGTGGGAAATTTATAGCTAGGAAAATGATGACCATTGTTGTGAAAAATTATGGTTAGTAATATTGAACAATGTTGTTAGGGAAAAATCATGATTAATAATGATAAACATTATTGTGATGGAAAAGAAAATTATCCCATTTCATTAATATGATTTAAAGAATGGAAAGAGTAAAATTTAAATGATAAAATATGAAATTCTCTTGAATTTTTCTTTAGGCCAAAATCATGGAAATTCTCTCCTGAAAAATTATTAAGGTTTTATAATTGAATATATTATTTAAAATGGAGAATTAGATTGATTTAGGCAAAATTTTTCATAAATAAATATGAAAAAAAGGTAATGTGTGCCAATAGGAAAAAGAAAGAAAGGCAACTAACATAGGAAAAAAAAGAAAGATTCACGAATTACGAGGTATGGCCAAAGGTGCTCTACACTAGTGACCTAGGGAGGCATGGCTAAAGGTGCTCCATGCTCGTGACCTAGAGTTCACAATGAACCTATATACGTGGCTGAGTGTCCATGATTTACAAGGTGTGGCCGAAGGTGCTCCACATGAGTGCCCTAGTGAGGTGTGGCTGAAGGTGCTCCATACCCATGACCTGGCGCTCACGATGACTCTGTACATGTGGCTAAGTGTCCACGATTTACAAGGTGTGACCGAAGGTGCTCCACATGGGTGGCCTAGTGAGGTGTGGCTGGAGGTGTTCCATACCCATGACCTAGTGCTTGCGACTACTCCATATACGTGGCTGAGTGTACATAATTTACGAGGTGTGGCTGAAGGTGTTGTGGACACTTGGCCACCACCTTTATCATTGTGAACACTAGGTCTCGGGTGTGAAGCACCTTTAGTCACACCTCACTAGGTCACATGTGTGGAGCACCTTCGACCACACCTCAAGCACTATGGACACTTGGCCACCTTTATCATTGTGAACACTAGGTCCAGTGTGTGAAGCACCTTCAGTCACACCTCACTAGGTCACATTTGTGGAGCACTTTTGGCCACACCTCAAGAATTATGGACACTTAGCCACCACCTTTATCATTGTGAACACTAGGTCTTGGGTGTGAAGCACCTTTGGTCACACCTCACTAGGTCACATGTGTGGAGCACCTTCAACCACACCTCAAGAATTATGGACACTTGGCCACCTTTATCATTGTGAATACTAGGTCCTGGGTGTGAAGCACCTTCGGTCATACCTCACTAGGTCACATGTGTGAAGCACCTTTGGTCACACATCAAGAATTGTGGACACTTGGCCACTTTTATAACATAATTAGAAACCATAATTCATCTTACTATTACCCTTAAATTTAACTATTATAAGGCACTTATTGACTCATTTACCAATCGCATAATGGTTCAGTTATACTAGTTAATCTACTAGGTTACATTCGGCCATCATGGAGTAGGAATGAAACGTAGGGTTTTTCATGTTACATGGTCACCCTTTTACCTCTTTCTATAATTCAAACTAGATAACACCGTGTATTAAAATTCAATGGTATCTTTTTACACATTTGAATCATGTAATCATGTCATTGACAATTTCTTTTACTTATTCTCATGACTCAATCTTCTTTCCTCTTACCTACTAGAATTTAGATTACACATATCGTTTACCCTTACATTTCAATATGATATGGACCTTTTGTTTTGTGCAACAAGGTAGACTAATTACCATTCATTAATTTCTCATATTCTCTCTCTTTCATAGCTAAATCTGAATGGTCATCTCCCTTACACAATGTTTAGCAAGCAATCCCATGCCTTACAAAGGCCATCCTCAGTTTTGGCAAGACAACAAGGAAAAAGCCAAATTTTTAATCACATGCTAACTAGCAATCCTTATGTTAGTATCTACCACTTAAAACATATATGTTAGTATACATACCAAATTTTACCAACAATAATTCTTCCACAGAAGCCACAACATCTACTTTAACACAATGATACATTAGCCATGCAAAATATGATAATTTAACATTTTCTCTTTATGAAGCATACTGAATTTTCCTTTAACCATTACTCTTCTATGAAAAGTAACACATCCACATCACACATCAACAACACAACCAAATCATCACACAAGCTTAGCCAAGGAAAGGTTTGCATCTTAAAGAATATAGAGAGAGTTTAGTTTCATGAAAGCTTTAAATTAGGATAATCATACTTTAAATCATGAAACAAAACTATAGGATTGCTAAGCTACCTCAAGTATGAAACCAATTGGAATTGATTTAGCTTTCCCTTACTCCTTTGCTTCTTCTTTTCTCGGCTGGCTAGCTCCCTTTTTCCCCATCGAATATGTTTATGTGTTTTCTCAATTGTAAAGCTGCTCTCTCTCTCTTTCAAAATTCTCTTTCGTGTCCCTCTCAACTCAATTCATTTTTTCCATTTAGTTAGGGGTGGCGTGTTGCACTTCTTTTTCCTTTTTCATCCTTAATTATTATTATTTAATTGCCACATGTGTACTTAAGTACAGTCATTTCCTTGCAAGCTTATCTTAATCCATTCGGTCACACCAAGGAAGAGAAGGAAGGAAGCTGTAACATCCGCTCCTAACACATGCATTTTATGATGACATTGTTAGTATTATTTGTGGGATGTTAAGGATGATTTATTAAGGAGTTAGAATGGACATTTTTATCATTATATAATTACTTTTGTGATAAAAGAATGAAATTAGAAATTTGGTAAGGAAGGGTAAAATAGTAATTTTACCATGAAAGGAAAATTTTATTTAATTCTCTTATTTTATGATATTACATTAAAGGATTTTCATTATTTTTATTTAAGAGAGAAGAAGAATCTGGTTACATAAGTGATTATGTACAATCGATACCAAGAAGGGCAAAACCGTAATTTTACCCTAAGGACATATTAGTAATTTTACATATTTTAGAAAATCTAATTTTATCTTAAATATTTCAAGAAAATAGAAATTAGAAATCCTTGTCCAATTATGCTTTAAAGAAGAAAGAAAAAGGGTGAAAATGATAACCTTGGCATAAAGGGCAAAAAGGTAATTTTGCCTTAGGGGAAAAATTGTAATTTTTCTAAAAGAAGGGTAAATTAGTAAATTTACAAAAATAAGTTTTGTGAAATCTTATTTAAGTGATTTTTACACCATAAAGCCGAAAAGGGTGAAAAATAGAGCTAAAATGGCCATTTGGACTTAAATGGAAAAATGGCAATTTTCTTAGGGGCATATGTGTAAATTCCAAAAAATTGAGGGACCATTTTGCAATTTCAAAATTCTTAAAGGACAGAAATGTTCCAACCCATGGAAGTTGCACAAAATTACATTTCCAAGGAGAGTGAATGCCATTGATGAAAAAGAGAAGAAAAAGGGGCAAAATGGACATTTTAGCACCAATGGCATTTTTGTAAATTGCCTAAACTCTAAATTTCAGCCTTCTTCTTCCTTAAGGTGCTAGAATGGTCAAAGATGAGTGGAGAAGAAGGGAGTGGCCAAATTTCTTCTTAGGGTTGGAGAAGAAGATTTTCACACCAAAATAACTTGGAGATTCCACTTGTTTTACACTTTCAAGGTAGCTAAACATGCATATGCCATTCTTGTCTTGTTTTATGGTGTGTTTATGGTGTTTTTAATCTTGCAAGAATGATGGCTTTTTCTCTCTCTACATTCTTACGGTTGATTTGCATGAATGGGTTTGAAATATGTTGAAAACTACTTGTGTTTATGGCTATATACATGTTGGAATGCTTAAAAACCTAAGAGATGGTAAATTTTCATGGATAGAATCATAGTCTTGCAAAACCCTAACCTATACCAAGGCTGAAATGGTATTGTATAGAGTGAGAAAATGATGTTTTTGCATGGTTTTTTCTTGAATATGATTGTGTTGTAAGCAAGATGGTGAAATAACTCCATTTCCTTGTATGTTTCACTTTGGCCGAATTATTGCTTGAGTAAGGGTGTTGAAATTTGGTTAAAATGGTGTTAGAAAAAGTGTAAGAAAGTGTTAGAAAATGGTAAGAGAGAGAAAATCTAGGTAAGTTCATGTTTAAGCACCTTTTCCATCTTCTAACTTCACCATTAACCATGAATGTGTGACTTACTCATCTTGGCCGAATGGATGCATGTAATTGGTGCTGAAATTTCATGGAAAAATGTCTAGAAAACCTTGCAAAATTAGTCATAAGAAAAGAGGAGAGAGAAAATTATGGTACTTTTATGCTTTAGTAAAGGAATTATGTCACATTTCTTACCATTTCACTTTGAAATTGTGCATAGTCATGTAAAATCGTAGAATAATATGTATTGGAAAATTTAGTATGAAAGATGGACTAGAAAGATGAGTGCAAGAGGGGTTAATACATACTTACAACAAAAAATGAGGTGTAAGAAAGCATTACCCATAATTATGGATATAGTTACCATAATTCCTAATTGGTAACAATAATGCTAGAAATGTACCAAATGAGTTAGAAATGCCACTCTTTCATGCTTATCTTGCCTTGGCCGAATGCTATGTAGGATTTTCCCTAGAATGGCTAAATTTATGTGTTAATTGAAAATAGCCTAAGGTTCCATCAAAATTGGCCTATGTTAAGTGATAAGAGGGAAAATGATGTAATGGTCAAGAATGAATAGTAAATAGCATGCATTTTGCCATTGATAGCAAGATGTCTAAATTCATGTGAAAGTGACTAAATAGCATAAAAATGTTTAATGTAATTATGAATGCCAAAGTTAAAGATCAAAGGAGGAATGATCTGGTGAATACCTCCTGAGACCAAAATTATGAGGATACCTCCCTAGCAAGCTACATTATGGGGAATGATCTAATGTATACTCCCAAGGGATAAAATGCAAGAGGAATGATCTAGTGTAAACCTCCAAAGAGCATAATGATGTGGAAGGGAATGATCTGGTGTATACCTTTCCAAAGTAAAGTATTTCTGTGTGGCTATAATTTGTATTGCCTATATGTGAGCTATGTGAGATGACTGTTAAAAGTCTATTATCCATTCCATGAATGACATAACTTATTGCTTATCTCAAGTTTATAGATGCATACACACATGTCTCACATATATCATACCCAGGGACTTATATGAAAAGAATTTTGAAATTTAACTGAATGTAGGGTTATTTTCTGTATTATTACAGTGGTACATATCAGTTGTTTTAAGTAAACTGGTTTGTTTAGCTGTTGAGAATATATTTCTCATTGTTGTGCTGATATGTATCAGATGCCCAAATACTGTCTAATCATGGAGATCGAGCTAGCAACGGTGGAAGTTCCCTTCCTAGGGACTTTCACTATCATAAAAGATATTTATGTCGTATCTATCTTTGAATTTCCTTTAGAGTAGCTAGGAACTTTAGTATGTATCTGTAGCCCTTTTTATTTTGGAGCCTAATTCTACATATTCTTTTTAGGATAGAATTGGGACTGCTATTTTTGGCTATACATAAAGGGAAAAAGGGGTGTTTATTGGGATGAAGATATATGAAGGATTTATTCATCCTCAGTATTTTGGAAAGGAGTTTGAGTGACAGGCTTGTTGTCTCCTTGCTCCTTTTGGATGGATGCTTCATATATCCTAGTAAATGTATATCAAATGATGTAACAAATAGTTTGTATATATAATATGAAAGTTTTTATATATTCCGTTGTGATGTATGAAAATTTGATATTCCGCTGTGCCAAAGTATATTTACCTGAGTACAAGTACCCGAACCTAATTGCATAATAAATTTATGATGGATTAAATGCTCAGGAGAAATTAATGTAACTAAAGACTAAAGATAATGTAACCAATTATCTGAATAAGTATTATGATGTTGTTAAGATAAGATAAGGGGTATTACAGAAGTCACACAAGCTTCCCTCTTCACGCTAGTCATACAATCACGAAAGGCCCTTGAATGCTGCACTTTCCTTTCCTCTTCTCAATTTCTCATGTTTCGTGGCATTACCGAATGGCATTTTTATATTATGAAATTGTGAAGTTAACTCCTTAACTTGTTGCATACATATATATATATTTAACTCCACCCCTCATACGTAAGCTACTCCCTTCATGCAAGACTCATTTTTTAGCATTATGCATGCATATTTAATACCATCAGTCGGTGGCACCAAAGGAAGGAAGGAAAGGGACTCACGTAAGCCACCATTTCATATGATAGCCTCCTTCACGCAAGGCATATGGTTTTGCATTTTAATTCCCTATATCTATTTCCCAATTGGCTTCCACCATACACCTACATGTGTGTATTTTATGTTAAATAAATTTTGCACTCTTGCTTCATCGTACACACACATTTAGCTACTTTTTCCTTGGTTTATTTTACCTATTGATTGGCAAAACCATTCAGTCACTTGAGATTAAAGGTTAAAGGGAAAAAGGAGAAAGTTTAATGCCACACGTCACTCTTTCTTCCCCTCTTTTACCTTCATTACTAATTGGAAGCATTATTTTAATTGGCATAAGAATTAAAAATGAATCTATTTTTGCTCACTTGTCTTCTCGATTACATTAATGAAAGAGAAGTCAATATTTGCTACCTTTCATTCCTTTCCTCTTTTTTCTTAAGGCCAAAGTCATCATCCCTTTTTCTTTAATTTAACTTCAACAAAATTTCCTTTCCAATTCACTAACTTTCTCGATTAACACTAGGAAGAAGGTGTTATTCTTTAGCATTAAATTGCACAAGCAAACTCATTATACTTTATATCAAATTCACCCAATTAATTAAGGAAACATTAATTTAAACCAATCAAGAGAATAAGGGGTGTTACATTGTGTACAAACCCACACTCTTCCCAAACTTGGTCCCTGTCTAACTATAAAGGCGACGTGGATTGCTCCAATCTGTTCTTTAAGAATGATGTTTTGTTCCTCTGATACGATTGATCTTCTAGCAAAAATTGTTTATGGCAATAAAAAAAAAAAGAGGTCTTTCAACCATTCTTTAGGGTGAACGCTTTTGATTTCTCCATGCAAATAGGACATGACAATTTAACAACAGTCATCCATCCGAACAACATCCTATATGCTGGGAAATCATTGATAGTCCACTAAGTGCTACTAGCATTTGAAAGTTCTATTTCAATGAACAATCAAACTTTAGAACCCCCTCATCCCAGAAGACCTTCAATTTGTCAATCAATGGTTGCAAATAGACATCTATCTTGCTTTTTGGATTCTTAGGTTATGGATGATCAAGGATAAAAACATGTATTCTTGTTTCATACACATCCAAGGTGGAAGGTTATATGGAGTGACAATGACAGACCAACAAGAGTAATTTTTTCCAGACTTTCCAAATGGTTTAAAGCCATCGGCACATAACCCCAATCTGACATTTTTTGAATCCTGTGTAAACTCAAGGTAAGTTTGGTTAAATACTTTCCATGCCTCCCCATCTGATGGGTGGGACAACACACCGGTCTCTCGCAAATTATCATAATGCCACCTCATCTCCTTAGAAGTCACAGATGAAGTGAATAACCTTTGAAGTCTAGAAGCTAATGGTAAGAACCATAGTTTCTTTGTTGCCACCTCCCTGCATCTACCATGTCTATTCCTTCTAATTTCATACCTTTCTATCCTACAAAATTTATATTGCTTTTTTCCCAAGTCATCCTTGTAATATAGCATGCACTCATTCAGATAGCAATCAAATTTTTCATAGCCAATGACCAATTTTGACACCATTTTCTTCATTCTGTACATATCAGTTGGCATTTGATTACCATCTGGTGTTATCTCTTTTGACCATTGCACAATCTTATTATAGCATTGCTCTGGGAGGTTGTAGTCTGCCTTGATGCTAAGCAATCTTACTTCCGCTAAAAGATCAAAGTGATGAGAACACCCTTCTCATAAAGGCACTTAGGCAGCAAACAACATGTCATAAAAAGCTTGTGCATCAACATTTGGAGGCTCCTCTATTCTTTATTGAAAGGATGGTCCAGCTGCATCTACTACCATTGTCTCATATCAATTAACTTGTTCTCCAAAGCCCCTTTGAAAAACATCTTCATCATTTAGTTGTGGGTGTGTCACTTAAGAGACCTCTACCAATGGTTCCTTATGAGAGGTCCAATGATAATAGTCAGGTTTAAATCCATACTGATACAAATGCACCTTCACCACATCAAGACAATCAAATTTTCTATTTTTGCACTTTGCACGAGGACACCTTATTTGCTTACTACACAGATATGGTGGCAATTGACAAGCATAATCTAGAAACTTGTCAACGCCATTCATAAAGGCATCAATGAATCTAACTCGACCAGGAAGCACTCTATCATACATCCAATTTCGATTTTCAGGTATATCCATGGTTTACTCTTACAAACCTATAGTGTTCAATTATAAAACTCTAAATTAGCCAAAATCTCAAATAGCTTATAGGCAAAATTCATAATAACTACAAGAAATGACACCAAAAACCATATCTTAACACTGCTTCACACAAAATTACATAATTTAACAACCTTTTGGTATATTATTTAATGGGTCACTATAGGTTATAACCAATGGCAAACACAACAGTGTGATGCACAGACAAACTTATTAAAATTACTTTCTATAATTACTTTTTGATAGAGAAGCTAAGAAATGTCCAACTCTAAGGTACTGATAAATATATAAATATTAATGAATACGGAAGTTAAGGAGAGGTTGAAATGATCTATTTGGTAGTGATGAAAAGTGTAATTAATTTCCCCTTTTAGTTTACCACTCTGGGTGATGATAACCTAAAAAAATAGGACCTTTCTATGTCTACCTTCTTGGCAATGTTTATCTTCCCTTAGACTTTTTGACTAAATGTACCTTTCATAAAATTCAGTGTGGTATCCTATAATTGAAACAATTCAGACTAATAGAATATGAAGAAGGGTTATACTTAAGTGAAAAGGTTTAGTTGAGTTGAGTAGTATAACAACCTAAAGTACGGATATAGTTATTTATACTTGAGCAAAATAATTTTAATTTGTTTAAACATAAGTGAGATCATATAATGATTAGCACATCACTTTGACATTAAGTAATTAATATATTACAGATGAAGCAAGTGTGATAGGTTTACTCACCAAATTCTGTTTGCAAATAAAAAAAGTGAGTGGTATTTGTGATTCCATTAGTATAATGATTGTTGCTAACCTTGTTTCTATTGTGTTAGGTAGATTATAAAGTATGAATAGTGAGAATCTTTTGAATATAGTGTCAAAATATTTTACCATATGAAGTACTGTAGATAAATTTTTATTGATTTTTTACACCTGCCAAAACTATAGCAGTGCTGGCACACAACCTTTTGGTATATTATTTAATGGGTTACCACATGACAAACTTATCAAAATTCCAAAAAGCTCTTATAAACTTCTTAAAGTTAATAAATAATCAACCATATAAAGAAACTCAAGCCTAAAAAACAAAGGGAACAATAGCCAAATATAAACTTTAACTACATCTAGTCAAATATAAATTTGGCCCAGTGCAAAGTTTAAACCATTAATTTTTATCCCCCACCCCCACCTGGCTCCCCAAGAGTAGAACTTAGGAATTGTGGCATTAAAATTGTAATCTGCATTTGGAATGTTGCTTTCACTCTATTAGAAACAAAATAATCATTCAGACTTTCTCAAACAAAAGAATAGAAAACACACATATCATAACTATAGCAAAAGCTGCATCCATCCTAACTCCTTTCAAGTGTATTAGTTTAATATATTTGTACGACTCTGACCATAATAATTAATACATTTTAAAAAAAATTATAAGTTACATGAATATATGGAAAGGGAGGCTTTATTTAGTTTGTGGGTTTAGGAGAATAGAAACTAGAACATCAAGTATAAAATAACCAAGAGTTAAATCAATCTAGTAACTATGCTTTGCTATAATTAAAATATACTCTGACAAATAAACTACAGTGGGCAAATAAATTACATTATAGATTTTTTTGCTAAAATAGTTAAGAGGCAATTATATATCCTTTGACCTAAATGGAAATAACAAGGAGTAGGGTATTGATCTCTATGTCTTTCGGGGAAGTAAATGTGTATAAATTTATTATTATTAATATGCTAGTTATATATTATCTTGATATTAAAAATTTATTTAATTTAAATTAATTTATTCATATTACTTAACAAAAATAAATTAATCAAGATAAAATCTAAAAGAAAAGCTTCTTTCACATACCACATTCACAATGGAAAAGTTGTGGTTTCATATAACACATTCACATTGGTCCACATCTTGATCATACATATATATACTCATGCATACATATACAAACATGTAAGACTTTTCAAACTTCTTTCACAGAACATATTTTGTGCAAATGTAAAAATCACAGAGGCATCAACATTATTTTAGTATATCACAGATATATATACATCATTGCTCTATCACAGACTTCTTTCTCTTAGCCCTCTCTCTCTGTCTCTCTCTCATTGAATCTGACCACATTCCTTCCCAAACCTACTTCCACACTCTTTACTCCACATATTTCATCATCACCATCAGAACACAACTTGGTTATTCATCTCTGAGGTACCCAACACAAAACATAGTCTGCTTTCTTTGGTTCAGTCTTTGGTTCAACAAATTGGGCATCTCTTAAATAAACTAATCAATTAAGGCATTAATTTAGTTCAGCAAAACAACAACCCTTGCTACATCCCTAGCCACAACAGAATCCGAAGGGAAGGAAAACACAGGGGAAAGAAATCTGTACACTTATGGGGAAAATTACAACCATGCAGCAACAATGCCTAAGCATCAATAAGAAGAACACCATAATCATAAGAGAAAGAGGAAAATAAGGATAGAAAACTCACTTTCCTCAACCAAACCGATTGGAAGTACAGACGAATCCCAAAAAAGCTATTTGTGGCATCTTCGGTCGTCATCCTGTGAGGCAACGATGGTGGGTCCCTCCAATAGATAGCTTCAATGGCAGCCGCTGGCTGAACAACATGCAAAGTGGTGAACGGTGACAAATGGCAAGGCGTGGTGAGCGGGACCAAAAGTGAGTGCGCGCAAAAGGAAATGGGGATGAAAATGCAAAGTATAAATTTTAACACTTAACAGATGAAGTTCTGGCACTTCTTTGAATATATACTATATGTAGAAAACATTGTCATATATATATTGATAGCCATTGTGGCACACATGGTTATTCTCCCATTCCACTCCTCTAATGCCTCAGGTGCCGTGTTCAATGTAACATCTACTTCTAAATTTGAGAGATGTTTATTAATTTTATTTAATTGATTGTGTGTGCTACATATGTGTTATGTTAGATTACATATAGATGCATTAGAATGAGATTTTTAGGTGAAGAGAAAGAAGAGGGACCATATTGAAAGGAAAAAGATGAACTGAGGATGGATGTGAGAATTTTCAGAACTTCAGGGCAATAGGCCATAATTTTAGCCAAAAGAATTACTGTAGCAACAGAATTTTGAAAGCTTCCCGTTAGTGAGCTAGGGATAAAATGGTAATTTAACATATAGTTAGAAGAATTATCATTTTGGGCCGAATGGTCAAAAATTAAAAGCAAAATTACAAAGAGCTGGATTACCTATAAATAGGTCAACCCTTCAGACTCTTCATTATGCTTCCTCAATTATGAAACTCTAGAGAGAGAAAAAAGGCAAGCTAGAGAGAGAAAGAGAAGGAATTATGAGTAAACAACATTATTACTTGGATTTAAGCATTCCAGTAGCTAGGAAATCACTCCAGAACACTTCCCAATCATAAAACAACTATTAGAAACCAAAAAAAAGGTAGCATAATAACCCAATCCCTTTATTTTGGAGTTTACTATTCACATGACTGAAAATTGTGAAATTTTACTTGTTTGAAAGAAAAAGGGATTTAAAACTACATTCTTATTATTTTTAATCACTATTGGGTATTTTTAGCTGATTGAAAATACTTGTGCATGTTAACAATTGTTTCTGAAAAATGGGTTTTTTTCTTAAAAAAAAATGAGTTTCAATCTCAAATTTGGACAAGATTATATGATGTTTTGGGCTATTTTCTTGGGTTAAATGTTGCTAAGGAGTTTGTCTTGAGTTCATCAATTTCAAATTGGGTTTAAAAACAAGTTTTTGTATTGAAAATTTAGGTCAATAGTGATTTATAAAACAGAGCAAGACACAGCAGCCAACTACCATGGTGCAGCAGTTGACTGTCGTGCTCTTGAAATGCTCAGAAACACATATAAAATGCTAGCAATCGACTGTCGGGCACCTAAAAGTTGACTTTTGTGTTCTTCATTTTTCCAGAAATGCCCAAGAATAAAGCAGCCAATTGCCTCGACCTAGTAGTCGACTATCAGGCCCAACAGTAAGCTAGAAGCCGACTGTCAGGCACCTAGCAGTCGACTGGTAGCTCTCTATTTAGAATTTTGAAGATTTGGACAAAATGCAATTAGTTGACTTGCAACGTGATACCAGTCAACTGCCACTTTTTGTGATGAAAAGATGAACTTAATGATATATTTGAATGATATCTAGCCCAAAAACTAAATCCAAACTAGAGATTAAACTCAAATTACAAGCAAGGTAACATATACTTTGAATGTAAATGAGAAAGAGCATGAAAATGATAAAAGTTAAAAAAGGAAAGAGCAAGAATGCATAAGAGAAATGAAAATTGTATTCTTAATATATGTATTTATGGTAGATAGGTTCATATCTGAATGACTAATTGCTGGTATGGGACGGTGATTGGACATTTCGCGATTATTGTGATAGTTGTAAATTGTAAGTTAGTGACTTAATGGCCAAAATAAATGAAAAGTCACATACTTAGAATTTACAGAACTATAGTATGCACTGATTCACCCATATATATATTTATGAATAGAGTTTTGAGGAACCTAATATGTACTTAATGTGTGGAACCCAGAGTTGGGGACCTTATTGTACTTGGATCCACTGGAGGACGCTTCAAAATGTACACAAATGTGATATGCAGTCGAGGACTACTAGGCAAAGTTGCCACAATATATATGTAAAAACATAGAGTGGTGCACATGCTACCCCTCTAGATTTCTCTTATTATGCAAATATATGATGATGATAATGATGATGATTGGCAGAGGCCAACGAGAAGTGCTCTTATTTCCTTATTGCTCTTTATGTTATGATGAAAGTTATATGAATGATGCTATGTTACCTCTATGTTTTGATGAATTGATGAGATATATACTATGAGTTAAGCTTATGCATGCAAGTATGAATGTTAAATGAAATGTTACACAGGATAACCCAATAAATGTATTGTTTTATGAAAAAGAATGTAGAATTTCTGTATGAATTTACGGTGGTACAAACTAGTTGTTTTGAAAATTGGTTATTAATGCTACTGAGATTTATTCTCATAAAAATGTTAGTTTTTATCAGATGCCTAGGTTCCAAATAGTGCTAGAAGTGGAGGTGGAAGTGGTGGAGATACCCTTCCTAAGGTATTTTCCTGTTATTCATGAAGTGTGGGTCGTGTATATATGGGAAGTCCCTCTCACACCTTGAGGATGTAAAGTTTTAGGAAAGTTTTTGGTATGCCCAATACCCTGAATCCTTATGAAATTTTGGAAAAAGGATCAAGAGAATAGTTTTGATGTATAAGATGAGGGCATATATATAGGATATGTGAGCTAGGAATCCACTAGCTATTTTTGTTAAATGGGTATGAGTGACAGGCTTGTTGTCTCCTTACCCTAGCTAACACTCTCACATATCCATAGATATATGTCTAATGAATGATATGGATACGCTGTAAATGAATGTGGATGTATATATGTATATGTATGTTTTACGTCAATTAAGTTTATGCATTTTTTGTTGTGTAACGTGTGAGATCCTGAGTGTAGTAGCCTAAACCAATAATACTCATTATTTCACTTGATAAATAATTTAAAACTTGACTTAGGTAAAGGAAGTAGTAATTCACCAATCTTATAGTATATTGTTTATATTAGTCACATAATTTAAAAAGAGAGCTGTAGGATTGGAGGGTTACATTCAATCCTTCCATGTGCCAGCTTAAAAATTTTTTTAAGATAATTTAATTTTAGACACGGATTAGAGATGGAAAATTTCCATCTCTAAATTTTGAGATGGAATATTTTCATCTCCAATCCGTTGCTAAAATTTTGTTATGCAAAATGGTGCCATATCATTATATTTTTCTTGGGACAAATTAGGGACATAATTTTCCCGTCTCTAATCCATCTCCAATCCCTCTCTAATCCATCTCTAAGTTCATCACACCGAAATGTTTCCCTACCAAATTTGAAAAAATGAATTTGCGACCAGTTAAGGATGACTTAGAGACTGATTTATTGGAGGCAAAAAACATTCCATCCCTAATGGATTGCAGATTAATCTAGACAAACATCAACTTTCCTAATGTTTATACCTTTGAATATACAGGATACAACAGCCATCTTTGAAAGCAAGTAAGTCACTAAAACAATATTTATTGAGATACTTCTAATTTCCTATTAGATTGTATATCACTCCCTCCAAATGATGTTTTACTTCAGTAGGAAAGCTCTTCCACCATAAGTCAATTCAAATGGGAGGGTTGTTACTTGCTAAAAGTTTAAGCCGGTTAACGCCCACATTGTTGGATGCTAATGAAATGGATGCTGACGATGAATTAAAGTAGTGAATATGGAAATGAAATAATAGCCGTGAGCGAGAAAAAATGGAAATGAGACATTGCCATGACCTTAGAAAAACGAAGATGAAAATGAAATCTTATTTAATTTTAGCACTTTGTTATTGCATACAATATTTATAAAATATTGCACCTTATAAATTGACAGCCATTACGGAACACTTGGTCATCGACCTGGTACATTCTACTGCCTCCTGTCCCGTGTTTGAATCGTCAAAATGCCACCCCACAAACTTCTTTTCAGCACTTTGTAACTACATTCAATATATATAAATATGTGCCCCATGTTGATTGATAGCCATACCGACGTGCTTGGTTATTAGCCCATACAATCTACTACCTCTGGTCCCGTGTTCAATCTATAATTTGCATGCAACTCCATATAATTTTTTAATCTTTTAGAGATAGATTAGAGATGGATAAATTTCATCTCTAATTTGTCTCTTCCCACCAAAATAATTTTCCCACCAAATTCAAAGAAACATGATTTTGCACCAGACTAAGTGACGATTTACAAAATTTTTGGAGACGAAATTATTCGTTCAGAGATGGATCTGGCACAAATTAGAGATGAAACAGAGACGAAAGATTCAGTTTAGAGATAGAATATTTTTTGTTTCTGTTCAGTCTCTAATTTTCAGTAAATTTAAAACAAAAAAATTGGCAATAGAATATGGACACTTTAGAGATGAAAATTAGAGACTGTATTTTTCTGTCTCTAATATCATATTCAAAATTTTTTCCCTTTACCGACAGATTTTTCACAAAGTAGAGACAAAATAGAGACGAAATATATTCCATCTCTAATTTTTTTCTCTAATATCCTTCTTTCTTGCAGTGTGAAAGGACTATCCAGACTTTAAAAGATAAGCTTAGAGCTTGTACATTAGAACAAAAAGGGAATTGGGATGAAATTTTACCTTTAGTGGAGTTTTCTTATAATAATAGTTTTTACTCCAGTATAAGAATGGCTCTATATGAAGCCTTATACAGGAGAAAGTGTAGATCACCATTATATTGGTTTGAGGTGGGAGAAAGACAAATTTTAAGGCCAAAATTAGTTCAACAGACTATTGATCAAATAAAGATAATTAGGGAAAAGATGGCTAAGGCCCAAGATAGACAGAAAAGTTATGCTAATAAGAGGAGGAGACCACTAGAATTTACAGAAGGAGATCATGTTTTTCTCAAAGTGTCTCCAGTTATTGGTATTGGTAGGGCTATTAAGTCCAGGAAACTGAATCCTAGATGCATTGGACCTTACCAGATTTTGAAAAGAATTGGTTCATCCGCTTATCAAATAGCATTGCCTCCATTTTTGTCCAATCTCCACAATATTTTTCATGTTTCTCAACTTTGTAAATATATTCTTGATTCTTCACATAATCTCAACGCCAATATAGTACAATTGAAAGATAATTTGACTTATCATCTTAGACCTTTGGAATCATTAGTACTAAGGTCAAGCAGTTGAGGAACAAGACTATTTCATTAGTAAAGGTATTGTGGGATCAATCCTCACCACGAGAGGTAACTTGAGAGAAAGAAGAAGAGATGAGAACCTCATGAGTTCTCTTGTATATATGACACCAAATTAACCAGTCCCTTTGTTTCGATCACCTATGGATTTGAATTATTCACCAATGTCATCATTCTCGCTGAGAGATTAGGGGCGACCCTTTGTGGAATGGGTAGTCATTTTTTTAATTATTAATTAATACATTTTTTTAATTTTATTTGTATTATTTTTACTTTGTTTACATAATTATATAATTATTTACCCTTTAGTACTTTTTTTTCTCACTATGTTAGTATATATTTCTATTTCAAAACAAATATTAGCTTAAAAAATTGTATTTATTTTAAAAATAAAAAAGTGACTAAATTTATAATAAAATTTTTAATTCTAAATTGAATACATGAATTTTGAATCAAACATTAAATTAATTTAATAAAAAATAATTTTACTTCATTGGAAAAAAAAAATCAAATAACAGTTTAATATTTTTTAAATTGAACAGAACTATATTTTTTATTTTTTATAATGAAAATTAGTATTTAAAAATAAATATTTTATGTGTATTTAAGATAAATATCATATTCATATTTACCTAATATAAATTTTTAATAAAAAATAAATTAAATTTACTTAATAATAATTTAAATTCAAAAATTACGAATGATCTATACTTAAATATGAAAATCAACATTTCATTTTAATTTACTTTGAAGTTAATTTTACTTTCAATAAAAATTTAATTTCTTTGAATGAAAATTTAAGATTTAATTACTTTGAATGAAAAATAACAAATTAATTTACTTAATAAACAATATAAATAACATTTAAAATTTTTTGTCATTTATAATTTTAAATAAACATGCATATAACTAATTTTTTAATTTTAAATATTTATAAATAAAGCTCATGATCAATCTTTAAAATGAAGATCAGTCAATGGACTAGGCCCTTAGTTTTCCTATCGCCAAGAGTTTATAAAATAAAAAATAGTAATAAAACAGTAATTCATTGGCCCAATATGGGACATGATGAGGTAATTTGAAAAATAAAGATTCTAGCTGTCATTGGGTCGAAAAATTTAATATTAAATGTTAAGATCAAATGCAGATAAAAGTTATGGTCATACTTAGAAAGCAAGCTTATCTTCTTTATTTTTTTTTTTTATTCTTTTCATTTGATCTCTTTTAAAATCATATGCTAGTTTATACAAAATTAATTATAATTTTAAAAATTAATGAAAATTGAAATTATAAGTATGACCATAACAAGTGGTTTTACTTTAATGCATGTTAAACCACTTGTATAAAATTTATATTCTTAATTAGCTTCTATACAAAAAAAAAAATTATTTCATATATTATTATGAATATTTAACAATCAAATTAATGGAAATTAATATATAAATATGTAAGAAATTAAATTTCTCTTTCCATAAACTTCAGGCGCAACCCTCGAGATTAACACTAATATTTTAGTTGTGTCTTTTCTTGGGCTGGGGATAAAGCGTTACAACAAAATTAAAACTATCGAGTCTTTTGTCGTTATACAGAAGGAATAACCTGGCCTTATTGTTTATCTATTTCGATTCTATCAGGTTCTAGACCTACTTCGATTGGAATCCTCAATGTCCCACAATCCACATGTGATACAAATAATAATGGGAATAATTTGAATTTTAAAATTGGAATTCAAATTATTGATCTAATCAAAATATGGAAACTAGTGCACACAAACAACTTGTCGTGCAAATGGCAAAATCAATTGGCGAAATACTAATCATGTGTGCGTGCTCATATATAATCATTATAATATATGATATAGCCGGCAAGTTGTTATGCTTTTGTGGAATATGAGTTACGTGAAGGGTAAATTTTGATGAAGTAATTAATAATAAAAAATATTTATATATATAATTTTAATTTATTTATTTTTTAATTTTTTATATTTTATCACCTTATTAAAATTTACGTTTTAAAAAATTAAATAAAAGTTTTGTCATTTGTCATTTTGAATCATGATTGGAGATTTGAATGATCTCGGATTTGCAGTAATTAGGATTGAAGATTTGAATCAAGATTCGACTCGCTGGCATTGATTGTGCTCGGTACGTACCTACGTGAATGGCACGGACACCAAAACGAGGAGCATGTGCTCTAAAAACGAGGAGCATGTGCTCCAACTTCACAATAGATAAATAGCATGCGTTCTAGCATAGTATTTTCTTAAATATTTTACAAAATAAAATTTTTAAAATTAAAAAAGATATAAAAAAAATCTTAAATGGATTAAAATCTAAATCTTTTTATTTATATTTCTGTTTTACTTTAAAAATTTTATCTTTCTTTTATATAATTCCTATCAGAACACAAATGACTTACATATAATTAATAATTCACTATTCTATTATTGACATATATTAGTTAAGTTGGTCACATGATTAATTTTTTGTTAAATGGGTATTGTAATTCAGGTTAACATCCAACAATTAGATTTTAAGTAACATGAAATCAATTATAAATGTGTTTAATTACTATCAATATCAATTATTTATATCCAAGAAGAAAAAGTGTAAAAAAATATTAAAGAAATAAAATTTCTTTATGTGAATTGTTAAAAAAGTTTTTGTATACAACATTCATAGTATTGTTAGCTAGATCAGCTTCCCTCTTTTACTGTTATCATAATCTTTAGTTTATTTCTACTTTAAATATTTGAAACAACAACACCCATGAGAGAAGAAGACAACAATTGGTAGATAAATTCAAACTTTAGAAAGTGACTGACCTCTCATATTAATATACAAAGAAATAGCAAAGGCACTATTTTATTTTGAATTGATAGCAGTGGAGAATTCGAAATTTATCTTGAATTCATGCCTAATAATTCTTCATGCACGAACCACTCTTTTGGCCCACACCAAACTGACTAATGACAAATATAATTAAAATATTTTGAAATAATAGTTATTTTATTTTAAAATTAATAAAAAAGTGGTAAGATTTAACTTCCTACCCTCTCATAATATAAAGTCATTTTAATTATATATTTTTTCCATATGCTAATATATGATTTTAAAAAAAAAATACCAAAATTAAATACTATAATATGTCAAGCACACTTTTTATTTATAATATAGCTTGATCTATCTAAATTGTATGAACTATATTAACCTAGAATTTTTCTACTTATAAGAGTAAGAAAAAAAAACCAAATAAACTAAAATTAAATAAAAAATGGGAACATGTAATCAATAATAACGGGAAAGATTTTATTCTGAAAAATAATAAATGTTAAAATTAATACCTTACTAAATTTTGACATGAGATTCTTAATATAATAGTAAAGATAGTTTAATAATTTTATTATTTAGGAATGAATATATACTTTATTAAATTTGATCTTAGAGGGTTAAGATCAAATGAAAATAAGTTAGGATTAAACCTTTTGTATTATAATGTAATTGAGCATGTGCTGCGTGTCATTTTTTTAAATTTTCTTTTAAATTAATTAAAAATTTTGGAATAATTTTGTTTTATTTTTAAAGAATAAGAATAGCAGTAAGATTTTTTAACTTGCTAATCTCTCCTCATGGGTATGTCAAAAACACTTTTCTTTTATAACATAACATGATCTTTCTAAAATTTAAATTCTTCTAATTATGAGAGAGTGAGAGAAACAATAGAAGAAACTAAAATAAAATATTTAGTTTAAATTAATTATTTGGTTATTGTAAAATACATGTTTTCTCTCAATTTAATTACTAAAAGATAAAATATTTTAATTTATTTCTTAAAAGATTAATTTTAAATCAATTTAATCATTAAAATAATAAAAAAGATAAAAAGTTAATAGACACGGTGTATGAATATAAACGAATGTTGAATTGTTTGTTAAATAATGAATTAAATGTTTTCAATAAAATAAACGCTTCATTCATCCCATTAATTAATTGAAAGATCAAGTTAAGGAATTAAACAAATATTTTATAATAATTAAATTATTAATTTATTTTAAAAATTTAATATAATTTACTCATATATATATTAAGATTTAATCATAAAAAATTAAGATAAAATAAGTTAAGATCAAACCTTTCAGTAATTTGAAGAGAATGACTAGTTGGTAACGATATATATAATAAAATAGTTAATGTAATGGTTAGAGATAAATATGTAATCTGACAACTTGTTATGCATATTTCGACATCAAAGTAATAGAATAGTAAATTATCTATATATGATAATGATATACGCATACGCTGTGGCATATTCAAAGTCAACCATGCCAGCTTATAGTTCGTGGTCATTTTTAATTAATATATTAATTTCCAAATAAAAGTATTTGTCATTTGCAATATGTTCTATCTTCTTCTCCCCATATTTTTAGGTCATTATTGTTAATTAATATATTCATTTCCAAATAAAGGTATTTGTCATTTGCATTGTTTTATCTTCTTCTCCCTATACTTTTAGGTCATTAATGTTAATTAATATATTCATTTCCAGCTTATGTCTGTGTGCTCAATGATGCCTTGACTTTTGGCCAGATTGATTCTTCTCGGTACGTACCTACATGAATTGCTTGATGCTCTTTTGACCTATTCATAGTCAATAATGCCAGCTAGCTTATAGTTCGTGGTTATTTTTAATTAATATTTTCATTTCCAAATAAAAATATTTTCATTTGCTATGTTTTATCTTCTTCTCCCTATATTTTTAGGTAATTTTTAATTAATATATTCATTTCCAGCTTGTGTAGGTGCTCAATGATGCCTTGACTTGCTGGCCTGATAGATTTTGCTTATTACGTTACCTATGTGAATTGCTTGGATACTAAGACAAGCAGCATGTGTTCCAGCTTCACAATATGATATATATAGTATATTAGCAATCACAATGAGCACTTGGCAATAATAATTATAGATTATTCACAATTTTACGTCTTTCCGAGTATAAATATTGACATCTTGATGAAGACGTGATTATATATAGTATATTATTAATCATGATGAGTGCACACATGATTTACACGAGAATTATATTTATTACTTAATTCTATCATTGATTCATGCAAGATAAGGTGTCAAATTATAAAAAATGTACCCTGCAGCAGGTATAATAAAATCAAAACGAATAGAATTTTGAATCAATCAACACATCAATAAAAAAAATAAAAAAGACTAAAAACTAAATAAAAAAGAGATAACATTCTTTATATGCCATAAAAGATAACTTCATCTTAGTCTAAAAGATTTTGATATATTTTTTATTCTCTAAAAAAATCATAAAATTTATTCCATTAATTCTTAGGCTACAAGTCTTTGACGAATAAGCCATTTTGCCTTTTTTTATTTTCAACTGTATTAATTTATTTGTTACCTCAGACTCTAGTAATATTAGCGGAAAGACCTTACAATAAAAATTTTAATTTAAAAGTATCCATTCTAATATGTCTAAAGTGACAAATAAATTAATTGTTAAGAAAAAAAAATTAAATATATATGGTTCTACCTCCTAAAATGTAAGTACAGGAGGTTAATTGTCAATTTCAAAAGTTAATGGGGCTATTTACTAGTGACCTAACATTTAAGTGGCACTTTTGCATTTTCCCCCTAAAAAAGTTGTAATTGTTTTATTTAGTGCATGTGTCTCCCTATGATATCTTTATCCATAGTAATTTATATTTTTTTTAATTTTCATTTAAAAAATTATACTCAACTCTTTTAAAACTTAATATATAAGATAAAAATGCTTTTTTTTTTCATCCCTTATATTTGTACTTGAAATCAATTTCATCCTACATGCATTATTTGTGTTTATTTTGTCCTACGTCTTCTTAAATTGAGTTAAATTTGTCACGAAACTTAACACCATGAAAATAATTTCAATCAACTAAGCACATAGAAAGCGTAATCTAAGTATATTTTTTTATGCCTACTTGGATATCAAAATTACCTTAAATAAAAAACTCTCATCCTTTAAAGTTGAGTGAAATAGTCGGCGTTGACTTGACAGAGATGGAAAATATCATGTTGAACGTTTCATTTAGCTTTGATAGACAAAGTTTATTTTTTATTTTTTATTAGAGGTAAATCTGATATCCAAGTAGATAAAGAAATTAAAAAAGTCTACTTAGGAAATAATTGTCACATATTTATAGTTAACTCAAGTTATTTTGACAGTGTAAAGTTTTGGGACAAATTTGACTCATTTAGAAACATATATGACAAAATTGACACAAATAAAAAATGTAGGACAAAATTGATTCTACGAAAAATATAGTTTTGCTTCATATAAAAAATATTGTAATTTATTTTCTTAATTTTTACTCAGAGCATAATTTGCTATTCTTCTTAAAACATTATAATAATAATTAAATAATTTTATTTTAAAAAATTATAAATTTAAATTTATTAAAGAAATTAAAACATTTATTAAACGCTATGGAAGCAGTTACATAAGTTTCCGAAGAATAAAATATTGAACAAGAAAAGGAAGGATATTTTCCATATATAAAGCTTCCACTACTTCATTTTCCCTCATCAATAACTTCTTCTTCCTTAGGCTTTCGCACCTTCACTAAAACAACAATGGAGGGCTTCAAAGCTCTTATCATTGTGTGGTGCATTTGGGTGTGCTTCTTGTCTCAGTCTTACCTTGGAGCTGCAAAGGTGAGACACTACAAGTTCGATGTAGAGTACATCTATAAGTTCGTGGATTGCTTTGAGCACATTGTAATGGGAATCAACGGCGATTTTCCCGGTCCGACCATCCGAGCTGAGGTTGGAGACATCGTTGATATTGCTGTCACCAACAAGCTCGTCACCGAAGGAACTACCATTCATTGGCATGGAATCAGACAGGTTAATTACTTTCTTATCTCTCTTTCTTTATGAAGTATGGAAATTTGAATAAAGAGCCATGTTTTGTACATCATTTGTTGGAGATACTTAATATACATAAATGATCAACACTTACCTAAGTTTAGTCGACAAAATCCATGAGTGAGTGATCAAGAAATTAAGGTTATAATATATGAGTCAACTTGAAAGATCTATTATGTATGTTGATGCAGCTTGGAACACCATGGGCAGATGGAACTGCCTCTATATCCCAGTGTGCTATAAATCCAGGAGAGACTTTTCATTACAGATTCACACTTGACAAGGTAAGATTAATTAATTAATTAATATGAACTCTTTGTCCAATTGATTTATATTAATTATTTTATATATGTTTATAAATTATGGTGCAGCATGGTACATATTTCTACCATGGACACTATGGAATGCAGAGAACAGCAGGATTGTATGGATCAATCATAGTGGATTTGCCAAAGGGACAGAAAGAGCCATTCCACTATGATGGAGAGTTCAACTTGTTGGTTAGTGATTTTTGGCACTTAAGTCAACATGATCAAGAGATTGGACTCCTCGCCTCACCCTTGAGATGGCCTTGGGATCCTAACGTACGTATTATATTATATTATATTATTTTATATATATATATATATATATATTCCCAAACATTCGTAGATACATATTAATTTTAAAATGTTTTATATGTTTACTTATAATTAAATCAAGAGATCAAGTAATTGGATTATTAGAAAGAGAGAGAAAAGAAAGATGTTTAAATTAAATTTAAAGTAAAGAAAAAGCCTTATCATGAAAATTTCGTAGTCTTCTCTTTTCCTCTGTTATCTCATTCAAATAGATTGTTAAGTATTTTCTATATTTAAATTTTCAGCATAAATCTAATATATATATTTTTTTAAATAAAAAATATATAAATATGTCATTTTTATTTAAAAATCGAAAATAAAAATATAAAATGCTACACTTAATTAACCCCATCCTTGATGATCAATTGAGTATTTTCTTTCCTTTTTCTATTATTTTATAATTCTTTCATAAATTAAAGGAAGAAAGTAGATGAGGAGAGGACTTCTCTCCCATCACAAACATAAACATAAAAAAATTAAATGGCTCTAGCGAATTAGAATTTGAGTCAAACAAAATTTGAGCTTCCTTTAACAGAGTCCTTACTTTCTTGTAACTTTCTTCTACTTTTTCATAACTTCCTTTCTGTATTATTTTTATATATTTATTATATATTATTTAGTCTAAAGTTCAAAGAGACAAAAGATTCAAATTTATACAATATAATACAGATTTAGATATAAATATCAATATACTAATTAATTGATATATTACTTAAATTTTAATATGATCCTATTAATTTAGAAATAAAAATTCAAAATTTCATTCACAAACGGATATTTAATTGTCAAAGTTTATGAAAAAGAAGATGCATTGACTAATTGCCTAGCATAGAAAGCCTAGTTTTAAATCATGGATTCTTTAATTAGGTGTAACTATAGTATTGTTATGACTTTTATTTTATTTTCTTCTTCTTGTCATCATCATCATAATCATCATCTCATCATCATCATCATCATCACTATCATTATTATTATTATTATTATTATTATAAGACTTAATTTGTTTTATTACTACACTAGGCTGTGCTGATAAATGGAAGAGGACAGACCGGTTGTTCCTTGGCTGCTGGTGTTTCAAACACAAGCCTACCTTTGTGCAAGCTCAAAGGTAGTGAAGATTGTGCTCCCTATATTCTACATGTTGAACCAAACAAGACGTATAGGATCAGGATTACTAGTACCTCTTCCTTAACTGGTCTCTACGTTGCCATTACTGTAAGTATCTATCTATCTATTTGACTTGCTTCTCTCTTCTTTTGCGTGTAAATATTTTATGGTGGTCCAATATAAAATTAAATTGAGGAGGCATTTAATATGTTGGTAATTTAATTTACATTGATATACTGAGTGAAAGAAGCTAAACAAAAAAGATATTTATCCAAAATGCTGTTTTTTGTGGGCGAACTAAAAAAAATAATATTAATTTGGATATCCTTTAGGATGATTTTTAATTATCATAAAAAATATTAATATTACATAAATATCATGTTATGTTGTATCATGAGATGTAAAATCAGTCTGGGAACATTTCAAATTTCTGAAAATGATTATATGGAGAGTTTTACTTCTTTAGTGACTTTTTCTTATTCATTATTTATGTTTTGTGATTTGTATTCAACAATATTTACCGTTCAGGAAATAAAAAAGAAAAGGGAAGAAAAGTTAATTCTCTTTAGAAACATATCACTTTTGAGATTTTTCATTGGTTAATTAAACATTTTGCCAAACCTCTTCCTCAAAATAATTCCTAAGCTCAAAATAAAAAATATCAAAATCCTTTGTCTTTATTGACGCTTCCGAAACTATTTATCTAATTATTGAATTTGTCTCCTAGCGATAATTTAATTCAAAGCTTTTCCTCTCAATTCAACTTGTAATATAAATTATAATTATCTTTCCACCCCTAATTTCTAATTCAATATTTAAAAATTTTGGGGCCATTACAGTTAGGATTCATAGTCCAACATTTGACCTTTATTCGGAAGTGCAATTTTTATCTTATTTTGAAATTTATTTAGTTTTGGATAAATTTATTTTTTCAGAGTTGTAAAGATTTGAAAAGTCTACTTTTGTTCTAAGTTTATGTTCGGTTCTCAAATTGAAAATTCACATGTGAATGTTAATATCAAGTGTCTCATACTCATTAGTTTCTTCATATTAATGGAACTCAAAATTTCTTTATCAATCAATGTAATTTCATTAACTAACTATTCCCTTTATCTTATTGTTTCCCAGAACCACAAAATGGTGGTGGTGGAGGCAGATGGAAACTACGTAGTTCCCTTTTCTGTGGACAGCATGGATATATACTCCGGCGAGTCTTACTCATTCCTTCTAACCGCAGACCAAAACCCTAACCAAAACTATTGGATATCTGTCGCCACTCGAGATCATAATATTAGCACCCCCCAAGCCCTAACCATCCTCAACTACAAAACTATCTCTGCCTCAGTTGTCCCACCTTTCCCACCCCCTATCACCCCTGCTTGGAACGATTTCGCAGGACGCAAAAACTTCACTAAGAAAATTTTTGCCCTAGAGGGCAGCCCAAAGCCCCCAAAGCACTCCCAACGTAGGATTGTCCTCCTCGGCACCCAGAACCTATACAAGGGTGCCACCAAATGGTCCGTCAACAATGTCTCCTATGCCCCCCCACCAACCCCTTACCTTGGTGCCATCAAGTTCAACCTCAAGAACGCTTTCAATTGGACGCCCCCGCCTGAGAACTTCCCGCAAGACTACGACATCACGATCCCACCGGTATACCCTAATACAACCATAGGCAATGGGGTTTACATGCTTGAATTCAACAGTGTTGTGGATCTGATTATACAAAATGCCAATGCTTTGGGGCCGAAATCAGGTGGCATCCACCCTTGGCATTTGCATGGACATGATTTTTGGGTTTTAGGGTATGGGGAAGGGAAGTGGAAGGATGGTAATGAGAAGTACTTCAATTTAAAGAACCCTCCATTGAGGAACACTGGTGTTGTATTCCCTCTTGGGTGGACTGCCCTTAGGTTTAAGGCAAACAATCCTGGGGCTTGGGCCTTGCATTGTCACCTAGAGGAGCATTTTCATCAAGGAATGGGTGTGGTGCTTGCTGAAGGGGTTAAATATGTGAAGGGAATTCCTAGTGAGGCTCTTGCTTGTGGTCTCACAGCGAAGAAGCTAATGAAAAATCGCTACTAATAATTGAGATCGACTACCTAGCTATTGCTAGCAACTAGTTTGTGACCTGTGTAATGCATGTTATTATTATGTCAACAAATGAATAAAATATCAATTTATTATGAAATCTAAACATATATTGCAGTACAAAATAATGTAGAAAAATTTAAATAAGTGGAACAAAATTAAACAATGTTATAACAAACAAAAGCTTTGAAGTATTTATTGGAGCCAAATGTTGATGACTATTATATGCTTATACACATTGAAATAAAGACAATAAATTTCTTAATAAACGAATTAATTCATGAAACACAATTTTAAATAATTGAAAAAATTATTAATTCCACTATTTTTGAATTAACAACCTAAACAACATTTTTGATAGCTTCTTGTTATGCAACTTCTGTCATGAACAAGAATCTTTAATCCACTTCTACTTCGTACTCTTGATACAATAACGTATAGTTGGCCATATAAGTAAACATATAAATTGACAAATACAACCCAACATTTGAAAGTGATTGGCCTTGACTCTTGTTTATAGTCATGGAAAACCATAGTGCCAGATGGAACTATCTTATGCCAATTAGAAATGAAAAATTGAATATGGAGGAGTTATTACCATCCTCGAAAATTCGCATACCGCACTTACTGGGAACCACTAATTATCAAACGTTGCTTTTATACACAACTCTTACTGGAAAATCAACATAACTCAATTCTCTAGCCTTTGGCTAATTTTTGTTGGTTTCCATCCATGCAAGGAGCTATATTCTCATGTGAATTTTTCTCAGCGATGAAATCAATTCCACCATCATTATTGATTTCAAACCTAAAATGTGATGCGAAGGACAAATTTTAAAAACAGAAAAAGAATTTAGTTTTCCAAAAAAAAAATTTTGCAAACCCAAGTTTTAAAACATTACAAGAAAAATAGGAATTAGTGACGAAACAATCCATCGCTAATACCATGAAAATCAGTTTCTAAAATATTTAGCAACGAAACATATTCCTTCGCTAAAAAGGGCGTGGGCTAAATATTAGAAATGGAAAAGTTTGATCCGTCTCTAAAATAGACAATTTGTTTCTAATTACAAGAAAAATGAGAAAAAATTAGGGACGGATTAGAGACGACGAAAAAGTAAAATTCTATCTCAAATTAGAGATAGAAATTTTTGTCTCTAAATGGGAAATTCCATCTCTAATTAGAGACCAAAATTTCCATCTCTAAGTGGGAAATTCCGTCTCTAATTAGAGACAGAAATTTTCGTCTCTAAATGGCAATTCCGTCTCTAATTCTATTTTGGTCATGAGTGAATTAATCCATCTCTAAACCGCAAGTAGCTATTCTCTTCCTTTCAATAATTTTATATCAAATTACTTAAAAAAAATTACATAACATTATTTTAAAACAACACATTTAACATTCATACCAAGTCATGTTTAAGTACACAAACATCTACAAGTCATTTAAATATCATCATCATCATTATCATCTTGTTGCTTGTCTCTTGCAAGACCTAACTCTCCATCCCCTTTGTTAATGGAGAGATTTTCTAACTGATGAAATAATTGGCTGAACATGCGATCATATTTTTCAAACTTATTCTTGTAAGCAACTATCACCTGTTTCTGCTCATCAAATGTATGTTGTAAAGCAATGTTTGCTACTAACGCTGCTTGTGATTCTTGATATTGTTGTGTCAACCGCCTATTTAGCTCCTCTTGAAATAGAGGATGAAGCCATGATTTAGATGCAGCTAAAGCCTTCATTGAAGAGCTTCCAATTGCAGGTGCCTTTGATTTGACATCGAAAACTCAACCTTTTTTATTTCTGCCACCCACCACCTCTAACCAGATTGATGTCTCTTCCTTCTCAGAGGTCGTACTCTCAGCTGCATCAACGGATGCTTGGGAAGATCTACTTGATTTGATTCTTATATATTCTTTCTACAAATTAAAACCACATTAAACACAAGTGTAAAATATAAGCATCATTCACAATGACATCATACCACAAAAATAATACCACAAAATAGCAATATTTTTAGACTAACCCATGAAATTATGACCAAAATAGTAATACCATAAAAACATAACAATACTTTCAACATAACCTATAGAATTATGACCAAAATAGCAACACCACAAAAATAGCCTACCACAAAATAATACTTTCAGCAATATTTTCAAAATCAAAATCAGTAAACCACATGAGCACAAGTGGAAAGAACAAAATGAAATCAGCAATATATGCACTTAACAGCCTAACAAGCAAAAATACCATCTCTTACACTTACATATGCATCAGCTGACCTCTGATCAACAAATTCTCCATTGTCCTTTGTCTTGTGCATGCGTATAAACAAGTCAAACAATGAAGGCTCCTTTACCAATTGTTGTCTCTATTAATATTAGAGAATAATAATTTTTTTTTCAAATAATCCAAAGCCAAATGAATATTGAATTAAACTAATAGTTTTCAATGAATTTAATATTGTACCATCCTTCTCCTATGCTCCGACATAGGCATAGAGCCATAGCTATACAAAGTTCCTTCTTTAGCAAAGGCTCGTTTCTTCTTTGCTTACACTTGTCTCATTCTGAAGTCTTCAGATCTTACACTCCTATATTAGTTCATCCATTATATGCTCTAGGATCCAAATCGGCCTTTTACCTTTACCCACCTTGTCTCACACTTTACACATGATGCCTCAGAGGCATTTTACAGCCTTGTGATTCCAATTTTTCCTAATTTTCTTGTCATACCGATCAAGCCACTTATAAGATTTTTGCATAAGAAGAGATATTTATGTTCAACATGTAAAATTATCTTAATGGATGTGAGAAGTTAAAATGAATAACACAAAGTAAATTGAAAATGATAAAACAAATCGTCCATTCCTTAAACCACAGGTCCCTCAGTTCTAGAAGTGTATTCCTCCAATTGTAACATGGCCTATCATACATCTCATGGATAACTGTTGTGATATCCCTGATAATGTCCACAATAAGATAAAAGCTGCCTATTCCAATATTTGTTTAAACCCTAACATTGATGAAAATAATACTTGGTGAAATTAAATAACATAGCCATTTAAAAATTAATACTTACATATCTTTATGCGAATATATCCATTTTTTACCATCCATAGGGTCCTTGCACTGCGGTCCATGCACAGACTGGTACTAAAGACAAAGGCACAATAGGCAAGGTAGGTGAAGGAGTTGACACCAAATTAGATCAACCCCCACCCCTTGATCAGCCCTCACTGTAAGTAATGCATCCTCCACTATGGGCTGATCGGCTACTAGACATCTACGGACCACAAAAATCAAACCAAAAGTAGAAAAGAGCAACAATACATACCACTAAATGCCATAAGAATGATTAAAAACAAGCCAAGTACTTCAAGTTTCCAATTTTAGATTTTAAGACATGTCAAAACACTATTAACATTATAGCTATAACATGTTAAGTCAATCACAACTTCAGAAAATTAGGAAATGAACAGCCCCAAACACATTACTTAAATTGACCTTAAAAGCAACCTCAAATATAATATATAACTAATAAAAAAAACTACTCTTCATCACTTAAGTCAACAAAATGAGGATCATCATCCCCAATATCATCTTCAAGAAGTGCATCCTCATCGTCTTCCTCATTTGAGCTTGAGGTTAAATTGATTTCATCTTCATTAGGCTTGTGGCTGAAGAAGGACCCATCAACTTCTTCAAATGCACCTTCATAGTCCCATAAATTTGGGAGCTCGTCATTTTCAATACTTTCAGGAGTGATTTCTTTTACTTAATCACTCTGATATATATCATGGATAACTTCAACACTGGGAGCATTCATTGTGCTCCTTTTGTTCTAATTACAGCCACCCAATGTAACATCCGCTCCTTCTATCTATTAAGAGATGTTTTGTTAATTTTAAATAAGTTAAATGCTTGTGTTTATTGCATTAGATTACATGTACTTGCATTAGAGTGAGGGACTAAATTGAAAAGAAAAGAGTAGGGACTTGAATGAGAGGAAAAATGTTGAGTCAAGAAGCTCTGTAAGCTTTCCATAATTGAGGGTAACTTACTGTAATATTAGCTAAAAGATTACTATAGCTTCCAGAAATTTGAAATTTCCTGCCAATGGTTTAGGGGTAAAATGGTAATTTGGCATGTGGCCGGGGAAATTATCATTTTGAAGTTGAATGATCAAGAATTATAATTAGAATTGGAAATTTTTGGATCACCTATAAATAGGTGAAAACAACAGAACCTTCACCATTCTACCTTAAGTTTTAGAATATAGAGAGAGAAAGAGAAGTTTTAGAGAGAGAAGTGGAGAATTAAGAATGAAGTGTGGTTTTAAAGTAATTTGAAGCAGGAAATTGACAGTTGGGTAATCTAAGAGTGCATCGAGGACTTTGTTCCAACTTTAACACGAAATAAGGTAGTAAAACAATCTATTCCCTCTATTTGTGAAATTACTGTTCATATTCTGAAAATTGAGATTTTGATGTTTTTTAAAATAAGAGAGGGATTAAAACTACATACTTGGTGTTTTTGAATGCTATTGGGTGTTTTAAACTGCATAAATATACTTATGCATGCTGAAATCAAATGATAAGAATTAGGTTTTTCCTATTGAATGAAAATAGGGGTTAATCCAAGATTTGAGTGAGATTAAACGGTAGTTTGGGCTATTTTTATGTGATAAATGATGCTTGCACACTTTGTATTGAGTTAGTGAGGGTTAAAAATAATTTACAAACAAGTTCTTGGGTAAAATTTTACGTCAACGGATGATTTGAAAAATAGAGCATAACATAGCAGTCGATTTATAGCCCTTCCTAGTCGATTATTGTGCTTTATAGTTGCCTAAAAACATATCCAGAGTGCTAGCAGTCGACTACCAGGAGGATAAAAGTCAAATTTCATGGTCATATTTTCTGGAAATTTTCCAAGAATGTAGCAGTCAATTGTTGGGCTGCATCAGTCGACTGGTAGCCCTTGGGTTTGGAAATTTTTGAGGCAGTGAGCTATGAGTCAACTGTCAGGAAGGTGGAAGTCAACTATCAAGCCTTTGTTTTGGAAAAATAAACTCAATGACCTAGTTTGAAGCACACTTAGCCCAAAAATTCAATCAAACAAGGGATTTAAACTTAGAATGTATAATGGGTAACAATAAGGTTGAGAATGAAAGAAAAAGAGCAAGAATGATGTGATAATTAAAAAGGAATGAGCATAAGAATTACCAGAGAAATGAGAAAGTAGTCTTAGTGTATGGATAGTGGTAGATAGGTATATATTAAGTGACCAATTGTTGGTATGGGACAACAATTGGGGCACTTCACAACTAAATTAAATGGTTTTGAAAACACCATGGTGGTTATTAATTTAAGTTAGTGAATTCCCCTATGGCCAATTAAAGCATATTATTTTATTTAATATAAGAAGAATGTAGTATTTTTCGTATGAGTATGGTGGTACAGACCAATGTATTTTAAAAGATAGGTTGTTATTGTTACTGAGATTCATTCTCATGTGAAGTATTGGTTTGTACCAGATGCCTAGGTACCAGGTCCTGTTAGAGATGGAGGTGGAGATAGTGGAAATACCATTCTTGGGGTATTTCCCAATGGTCAAAGAACTATGGATTATTTTTGTAGTAGAAATTCTAACTACACCTTAGTTGCATGAGGTTTAAGTTTTGTATAGTGAAATTTTGTCATGCCTGATACCATGAATCCTTATTAATATTTTATAAGGACCAAGAGAATGATTTTTGGTGGATAGGATGAGGGCATATATGTATTAGGATATGTGAGCTAGGAAACCACTAGTGGTCTTTTGTTAAATGGGTATGAGTGACAAAATTGTTATCTCCTTACCCTAGTTGACACACTCACATATCCATAGATATATGTCTGATGGGTAACACTTAAAACATTATAAATGAATTATATGTGGATGTATATGTATATATTTATATATATCTTATCTATATATTTATATATATCTTATCTTAATTGTTTTAATTATTTTTCACTGCGGCCTTATGTGTAAGAACCCGAGTTTAGAATTACCAAATTAGTAGCACTTAATTATTTAACTTGGTAAAAGTTAAAATTTTACTCGGGTAAAGGTATAGTAACTCACCAATCCTTTATATAAATATTATATTATTTAATTCACTAAAAGGAACATTAGGATTGAGGGTATTACACTGAGTTGATATCAGAGCACAAGTACCACGATTAGCACATAGTTGACTCAGTAGTGAAGGGTAGATTCCTCAAGATAGAGACAAGTATAGGTTAATTAGCTAAGGCTAGGTAGTGAACTGACTTGTATTATGTTTTGACTTTAGAAATGAAGTGCTAGGTTTAGGTAGATAGTATTTCTCATTAGTGCCATATGATCTCTTATAAATATTATATTATTGAAACTGATCACCTCGATAATGTTTGTTTTGTTAAGTGAAATATGGCCCCACCTAGGAAGAATACTAGCAAGGAAAAGGAGAATGAAGGTTGCTTGACTGAGGTTAAGCAAACTCTAGTGGGAATGGCAAAAGCTATGAGAGAGTAGGCTGCTGTTGCCACCCAACAGATTATTATCGCTACTCAACAAGCTGTAGCTATTATAAAAGCATTCCAAAAATTTCAAGAGAATAGGCCTGTGAATCACAATCTAAATCCTGAAGGTGGACAAGTAGGAAACCAAGCTTATAATGGATGGCCTGAATTTCAAAAAAACAAACCTCCTTCCTTTAGGGGTGAGTTTAACTTGTAGGCAGCCGAGGAATGACTTAGAGAGATGGAAAAATTATTTAAGGTGTTATGTAATATAGATGAGCAAAAGGTATTATTCATTGCCTATATGGTAATTAGAGAAGTAGAATATTGGTGGAGAGGAGCTAGACAATTACTAGAGGCTTAAGGAACCCAGATTACCTGGGAATCATTTAAAAGGGTATATGGAGAAGTACTTTCCCCAAAATGTGAGGAATAAAAAAGAAATTGAATTTATGCAGATAAAGCAGGGTAATATGATTTTTGAGGATTACCTAGCTAAGTTTGAAGAGTTGTCTAAGTTCTATTCCTATTTAGAGCTTCATCCAAATGAAGCATGAAAGGCTATGCATTTGAAAGTTGGGTTGAGATCAGTTAAAGAATGTCGTTGCTCCGTTTGAAATAAAAAACTTTGCTATGTTAGTAAACAAGTGTTGTATAGTTTCTCATAACCTAGCTGATACATAAAAAGAAAGGCAGAGAACTAACTTCTTTAAAAGGAAGCAGCTAGAATTCCTTAGAGGAAGGGACAACAGGAATGAAGGAACTCAGAGGGGAAAGAGGCCAATGGTGAGACAGGCGATGCCTAATATCTGTCCTAAGTGTGGGAAGAGTCATGGTAGACCTTGTAAAGTCTAACAAATGCAATAAGGCATCTGTTTTAATTGTGGAAAATAGGGACATTTTCGTAGGGATTGCCCAGAGTGGAGGAAACATGGTGACACCACTAGATCTACTACTACTAGAAGAGTCTATACCCTCAAGGGCAAGGAAGTGGTCTATTCTGATGATTTAATGAAAGGTAAATGTTTAATAAATGATGTATCTTTAATTTTACTATTTTTTTTGGTGCCACCCATTCTTTTATTTCATTGGAATGTGTGGAGAGATTAAATTTACCTGTGATTAGTCTACCTTATCAATTATCTATTTCTATTATAGCTGGAGAGTAGGTTTTAACTTCTTTAACATGCTTAAATTACTCTATTGTTGTTGAAAATAGATCTTTTGTTATTGATTTGATTTGTTTACCTTTAGTGGATTTGGACATTATTCTTAGGATGAACTAGTTGTTTGTAAACAATGTAGTCTTGGATTATTTAGGAAGGTCTGTGACTTTTATAGATGTCTTACTAGTGAATAGGAGTATTAAGGAAAGGAATGAGAGAATGCATTTTCTATATTCTTCTAAGGTTGAGATTTAGCATAAACTTAGTACTATCCCTATTGTAAATGAATTTTTAGATGTCTTTCTCAAAGAAATCTAAAGTCTTCCACTTGAGAGAGAGATAGAGTTCTCTACAGAGTTGATTCCTAGAATAGGATGAATCTCTATAGCACCCTATAGGATTTCTCCCTTAGAGTTGACATAATTAAAGGTGCAGATAAAGGATCTTTTAGGGAAACGATTTGTGAGACCTAGTGCTTCACCATGGGGAGTACCAGTGTTGTTTGTGAAAAAGAAAGATGGAAGTTTAAGGTTGTATATGGATTATAGCCAGTTGAATAGGGTAACTTTGAAGAATAAATACCCACTCTCTTGAACTAGATGATCTATTGGATCAATTGAGAGGAGCTACTGTGTTTTCAAAAATTAATTTGAGATTGGGGTATCATCAAATCAGAGTAAGGGCCAAAGACATATCTAAGACAACCTTTAGAACTAGATATGGGCATTATGAATTTCTTGTAATGCCATTTGGACTGATAAATGCTCCAACTATTTTTATGGATTACATGAATAGTATCTTTAGACCCTACCTATGTTTATTGATGATATTTTTGTATATTTTAAAAATAGTGAAGAGCATAAACATCATCTTAGGATTGTGCTGCATTTGCTTAGCGAAAAGCAATCGTATGCTAAACTTGAAAAATGTGAATTCTAGTTGGAAGAGGAGATTGTTAGGTAATGTAATCACTAGAGATGGAGTAGCAGTAGATCCAAGTAAGACAGAAGTGGTGGTTGGTTAGGAGAGACCAACAATGATGACTCAAATTCATAGTTTTCTCAGATTAGCCAATTACTATAGGAGATTTATTCAAGGGTTTTCGTAAATCGCATTGCCTTTGACTAAATTTACTAGGAAAGATGTTCCATTTGTGTGGGATACCAAATGTGAACATAGTTTCCAAACATTGAAAGAAAAACTGACCACTACACTTGTCTTGATGCATCCAAAATTTACCTCGGGTGAAGTGAGAAAAGACCAAAATGCCCCTAGAGGCCATAAAAACTCAAACCCTACTTTTTTCTCTCATTTTTCCTTTCCTCTCTCTCTCCTCTATACATTTTCTCTCTTTTCTCTCTCATTTTTGCACGCCACTACCCTACACTGTCGTTGGACCCTGCCACCGATGCAGCTTGACACCGCTGACCCCAGCCACCATTCTTGACCACCGACAGATGCCACAGTGGCCCGAAACAGTCGCATTTTCCGTTTGTCGCAAAAATCTAACTTTGTTGCAATCTTTGGTATTTGACACTATTTGGCCACACTACCGCCACCATTGGGTAGCCTGAGCTTCCAGCTTCTTGTAGGTGGAATGTCGTCGCCACGTGCCTAGAACAGAGGAAAATAGTTTCGTCTAACCATGCACTTCGTTGTCAAAAAAAGTCATAAAAACCACCGTATTTCGCCGAACAGACACCAGATCCAGCATCCTCAAGTTACGGGCTACATTTTGGTGTATTTTTGACCCCAGCTGCCATTCGCCACCATGCTCTTTTGTGCGCCATTGTCAAAATTTTTGAAAAGTGCCGAAATCAAATTTCAACTTTTGAAACCCTTGTATAATTTAAAAACCTCTAATTTGGTTGTTTTCCTATCGAAATTGACCCTAAAAATGTTTAAGAATTAGGCTGGCTTAGGAATTTAATAAATTGACGTAGGAAAGCCTAATTAAAAGAAAGAACTCGTCTAAGATTTGAATTATTTCCTTAGGAAATTGGTTAGGATCAATTGTTGAGGAAAAAGGGCCTGGAAATGTACCAAGAAGAAGAGAGAGATTTAGTTAAAGAGAAAGGAAGCAAGGTAGGTTAACAATTTAAGATTATGTTTCATGTTTTAGTTGATGCAACCAACATGTTTTACAAGCTTTCTTAGGAACATAATCGTCTACCTACATTCTTGACAAAATGTACGTCTGTTGGTCAGCATATGTGGTTTATTGAAATGTTGATGGATGACATAGCATGAGTACGTTGTTGGAAAAAAAAAATAGAGTTGCATGGTGTTAAATTCAAGTTGACCACAAAGGAAGGAAACCCTACCATTTAAGGGTGTTAGTAAAGAATGAAGGAAGGAAATTGAATTGCCAATTTAATAAATCTCCTTAGGCCAAGTCCATGAAATTTATTCTTGTAATTTATAAGCAATGCACCTTAGTATTATTTTTCAAAAAAATAGGAATATATTCTTGAAGTTTATAAGAGATGCACATCAATGTGATTTTTCAAGAAAAGAGAAATTTATTCTTGAGTTTATTAACATTCTATTGGAAATGTACATTGATATTAATTTCAAGAAAGGGAATTTACTCTTGAAGTTATTAGAACTTTTATAAGAGATGCACGTTAGAATTTATTTCCAATAAGGGAGAAATTATTCTTGAAATATTAGAATTTTTAAAAGAGAATGTACATTAGAATTAATTTCCAAGAAAAGAGAAAGTATTATTGAAAATATTAGACCTTTTCATAATAAACGTACATTGATATGAATTTCCAAGAAAAGGGAATTTACTCTTGAAGAAATTAGAGTTTTAAAGAGATGTACACTAGTATTATTTTTCAAGAAAAAGAAAAATTTTCCTTGAAACTTGATAAAGAATTTTAAAGGTGGCCAACTGTCCACATCGTGCCCAAGTGTGCACAAAATATTTTTATAAAGGTGGCCAACTGTCCACATAGTGCCCAAGTGTGCACAATTACCTTAGGAGGTGGCTAAGTGTGCACAATGACCCTAGGAAGGTGGCTTAGTGTCCACATAGTGCCCAAGTGTGCACAATGACCCTAGAAAGGTGTCCAAGTGTCCAAAAGTGCCCAAGTGTGCACAAGAGATTTTTTATAAAGGTGGCCAAGTGTGCACAAGTACCCAAGTGTGCACAAGAGATTTTTATAAAGGTGGCCAAGTGTCCATAATTGCCCAAGTGTGCATAAGAGATTTTTTATAAAGGTGGCCAAGTGTCCACATAGTGTCCAAGAGTGCACAATTGTTACATAAAAGTATGTTTTAAAAATGATAAGTATAAATGTTTTGTTAATTTTATGATTGTGAACAAGAGATTTTTGAAAGGTGGCCAAGTGTCCACAAGTGCCCAAGTGTGCATAAGAGATTTTTATAAAGGTGGCCAAGTGTCCAAAAGTGCCCTAGTGAGCACAAGAGATTTTTATAAAGGTGGATAAGTGTCCACATAGTGCACAAGTGTGCACAACTTTTACATAAAAGTATATTTTAAGAATGATAAGTATCAATGTTTTGTTAAATTTTATGATGACGTGTTTCCCAGCGTGCCATATGTTTTACTTGAAAGAACACTATTTTTATCTCATTGACATTTAAATTGATCATACATTGTTTGCCAGTTTATATTTATGAAAAATGCTATATTTTATTTTCAAGAATGTTTAGTTAAATATTTTGGTGCTTGCATCCTGATACATATTAGTTATTTTTTTCAAACATCCAAATTGTTAAGTTACTGGGAAACTTGTGTTTCTCATTACTATGCTAATATGTATTAGATGTGGATGCTTAGCACAACTGAGAGATAGAAGTTCCTTTTGGTTTAAGGAAAATTTTGTAACCCCTATTTTTAGGTCCTAGTTTAGATATATTTAGTTTAGAATTAGGATTATTCCTTTGGCAGTAGACATGGGGTGTAAAAAAAGAAAGAACCGGGGAAGGGATAAGTGAAGAATCGGTCTATCTTAGTAATTGGTAAAGGGCTCTGAGTGACAGGATTGTTGTCTCCTGACTTCCTAGGGACGGGTACTTCATATATCCTGATATATGTTGATTGTAATTTAATGGACATTATTGGACTCTTATTATTTGAATTGTATGAAAGTTAATCTTCCGCTGTGTAGTATAGAATTTTTGTTATTCTGCTATGCATGTAAGTTTTTAATCTGAGCAAAAGATCCCAAACCTAATCTACTTGTTATAATTTTAATGGTATAACTGCTCAAACATTAATTAAATAAAGGATAACGATAATGTACCGAACCTATCTTTTTATATCAGAATTAATGGTAATACTAGATAGGGGCATTACAGTGAACAGAGGAAAACAGCTCCATCCGATCACCACCTTCTTCGCCGAAAAAATGTTGTCAAACTGCTGTGTTTTGTCGAACAGACCTCGGATCCAGCATCCTTGAGTTGCGGGCTACATTTTGGAGTATTTTTCGACCCTAGCCGCTGCCCGCCATCGTGAGCCGTTGTGAGTTGCCATGCTCTGCCATGCGCCATCGTCGGAGTAGCTAAAAAGAAGCAGAAATCAATTTTCAACCTTCCAAAATGTCCGATATAATTTAAAATACCCAATTTGATGTTTTCCTATAGATTTTTTTTCTGAATGTGCCTTAATGATTAGACCAAAGTGGAAATTAGGCATTTAATTATAGGAAAGTAAGAATTGAAAGGAACTCGCATAAGATTTGAATTATTTTATCAGGAAATTGATCGTGAGAACAACCTCCCAAAACTTTCGATCTCTCCACTTGGCCGAGAGCATGCCATGCAATTGGTGCTAAAAAAGGTCCTGGAAATGTATCAAGAAGAAGAGGGAGAGTTAGTCAAAGAGAAAGGAAGCAAGGTAGGTTAACAATTTAAACTTTTGTTCCATGTTCTAGTTATGCAATCTAATGTTTATATTCAAGCTTTTCATGGAACTTAAGTTGTCTCTACATTCTTAACCTAAATGTATGTATGTTGGCTAGCATGTGTGGTTTATTGAAATGTTGATGGGTGAGATAGCATGAATATGTTGTTAGCAAAATGATTGGGGTTGAATGGTGTTAACATCATGGTAACCACAAAGAGAGAACTCTACCTTTTAATTGTATTAAGTAAAGAACAACAAAGAATATGTTGTTAGAAAAAGGATTGGGGTTGAATGGTATTAACTTCATGGTGACCACAAAGAAAGAAACCTACCTTTTAAGTGTATTAAGTAAAGAACAACAAGAAAGGAAATGGAATTGCCAAGTGAATAAAATTCCCTAGGCCGAGTCCATGAAATTTTTCTTGGAATCAATAAGCTATGCACCAATATATATTTTCAAAAAAAAAAATATGGGAATTATTATTGGAAGAAAGGAAATTGTTTTTGAATTAGTAGAATTTTATAAGAAAGGATATTATTATTATTTTCAAGGAATGAAATTATTCTTGAAATTGATAAAATTATATAAGAAAATTAATTTTCAAGAGAGGAGAAATTATCCTTGAAAATATTAAAGTTTTTATAAGAAATGTACATTGGAATTAATTTCCAAGAAAGGAGAAATTATTCTTGAAAATACTAGAATTTTTATAAGAATTGTACATTAGAGTTAAATTCCAAGAAAAGAAAAAGTATTCTCGAAAACATCAGTATTTTCACAAGAAATGTACATTTATAGTAATTTTCAAAGAAAGGGAAAATCATTCATGAAATTAATAGCATTTTTATGAGAAGTGTAAATTGATAGTAATTTCCAAGAAAGGGACATTTATGCTTAAAATTTTTGAATTCTAAGGAGATGTACACTAGTATTATTTTTCAATAAAAGGAAAAGTTTTCCTGAGATTTTTTAAGAATTATAAAGGTGGCCAAGTGTCCACATAGTGCCCAAGTATGTACAACTATTATATAAAAGTAAATTTTAAGAATGATAAGCTGAAATGGTTTTGCTCATTTTATAATAACGTGTTTAATAGCATGCAAAGACGTTTCATTTGAAAAGAATATTATCACATTGACATTTAAATTGATCATACATTGCTTGCCAATTTTATTTTCGAATTATGCTATGTTTTATTTTATTTTCAAGAATGTAGAATTAAATATTTTGGTGCTTGCACCCTGACACATATTAGTTGTTTTTAAACATCCAAATTGTTAAGCTACTGGGAAACTTGCATTTCTCATTATATGCTAATATGTATCAGATGAGGACGCATAGCAGGCCGGGAGATCAAGTTCTTTGGGTTTAAGAAATTTTGTAACCCCTATTTTTGGGACTTAGTCTAGACATACTTCATTTAGAGTTAGGATTATCCTTTTGGCAGTAAACCTGATATGTAATTGGGAAAGAACTGGGCTAGGGATATATGAAGGACCGGTCCACCTTGGAAATTTTAGAAGGGGTCTGAGTGACAAGATTGTTGTCTCCTGACTTACTAGGGATGGGTACGTCATATATCCTGATATATGTTGACTGTAATGTAATGGACATTATTGGACCCTTATTATTTGAATTGTATGAAAGTTTAATCTTCCGCTGTGTAGTATAGAATTTCTGTTATTCCGCTGTGCATGTAAGTTTTTAATTTGAGCAAAAGATCTCGAACCTAATCCACTTAATATAATTTTAATAGTATAACTACTCAGACATTAATTAAATAAAGGATAAAGATAATTTACCGAACTTAACTGTTTATATCAGAATTAATGGTAATACTAGATAGGGGCATTACAAAATGCCCTTCTTTCTTACCCTAAGTCACCCTCTCTCTCTACTCGCCCTTTTCTATCTCTCTCTAAGTTGGTTGAAGCTTGGGTGATATGAGGGTGTTTAGGGTTCAGCTAAGGTTTTAGTATAGTTTAGTTATTTGCATTTTGGTCATCGAGTCATTTTACAAGCTTTTCTTGGTTGAAATTTCCCTTTTCAATTGGGTCTCTAATCACACTTTAGCTAAACTTTCATTTCTTGCAACTAAGTCTTTGCACTAATGCAACCATATGCAATTAATGTAACATACATAAGAATTAAACTTATATTAACAACTAACAAGCATCTCTTAATCAGATTAAGAGTGAATATTATAGAGGATATGACCCAAAGGTAATCAAGGAGTGGCTGAGTGAGTTGGAAAAGATATTTGCAATCCTCAGTGGCACTGATGAATAGAAAGTCTCCTTCTCCACCTATATGTTGATGAGAGAAGCTAAACATTGGTGGAGGGAGCTAGATAGTTGATGGATGCTAGAGGGATTCAAATCACCTGGGAATCTTTTAAAGAGACATTTTTGGAGAAGTATTTTCCTCAAAGCTTAAGAAATGCAAAAGAGGTTGAATTTATACAAATCAAGCAGGTAAATTTGTCCTTTGAGGAGCATTTGGCTAAATTCAAGGATTTTTCAAATTTTCTTCTTAACTAAAATGGAGACTCGATGAAGCCTGAAAGGCTATGCACCTAGAGGCTAACTTGAACCCTAAGTTGTAAAATGCTATTGCTCCCCAAGAGATTTGAGATTTTGCCATGTTAGTGAACAAATGCCGAATTGCTTCTAGAACTCTGGCAGTAGTAGAGATGGGAAAGCAAGAACCCAACTTTCTTAAGAGGAAGATGCCACCAAGCTTTGTTAGAGGAAAAAGGAGTAAGTTTACCAAAAATTAGAAAAGGAAGAAACCCATTAATGTGTTAGCAACTCCCAAAAACTGTTTAAAATGTGGCAAGAATCATGCAATAAAACCATGCTTGATGGGACAGAATCTTTGCTATAAGTGTGGCAAGCCAGGACATTTTGCTAGGGAGTGTCCAATGCTGAAGAAATTAAATAAGGTCCTTAAACTGGCAACTAAGGGAAGATTCTATACCCTAAAAGGAAAGAAAGTAACCTAGTCGAATGACTTGCTAAAAGGTAAATGTTTAATTAATGATGCAACTTTAATTATACTGTATGACTTTGGTGCTACCCATTCCTTTATTTCTTTGGACTGTGTGAAGAAATTGAATTTGCCTATGTTAAATTAGCCTTATGAATTATCTATGTCTACCCCAAATGAAGAACAAGTCTTGACTTCTCTGGCTTGTTTGAATTTTCTACTTATGATTGAAAATAGATCCTTTGTGGTCAAACTTATCTGTTTTCCTCAATAGACTTTGATATTATCCTTGGGATGGACTGGCTCTCTAGGAACAATGTGATCTTGGACTATTTAACAAGATCTATGACTTTTATAGAAACCCTACCAGTAAATGGGAGAACTGCGAAAAAGAATAAAAGAATGAGTTTCCTATGTTCTTCTGAAACTGAAAGTCAACATAAACTCTTTAGTATTCCAGTTGTTTGTGAATTTCCAGATGTATTCTTGAGGAAATCTCAAGTCTTCCACCTGAAAAAGAAGTAGAATTTTCTATAAAATTGATCCCTAGGATGGGACCAATTTCTATAGCTCCATATAGGATGTCTCCTTTAGAGTTGAAAGAACTCAAGGTCTAGATAAGAGACCTTTTAGAGAAATAATTCATTAGGCCTAGTTCTTCACCATGGGGAGCACTTATACTATTTGTGAAAAAGAAGGATGAAAGTTTGAGGTTATGTATAGAGTACAAATAATTGAACAGGGTAACCATAAAGAATAAGTATCCCCTTCCTAAGATTGATGATCTGTTAGACCACTTGAGAGGATCCACTATATTCTCAAAATTTGATTTGAGGTCAGCGTACCATCAAATTAGGGTTAGAGCTAAAGATATCCCTAAGATAAATTTTTGTATTAGGTATGAGCATTATGAATTTTTGGTAATGCCTTTTGGAATAACCAATGCTCCAGCTATCTTTATAGATTACATGAATCGCTTCTTTAGACCCTACCTTGACCAATTCGTGGTAGTGTTTATTGATGACATTCTTGTATATTCTAAAGATAGAAAAGAGCACACCCAACACTTAAGAACTGTGCTACAATTGCTTAAGGAAAAGCAGTTGTATGCTAAATTGTCAAAATGTGAATTATTGTTAGAGGAAGTGAAGTTCTTAGGGCATGTAATTACTAAGGATAGAGTCTCTATAAATCCTAGCAAAACGGAGGTAGTAATGAATTGGGAGAGACCCACTACTATAATAGAGATTCATAGTTTCCTTGGGTTAGCAGGGTATTACAGGAAGTTTATTCAAGGGGTTTTTCAGATCATGCTGCCTTTGACTAAATTAACCAAGAAGAATGTTCTATTTAAATGGGACTTAGAATGTGAACATAGCTTCCAAACCTTGAAAGAAAAGTTAACAACTGCACCCGTTTTAAGAATTCCCGATCCTTTAGGACCCTTTAAGTTATATTGTGATGTGTCTAAGAAAGGTTTAGGATATGTCCTGATGCAAGAGGATAAAGTAATAGCTTATGCCTCTAGACAGTTAAGGCCTCATAAAGAGAATTACCCTACCCATGATTTATAACTAGCTGCAATTGTTTTTGCTTTAAAGATTTGGCAGCATTATCTATATGGGTCTAGGTTTAAGGTATTTAGTAACCATAAGAGTCTTAAATATCTATTTGATCAGAAAGGCAAAGAAGGTGGATAAAATTCCTCAAGGATTATGATTTTGAATTGAAATACTGTCTAGGGAAGGCAAATGTAGTGGCGGATGCCTTAAGTAAAAAATCTCTTCATAAGGCTTAGTTGATGGTTAGTGAAATGAGCTTAATAGAGAAACTTAGAGACTTAAGTCTGTCCACTTTAGTATTGCCAAATAAGATATATCTGAGTGAACTAAGAATTGAGAATACCCTTAGAACTCAGATTCTAGAGGCCTAGAGAGGTGACGAATTCTTAAAATCTTTAAAGGATTTGGGAGAATTTAAGAAAGAAACTAATGGCCTAGTAACCTTCCACAATCGAATGTATATTCCTGAATCAGGGGGATTGAGGAACATGATACAAGAGGAAGCCCATAAGAGTAACTATACTATTCATCCTGGAGCCACAAAAATGTAACAAGATTTAAAAGAAAAATTTTGGTACCTCGGTATGAAAAGGCAAATAGCCGAGTATGTTGCCAAGTGTTTAATATGTCAGTAGGTAAAGATAGAACATCAAAAGCCTACGGGGCTATTGCAACCTTTAGATATCCCAAAATGGAAATGGGATAAAATATCAATGGATTTTATGGTGGGCTTACCTAGGAGCCAAGCATGAAATGATGCTATTTGGGTTATAGTAGACAGATTGATGAAATCTGCACACTTTCTGCCATTAAAATGAATTTCTCATTGGATAAACTGGCTCAACTATATGTTTAAGAAATAGTAAGACTCCATGGGTTCCTACCAGTATTGTATCTGATAGAGACCCAAGGTTCACTTCTAGGTTTTGCAAGGCGTTACAAGAAGCCTTCGGTACTGAATTAAATTTCAGTATTGCTTATCACCCTAAAACTGATGGGTAGACTAAATAAACTATAAAAACCTTAGAAGACATGCTTAGGGTGTGTGTGTTAAAACAGAAAGGAAGTTAGGATAGGAACTTACCCTTGGTAGAATTCTCCTATAATAATAGTTTTCATTATAGTATAGGGATGACGCCTTATGAGGCTCTGTATGAAAAAAAATGCAGATCACCTTTATGCTAGCTTGAAATAGGGGAGAGAAAATTCCTAAGGCCTAACATAGTACAGCAAACCACTAATCAGATTAAGATGATCAGAGAGAAGATGGAAAAGACCTATGATAAACAGAAGAGCTATGTTGACAAAAGAAGGAGACCATTAGAATTTGAGGAAGGAGATCATGTATTCCTCAAAATCTCCCTGACAATTGGTATAGGTAGGGCTATAAGATCCACAAAATTAAGTCCTCAATACATTATACCATTTCAAATTCTAAAAAGAGTAGGTCCATCTGCTTGCTAAATAGCCTTACCACCCTCCTTATCTAACCTCTATGATGTTTTCCAAATGTCTCAACTCAGAAAATATATGCCAGACCTTTCTCATGTCCTTAATGCTAGTGTAGTACAGTTAAAGGAAAAATTAACTTATCAACCAAAACCTTTACAAATCATCGGTACTGACGTCAAGTAGTTAAGGAATAAGACAATTCCCTTAGTGAAGGTGTTATGAGATCAAACTTCACCCCAGGAGGCCACATGGGAAAAAGAAGAGGATATGCAAAAGAATTTCCTGGAGCTTTTTATGTAAAGATACACTGAATTTCAAGGACAAAATTCTTTTTAAAGGAGGGGAGAAATGTAATAACTGCTTTTTGACATTTTCAGGTGCGTTCTAAATTCCTAAATTTAGCAATTTTATACTTAAATGTATCTGTTTAAATTGCCCTAGGTTTTCTTAAACGTGAAAGGGGACTAAACTGAAAGAAAAGTATAGGGACTAAAGTGAAAAGAGAAAAGTTTTATAAAATATCTAAAGTAATCTTTAATTGGGCATAAAAATCGAGGTGCATTTGTGAAGCGTAATCATGACGCTGAAAAATATTTGAAACGTAATGATTACGTTAAAAAATATCTGGAGAAAAAATTTGGAGATCATAATGACTCTAGGAAAATATCCTAGGGGCAAAATAGTTAATTTTTAACTAAGGACAAAATGGTAATTTCACCCAAGGGTAAAATAGTAATTTTATCACAAGGGTAAAATAGTCATTTCACTTAGAAAATTCATGAAAATTTCCCTCAAGACCATCTCTCTACACTTTTCGAAATTATGAAGACAAGTGAGAGGTAAAATAGTGATTTTGGCGTAAGAGGTAAAATGGTAATTTTACACTAAAGGTAAAATGGTAAATTTTTGCCTTAGGGGTAAAATGGTCATTTTACCTAGAAATGTTATGACAATTTTCAAGAACTCTATCTCCCTCCTCTTTTTTGAAATTTTGAAGGAAAATGAAAGGCATAATGGTCATTTTCCCCTCCTCCTTAACATAACTGACTTTCTCCATTGAAAGGGAATGAAAGTGACGAGCAAGGAGAGGAGGGCATGACTGAGAGGAAGAAGAGAAGAAGAAGAGGAAGGGAGAAGGACAAGTGAAGAAAACTCCAAGGAGAAAGCATTTTTATTGGCAACTCAAGGTAGATAAACAATCCTATATTCTTTATTTCATGGTTTATGGTGTCTTTTGAATGTTTGAGAAAATTCCATGGTTGTCATGAATAGTAAGGTTCCTCTCTCTACATTCTTTTAGGCTTGAAAATCTATTGGGTTGTGCTTGTGTTGTTGTATGGATGTGTTTGTGAGTGTTGAATGGATTGATTGAATGATTTATGGCAAGATTGTGATTCTTGCTTCACCATGTTCATGAAACCTTCTTTGTTGGATTTGATTATGTAATTTTTGGATTGTCATGGTTATAGTGAAGGAATGGTGTTTTTATGCTTGCTTGTGGATGAACATGAGAAAAAGGAAAGCAAAAACATCTTGCTTGTGGATGGAAACCATCTTGATTCCCTTTCTCTTCCCCTTTGGCCAAGAGCATGAGGCATTCTTGTGAAGGAAATTTTGCTTAATTTTAGCCCATATACATTGTTGGTGCCACGACTATAAGAAAGGGAGAGAGAGAGAAAATTGGAGTTTTGCTTAAATTATTCCATTTGCCCTTTCTTGTGTCTGGGTCAAGACTATGAAAAGGAATTTTGCATGGAAATTTTTTATATATGTGAACCATGGTTTCAGTCAAGCAAGAGAGAAAGGAAGAATGATTTATTTGATGGTTGCTTGATGAAGGGTCTACCATAACCATAAAGACCTAGTGTTAAATGTGTATGCCAATAAGAGGGAAAGATATATCTTTGTATTCATATGGATATTATGATAAAAAGGATGCTTATGTGTATACATAGATATATTGAAAGGAAAATGGAATGAAAATGGTGAAAGAATAGATTGATAATTCACCTAGAACCCTTGATGTGTAACGATATGCAATACGAAAATTGTATCGAAATGGAAGGAAAACTTGTGTAATTGCCTTTGTATAATGATAAGGGTAGAAAATGGGAAATATATGGTATAAAATCCCTATTTCTCCCTTACTTTCTCCTTTTGGCTGAGACCACTTCCTTGCTTCCCCTTGGAATAGGTTTGATTTTTGTAATGAAATTGTAAATGATAATGTTAAAGTTATTATGTTAACCAATTTCAAGGGAGGAAAAGTGGATGGTTAAGGTATAGAATTTGGCAATGTATATTATGAATTGCTTAAAAGGAAATGTATGGCCTCCCATATCCACACAATTTATTTATGAGGATATTAGTAAACACATCAAGGTTATGCTTTAATAAGGGCATAGTATCATGAAAGATGATTGAAAGGAAAGGGAATTAGAAATGAAAGCACAGAAGGGAAACATAGTATAGAAGGGAAAACATATAATGGAAAGGAAAACTTAAACTGGAAAGAAAGAGAACTTAGAGGAAGTATTTTCGATGTATGTTCTAGGATAGATAGGCTTGTAACCGAATAACCAATTGTCAGTATGGGACGACAGTTGGGCATTCACAAAAGTGTGAGAATATAATGATGATTGCAAATTCTAAGTTAGTGTAACCTAAGATGGCAAATAAAGAGGGAGACATTTACTTAGAATTTAGCATAATCATGGGTACAAGCTAAATCATCCTGGTTTATATATGGGAAATAACGCACTGGAAAAGTGGTGGTGATTCCATAGCACCATGATCCACCTAAAAGCGGAGAGGAAATGATTTGTTAAATGACAATGATCCCATGAGCTTAATTTTAAACAAGCTATAAGGAGAAATCCCATTGACTGGGGAATGATCTGTCTACATAATATTGACCATTGACTAGAATAGGTACTTGGATCCACTAAGGTGTGCCTCTGATAGTTCTAGTGACAGAAATGTCACATAACTGGGACTAGAAATAAAATTATCTCACACATGTACATAGTAGTATGTGAAGTAGTCCTCCGAGTGACTCTCCTGATACTCTTAAGTTTCTCTTTCATTGACTGTGGCTTTGAGCCAATGATTGATAAATGTTTTCCTTATGAATGGTAAATGTTTTCCTTCTGATTGGTAAATGTTTTCCTTATGAATGATGAATGTACTTTCCCTATTTATGACTAGAAATTTTTTTTTGATCATGATACTAAAATGGCATACAAGGTGAACTTTTGTGGTTAACTATTTTACTGCAAATTCATAAATGCATGCCATAAACATTTATGAAATGTACATGTGCATCCCATTAGAATACACCATGTTTTGAAATAAAGAATGTAGAACTATTTTTTGTATCACTATGGTGGTACATGCCAAACTTTTTAAAAGAAAGTGGATTATCTAGCTATTGATAATCTATTTCTCATAATTATATCTAGTATGTATCAGATGACACGTTACATGATTTAGCTTGAGATAGAAGTGACATTAGTGGAAATTCCTTGGCTGGGATCCTTCACTGTAGTACAGATTATATATGTGGTGTCTGTGATGGAAGTCTCTCCTCTTTAGAGGAGGTGAGGATGATATCTTTTTGGGACTTATGTAAATAGTAGAATGTAGCCCTCTTATCTTGATTCACTTATATTTTTGGGAATAGAATTAGGATAAGTCATTTTTTTTGCACATAGTGACAGGGGCATACAAATCCAGATATGTGGAAGTATTATCCATTAGTAGGTATTTTGTAAAACGGTCTGAGTGGTAGGTTTGTTGCCTCCTTACCCTATGGAACTATATGAACTCCATATATCCAGAAATATATGTATAACAATGTAAATGATAAATGAATGGAAATATATGAGTTAAGTTTAAATTTTTGCTGCGTTGTTATTAAATTAATGTTTTTATTTATTTAGTCTTCTGTTGTGCGATGTATAAATGGAATACTTGAGTAATGGATTCCAAGCCTAATCAAATATTCAATGGAAATTAATATTTTAATCAGGTAATAATAATAAAGGATAAAAGTGAATATAACATACAATATTGTAGCTAAATTATTTATTCAAGAAAATAATTACAAGAAAAGTTACATGATTGGGGTGTTATAAAAATCTTTTCCAGTTTACACACTATTACCACAATGTTTTGTTCTAATAATTCTAATTGATCCACTCTTAATGTAGTCGAACAGATTTCTTGAAAAATTGGCTAAGCTCACAGAGAGGATTCCATACAACTTTCGGTAAAGAACTAAAAGCAATGGGAAGTAGACATTCAATGATAACATGACAACGTGACTCTTCAAATCATACGACTTAGCCTCCTTAAGGTAAACACATCAGGCTAAATTAGAGGCATAGTCATCAAGGAGTTTAAGTTTCTTGATCCACTCACATACAACATGTTTTTATCCACATTAAATGCATATTGTGCCTTAGGTTTCAAGAGTTTACCATTGTGGTCCACTAGCTCCAATTCTCTACGCCGACAATATTCTTGTATGTCCATCCTGTCTTTTGTGTTGTCTTTTGTTTTACCCTTTATGTCTATCATAGTGTGGAATACATTATCAAATACATTCTTCTCAATGTGCATGACATCTAAGTTGTGTCGAATGAGTGTCATTTTCTAATAAGGTAATTCCTAAAATATACTCTATTTTATCCAATTGTGTGTCAACCCATACCTTTCCATGTTGTGTACACACCCATGCTTAAGAATTTTAGGAACATTGCATACTCATTCTTATACTTGGTCCCCATCCAACAGCAGAGGAAGTATGGATTTTTCCCATCTGTTCTTTAAGAATGACGTTTTATTCCTCCGATACGGGTGATCTCTTGGCAAAAATTGTCTTTGACAATCAAAGAAAGAGGTCTTTTGACCATTCTTTAGGGTAAACACTTTTGATTTCTCCATGCAAATATGACATGACAATTTACTAGCAATCATCTAACTAGACAACATTCCATACGCTGGTAAATCATTAATAATCCACATAAGTGCTGCCCGCATTTGAAAGTTCTATTTTAATGAGCAATCAAATGGTAGAACTCCCTCATCCCACAAGACCTTCAATTCGTCAATCAATGGTTGCAAATAAAAATCTATCTTGCTTTTTGGATTGTAAGGTCCAAGGATGTTCAAAGATAAAACCATGTATTCTTGTTTCATACACATCCAAGGTGGAAGGTTATATGGAGTGACAATGATAGGCCAACAAGAGTAATTTTTTCCAGGTCATACACCTCCATGTTTGATGGGTGGAATAACACACTGGTCTCTCAATGGTTATCATAATGCCACCTCATCTCTTTAGAAGTCACATATAAAGTGAACCACCTTTAAAGTCTAGGAGTTAATGGTAAGAACCATAGTTGATTGTTTGCCACCTCCTTACATCTGCCATGATTATTCCTTATAATTTTATACCTTTTCATCCCACAAAATTTACATTGATTTTTGCCCAAGTCATCCTTGTAATACAGCATGCACCTGTTTGGACAACAATCAATTTTTTCATAGTTAAAGCATAGTCTTTAACATATATATAAATTGGCAAGCATTACATGATTATTGGAAATGTCAGGGTGATAAAGTAAATCTTCTCTATTACATAAAATATCTTTCTAAGGGAAAAATATGTGTTATCACAGAATAAACAAAAATTACTTGTGCATTTCATTCTTAAAACTTACCTTGCTAATTGGGGACACTTGGGCACTTGTGGACACTTGGCTACCTTTATAAAATTTTCTTTAAATATTACCATTAAAATTTCCCTTTTTCTATTCTTTAAATATTACCATTAAAGTGGGATAATTTAATAGTGTAACTCTTAAAAACTCTAATAATTTTCAAAGAGAATTCCATGATTTAGCCTAAGGGAAACTCAAGAGAATTGAATATTTTACCATTTAAATTTCCATTGTTCTATTCTTTAAATGTTACTATTAAATTGGGATGATTTCTTTCCCATAATCAACACATATCTCCTCATCTAATCATTACCCAAAGGGATGCTAGGTGAACACTTTCTATTATTTCACCAATCCTATTTTATTCAATTTCTAATATATCCATAAAGCACAACTGAACATTAACTCTTCAAAAATTTGCTACCATGTGCAAATGGACATATTTTCCCTTTCATGGGAATATTTTTACCTCACTTGAATTTACATGGTTATAGCAAAATTTCACACTCTCAATAATCATAAAAATAATTCTATCACTTCCATTATGGAGAAAATGGTTTTCAAGAAACATGCATCCACTTCTATCATGCTCAAACGTAGTCCATCATGATAATATCATTAACTAACCAAAATTTTCCCATAACATCAATATTCATTTCATCATATACCAACATACCAATCTATCATGCAAACTTATCCAATATAACATTAATAATATCAATAATGTAGCAAAGCAATAATGTCCCATGAAAGCTTGTAAAAACATGGTGTATACATAGGAAACCTTGGGACACAAGTTTAAGAATTGTCAACCTACCTCAAGGATGACTAGGATGAAGTGATCTTATCCCTTCCTTTGATCTCCCTCTACACCTTGCTTCCTTTTTCTTTGACTAGATCCCTCTCTCCTTGCCTTGACCGAATGTGTGAGTGTGTATATTCTAAAGTGTAGGATGCTCTCTCTTTTCTTTTTTGCCGTGTGTTTGTTGCATGTATGAAGAAAATGCAAATCTCAACTCCTCTTGTCTCTTTGCTTAGGTGGCGTGTGCATGCATCCATATATTATTAAAAACAAAATTTCCAATTCCTTTCCCCTTATGGATTTTGCCATTCAGTCAAGGGGTGCTACTCTTCCTCTTTACTCTTAATTATTCCTATTATCCCTTAGTCCCTCGTGTAATTTCATGTTGTATCCTTTCCTATTTCCTCTTGGATATTTGAGTAATGGGTGCCACACGTGTATCTCATGTGTAATTCCCATTGTTTGGAAGCTTGGCAAGGCTCCTGTAAGTCATATGCATATTTTTTCCTTTTGTCTATTCTTCTTGCATTATAGCCCCATGTGTACATTTAGGTACCATTTCCTTGCAAACCTTGATTTACCTCCTTGAACACGTTAGTGGAAAGAAGGAAGTCATACTTAATCTTTCATTTTTTTAAATTCTGCACTCTTTTCTCTTTGCCCACTCGGTCATGTAAGGAAGGAAGGGAAAGAGGATGACTTCGTGTATTCCATGGGTAATTAGGTGCAACCATTTTTCATCCAAATGCTCTTCTCCCTTTTCTCACTTCAATTCGTATTTTTCCTTTGTTTAAGGTAGAGTGTTTCCTTCATCATACTTGATTATTGTCATAATTGTACTTTCAAGTACAATTTATTTCCCCTACACCCTTTGTCTTAGCTTCTTAGTCACGTTAATAGAAAGGGAGGAGGTAACCACGCTGCACTTTTCTTTCCTTTAATTATTGTTGGTTAATTTCCATAAGGGTTCTTTTAAGTAAAATTTATGCTTCCTTGCAAGCTTAGTTTAACCACTTGATCACGCCAAAGGGGAAGGAGAAGAAAGCCACCTATTGCAAGCTACACCCTAATTTCCATGCAAGTTGGTATAGTTTCTTTTTTCCCACTCGGTTTCTCTCCCTTTTCCTTAATATTGTTTCATGGCCGCACCTTTCCTCTTCTCTTCATTGTACCACATGCTTATGGACATTTCTTTTGCTTTACCAAGACCAAAGTTTGTGCATATAAAAGTATTAAATTATTTCCTTTCTCTATGCATGTTTAAACAAAAAAATTTGGCACCTTTTTGTTTTACTTGTTGCATGCATAATCATATACTTAATTCCTCCCTTGTACCTAAACCACTTCCCTTACATAAGACCCATGCATGCTTAACTTTCTCCACTACATGTATGCATGCATACTTATATTTATGTAACACAGACATGATATGGAGGCTACCTTCACGCAAAACTTGCATCTCATGCAAGGTACACGTGGTTCTGATTACCACTTCATCCAATGGGTGCATATATATACTGGATTGTTTTATTCTTTTTTCTTTTCCCTTTTTGTCTTAGCCACGTGGGTGTATATACATAAAATATAAAATTTATATTCTTCACCAATTGCACGTGTGGGTTTATATGCATTTTTAGTTTGCTTTTCTTTTGGAAATTAAGCTAGGTGAAGAAAAGAAGAATAGGGAATTAAATTAAACACTCAAATTTTCATGCGATATTATCCTTTTGCACACATATATTTTATTTTTGGGCCATTCAATTATGCAAGCAATTCACCCCACTTTATGGTAACTCATCTACTTAATTATGAAATGTTTATTCTGTAATTAATCAAATAATATGGGGTGTTACAGCTTCCTTGTTATTTGGGGTGGGAATAAGGGTGATTTGAGAAACAGATGAAGATAAAGGTGTAACACCCCACCTCTATAGGTACCACATGTACTAGGTCCATAGAGATGGTGTGCTACTACATTTCTTTACTTAACCACTCGAGTTTAATTTTAGATTAATGCCTAGGGTTCTTAATTAATTCACTTTCAGGTTTAAGGTTACACTTGGGATTCTCACTCATGTCTATACATATGTGTATGACAGTGGAAGTATAAAACTCAAAGATATATTTATATATACAAGTTAGATATTCCTATTTACAATTTACTTACATATGTAAATGGTTTCCAAAATACTAGGTGAGAACTTGAGAAATGATGTCAACTTTTCTCAAGACCACCTAAACCTATCATGGGATATCTGTCATTGATACAAAGTTAGAAAACTTATATACATATTCTAGGTTACAAGTAGGTTCCACCCTCTATCCACTATACAAAATCATAGGTTCCCTATAGTCTTCTTAAAATAGGCCAAGGGTCATAGAACACAAAAAAAGAAGGTTATCTCCTTTACCACTCTAACCCACTGGGGGCGGTGGTGCATCTACAATATAGATCATGATTTATTCAATATGTATATAGTACCCTACTTTGGGTATGTTAACTACTTCTTTTTCCACCTCCACAGTCACAAAGTACCTAGGCATCTGGACACATCAATGCACAAGTGACATAAAATCTAAGTAATCAAAAGAAATCAAGTTCAAAATTACCGTCAATGGTACTAACTATGAAAAACACAGAAAAAATTTTGCATTCAAGTTCCTTTCAAATTATAAATACAAATTCATTGTATAATATGCAACAACTATGCTATGTCATGTCAAGTACATCATTTAGTAGCCATTTTACATATACTCATGTTTCATATCATCAAAGTACATTAATATGGATATTTTATACCACAAATAATGGAAATAACTTTCTTTTGGCTGTACTTGGTCAATAATAAAATAACTTTCATATGGCTCTGCTTAGCCATTCATAATACTCTTTTTGTTTGGCTCTACTTGGGCAATACATTCTTTCTTTCTAGCAAATGTATGAGTTATTTCTTTCTTTATGGTGAGCTAGCTTTTACCTCTAGTGCATCCCCTAGTCTCTTTTAAAGACCATTCTACTATGATGGAGATCACTGTGCCTCTATATTGGATCATAGATCATATCCACTCACTGGGTCACTGCACCTCTATCTTAGGTTATAAATCATGTCCACCCGTACTATGCTGACACAGGACAATGTTTCCTTAACTTAGTACCCTTTAATATGTAGCCTAGTCTGACAAGTTTCCTGATTATGATTGATTTAACTGTAAGTAGGTAACTCCGTAGCCATTCAGGAACTAACATAGGGTTAACCATCCCTACAAAATTTTCTCATGATTCTTTCAATAAATCAAATGGCTATATTAGTTTAGAAAAAATGGAATTTCTGGTAACCGTCCCATACCAATCACCAGTCATTCAACCCGAAACTTATCTAGAGTAGACCAAATAATAAGAGTACTTATATTCTATCTTTCTAGTTATTTCCCTTCAAAATTTTCCCATATTACTTTTCAAATAAAATATCACAAAATTAGGAGGATTCTCTAGCCTTTACATGATGTTTGGGAAATAAAAGAGGCAAAACCCAAGCTAAAAACTTCAACATTTAAAAAAGTAGTTCACTGCAGTAAATTGAACCCTTGGCCATGGTGAAGTGCACAGAGACAATTAGCAACGACGAAGACTCCAGATCATCATGTTTTTCATGGAAAATTGCATAAAAATATAAGTTTACACCATTTTAGGCCCAAAACACTTCAAGGAATCTTTGGGGTTCATTTAGAGCAATTTTTAGACTCTTTTTCCTTTCCCAAAACATCACCACACAACAAAATCATGTTTTCATAAGCTAGGAATCAAACTCCATACAAGAAGCATGTTTGTAACACCCCATAATTGCTTGTTCGGGCTAAATTATTATTTCCTCAATTAATTGGATTTACTTGTGTAGCTTGGTGACTAGAATAAATAAGAACATTTTATTGTTTGAAATGCCTGATACTTTTAACATACTTGTTTGATTTCCTTTTTCTAATCAGAGCAAAAAAAGGGGGAGAAGAGTATAGCCAATTTTAAATGCATGCACGTCCAAGTGGTGAGGGATATGGGTCTATTTACTTTAAATGTATATACTCACACGGCTAATACAAGGGAAAGGAATGAGGAATAAGGTATTCCAAAAATATATATATGTGTGTGGGTACCGTGCAAATTGGAAAAGAAAGGAGAGTGTGACAAGTATAACATTTAAAACTAATATATATATATATACCCATAAAATGAAGTTGCAAAGTAGAACACACGGCTAGATGGCTTATAAGAGAGAGATTGCATGCATGCATACATGTAATTGGGAGTAGGGTGAAAAATGTAACATTCGCTCCTAACATTTGTATCCTATGATGACGTTGTTGTTATTATTATTGTTAGCATTAATTGTGAAGGGTTAAGGATGATTTATTAAGGAGTTAGAATGAACATTTTTATCCTTATATGATCACTTTTGAGATAAAATAATGAAGTTGAGAATTTGGTAAGGAAGGGTAAAATGGTAATTTTACCTTGAAATGAATAATTAATTTAATTCTTTTATTTCATGAAGTTATGTTAAAGAACTGTTATTATTTTCATTTAAGAGAGAAGAAGAATCTAGTTATGCAATAAATTACTTACATTGACGTTGAAAGGCAATTTTTCCTAAAAAGGATAAAATTGTAATTTCACACTACGAGTATGATAGTAATCTTATATGAGGTGAGAAAAATTTAGTTTTTTCCCTAAATATTCTATGAAGGTGGGAATTAGAAATCCTTACTTATTCTTGAACAAAAGAAGAAAGAAAGAGAGTGAAATGATAGTTTTAACATAAAGGGCAAAAAGGTAATTTTTCCTTAGGAGCAAAATTGTAATTTTGCCAAAAATAGAAATAAATTAGTAAATTCATGGGAATGAGCCTTATGCAATTTTATTTAAGTAATTTTACTCCTTGAAACTAAAAAGAATGAAAAAGGGAGCAAAAATGGCCAATTTGGACTTAATGGCAAAAAGGAACTTTTCTTAGGGACTAAAATGCAAATTTCAAAAAGTTGAGGGACCACTATGCAATTTTGAAATTTTGGAAGGGCAGAACAGTCCCAGCCCATGGAAATTGCATAAAATTACAATGGTAAGGAGAGACAATGCCATTGTTATAAAAAGTAAAGAAAAAGGATGAAATTGACAAATTTGCAAGAGTGGCATTTTTGTAAATAAGTCAAACTTTAATTCAGCCTATTTCTTCTCCTAACTACTAGAAATGTCGTGAAAGGTGGAGAAGAAGGAGAAGTGGCTGAATTGAATTTTGCCTTAGAGAAGAAGAAGCTTCCACCAAATCAACAAGGAAATCACACATCTATTAGCTTTTCAAGGTAGATAAACAATCTTATGCCATTAATTTCATGTTTTATGGTATGTTTATGGTGTTTTCAAACTTGTAAGCATGATGGCACTTTCTCTCTCTACATGCATATGGTAGATTTGCATGCTTGGATATGAGATATGTTGGAAATAACTTGTGGTTATGACTATAGATATGCAAGAAAGCATGAAAACTCATGAAATGGTAAGTTTGCATGGATGAAACTTGATTTTGTCAAACCCTAAATGGTTTCAAGGCTGAATTTATGATTTTAAGAGTGAGAAAGTGGTATTTTTGCATGAATGTTGTTGTAATGTAAGCAAAGTGATGAAACAACTCCATTTTGCTTGTTTTTCTCTCCTTGGCCGAATTACTAGGGTTATAAGAGTGCTGAATTTTTAGCCAAATTTTATGTTAGAAAGAGTGAGAGAAAGTACTAGAAAATGGTAAGAGAGAGAAAGTTTAATTAGATTTGCATTTAGGTACTTTTCTCATTGTCTAGCTTCACAAGTAGCCAAGCAAATGTGCTTTAGTCACCTTGGCCGAATGGATGCATATGAATGGTGCTGAATTTGCTCTTGAAAATGATTTAGAAATCATATAAGTTTAGTTCCAAGAAAGGAGGAGAGAGAAAATTATGGCAAATTATGTTTCAAGCAATGTTGCCAATTTAAAGTCTTACTTGTTCACTTTAAAAGTGTATATAAAAATGTGAAATTGTGAGATTAGATGTGTAATTATGTTTGGCATAAAAAAAAGCTAGAAAAGTGTGAAAAACAATGGCCTAAAGTACACTTACCTAATTTATAGGTGTGAGAAAGTGTTAGGCATAATTATGGGAATTGTCACCATGATGTTCCATTAATGAGAGTAAGGCTAGAAATGTGCCAAAAGGTTTAGAAATACAAAGTATTCATGTTCATTCTACCTTGGCCGAATACTATGTGAAATTTTCTCTAGAGTGGCTAGATTTATGAATGAGTTGGAAATAGCCTAAAGTGCCATCTAAATGGCCTATGTTAAGGGAAGAGAGACCAAAGATGCAAGGGTCAAGAATGAATGAATAATAGCATGTATTTTGCCATAAATAGTGAAATGTTTAAATTTATGCAAAAGTGATTGAATGGCAAAGAATGCTTAATGTAATTGTGAAAGACAAGGTTAAAGCTTCCTTGTGGGGAATGATCTGGTGTATACTCCCAAGGAATTAAATGAGGAGGAATGTTCTGGTGAATACCTCTTGAGATTAAAAGCCTGTAAAGGAATGATCTAATGTATACCTTTCAGGAAAGTGCCTTAAGGGGAATGATCTGATGTAAACCCCAAGAAATTGAAATGTAGGAGGAATGATCTCGTGTATACCTCCAAAGAGCACAGTTAAGTAGGAAGGAATGATCTCATGTATACCTTCCCAGAATTGAGTAATTATGAAATGTTATGTATGTATTGCATGAATGTGATTTATGTGATTATGATTATGGCATGTAAGCATTGAATGCTTGTAGCCTATTCCTTGAATGACCTAATTGAATGTGTATTTCATTTCTATAGCTATATCCACATATGTTTTCATGATATGTCATATCCAAGTATCTATATGAGAATAGTTTTGAAAATTAACCGCATGTAGAGTGTTTTCTGTATTATTACAGTGGTACATGTTAGTTATTTTAAAATAAACTGGTTGTTTATTTACTGGGAATTTATTTCTCATTACTGAACTGATATGTATCAGATGGTTAGATATTGCGTGGTAATCGAAGTGGAGTTGTACACGGTGGAAATTCCTTTCTTAGGAGTTTTCACTATTATCAAGAATGTGTATGTTATCATTGTTTTTGAGTTTCCTATAGAATAGATGAGTATGTAAATATGTAGCTATAGCTTGACCTTTTTGGAGTCTTAATTCTACGTAACTTTTTGAGGTTTTGGAATTAGGGCTGATATTTTTGGCTATATATAGAAAGAGAAAGGGCATATGTATAGGGATATGTGAAGGACCTATTCTTTCACGGTATTTTGTAAAGGAGTATGAGTGGCAGACTTGTTGTCTCCTTACTCCTTATGGATGAGTACTTCATCTATCCCAGTGTATGTATACCAAATGATGTACTAAACAGTTATATAATGTATGTATATTAGAAAAGTTTATATATATTCTGTTGTATTATTTAACATTTTATATTCCGCTATGCCAAAGCATGTTACCTGAGCAAAAGAACTCAAACCTAATTGCATAACAAACCTATGATGGATTAGATGCTCAGGAGAAATGAATGTAATTAAAGACTAGAATTAATGTAACCACTTATCTAAATAAGCGTTATGACATTGTTAAGTTATGATAAGGGGTGTTACAAAAAATGGGCAGCCGAATCAATGTGGGAGTAGAAGTAAGGAAACAAAGGAGTGTAGAATTTTTATTTTTTTCTTAAACATGCCTTGAGGAAGGAACACATGAAATAAGAAGAAAAGAAAAAAAAATATATGTGCAATACTAGTATATGACCAAGGGACAATAGGAAGAAGGATGGGAATTAATTATATATATATGCAAGTAACAAGTAAAGTAAAAGTGAAAAATTTATAACAATGCACAATGTACAACGCTGCCTTGTGAGTAATTGTATGCCACTCTCTTTTCTTCCTTTGGCGCCACCAAGTGAGAGAGTGTGTCTTGCATGCAAGGGAAATTTACGTGGAGTGAGTAGAAAGAGACATGTAGCCATGAAATAAATAAAGGAAGAAAAAAAATGCAGCATGGTTACCTCCTCCTTTCCCATTAACTTAACCAACAAGTAAGACAAAGGGTGTGGAGTAAGTAATTGTAGTTGAAAGTACAGTTTGAGCAGCAATAAAATAATGTGAAGAAGAATTAAGGTGGCATGATTTCCTCCTACAATGTGACCGAGTAAAGAGAAGCATAGGAATGGAAATGGTGAAGAATGTGCAGCCTCACGTGTGTGCAAAAGGGAGGGGGTGGCATTACCAAAGGGGAAGGAAAAGAGCAACAAACCACCTCAATTAAGGACAAGGAGAAGATGGAATAAGCAGGAGAAAGAACTGTACAAGGTGCAGAATTCTCATGCACCCACACGGCAAAGACAAGGAAAAAGGAAAGGTAGTGTGAACTTTTAACGTATCCAAGGGGCTAAACAAAAAATTCAAGGAAAAATGCAATTGTACTTACAAGGACACTCATGATAATGAAGCAACCGTAATCAAGGAGGGCTGCACCCAATTACACGTAACCCCACTAATTAGGAATAAGAAAAGAGAGAGAGAGCATGCAACGTGGGAAACTACACATACAAACATGTGAAAAAGAGAGACAGGAAGAGCATGAGAAAATCCACACACACACACGACAATTTTCTCCAAATGTGAAAAAGAGCAGCTTGGGAAAAATTGAAGGAGACCACAAACATGTTGGGTGAAGGGAGAGGGAGATTAACTGAGAAAGAAAAGAGCAAAGGAAGCAAAGTGTAGAAGGAGACCAAAGGAAGGGCCAAGATCATTTCTTTCTAGTTCACCATCAAGGTAGGTTAGTAATTCATTAATTTGGTTCCATGATCTAGTGTACATGCATGATGATTTTTGCTTCCATGGAGCTTGAATACTTATCTACATTCTTGAAAAAAAAAAGAAGACACTTGACTAAGCTTGCATGATAAATAAGTGAGGTGGTTGATGCTTAAGACTTAATATTGTTGTTTTCTTTAAATAATGAAAGAGCCTAGTATAAGGGATCATTGAAATGGCATGTGTTGCTTGGCTTTTGTCTCGTAGCATTAAAGTAGACTTGTGATTTTCATGATAACATTATTGTTGGAAAATGGAACATGTATAAAAAGGAAATTGTAACTCGAAATAATGTGGGAAAATTATGGTTAGTAATGATGAATATTGTTGTTATGGAAAAACTATGGTTAGTGATGAACATGATTGTGGAAAAATTTTGGCTAGATTAATAGTGAACATTGTTATTAAAAAATTAAGGCTAGCTAATGATGAACATTGTTATGGGGAAATTGTGGCTAATTAATGGTGAATGTTGTCATGGGAAAATTATGGTTAGTAATGATGAACATGATTGTGGAAAAATTTTGGCTAGATTAATGGTGAACATTGTTATTAAAAAATTGAGGCTAGCTAATGATGAACATTGTTATGGGGAAATTATGGCTAATTAATGGTGAATGTTGTCATGGGAAAATTATGGTTAGTAATGATAAATATTGGTGTTATGGGAGAATTATGGTTAATTAATGATGAACATTGTTAGGGAAAAATTTTGGCTAATTAATGATGTTTTGATTATAGAAAAGGAATTTTCCCATTTTAAAGGTATTATTTAAAGGATGGAAAGAGTAAAATTTAAATGATAAAAACATGAAATTCGCTCCTAACATTTGTATCTTATGATGATGTTGTTGTTATTATTATTCTTGTGGGACCAGACGTCACCACAAGAAGCTACCTGGGAAAGAGAGGAGGACATGCGCATAACGTATCCAGAATTATTCTCCTGAGGTATGTATAAATTTCGAGGGCAAAATTATTTTTAAGGAAGGGAGAAATGTAACACCCCATAATTGCTTGGTCAGTCTAAACTATTATTTCCTCAATTAATTGGATTTACTTGTGTAGCTTGGTGACTAGAATAAATAAGAACATTTTATTGTTTGAAATGTCTGATACATTTAACTTGTTTAATTTCCTTTTTCTAATCAGAGCATAAAAAGGGGGAGAAGAGTATAGCCAATTTTAAATGCATGCACGTCCAAGGGGTAAGGGATATGAGTCTATTTACTTTAAATGTATATACTCACACGGCTAATACAAGGGAAAGGAATGGGGAATAAGGTATTCCAAAAATATATATATGTGTGTGGGTACCGTGCAAATTGGAATAGAAAGAAGAGTGTGACAAATATAACATTTAAAACTAATATATATATACACCCATAAAATGAAGTTGCAAAGTGGAACACACAGCTAGATGGCTTATAAGAGAGAGATTGCATGCATGCATACGTGTAATTGGGAGTAGGGTGAAAAATGGGCAGCTGAATCAATGTAGGAGTGGAAGTAAGGAAACAAAGGAGTGCATAATTTTTATTTTTCTTAAACATGCCTTGAGGAAGGCACACGTGAACTAGGAATAAAAGAAAAAAAAATGTGCAATACTAGCATATGACCAAGGGACAATAGGAAGAAGGATGGGAATTAATTATATATACATATATGCAAGTAACAAGTAAAACAAAAGTGCAGAATTTATAACAATGCACAATGTACAACGCTGCCTTGTGAGTAATGTATGCCACTCTCTTTTCTTCCTTTGGTGCCACCAAGTGAGAGGGTGTGTCTTGCATGCAAGGGAAATTGACGTGGAGTGAGTAGAAAGAGACATGTAGCCATGAAATAAATAAAGGAAAATAAAAAAAAATGCAGCATGGTTACCTCCTCCCTTCCCATTAATGTGACCAAGAAGTAAGACAAAGGGTGTAGAGGAAGTAATTGTAGTTGAAAGTACAATTTGAGTAGTAATAAAGAAGAGAGGAAGCCAGGACACATTGCCCGAAATTGTCCTACCCTGAGGAAGTCGAAAGAGACCCCGAGACCTCTTACCAAGGGTAAGGTGTATTCCCTAAAGGGTAAAGAGGTGGCCTAGTATGAAGATTTAATGAAAGGTACGTGCTTTATTAATGATATTCCTTTAATTTTGTTATATGATTCTGGCGCCACGCATTCCTTTATTTCAATAGACTATGTTCACAACTTGAAATTCCCCACAACCACCCTACCTTATGAACTTTCCATAGCAGTACCCACCAATGAACACGTGTCTACGTCCTTTATTGTAGACCTTATCTGTTTACCCATGGTTGAACTAGATGTCATCCTTGGTATGGATTGGCTTTCTTTAAACAATGTTATATTGGACTACTTGGCTAAGTCTATGAGTTTTATAGACACTAGGCCAGTAAATGTAGGGATAGAGAGGAAAAACCAAAGAATGGGTTTCTTATGTTTCTTAGAGGTAGAAAGTTAGCAGAAGCTAGAAACCATACCTGTAGTCAAGGAATTCCCGAATGTGTTTCCAAGAGATATTACCAGTTTCCCACCTGAGAGAGAAATCGAGTTTTCTATAGACCTAGTTCCTAAGGCAAGGATGATTTCCATAGCACCCTATAGGATGTCCCGGATAGAATTAAGGGACTTAAAAGAGCAGATAGAGGACCTCTTAGCAAAGCAAATCATTAGACCCAGTGTGTCATCATGGGGAGCTCCTATGCTGTTTGTCAAGAAGAAGGATGAGAGTATGAGGATGTGCATATACTATAGGCAATTAAATAAGGTGATGATAAAGAATAAGTATCCTCTCCCTAGGATCGATGACCTATTAGACCAATTGAGAGGGGTCACTATCTTTTCTAAGATTGATTTGAGATCGGGGTATCATCAAATCAAGGTTAGGAGGGAAGACATACCCAAGACCACCTTTAGGACTAGGTATGGGCACTATGAATTTCTCGTAATACCCTTTGGACTAACAAATGCTCTAGCTATTTTCATGGATTACATGAACCACATCTTTAAACCCTACCTCAATCTGTTCATCATAGTGTTTATAGATGACATATTAGTGTATTCCAAGAACAGATGGGAACATGAGCAGCACCTCAAGACAGTGCTGCAAATACTCAGGGAGAAGCAACTGTATGCTAAGCTAGAAAAGTGTGAGTTTTGGTTGGAAGAAGTTAAGTTCCTAGGGCATGTGATCTTTGATAAGGGAGTATCAGTGGATCCCAGTATGACTGAAGCCATAGTAAACTAGGAAAGGCCTACTACAGTGATTGAAATAAGGAGTTTTCTAGGTTTAGCGAGATGCTATAAGAGGTTCATTCAGAGGTTTTTGTAAATAGTGATGCCAATGACCAAGTTGTCCCAGAAGGATGTTCCGTTTGTGTGGGACAAAAAGTGTGAACAAAGCTTCTAAACACAGAAGGAGAAGTTGACCACGACACCCGTGCTAGTTATCCCTGACCCTATGGAGAAGTTTGAGTTATATTTCGATGCCTCTAAGAAAGGATTAGGATGTGTATTGATGCAAGGAGGGCGAGTAGTAGCCTATGCTTCTAGGCAGCTAAGGTCACATAAGAGAAACTACCCTACCCACGACCTAGAGTTAGTAGCCATAGTGTTTGCTTTGAAGATATGGAGGTACTACCTCTATGGGTCTAGGTTTGAGGTATTTACCGACCATAAAAGTCTCAAATACGTCTTTGACCAAAAGGAATTAAATATAAGACAAAGAAGGTAGATGAAATTCATTAAGGACTATGATTTTGAATTAAAGTACCATCCGGGTAAGGCAAACATTATGGCTGATGCACTAAGTAGGAAGTCTCTCCATGTGGCTCATCTGATAGTGAACGAGATGGACTTAATAGAGAAATTCAGGAACATGAGGTTGTTCACTTTGGTGTTACATAATAAGATCTGCCTGAGTGAGTTAAGGATCGAGAATACCCTTAGGCCCAAATCTTAAAAGCCCAGAAGGAGGATGAATTCCGAGGATCCCTATAGGATTCGAAGGAGTTTACAAGGGAGGTGGATGGAATGGTAACCTTCTAGAGTAGGATGTATGTCCCTGAGACAGGAGGACTGAGGGATAAGATTTTAGAGGAAGCTCACCAAAGTAAGTATATTGTTCATCTTGGAGCCACCAAGATGTATCAAGACTTGAAGGAGAAGTTCTGGTGGCCAGGAATGAAGAAGAATATAACGGAGCATGTAGCTAGGTGCCTAGTTTGTCAGCAAGTCAAGATTGAACATTAGAAGCCTCTTAGGTTATTACAGCCCTTGGACATTCCTGAGTGGAAATGGGACAAGATTTTTATAGACTTCGTGGTAGGACTACCTAGAACCCAATCAAGGAATAATGCTATCTAGGTTATAGTGGATAGGTTAACCAAGTCCACTCACTTTCTCCCCATTAGGATTAACTACTCCTTGGATAAACTAGCACAATTGTATATTTAAGAGATAGTGTAACTTCATGGGGTACCCATTAGCATTGTCTTGGATACGGATCCCGGGTTCACCTTTTGGGTTTTGGGGAGCCCTACAGGAAGCCTTTGGGACCAGGCTAAATTTTAATACCTTATATCATCCTCAAACTAATGGATAAACAAAGAGAACCATTCATACTTTAGAGAATATGCTTAGGTCTTATGTCTAAGAGTACCACGGGAACTGGGAAAAGAGTCTACCACTGATTGAGTTTTCTTACAATAATAGTTTCCATTCTAGCATAGGTATGGCACCTTATGAGGCCCTGTATGGGAAAAAATGTAGGTCACCATTGTGTTGGTACAAAGTGGGTGAGAGGCAATTGCTAGGCCCTAAGTTAGTACAACAGACAACTGATCAAATTAAGATGATCAGGGAAAATTGGCAAAAGCTCAGGACTGGCAAAAGAGCTATGATAACAAGAGGAGAATACCCCTATAATTTGAGGAAGGGAATCATGTTTTTTTAAAGGTATCCCAGACTACTAGGATTGGAAGAGCAATGAAGTCTAGAAAGCTAAGTCCCAGATACATTAGACCTTTCCAAATATTTAAGAGAGTGGGTCTATCAACATACCAAATGGCCTTACCCCCACATTTGTCCAATCTTCACAATGTCTTCATGTTTCCTAGCTAAGAAAGTACATACTGGACCCCTCCCATATACTTGACGCCAGTACTTTGCAATTAAAGGATAATCTAACTTATCAGACGAAACCTATTCAAATCATCGGTACCGAGGTAAAGACCTTAAGGAATAAGGTCATCCCCTGGTAAAGGTCTTGTGGGACCCGACGGCATCACAAGAAGCTACCTAGGAGAGGGAGGATGACATGCGTAAGGCCTACCAAGAATTATTCTCATGAGGTATGTATGAATTTTGAGGATGAAATTATTTTTAAAGAGGGGAGAAATGTAACACCCCATAATTTAATTAGCCTAAATTAATGTTCTTTAATTAAATGGATGGAATTAACGGTGTTATTTAATAATTAGTATGAATTTCTTACTTCATAATTAATTAGATGAATTAGCTTAATGAGGGGTAAATTTTACTTGCATAATTTAATAAGCCAAAATGGTTATATTAAAAGGTAAGCTTGCATGAAAATTAGGTGCACAATTTAATTCTTTATTTTCCTTTTGAGTTACCTAGCCTAAGTACCAAGAGAGAAGCAATATAGGATGCAACAATTTAAATATATGCATGTGTGTGCCTTGCATGTATCCTACATGAAAGAAGGGAATGGAAATTATATTTTATGCATGTAAATTCCAAGCCACCTGTGAAGTTGAAAGGAAAGAAGGATGAAACACCAAAAAAATATGTGTGTGTGGGTTTCACGTGTACTAGGAAAGAAAGGCAACACATATGTCTTGAGTGGGACCAAAGAACCAAATGAAGGAGAATAGGAATTAATTTTATAAGCATGCTACAAATAAAATAATGGTGCAGAATTTTTAATGGAATTGTTGCACAAGGGACCACACGTGAGGTAGGAAATTATAGTTAGGAAAAGAAGACAAAAGGTGTAGAAATTTTTATGCAACATATGAATTTAGTTGCTTGTGAGAGTAGATAACCTAAAATTGTAAGGAAAAGAAATACCAAGGTTGCAAGCAAGAGAGTACAAGTGTAGATTTTTTTTTTATGAGCTTGAGGTTATGGCCTTACATGATGAAGGAGGGGAGATAACTAGGTATGTGGGATGGTAAGAAGAAAAAAGAAGGTTCAGTGTCCTTCTCCATGTGGTCGAACATAGAATTGAAGTTGAGAGAAGAAGAAAGAGAAAGAAAAGGAAAAGTGCAGCAATGATGGATGGCATGAAAGGTAAGGAATGGAGTGACTTGTAAGAAAAAAATAAATTGTACTTGGGGGGTACATATGTGGCATGAGCAAGGTCAAACTAAAAATAAACAAAGGTGAAATAAAGAAGGTGCTATACGTGGGGAAGAAAAAGGAAAGCGAATTAGAATTAGTGATATACAACCCACTCCCACATGGCAAGAAGAGAGAAAAGAGAAAGGGAAAAGAGAAGAAATATACTAAACTAAAATAAGGAGATGAAGCATGGTGTGAAGGAAGGGGAAATTGCACCTTTATGGATGCTTGCATACGCCACCTAGGCAAGAAGGAAATTTAAATTATTATGCATGCAATACACACGTGAAAAGGAAGGAAAACAAAAGGGAGTGAGAGTTTCATTTTGCATGCAACACACACCCATACGTGAAATAAGAGAGAAAAAGAAAAAGGAGAAATTGAGAGAAGGTGAGTGAGTGAAACACCAAGGCTTGGAAGAGGGAAGAACTAAGAGATCAAAGAACGAGAAAGCAAGGAAGAAGTCAAAGGAAGGGGAGCTAAGCATCGTAGTCATCTTCAAGGTAGGTTGACAATTCTTTAATTCTAGTTCCATAATCTTGTGTGCATTTTGCTTCCATGGAACATGAATATTTACTTACATTCTTGATAGAAGAGTGACCTTTGACTAGCTTGCATGATAAACATATGAGGGAATTAATGCTTAAAAAGTAATAATGTTGTTTTCTTAAATCATTAAAGAGCCTAGAACAAGTGAGCATGATAATGGCATGTATTGTTTAGTTTATGACTCCTAGCATGGGAATAGACTTGTGATTTCCATAATAAAAATTATTGTAGTAAAGAGAATATGTTTAAAGAAAGGAAACTCTAACCCAAGTTGATATGGGAAAATTTATGGTTAAACTTTATGATTAAATTAATATGAATATTATTGGGAAAAATTTAGGCTAATTAATGATAAACATTATTACGGAAAAATATTTGACTAGATTCATGAGGAATATTGATATTAAGAATTTAAGACTAATAATGATGACTATTGATAGGGGGAAATTATGGCTAAATTAATGGTTAATGTTGTCATGGAAAAATCATGCTTAGCAATGAGGAATAATGGTGTTATGAAAAATTATGAGCAATTAATGATGAACATTATTATGGAAAATTTATGTCTAGAAAATGATGACCATTGTTGTGAAAAATTATGGTTAGTAATGTTGAATAATGATGTTAGGGAAAAAGCATGGTTAATAATGATAAAAATTATTGTTATGGAAAAGGAAATTACCTCATTTCATTAATATAATTTAAAGAATGGAAAGAGAAAAATTTAAATGATAAAATATGAAATTCTCTTAAATTTTCCTTAGGCCAAAATCGTGGAAATTCTCCCCTGAAAAATTAGTAAGGTTTTATAATTGAACATATTATTCAAAATGGAGAATTAGACGAATTTAGACAAAATTGGTCATAAATGAATATGAAAAAGAGGTAATGTGTGCCAATAGAAAAAAGGAAAGGCACTAACATAGGAAAAAAAAGGAAAGATTTACGAATTACGAGGTATGGCTGAAGGTGCTCCACACGGGTGACCTAGAGAGGCGTGGTTGAAGGTGCTCCATGCCCGTGACCTAGAGTTCACGATGAATCTATGTATGTGGCCGAGTGTCCATGATTTATGAGGCGTGGCTGAAGGTGCTCCACATGAGTGACCTAGTGAGGTGTGGCCAAAGGTGCTCCACACCAGTGACCTGACACTCACGATGACTCTGTACACGTGGCGAAGTGTCCACGATTTACGAGGTGTGGCTGAAGGTGCTCTATGCCTATGACCTAGTGCTCGCGACTACTCTATATACGTGGGCGAGTGTCCACGATTTATGAGGTATGGCCAAAGGTGCTCCACACGAGGGACCTGAAAGGTGTGGCTGAAGGTGCTCCATACCTGTGACCTAGTGTCCACAATGATCTCATAAAGGTAGCTTAGTGGCCCCGTAACACCCCCAGTGCATGTAATTAATTCATAAAGGTAAGAGTAGGAATTTAATGCATAAGCACTCAGTTTAATTCTGTAATAACCCATGTAATTATATGATAATATGTATTACTTGAAAAAGAGTCATCTGATTTTCCATTGACCTTTAGTTTATCACGCAGTTCTTGTCTGATGGTATTTATGAATAATGTTGTGCTTTAACATCAAGAATGTAGAATAAAATATTTTGGTGCTTGCACCCTAATACATATTGGTTGATTTCAAAACCCTGAATTGTTAAGCTACTGGGTAACTTGTGTTTCTTATCTATGTGCTAATATGTATCAGATATGGACGCGTAGCTGGACTGCGAGGTAGCAGCTCTTTTTGATTAAGATTTTTTTGGTAACCCTTATTTTGGGTCCTAGATCTATTCGATTTAGAATAAGACATTTATTTTGACTGTATACATGAGATGTATATGGGGTATACAGGGGACACAGAAATGTGAAGGACCAGTCTATCCTTAATTTGTACTAGAGTCTGAGTAACAAACCTATTGTCTTCTGACTTCCGAGGGACAGGTACTTCATATATTCGGGGACAGGTTTAACAGCATATAATAGACATTGTTAGACTTGTACTATTTGAATTACATGAAAATCTATATTTTCGCTGTGTAGTATAGTATTTCTTTATTCCGCTATGCATGTAATTTTTTAATCTGAGTAAAAGACTCAAACCTAATCTACTTAATAAAACTAAATGGTACAATTGCTCATATAGTAATTAAATAAAAAGATAAGAATAATGTATCGAACCTATCTAATTAATGGTAATACTAGATAGGGGCGTTACAAAGGTGATGAAGATGAAGATGAGATAAAGAATTGACCCTTCTCAAGTTTACGTAGGGTTGCATGGGGATCAAAATGCAGTTAAGTGAAATTCAAAAATAATTTATAACTAGTCCTTGGGTTAAAAATAAATTTTAACTATCCTAAAAAGCTTTTCCCCTTACATGCCACTTCCACAATAAATTCATCAATGTTCTATTTCTAATTACTTGGTCTTTAATTCTTTATCTGTCCTTTAGGTTAAATTACTCAAATGTAGTATTTTCATAAAACTCCATTTTCTCTTAATCCAGGCCTCATCTCAGCTTGGTTTTACATCAATCGATTCATAACTTACTTTTCTAGCTTTCTATATCACATTTACATGACAAATGTATCTCTACCAGTCAAGGACTAACTTACTTAGAAGGTTGTTATAGAAGGCGTGAAGTGTAACACCCATTTCTTTAAAACACTATAATGAATATTTCTTTAAAATATTTAAATTTAATGAGCACTATAATTTTGGACCACTATGGACTTAACCCCCTAATTTTCATGAAGATATATAAATATATAAACCAAATGGAAACACTTAAGACATTAAAGAATGGGTTAGAGAGAAAGATTGCGTTAAGATTTCAAGAATATTGTAAAATTCAACAAAAGTCAATGTTTGTTTAAAGGGGTGAAAAAATAATTTTAACCATAGATAATAATTAGATTTTGGTCCCTTGTGGTTAAAACTATAATTTTAACCTTAATTTTTGGAGAATTGTATATACATGGCCGAGAGGAGAGAAAATTGAGACAGAATAGACTTTTAATAAAAATTACCATTTTACCCTTGCTTCATTAGAGTAAGACCACCTAAGGGAGTAAATGAAAGTAAGCAAATCCAATGGTCCATAGTTAATGGAAATCAAAGGCTAGGATTTACTCACAATATAATAATAATAATAATAATAATAATAATAATAATAATAATAATAATAATAATGATAGGGAGGATGTTAAGATTAGAGTAATTGAGGGTTAGGATTTAGAGACCAACTGGAAGTTAAGATTAAAGTCAATCAAAGGTCTAGATTAGATAAGAATGGAAGGCAAAGATTTAATCTTGAGAAAATAAGAGAGAAATTATATTACTTAATTAATATGAATAAATTAAAAATTAGAGATTATAAAATAAATGGTTAAAAATATATAGTTATAAACATCTAATTCCTTAAAATTCATAAGCATATTTTTTTGTACAATTGGGGAGAGAGAATGAGAGTACAGAGAAAGAGAGAGAGAGAGAGAAATCAAGTGGGTCTTATTTGAAATTCAACCGTTTCTCTTTTTTTCTTCTTCTCGGCTTTTACTTTATAGGGATCCAAATTTCGTTGTATCTACATTTAATTCAAAAATATATAAAAAATTTATGCTTATGAATTTAATTGTTATTATTTATAATATTCAAAATATTTATTAACATGAAATGATAAATTAAGGACAAATATGATCCCTTAGTATACCACTTAATTTGCACTTGAGATTTATATATTTTGTTTTCTAAAGTTCACAATTATTTTATTTTTTTAATTTGTGTCTATAGAAAAACAAAGCATGTCAAACTTGGTTAGAAAATTTATTGTTGATTCGAAAGTCATAACCACTATAAGCATATGTAGCATTAATTAATCATGTTGGAGCTTTTTATTTTGGCTCTTATGCCTATCAGTTACAACAAAATTGAAAAGGAAAATCAAAGATAGGAGGTAACATTAAGAAGGATGTCTGGTTTTGACCTCCAAAGATAACACTGAGTATAGGTACCAGTGGGTGGATATAAAGTACATGCACCTATTTCTGATATTTTCCAAGTACAGAGTTTGCAGGTGTCCCGTCTTTGATCAAATATATCAAAGTGGTGAATTGAAGGGTCGGATGGCCATTTAAAACTACAGAAATACAACGATACTTTGAAAAAGAAATTTGGCCAAAATTTAAAATGGTACATTTCTCCAATTTTGATTATGTGCTCTCCAAGATCATGGTGCTTGTCTTTGCAGTGCAGAGTCAAGTCTTGAGATTGATTAAGATTATTGATGATTTGAACAGTTACTTTAGTAGGAATTAGTTGTGCCTTACCACATCTTAACATTGCAACAACCATCATTCCAACCAGAATCAGGACCACAGACTTGGTGAATAGAGCCATGCAGTTTTTTTTCTTTGATGCAAATTTGAGCTTATGATGATGGAACAAATTCATACCACATACCCCTTTTTTATACTGAGTTAAAATGTTTCCAAATGAAATTAACTATAGTATTAATATTTATTATAGTAAGTAATATTTATTATACTAAAGTCATCGCAACAAGTGTGTTTCTCGAGATTTAAACTCGAGTCCTCCTCCTTATGGGAGGTGAAGCCGCTATCAACTCAATCAACAAATTGTTAGTATATTTTTCCTTTTATAAACATAACGATATTGTATTTAACAAAATGAGATCTCATTATAAAATCAATGTTTTAAGTTTTACATTGATTTGTAAATTAATTATTTGTGCTCTTTTAATTGCATTTATTATGTAATTAATGCACATTTGATACTTTGTAAATTAAAATATTTAATATAAATTTAAATTACAAAAAAAATTATTTAATTATTTATTGTTATCTTTGTATTAAATTACATATTGTCACCCACCTTTAACACTTCTGGAGCCATTCAATTTAAAGCACCATAAGTTGAATTTTAACATATCCAAAATATCCTCATTTATCTTTTATTTTCTCTTTTTTCTTTCTTTCTCTCCTTAATTTTCTCCATTTGCTTGAGACTCCTATTGTTCATAGCACTGATGCCTAATTTGCTCTCCCATCTTTGTATCGCGTTCTAGTTTGGTCATTCTAAAAGAGTAGTGATCTTATCGACTCGAGTTCATATAAATTATACATGGACTTACCACATGTTAAAATTTTAGTGAAGAGAAAAATATGCGTGCAATTAAAATGGCAGTATATGTCATTTCACTGAAAGACATAGATGAGGAACAAATTATATATTAAAGAGAACTAAGATATTGCATAAATATTTTATAGCCTTAAATGCACTTGTAGCTCTTCTAGTTTGATTAAAAGTTTTCCTTCCTATTTTCTAAAACTATCCAACTTTTTTTCCTTCTATTACTTATCTTTCCAAAAAACATTTCCTACTAAGTAAGTAAATGATATCTAAGTCTATATATTGTTAAATTTAGTGTTAGAGATGGGTAAAATTGCATCATTTTAGAAAATATAAAGAAAACATAAACTAATTTTGAAACCAAAGTTTCTTTAAGCCTATTCTAAATGATCCAATTTGCACATGCATTAAATTGAGAAGTCTGGGTTAAAGGATTACTAGACATTGATGTTGAACATGAAACTAGGGATTGGTCAAAATAGTCAATTTCTAGAAGCATGGGTTAATCATGTGTACCCAATATGTAATAACCCGATTTAAAAATAAAATAAATTGGATAAAATAAATTGAAATTTTGTTGGAATTGATTTAAGAAAATTTTCCTAAGCTTGCAATTAAAATTTGAGAATTTTTCAAAATAAAAATTTTATCTGATGGAAATTTTTTTTTGACTTTAGGAACTTAGCAAATATTTTTGGAAAGCGTAAAATCCTCAAAAGATTCCCAAATCCCTTTCATATTGTCCTAAATTCTAGCCTATATCAAAAAATGCATCAAAATTTGGTCTAGGACAAGGTGAGTAAAGACCAAAATGCCCCTGGATGCCCTAAATATTCAAAATTTTCTTATTTCCTATCATTTTTCCCTTTCCTCTCTCTCTCCCATGCGACTTCACTCTCTCCTTCCCCCTCACCATCATGCGATGCTGTTGTTGCCAGAATTGCCGAGCTACGCCACCTGTGTAACTCGTCGTCGTCGAGCTCCAGCTGCCATCCCCTATTGTCGACAACCACCGCAGCGGCCGCATTTCGTGATTTCTCTTCTTTTTCATTCGGTCATTCAACTCTTCATTTTGGCCGAAAAACATTGCCGTCTGACAGTACCACCGCCACCAATAGCTAGCTCGAGTTGCCTTTTTCCTCCTTCAGCTGCCAACAGGCGAAGAACCACTACCACACGCCGTGAATGGAGGAGAAACATTTTGAAGCAACCATCGCGTTTCACCAAAAAATCATAGTTAAGCCACCGTTTTTCGTCGAACTGACCCCAGATCTAGCATCCTCATGCTTTGGGCTACATTTTGGACTAATTTTTGATGCCAACCACTGTCTGTAGCCATGTAGTGTCGTGAGCCACGTGTGCCATCGCCGGAGTTGTTGGAAAGAAGCAGAGATCAAATTTTGAGTTTCCAAAACCTCCAGTATAATTTAAAATACTCTAATTTGATGTCTTCTTGTAGATTTTGATTTCGAATATGCCTTGATGATTAGACTGAAGTAGAAATTAGGCAATTAATTATAAGAAAGTATAATTGAAAGGAAACTTGTATAATATTTGACTTGTTTCCTTAGGAAATTAATTGTGAGAACAACTTCTGAGGAAATAAGGAAAAACCCTGGTTTGAATAAGAGCAAACGGTAAAGGTAGAGTAATTTACACTCCCTTAATTTTTAACTGACGTTGTGAATTAATGATTTAAGTATGAATTGTATTGATGGGAATGAGTGATGAAAATAATTAATTTGCATGAGAATTTTACATTAGTATATAAGATTGCCTGTGTATTGAGAATGCTTGTTGCATGTTTGCCAGAATTTGGCTATTGGGATTATATGCCATAGGGACGGACTAACTTAAGGTGGATATTCAATAGCTGGTATGCGACGGTCGTTGAATATCCCCTATGCAGATGGTTTTGTAAATTGATTGATTTTATCTGAATTGGTCTGCATCTGTTAGGAATTATTCATTAAACTGGAACAACCCTATGAAAGGTTTAAGGAGTTAAGGGTAGATAACCTGTACAGGGCAATGTTTTGGTTTAAGCATGATATCCTATAACCTTGAGTATTAGTCGACTATGTGTATATAGTGCTATATAGACTGTATGAGGATAAGAATTATCTGTTGTACACATGCTGGGGGACACCCTGGATGTTGATTCTCACTTAATCCTTAAGTGAGTGATTGGTTTTATGGATCACACCCAACCAAAACCATGTTTTCAGATAAAACGGTATGCAACTTGAGATGAATAATGAATAATCACATGAGATGTGTGAAAGATGAATATATAAGAATTTCAGGCATAATATTTTGTAAGATTTTTCAAATTAAGAATAATATACTCATTACATTATTTTGAATTGATTTCCCATATTCATTTTAAATTTAAAGGTATTTAGTAATTCACATGTATTTAAACTGATTAGAGGAGATATTTTTGTGCTTTTTCATAACTGAATATGCAACTATTTTGTAAATATTTAATTGTAAATTGCTCTACTGGGATCTAATAATCTCATTTAGTTGTTTACTCACATGACCAGGAACAGGGAATGCCTAGGAGATAGCTGGGCAGAAGAAGGATGTCAGGATATCTTTGGAGAATGATAACGCTGTGTTATGGATGTAGAAATTAGGCTTAAACATATATGTATGAATTTGTATTGCTAATTTTTGGTTTCATTGATAAATTTACTAGATTTTGTTGAATATTGGGCTACTGTATAAAAGGGAAATGTCCAATTTTTAGGAGAAACTTTGGTGAAGTTTTGGCAGGAAATGTTTTGGGAGAATAGATGTATATAATGAATTTGATGGATTGTAGTCTTATTTACTGATGTATGAATGGGTTTAGTAGTATGATATAGCATATCTCAATTGTATATGAATGGTTGTTAGAATTTATATTCCAGAGTATGATATGATTTATAATGTGATAATAGAAATGCTACACAAGATTTATGGTTGAGTGGAATTTGAATAGACTATGAGAAGAGTCTATTTGGGTTACACTCAACTAGTAGTGACCCTATAACGTTCCCTAACATGGGAAAAGTGAAAAATTTATTCAGAACTTTATATGCTTTTGCTACTTTGATAGATGAATGCATAGAATGATTTAGGGGGTCACTACAAAGGTGGTATTAGAGCCCAATTTATTCGTTTATTGGTTATGAATATTTTCGAGTTTGCAGCTTTAGGGTTTGAATTTGATTTGACTCTGGAATATATAGGATTTGATTTACAATTGAGATATTAGGAATAAATTTGCTACTATGCTGATAATTGTTACTATTAAAGGCTAACTAATTCTTTTTCTATGTCAGTTAGCCGTGGCAGATGCTAACAGAGATACTACGGGGAGGCCAAGAGGAAGGTCAAGAGATAGAAGTCAAGGGACATAAGGGAATAGTATTAGGGAGGATAATGTTGAGATGAGGGACAAGATGGACTCTATAAGAATGATCGCAGATGTTATAAGAGAGCAAGCTGCCACAAGTGCCAATATGATATGGCAGTATTAAGAGGATCATTAGAATCAGGATGACGAGAATAACAGGAATAATAATAAGATGTATCAAGGATGGTTAGAGTTCTAAAGGGCAGGACCACCAGCGTTCTTATGCACATGTGAGCCATTGGTAGTAGAAGGGTGGTTGAAGGAGATAGAGAAGATCTTTCAACTGTTGCATAGTATAGATGAGAAGAGGGTTACTTATTCAACGTATATGCTGAAAGGAGAGGTAGAACATTGGTGGACTAGAGCCAAGCAGCTCATGGAGAGCAGGGGCGCTCCACTAACATTGGAGTCTTTAAAGAGGATCTTCCTGGAGAAATACTTCCCTGAGAGTGCGAGACAACCCAAGGAAACTGAATTTTTACAACTCAGACAAAGGGGTAGACTGTTCGAAGAATACTTGGCCAAATTCAAAGAATTAGCTAGATATTCCACCTATCTAAGGCTACATTATAATGAAGCCTGGAAATCAAGCCAACTGGAGACAAGGTTAGACTTGTAGATGAGAACACATATAGACCCAATGGAGATAAGGGACTTAGCGATGCTGGTAAATAAATGTTGAATCCTTAGTAAAAATCTGGAGGAAAGGTAGAATATGAATCAGAGAATTGGAGGTCGACAGAAACAGCTCGCCTAAAAATCTGAATGTGAAGGGTGAAAATTTTAAGCCACAACAAGGGTCATCTAGCAACAATAGACGCCCTGAGACTGCTAATTACCTGAAATGTGGGACCAGGCATCCAAATCAACCCATTTGGCATTAGACACCAATACAATGCTATAAATTTAGAGGTTTTGGACATCATGCAAAATACTGTCCAACCGGTGGAAACCAAAAAAATCTAGGTAGGCAAAGACCACAAGCTCAGGGGAGAGTCTTCACTCTGGGTAGAGCAAATTTTGACAAGTTGCCCAGATTGATACTGGCTAGAGCTAAGATTTATAATTTTCATTTAATAATATTGTTTAATTCAGGTGCTACTCACTCTTTCATATCTAATGCATGCGTGGAAAAAATAAACTTACCTTTGCAAACCATGCCATTTGATCTACATATTTCTACACCTTTAGGAGAGACAACTATATCCCCACAAATATGCCTAAATTATCCTCTTTCCATTAATGAAACCCTATCCATAGTGGACCTTGTGTGTTTGCCTTTTGCTAGGATTAATGTTAGTCTAGGAATGGATTGGTTATCTAGGAATCGGGTTCTGTTGAATTGTTCTGAAAGGACTATCACTTATTTGGATACCTTATCGATAGGTGGGAGTGACAGGGCATGTGAGATAAGTTATATTTCCCTTAATCTCTCTCAGGTATAATTACAAGAAAGGCTAAACCTAATTCCCATTGTTAGTGATTTTCCTTAGGTGTTTCCGTTAGAGATAAGCAAGTTACCCCCACCAAGACAGATAAAATTCACTATTTACCTAATTCCAAGTATAGGCTCAATAGTAATGACCCTATATAGAATGGCCACAGCGGAACTAACGGAACTAAAGGTCCAAATAGAAGATTTATTGGACAAAGGATTTATTAGGCCAAGTGTGTCACCATGGGGAGCTCCTGTCCTATTGGTAAAGAAGAAAGATGGGGGTTTGAGGTTATGTATAGATTACTAGCAGCTGAATAAGGTGATTATAAAGAATAAATACCCTTTACCTCGAATAGATGACCTATTTGATCAGTTGCAAGGTGCAACAGAATTCTCTAAAATAAACATTAAGGATAGGATACCACCAGATTAGGGTTAGGGATGAAGATATTCCTATGACAGCATTTAGCACTAGGTACGGTCACTATGAGTTCCTGGTAATGTCTTTTGGACTACCAATGCACCTGTTGTCTTTATGGATTACATGAATAGAATTTTTAGACCCTACTTGGACCAATTTGTAGTGGTATTCATAGATGACATCTTAGTCTATTCCAAGACTCACAAAGAACATGCACAACATCTTAGCATGGTGTTACAGATGTTGGAGGAAAAACAATTGTATGCTAAGTTAGAGAAATGTGAGTTTTGGCTGGAGGAAGTGAAGTTCTTAGGTCATATGGTAAATGAGGAAGGAATTTCAATGGATCCTAAGAAAATTGAAGCAGTATTAGACCGGGGTTAGCCAAGAACGGTCACTGAAGTTAGGAGTTTTCTGGGTTTGACAGGTTATTATAGGAAGTTTATACAAGGATTTTCTCATATAGCCTTGTCATTAACCCAGCTTACTAGGAACGATGTTGATTCTGAATGGAGCAAGCGTTGTGAGCATAGTTTTCAAACCCTGAAAGAAAAGTTGACCACTGCTCTGGTTTTAGTAATCCCAAAACTCTTAGAGCCATTTACGGTCTATACAAATGCATCAATGAAAGGTTTAGGATGCGTTTTAATGCAAGATAGGAGGGTAGTCGCTTATGCATCAAGACAATTGAAACCTGCAGAGGAAAACTATCCTACCCACAACTTGGAATTAGCTATCATGGTATTTACCCTAAAGATTTGGAGACATTATCTATACAAGGTTGTGTTTGAGGTTTTTAGTGATCACAAGAGCTTTAGGTACTTATTTGATCAGAAAGAGTTGAATATGAGGCAGAGAAGGTGGGTAGAGTATCTGAAGGACTTTAACTTTGAGTTAAAGTACCATACAGGTAAAGTAAATGTAGTAGCTAATGTATTAAGCAGGAAGTTGTTACAAGTAACCAATCTGATAGTGGATGAGATGAGATTACTTAAGGACTTTAGGAATCTTAGCCTCAATGTAATTTCACTTTCAAAGAGATTAGTAATGAGTGACTTCCTAATTAGTTATGATTTGAGGGATCAAATTAGACAAGCCCAACTAGAGGGTGAATCATTGGGAATCTATGTGAATCAACCTGATTTTAGGTTAGCCCTTGTTGGAGTACTAATATTTAGAAAAAGGATAGTAATTCCAAACCATTAGGAATTAAAGGAGAAAGTGTTAGTAGAGGCTTATCAAAGCCACTATACCATTCAACTAGGTATTTCCAAGATGTACTAAGACCTAAAAAGGAATTTTTGGTGGTCAGGTATGCGAAAGGACATCATGAAATATGTGAATGCCTATCTTACTTGTCAATAAGTTAAGATAAAGCATCAAAGGCCCACAGGATTATTAAGGCCACTAGAGATACCAGAGAGAAAATGGGATCAAATAACCATGGATTTCGTAGTTGGACTACCTAGAACACCAATTGGTTATGATTCCATTTGGGTAATAGTGGATAGATTAGCCAAGTCTGCTCACTTTCTACCTATCAAGATTAGGTATTTTATGGAAAAATTAGCCCAAGTATACCTTAGGGAGATTGTGAGACTACACGGGATACCATCGGGTATAGTATCGGACCAAGACCCTAGATTTACCTCGAGATTTTGGCAATCCCTACAGTAAGCATTAGGAACCCAACTTAAGTTTAGCACTGCCTATGATCCTTAGACTGATGGATAGTCTAAGAGAACAATCAAAACCTTGGAAGATATGTTAAAGGCTTGTGTGCTAGAATAGAAGGGAAGTTGGGATAAATACCTACCTCTGATAGAGTTTGCTTACAATAACAGTTATCACTCTACCATAGGTATGACACCATATACTGCTTTTATGGGAGTTGTAAATCGCCCTTAAGTTGGGTAGAGATGGGGGAGAGTACTCTGTTGGGACCAGAGATTGTAAAAGAGACTATGGATCATATCAAGATGATTAGAGAAAAGATGAGGGTTGCCTAACAGAGACAAGAAACTTATGCAAATAGAAGAAGGAGACCCTTAGAATTCAATAAGGGAGAGCAAGTATTCTTGAGAGTGTCACCCACTACAAGTATTAGTAGATAAAAAAGGACAAAGAAATTGAGTCCTAAATTCTTAAGACCATTCCAAATCCTACAAAGAGTCGGTCCAGTCGCTTACCAAATTGCCTTGCCTCCTTACTTGTCAAACTTGCATGACGTATTCCATGTATAACAACTTTGAAAATATGTCCTAGATCCCATGCATGTATTGGGGAATCAACCTATAATATTAAAGGAAAATTTTACTTATGAATCTACTCCTGTCTAAATCCTTGAATTTAAGACTAAGAAACTCCTGAATAAAGTAATTCCTTTGGTTAAGGTACTTTGGTAGGATGTAGCATCTCAGGAGATGACGTGGGAGAAGGAGAACGAGATGAGACAACGTTATCCAGAATTGTTTGCAAGTATGAATTTTATGGACAAAATTCTTTTAAGGGGAGAGAATGTAATAACCTGATTTAAAAATAAATTAAATTGGATAAAATAAATTGAATTTTTTTTGAAATTGATTTAACAAAATTTTCCTAAGCATGCAGTTAAAATTTGAGAATTTTTCAGAATAGAACTTTTATCTGAGGGAGAAAATTTTATCTACCTTTAGAAACTTAGTAGATTTTTTGGAAGGCTTAAGTCCTTAAAAGATTCCCAAATCCCTTCCATATTGTCCTAAATTCTTACTCATATCAAAAAATGCATCAAAATTTGGTCTAAGACAAGGTGAGAAAAGACTAAAATGCCCCTGCGCCACCACCGGACCTTGCCACCTATGCAGCTCGTTGCCTTCTAGCTCTAGCTGGCATCCCCCACCGCCGATAGCCATCACAGTGGCCACATTTCGCAGTTTCTCCTCTTTTCCCTTCGACCATTCAACTCTTTGTTTTGGCCAAAAAAGTCACCTTTCGACTGCACTGCCACCACCAACAACTAGCCCGAGCTACCTTTTTCCTCCGTCAACTGCCAATTGGCGATGAACTGCCACCATACGCCATGAACAAATATTTGGTTTTATTGTTAAATTTAATGGATTTTGTTGAATATTAGGTTGTTGTATAAAAGGGAAATGTCCAATTTTTAGGGGAAACTCTGCCAAATTTTCTGTAGGAAATGTTTTGGGAGAATAGATGTATATATTGAATTTGATGGATTATAGTCTTATTTACTAATGTACGAATGGGTTTAGTAGTATGATAGAGCATATTTCAGTTATATCTAAATGGTTGTTAGAATTTATATTCCAAAGTATGATATGGTTTATAATGTGATAATAGAAATGCTGCACAGGATTTATGGTTGAGTGGAATTTGAATGAACTATAAGAATAGTTTATTTGGCTTACACTCAACTAGTATCAACCCTCTGATGTTCCCTAACATGGGAAAAGTGAAAAATTTATTCAGAACTTTGTATGCTTTTGCTACTCTGATATATGAATGCATAGAATGATTTAGGGGGTTGTTACATAATACATGCAAAATTTGCAAAATCATCAAGAGGCATACCTAGCTTGCAATTACTAGTTGGAATAATAGTGTTTCTTCTAGATGATGATAGACTTGGAGACCTACATCTAATAGTGAAAGTTCAAGACTAGCTTCAGCACAAAATTCTCAAAGGAAAGCAATGACAACAAAATATTTATGGTCCATATTAGATATGCCAAAGAGTCAAGGATGGAATGCAGAGTATTGCACAAAAGAAGGTGGCCCTAGAAATTGTATTACAGGTATAAAGGATGAGTCAAAGGATTTAGTGATAATGTCAGTTATAGGTACTATTGAGTTTACAATTTTTTAAGTACACATTTATGTTGCTTAAGTATCACTGTCATTAGGTGTTTTTAACATAGTTAACAAAAGAACAATTTGACTAATGGAGTTGGGTCTAGTAGAAAGAACCAATACCCATAAATAGTCAATTATAGTTCGAAACCTCTTGATAAAGGTTCTCACATTTAGTGTGTGATAGTAAGTTATGTAGGATTTCCTACAATAGGATTGCCTTTATTAGAGAATACCTATGAAAGGAAAAAAGGAACAATTTTGAGTTCATCAAAATAAGCAATATCATTTCATTATTCTAACCTAACCTATGTAACATCACACACCCAGCAGCTAGATTTGCATATGTTTGGTATTAATTGGTGTTTATAGCTAGACATGTTAGTCCTAGAGAGATTGGTTGAAAAACCAAATTGAAATGATGTCTGGTCTGTGAGAAATGGAACTTTAAAGGCAAGTGGCACAAGTAGGCAATTTGAATATAGCAAAGTGTCACCTTGAGGGAAATTTTCCCAAAGAATAAGAAATAAAATAAATAGAGAATAATTCATAAATGGGATCTTAAGGGAATTAAAAGTCTTTAATGTTATTAAGGGATAAGATACACCATAAGTTCCTTAAATTACAAAACTGCTTAAGTACCTATGGGCAAATATTTTCAAATACTATCCAAAATTCTTCGTTAGGAAGTTAGGAAATGTTAAATAGGAAAAGGGAGAGAAGGAGTTCAAAAATTCCTTCATCTAGAGAGAGAAACTGAGAAATAGAGAGATAAAGTGAGAGAGAGGATCGAGAAGGGGAGGAATCTAGGGAGAACTTAAGGAAAATCGATAGAGGAGTCAACTGGATAATCTCTAAATACTAATCATGCACCAAACAACACCTAAACCACAAGGAAATCAAGTAAATCAAGAACTTGTTTTAGTTTTAGAAAAATATGCAACTTAGGTATGAATTTCAAATTTTAACGTTTTGATATAAACTTGCATTTTGTGCTTGACTATGTAGGATGTATGCTTGTATGGCTATGCATGTGGTTAATTTTCTTGAAATGAGTGATTTAAGTAAAGGCTTTGGTTTCTCTTTCCTCCAAAGTATGATTTTTCTTAGTTTGAATTGGATACAACATAGATTTTGGTTTTTTTTATGTACGTTGCTATTCTATGAAAGGGAAATAAGTTTATAAAATGATATCTCAAAAATGGATGTCTTTTGGGTGTTTTTGGATCAAGTAGTACCTTTGAAAAATAGGGTAGAGATGTGGAAGTCGACTCCTATCCTCTAGGAGTCAATCGTCATGCTCTTCAGAACCCAAAAAACCCAAGTCTGGAACATAGCGGTCGACTACCACCTCCTAGAAGTCTGACTGCTAGCTCTCATATGTGCTTTTCTCTTTAGGTAGAGAGGTACAAGTCGACTACCAGACATTAGAAGTCGACTGATAGCTCCCTTGTCTTGAAAATGACCATTTCCCTCAATTTTTCCTCAAATGCAACATCAACAAAATAAATCCAATTAAATTAGGTAAGTAGAACATGTAATATTGGTAAAGGACTATGGGCTGAAAGGAAATAACAATAAAGGAATGTTGAAAGCATTCTTAAATATGTGCAATAGGATTAAATGGATTTGCAATTGGATGACCAAAAGTTGGTATGGGATGATCGTTATGAATCCCTCAATTGGACCATGATTGGGATGGTAAAACATCCATCTAATCCTAAATTATATTATGAAAAAATTGTGTAAGTAGTTAATTCTAAGTTAGTGTACTTTGATGGCCATAGAGTTACTTAGTATTATGCTTACCTTAACCTATAATCTATTTGTAACGACCCCCTAATACGTCATACGTGATGCTTATCTGATTAGCGGAAGCATATGGGGTATTCTGAATGTTTATTCCCTATGTGGGAACGTCAGGGGATCGCTACTGGTTGAGCGTAACCCAAATAGATTCTCCGCTGTCCATTCGGATTCCGTTCAACCCTGATTCACACGCAGCTAACTAAATACACATACGTACATCATCAATAATAACTCTGGGATGAAATCTAAAACTCATGTACATGTCACGTCATACGTTCATACACATTTCAATTCAAATCCATAAATTCTACCAAAAATCCTGTAGAGTTTCCTCTGTAAATTGATCATATCCCAAATACAGAATCACTTGTTTATAAATCAACAGCCAGTCCAACAACAGCAGTAAACATAACTAATATAAATCCATACATACTATCTAAACGTTATATGTACATTTAGTTTAGTCCATACATAATTTACAAGAAACAGAATCCGATAAATAACATCATCATCAAAGTATATATACAAATGATTCAAGCCTAAGCTAATCATTCTCCGTCTATCCTCAAGTCAGCTTCGGCTATCGTCTGGGCTCCTGCCCCTGTCCCTGTTCATCTGAGTAAACAACCTAATGAGATATGAATCCCAGTAGAATAATTTACAAATCAATTATCATTCAAAAACCAGTTGAATACCCAGCGGTGCGAACACCGAAATCTTCTTCCCGAAATCAGTTCGAAAACAGTGAAATACCTTTTCTTTAAAATCGTTTAAACACATGGAAATTGCGGCAATATATCACAATCATGAAATCCATTTCTTTTAAAATCAGTTATCGAAATCAAGTGAAATCCCATGCCCTGTGTATCTCAATCCACGTTGGCTACAAATCCGTTGTAACCGAATCTAAATCATATTCTAATTGCACGTAGTCTAGAGAGAATACCTCTCTTATCGTTGGGTGTGATCCGTAACACCAATCACCCGAATCAAGCCTATATTGTGAGTGTGATCCGTAACACCAATCACTCACTCAAGGACCGGGTGAGAATCAACATCTAGGGCGTCCCCTAGCATGTGCACATACGCCAATTCTCATCCTCATACAGTCTATTCGAACTCACATGCACTCGGTCGGCTATTCCTCAGGGTTCTAGGGTATTACGCCTAAATCACAACGTTTCCCCGTGTAGGTTATCCACCCTTATACTCCCTAAACCTTTCTTAGGGTCGTCCTGGTTTAACGCGTAATCCCTAACTCAATACAGGCTAAATCTGATAAAAATAGTTTCGTTTAAAAGTTTCCTGTACGAGGAATACTTAACGGCCGTCCCATAACGACTATCAAGTACCCAACCCTAAGTAAATCCGTCCTAAAGGCATCTAAACTCGATAAACAAGGTGTCTAACATGCAATTAGGGTTTTCAGCACACAGGCATGCAATTTATCCCATCCAAAGTAGCACGTAATTCCATGAAAGTCATCTAAATCATTCAGGTATTCACTAAATCAATTCTAGGGTTCGGGAAGTGTAAATTATCCTACCTGGTGTTCGGTCGCTCCAACTCAAGTCAGGACTCCACGAAATCTCAGTTTCTGAGCCCAATTAATTCCCTGGACATTAAATGGAATATTTAAACTTGTCACGTCATCCATTTTTCAATCCTAAACTTGGTTACACAGTTTCCTAGGTTAATTAGTTGCTTAATTATGTTCGGCAGTCATTTCAGTCATATAACATTAGTTTTTGGGAAAACGGACCTTACCACTGTGCTCGGATGATGGAATTCTACGTCACGGTGGTCTCAGTTTCTCGGGATGCATGTCCAGAAGCTCCAGCACGGCGGCACACGGCGGTGCACGGCGAGGAGGTGCGATTTGCCTTGAAAATCACACCATGGTGAAGCCCGCAAGCCCAGGAGTCCGAATACGGTGGTGGCACGGCGATTCACGGCCGTTTGGGCGGTGTTTTCCGGCCACAAAACTTCTCGCACGGCGGACGGTGTTTTGCCTCGATCCGAGTGCGTCCGGCCTCCTTCGGCGGCCAGAAGCCATCGAGGCACGGTGGCAGCTCAGGCTACATGGTGGTGGGGGCGGTGAGGGTCAATGACGACGGACGACGGCGATTCGAGCTGGGGAAGTTTCGCGCGATGGAGGGGAAAAATGGCATTTTTTCGGCGGCTCCGGCGGCCGTTGGTGGCCGTGGTTGGTTGCTGGTGGTTGTGGGCAGTGAGGGCTGTCGGTTGGTACCCTTGGTGGCGGTCCACGGTGGCTGTGGCGGTCGATCACGGTGGAGGAAAGTGGAGAGAGAAAAGAGAGAGGAGAGAGAGAGTGTGGTGAGGAGAGAGAGTGAAATGAGAGAAATGGCAGGAGTTCGCGTAATTTAAAGCCTCCAGGGGCGATTCTGACTTTTCCCAAGCCACCCGAGGATGTTTTAGGGTGTCGGCATCCTTCCAGATGTTGGCACGCATTTCCATGCAAAAGTCTTGGCCTCTATCAACGAAAGTGACGCACGAAACTCCTTCCGTCAGTTTCTGATCGCCGGATTACATTTCTTTCTGTCTGATTGTGTTTCTGGCTTCAAACGACCTTCTGTGTCTAGTCATTATCCTCAAAATATGTGTCAGTCTTCGTTTGATTGGGATTAGGGTTAAAATCAAGTTTTATCTTTTAAAATCCTTTAAAAACTCTTTTAGGTCTTTCCCGTTGTTACACTATTTCCCTAGTATACGTGTTTATGAATAATGTACCTAAAAAATAATCTATCATCATAAGGTGGTGATTCTTTTAGTGAATGGAATCATTTTGTATATGACCAGTGGGTGGGTAGATCTGGCTTACCAAGAAAATAGGGCTTAAGGACCATTGAAATAAGGAATTTCGTTACCTAAAGGCTAGAGGATGCTCTAGGGGTATAGGACTAGTTATCACACAAAGAAACTCATTCAATGCGTACTATGACTGGGGGTATGTTATAGTTATTAGGAGGGCCAACTATGTGTTCCATTTTATAGCCCCTGTCCTTTGAATTACTAACCAGTAAGTTCTTAAGCTCTCAACTATGCATTTATCGGCTTGAGTGCCTATGTGTTATTTATGATATGTTATTTCTTGCCTATATCTGAATGTATGCCTATACTAATGTATTCTACCATGATTTATGTAGAGAATTACCATGATATGATTTATCCATTACATTTCATTGTGCATGACATGAAATATACTGCACAACATCCATTATTCCCTAAAAAGTAATAAGGAATGCATGTTTCCTTGGTAGTTCCTAACTAGAACTATCAATAATGAGATTTTCTTAAACCAATTTACTTGATTACTTGGTTTCAAACTCACCAGTGTGTTGATGTGTCCAGATGGTTAGATACAACATTATGATAAAAAGGTGGATGTAGAGGTCATTGAACTGCCCAACCTTGGGAACATTATTAGGATTGGCAACATTTTACTATGGATTATAGATGTGCCATCGAGGTCCCGTGTGGTTAAGGTGGAAGGTGATAGAGTCCGTTTTCTTTTAGCACCCCATTACTCCTCGCCTATTTTATGGATGGCTTTAAGGAGGAATAATAGCCAATATATAGGATAGTAAGGGACAATATGTAACATTCGCTCCTATTATTTATTAGAGATGTTTGTTAGATATTAAATAAATTAAATTCTTGTGTATTCTGCATTAGTCTGCATATAGTTGCATTAGTGCAGGGATTGAATTGAAAGAAGGTGAGGAGCTTAATTGAAAGCGAATAGGAACTAGAATGAAAAGGAAAAAATGATTCAGTTAAGGGGGTTATTGTATCTAACTGATTTTTGAAATTTCTTGCCAGTATTTTAGGGGCAAAGGTGTAATTTTTCATATGACGAGAGAAATTGCCATTTAAGGCTGAGTGACTAAAAATGTGACCTTGTCTTTAGATTAAGTGGAAGGAGGTTGGGCAAGGGTTGTAGTTTTCTCTGACTATATGGAACTGCCTATATAAGCCTAAAATCCTGAAACCTTCCATCACAAACTCACTTTCAGATTTTTTTAGAGAGAGAAAGAGAACATTTTAGAGAAAGAAAGAGAAAGATTGTGAATGAGAAGAAGTCTAGCTTGGATTTCAACACTACAAAATCGCATAAGAGAATCTCTAGGTAGGCATATACCACCATCTATGTATTTTTAACAAGAATTAAGGTAGCAGACATCCTAATCCCCTCATTTTCGAAAAAAACTATTTACTTTGCTAAAAATGATGATTTTGATATTGTTTGAATTAAGAGAGGGGTTTAAACCTACATTCTTTGTATTTCTAACTTCTGTTGGGTGTTTTATGCCAAATGGATGTACTTATACGTGCTAGTTTAAGATTATGAGAAATGGAATGTATTGTTCATATTTTGAAGCATGTTTAAATTTCCTTGAATGATGATGTTTGAGCTAGAGAATGAGTAACAATTTGAGGTAAATGATGAATCAATGTTGAAAACTAAACTTATGCCTTTCAATACTTGAAAAGAGGTGGAAATATAAATTGAGTATCCCTTTAAATTAGTTGAAACTAAGGCTTATGAACTTGCCAGTTAACTTCCATGTTCTTTAGTTTGAAATTTTACGGTACAGGCAAGTAGCAGCCGACTGCTAACCTATGGCAGTCGACTTTCATGCTCCAAATGAAAGGCTTCCGGCTCACAGTAAACTAGCAACCGATTACTATAGATCTGAAAGTTTACTAGTAGCTTTCTATGTACCACAAGTTGACTGATAGAGTTCTAGCTGTCAAATTGTAGACTTCTGTTTGAATTTTCAATGTTTTCCTTGTACTAACCAACTGCTATGAAGTGTAAGTCAAATGATAGGTGGAAAAAAATAATATTTTTCATGAAGAATTCATTTGAAAGAGCCACCTAGTCTTTGAAAAGAAATCTTAAAAGTTTAGAAGAAGTTTTTGAGCCTGAATTGCTATTTTTCCTTTACACATTTTGCCCTAACTTACTATCTAATGGAGTATTCTTTCCTTAATCATTTGGTGAGCTCATGGCCTAAAGGTGTACAGGGGATAATTCAATCTATTTGTAATCATTAAACCTTTTCTTGAGTGTTTACTCAATGGAGTCCACAATAATATCATCATATAAGGAAAATTATATATTTTGGGTAACATGTAATATGAGATTGAAAAAGAAATAGCAAAAAACATAAAAGAGAAAGGAGAAGAGTATTCTAAATGTATGCACTAGTGGTAGATAGGCTCATAATTGAGTGACTTACTATCAGTATGGGACGATCGTTAGACATTCTACGATTGAACCATAATATGGGATGGTAAAACATCCACTCAATTATAAATAATTTAGAAAATGTCGTGTTGGTTGCAAATTCTACGTTAGTGAACTCTTCTATAACCAACTAAAGGAGTCACAGACTTATAGTTAGGCATAACCATAGCTTAAGTCGAGTCACTCTAGTATCTATTATGCTTATGAATAACGTGCTAGGAATGTAATCCATCAGAGAAAGATGGTGATTCCATAGCCTTATGATCTGCAAGGGCAGAGTAGGTGTGATCTGTTAGAGGTAATAATGATCTCGTGAGTTATACCAGTCTTGTTTGGGATGATAGGAAAATGAAGTATCCAAAGGGATATTGATTCCACTGGTCAGGGATGATCTGCTGAGAGGGCAAGGACCATTGAGTACTTATATCCACTAGAGGACACTTTAGATAGTATATAGCAGTTAAGGAATACGAGTGGTTGAGGGCCACGAGGCTCATCTATAAGTGTTGTAGGAGCATGTGGAGTTATTTGCTGAGCTACTCTACCAACGACTCATATGATGATTTTGGAATTGGCCATTATGATATGCTTTATTTTCCTTGCTCATGTTTTAAATGCAAATATTCATGTTATCATGGTGAATGTATGATGAACTGACATACCCTAAATTGTTAACATCTGTTGAAGTATAATTATGCATGCATTCATAAGTGCATGCCATAACTGTATAATTCATGCATTGCATCTCAATGGATATCGTATTTTTCTATTTCATGATAAAAAGAATGTAGTGGAATTTTTTATAAGTATGGTGGTACACGCTAGTGGTTTTTAAATAAGTTGCTTTGCTACTGAGATTTATTCTCATATAAATGTTGGCGTATATCAAATGCCTAGATATCATATTCTGCTGGAGGTAGATATGGCTTGGGTGGAAATACCCATTCTAGGGTATTTCATGATAGTTAAAGAAGTATGGGTAAAAGTAATTATAGAGATCCCTCTATCGCCCCTACCTACAAGAGGGGTGGAGTTTCATAATTATTACTATAGTAATCGTACTTTGACATGTAAATATTGAGAGTAAGATTGTATAGGCCTCATTCCCCTAATCCCCTATTAATTTTTTAGAGAGGATTAGGATGATTTATTTTAATGTACAGTAAAAGGAGAAAGCATATATGTATCCAAGATATGTGAGATGAATAGTTTTATCCACTAGAAGGATTTTGATAAGGGTATGAGTGGCAGGGTTATTGCCTCCTTAGCCTAACTGACAAACTATTGCCAATCTCGAATATCTATAAGTATATGTCTCAAAAAGGAATTAACGTATGTGACTGTGTATATAACTAATTAGTACATATATAAATATATGTATTTTTTTTCTTTTATTTTATTTACGTTGCGTTACGTGTGGGAACCCAAGAGTAAAAACCTAAACCAATGGTACTTAATTATTCAACTTGGTAAAAATTTAAATTGTTGAGTTCGGTAGAAGTAATAGTAACTCACCAATCTTATAGTATATTATATATGTTATCTAAATGACAAAAAGGAACTATGTATGTAGGTAGATATATATATATATGTATATGTGTAAATAGAAACCTTGTATCCCATAACAGGGTAGATGGTCTTATAGGGTGAGCACATTTCCTCATAATGTGACATCCACCTCTAATACTTTGGGATTTATTATGAAATTATTGTTATCATTGATTGAGCATTAATATGTTATTATTAATGTAATGATAAGGATGGTTCATTAAAGGGATAAAATAGACATTTTCATCAAGATAGAACCACTTTTATCATAAAAGGGCAAAATTGAAAATTTGGGTAAAGAAGGGCAAAATGGTAATTTTACTATAAAGGAGAAAATAAATTTTATCTAATTATTCCATGGAATTACATTTAAGGACTTTTATCATTTTCATTAAAGAGAGAAGAAGAAATAAGTGTGGAAGTGATTTTGTCCACTTTGATGGCCAAATGATAATTTTCTCTAAAAGGGGCAAAGTTATAATTTTGTCTCAAGGGCATATTAGTAATTTTTCATAAGATAGGAAAAAGTAAATTTTCACCAAAGTATTTCATGGAAATAGTATTGGAAGGCCTTTACCCTTTTATTTTAGAAAGGAGGAAGAATAAGGGTAAAAATAATTATACTAACATAAAGGGCAAAATGATAATTTTACCAAATAAGGGTAAATTAGTAATTTCATAAAAGAAGTTTTATGAAACTTTATTTAAGGATTTTTTGCGCACCAAACTCGAAAAGCATGAAAAATGAGGTTAAATTGGCCGTTTGGACACAAAGGGTAAAATGGTAATTTCCTTAGGGACGTATTGGTAATTTCTTATAAAGTTGCAGGACAAAACTGTAATTTTGAAAATCATATGGGCAGAATGGTCCTAACCTATAAAAGTTCCATAAAATTACAATTCTCGAGAGAGAGAATGCCATTTGTTGAAAAAGTGAAGCATAAAGGGTAAAATGGACATTTAACACCAAGGGCATTTTGGTAATTTCACCTAAACCCTAATTTAAGTCATCTTTTACCTTAAGAAGGGAAGGAAGTCGTGCAAGGGGGAGAAGAAGGAGGCTTGGCTAAAACCATAACCACACTTGGAGGAAGAGGAAATCAAGGCAAAACACTTTGGAAATTCAACCTTTCTTGCATTCTCAAGGTAGCTAAACATTCCTAAAGCTTTAGTTTCATGTTTTATGATATGTTTAAAGTGTTTTAATGTTTCCAGAAGCCTAGGGCTTTCTCTCTCTACATTCTTATGATAGATTTCTTTGAATGGGCTTTGCTTATGTTGAAATCTTATTGTGTTTATGAATATGAACATGTTGTAAAAGAAGTTTTTCATGATTGGTACCTAATTTTTGAAAAACCCTAATTCTTGAAATGGTTAAAATGGTATGGAAAAGAGTGAGAAAATGGTGATTCTTCATGAGATCTACTTGAATATGAAAGCCTTGAAAGCAAAATGAGGAAACAATTCCATTTTCCCTTACTTTCTCACTTGGCCAAATGCTTCCATGTATATTGGTGAAAATGTTAGCTTGAAAAAGTGCCTAAAAATGGTGGAAGAAATTATTATGACTTAGTAAGAGAGAGAAAATTATGTTAAGTTGATGTTTTGGTACTTTTACCATTTTCTAGCCATGCCATTTAGCCTTGAAAGCGTACTTGTAAATGTGAAGATGTAAGATTATGTGCATTTTCATGTTTGGTATGAAAATTTGAGCCAGAAAAGTGTGGAAAAGAAAGGCTAAATGTACACATGCCTATTTTGAGGTGTAAGAAAGTGTTATGTTTAATTATTGAATATGTTACCACAATGCCTAAATGGTAAAAAGAATGGAAGAAATGAAACAAATGGCTTGAAAATAACAATTCTTCACCTTTTTCTTGCCTTGGCCGAATGCTATGTATATTTTTCCCTTCGATGGCTAAAGTTATAATGGAAAGTAGCCTAATATGTATTCTAAAGTGGCCTATGTTAAGTGAAATGGGGAAAAATGATGTAATGATTAAATGTGAATGATAAATTGCATACATTTTGCCAATGATAAGAACTTGTTCAAAGTTATGTGAATGTGATTGAATGGCTTGAAATGCTTCTTGCAATTGTGAAAGGAAAGGCATGGAAAGTCACCAAGACAAGGTGGAGAATGGCACTATTTGTAACATCCACTCCTTTTACCTATTAAGAGACGTTTGTTGATTTTAAATGAATTAAATGCTTGTGTTTGTTGCATTAAATCACATATATATGCATTAGAATGAGAGTTTTAGGTAAAGACAAAGAATAGGGACTAAATTGAAAGGAAAAAGATGAAGTGAGGATGGATGTGAGAATTTCCAAAATTTTAGCCAAAAGATTTACTGTAGCAATAGAATTTTGAAACTTCCCGCGAGTAAGCTAGGGATGAAATGGTAATTTAACATATAGTTGAAAAAATTAGCATTTTAGGCTGAATGGTTGCCAATTAAGAGTGGAGTTGTAAAGGGTTGGACTGCCTATAAATAAGTTAACCCTTCAGACCCTTCATTGTACTTCCTGATGTTTGAACTTTAGAGAGAGAGAGGATGAGCTAGAGAGAGAAAGAGTTGGAATTATGAAGGAAGAAAGCTGTTGGACAGATTTAAGCATTTCAGAAGCTAGGGAAACTTAACAGAACACCTTATAATCATTAAACATTGATTAGAAATTAGCAAAAAGGTAGTGAATCACCAATCTCCCTTATTTTTGAAATTTACTATTCATGGTTGGAAATTATGAGTTTTCATAATTTTGAACTTGAGGGAGATTAAAACCTACATTCTTAGTGTTTTTGATTGCTATTGGATGTTTTAAATCACTTGAATATACTTGTGAATGCATGAATGTAAATCTAAAAAATGGGTTTTTCATGGTTTTCAAGAAAGAGTTAAATCTAAGATTTGAGCATGAGCAATTGGTGGTTTGAGCTATTTTCCTATGGTAAATGAAGCTCTTATGCTGTTATTGAGTTTTTAATCATGAAAACCATTTTAAAAACATGTTCTTGGGCTAAAATAATTAGTCAATGTCGGGTTTTAAAACAGAGCATAACGTAGCAGTCCACTTGTAGCCCTTACCAGTCGACTGTCGTGCTCCTGAGTTGCCTAGAAACGTATTCATAATGCTAGCAGTCAACTGCCAGGGGCTGAAAGTCAACTGTTGTGTTCTTATTTTCCAAAAATTAGCCAAGAATAAAGCAGTTGACTACCAGGAGGCAACTGATTACTCTTTGTTTGAAATATTTTTGAGGTAGTAAGCTAGAAGTCGACTGCTAGGAGGCTAGAAGTTAACTTGTAGCTCTCTATTTTGGAAAAAAATGACTCAATAACCTATTTTAATCCACAATTAACCCAATACTTCACTCAAATGTAGGATTTAATATAGAATTGTAATGGGTAACAAGAGAAATGAGAATGTTTAATAAATTATGAGAAAGAGAATAGAAACAAGAGATTTTGATTAAGTATGAACCATAAATGGGAATGACTGCAAATGGTTGATTCACGAGAATAGCTGCAAATGGTTATGCCGCGAGAATAACTGCAATTGGTTATACCGCTAGAATAGCTGCAAATGGTTATGCTGCAAGAATAGCTACAATTGGTTATATCGCGAGAATAGCTACATTGGCTTTAATCTAGTAAAAGTCACAGACGGTTAACTACGAGAATTATTGTAGATGGCTAGCCATGAGAATCTTTGCAAATGGTTAACCATGAGAATTATTACAGACGACTAGCCATGAGAATCTTTGCAGATGATGAAAACTATGAGAATGATTCCAGGTGGCTTATGACCACGAGAGAACTCATTTATGAATGGAAATATTTAAAGATTTCTTTTGTGATGCTTTTGGTTTTGGCCATATCAAATTGCATGATTTCTTTGTTTGTGCTCTATACTGATATGAGAATATGAGTTGTTACCATTACAGTTAGAGAATGTATCCTGTGTGATGAATATTTATTGAAGTGCATGTATAATCATAAGTATATGCATGAGATATTTGTATAATCTATGTACATTATTTCAGTAGCATAATATTTTAAATTATTATGAAAAATAATATAGTGGATTTTTGTATTCGTACAGTGGTATAAGCAGCTATTTTTAAACATAGGTAATTATTGCTACTGAGAAATATTTCTCATTAAATGCTGGTTGTATCAGATGCCTAAGTACCAGGTGCTGTTGGAGGTAGAGATAGAGGTAGTGGAGGTACCTTTCTGGGGTATTTTCCTATAATCACTAGACTATAGGTTCTATTTGTATTTGAATTACCACCCACTCCCTAACTGTATGCATAACTAGGAGTATATAGTATTTTGACATGCCCATTTCCATGAATCCTTATTAGTATTTTGAAAGGATCAGGAGGATGATTTTAGTTTAAGTAAGGAGGGCATATATGTATTAAGATATGTGAGATAGAGAATTTTTCTTAAAATAGGGTATAAGTGGCAAGCTTGTTGTCTCCTTACCCTGCTCAGGCTCACATATCTATAGGTATATGTTTGCATACACTAATGTTTATGTATGTAAGAATTATTATGTAAATTTGAATGTGTATTTACATATGTATATCTATGTGTCTTATTTAAATTATTTATTTATTTTTGTTGCGTAACGTGTGATAACTCAAGTGTAGTGACCCAAACTAGTGGCACTCAACTATTTAACTTAGAAAAAGTTAAAATTGTACTTAGGTAGAGGTAATGGCAAACTCATTAATCCTATATTATATCACCTTATGTTATTTGAATTAAATTAAAAGGGAATACAAGGTTGGGGGTGTTAAATTATTAGATCCCCTTTGAGGTGAATATGTAAAGGTTATGAATGTTATCCTAAGGGTGAGGGAATACAGGGTTGGGGGTGTTACACTAGTAGATCTCCCTTAAGGTGAATATGTAAAGGTTATGAATGTTATCCTAGGGGTGAGAGAACGACACTATTTATATCTTCCCCTAGAGATAAAAGGCAATGAATGTTACCTGAAGGAATGGACAACGACACTATTTAAGTCCTCCCAAAGGTCACCAAGAAAGGTGGAGAATGGCACTATTAGAACCCCCTTGAGGTGTATGTGATGGCATTATATAATACCCTAGTGGTGGGACTTAATGGCACTATAAAGAGTCACCCTAGTGGTAATGACTTGATGGCATTATATGATACCTTAGTGGTGGACTTGACAGCACTAATAAAAAGTCACCCTAGTGGTTAGGAAAGAATGGTACTAAAGGATGGCTCTAGGTAAAGTATGATGTTGTGATAATTGATGATGCATGAATGTTTATAAATGTGATTTGTTGATTGATGTAGAATGTTAATGTTTTACCATATATTCTGCTCATGACATGATATGTTGATTATCTCATATTCATAGATGCGTACACACATATTTCACATATATCATACCCATAGAATTGAATGAAAACGGTTCTGAAATGAATAGAATGTATAAATTTTTTTTATATTCATACAATGGTACATATCAGTTATTTGAAAGAAAATGGTTTGTTTAGATAATGAGAAATTATTTCTCATTATTATACTGATATGTATCAAATGCCTCGATATAGTGTTTAGATGGACATCGAAGTGGCTACCGTAGAGGTTCCATTTTTGGGAACCTTTATAGTATTAAAGGATATATATATGCTGTCTTTGAAATTCCTACTACAGAAACTCAAACTTAGAAAATGACTATGAATATGTAGCTGTAGCCCTATCGGTTCTAATTCTATAGATATATTCTTTTTGGATAGAATTAGGACTCCTATTCTTTTTGGCATGTATATCACAAAGGGTATATGTTTGAAGGTAGATATGTGAAGGATATAACCATTAGTAGGAATCTTTTTGGAAAAAAGGGTATGAGTGATAGAAATGTTGTCTCCTTAGCCTTAGTAAAAGTTCTTCACATATCATGACTCATGTAAGATACAGTATCAATTATAATTAATTATATATATTTATGATATATTTTACAAATTCTGTTGTGATGTGTGGAATTTTATTTTCGTTATGCTGAAGTATGTTAACCTGAGCAAAAGAACTCAAACCTAATTAAGTAATAATTAATGATGGATTTATATGCTCAGGCAGTTTTATAAGCTAATATGGGAAAGTTAAATGTGATACACTTATCCATGCACCTTGAATGACGTTGTTAAGTAAAGATAAGGGTGTTACAAAAGGGACAATTAACCTCAAGCAAAATATGTATAAAATGAAGCACATTAGATAGACAGTGGCAGCATACATAATTTCATCAAGAAAGAGGTGGCTAAACTAATGTAGTTACCTATTAAACTCATTTCTTCTTTTAAAAATTGGTAATGGAACTTATTTACATTGTCAAAAAATGTGTAGGAGAGTGAAGGTGCAATTGCAGGGGTACATAGTAGTAGTGGATCTTTTTCTTATGGAGATCAAGGGGGCGAACATTGTTTTGGGAGTCCAATGGATGGCTGAGTTATAAGACATTAGGATTAACCATAAGTAGCTTACTCTGAGCTTTATAAAGGATGAGAAGCCTACAAAGTTAAACAGAGACAATTTATTAATAAAACAGCCCCTGAAGGGAAGGGATGTGAGGAAGTTAGCAAAGCACCACCATTTGGTTTGCATGTTTTCCTTACACAAGAGGATAGAAGATCAAAATGAGCAGCTGCCTGATTAAATAAGGATAGTATTACTAGAATTTGAAGATTTATTTGAAGAGCCTAAAGGATTATCACCCACTAGAGACAGTGATCATCGAATTATACTACCACCTAAGGCTAAACTTGTGTTAGTAAAACCCTACAGATACCTTTATTTTTAGAAAAATGAAATTGAGAGGCTGGTGGAGAAGATGAAACAACACGGAGTAATACATGACAGTTATAGTTGGTTTTCCTCTCCAATGCTGCTAGTTAAAAAAGAAGGATGGAACCTGGTAGTTTTTTGTGGACAATAGAGCCTTGAATGCAATGACAGTGAAGGACACGTTTCCTATTCCTACCAATGATGAAATCTTAGATGAACTTCATAGAGTAGCGTATTTCTCAAAGCTGGATTTGAGAGCAGGCTATCACCAAATAAGGATGAAGGAGGAGGACATTCACAAGATAGCTTTCAGGACACATGTGGGGCATTATGAATTCATAGTGATGCCCTTTGACTTAACCAATGCTCCAGAAACTTTTCAAGCGACCATGAACAAGGTTTTCTAACGCTTCCTGAGAAGGTTTGTCACAGTATTTCTTGATGATATTCTAGTGTATAGTAAAGAGTTGGTGGATCATGTTGAGCATCTCACCACAGTGTTACAAGTACTGAGGAAACACACACTCTTTGCCAAGAGATCAAAGTGTAGTTTTTTCTAAACTCAGGCGGAATACTTAGGACATGTGGTCAACAAGAATGGAGTATGTAACACCTTTATCTTTACATTACAGCTTCATAAATGTAATAAGATAAGTAGTCATATTATCTTTACCTTATTAATTTCAAGAATTAGCCTAAGCATTAATTCCATCAATAATTAGTTATTTGATTAGGTTTGGGCTCTTTTGGTTAGGTTATCATATTTTAGCACAATGAAAAGTAAAAATTCATACATCACAGTGGAATTTGTAAAACATTTCATATAGATATATATATCATTTACATTGCCTGATACATACACCTAGATATGTGAAGAATTCATTCAGACGGGTAAGGAGGCAACAAACCTACCACTCAAACCCCTTTCCAAAAAGAATTCTACTATTACATAGATCTTTCACATATCCTATTCCATATCTGGGCCCTTTTCCTATTATGTATAGCCAAAAAGAATAGTGGTCCTAATTCTACCCCAAAAAGAAATATTGAGAATTAGGACAAAAGGGCTATTGCTACATAATCACATATACTTCTTAAATCTACGGGGCCATCATAGGGATTTCAAATATTGCTATTATATTAATATCCTTTAAAACTGTAAAGGTCCCTAAGAAAGGAACCTCTAGCACATCTACTTCAATCTCCATCAAAATGTTGTATCTAGGCATCTGATACATACTAGTACAGTAATGAGAAATAATTTCCCAGTAGCTAAACAAACCATTCATTTTCAAAATAACTGGCATGTACCACTAAACGAATACAGAAAATATTTCTGCATTCCATTCTTTAGAAAATAGTTTCTATTTAATTCTAATGGCATGCCTTATATGAAACATATGCATGTGCATTTGTGAATATGAAACTATTGATAATTCATGTCATGAACATACTACATGGCATTACGTTGTCATGCTTCATTTATCAATAAAGTACATCATCATGAATTCATACATAATCTATCATCAAGTACATCATCACATCATTCATGCTTTTTATATCTGTAGTAGCACTTTAGTGCCATCAATTCATTGCCACTAGGGTTACTTTTTACTAGTACCATTAAGTCCACCACTAGGGTATCATATAGTGCCGTTACATACACCTTAAGGGGGATTTAATGGTGTCATTTCCCATGCTTTCTAGGTAACCTTTAGGGGCTATTAATAGTGCCGTCATTTACCTCTTTAGGTAACATTCATTGCCTTTTCATTTATCTCGAGGGGGACATGTAAATAGTGACATTTTCTCACCCCTAGGATAACATTTGTTGCCTTTACATATTCACCTCAAGGGGGATTTACTGGTGCCATTTTCCACTCTTTATTGGTGACCTTCAATACTTTCCATTCCTTATTTGCAAGTAAATTTTAAGCCATACATTCATATTCATATGAATTAAAACATAAATGTAGCAATGACACAATACATGCAAATATCATTCGCATTTCATCATATACATCGTTCCTCTCCATTTCTCTTAATATTGGCCACTTTAAAACACATTTTCTTCTCTTTCCCATTAACATATAAATTTGGCCATCAAGAGAAAAGTGAGGTGATGCTTTTGGCCAAGTTGAGAAAAGAGTGGAAGCTAGGGGTTTTCATGCCATTTGTCCCCTTTCTTCCATCCTTTCTATCAATTAAGCATAATGGAACAATTTCCTTCTATTACTCATTACACTTTCTCATACTTAAAATGTGCATTTAGATGTTTAGCCTTTCTTTTCTTCATTTTCATAACTCATTTTTTTGCATGCCAAACATATGATTACACATATTCTTTCATCTTCACATTTGAAACACATTTTCAAGGTTAAATGGCATAACTAGGAAATGGTAAATTTTTTAATTCATCAACAAAACATAACTTTCTCTCTCTTCTGCACTCATGACTAAATTCATACACCAAATTTTGCACATTTTTCGAGCAACCATTTTCCATAAAAACCCTAGGTGTTCTTGGCCAAGAGAGAAAGTGAAAGAGAATGAAAGAGTTTCAATCTATTGCTTACATATCTTTCATTTTTGAGACATTCTCATGCAAAATCACCATTTTCCCTTTCATTTCCATGCCATTTCAACCATTTCAAAAGTTAGGGTTTTTCATGAAACAAGTGCCATTCATGGAAAATTTCAATCTTTCAAGATTTCAAGCATTTAACCATGTCAACATTCACAAACACAACCATGTTTCAACATAAGCAAAACCCATTAGAAAAATTAAGCATAAAGAATGTAGAGAGAGAAAACCATAACTTCCATGAAAATTTAAAACACTTTAATCAAACCATAAATCATGAAAAAAAGGGTTTAGGAATGTTTAGCTACCTTGAAAATGCAAGAAAGATTGAATTTCCTAAGTGTTTTGCCTTGATTTTCTCCTTCTCCTTTGCTTGTGAAGCTCTCGGCCACACCCTCTCCTTTTTCTCTTGTTCGAATTCTTCCTCTCCTTTCATGAAGAAGGTTAAATTAGGGTTTAGGTGAAATTACCAAATATTTTACCCTTATTACTTTTCTTTTTCAAGAATGGCATCCTCACTTCTTTAAATTGTAATTTCATGGAACTCTTATGGGGTATGACCATTTTGCCCTTCCACCTTAGGAAATTAACATTTTACCCTTCCACTTTTTCAAAAATGACCATTTTACCCCTTTATGTTCAAATGACTATTTTACCCTTCCACTTTTTAGAAATTACCATTTTATCCTTCCACCTTTAGAAATTACCATTTTACCCTTCCACTTTTTAGAAAATTACCAATATGTCATTGGGTAAAATTACCACTTTACCCTTTATGTCCAAATGGCCATTTTACCTTCATTTTTTCTCTTTTTCGAAAATGGTAGGAAAAAGCCTGTCAAATAAAGGTTCATAAAGTCTCTTCTATGAATTTACTACCTTACCCTTCTCTAGGTAAAATTACCATTTTGTCTTTAAGATAAAATTACCATTTTTCCCCTTAGGTCAACATAATTATTTTTGCCCTTATTTCCTATATCTTCTAAAATAAAAGGGTAAACGCCTTCAAATACAATTTCATAAAGCACTTAAGTGGAAAATTTAGTTTTTCTCCTTTATGGAAAATTACTATTTTGCTCTCTTTGATAAAATTTACAATTTTAACCTTATGGTAAGGTTATTTCTACCTTGATGAAAATGTCCATTCTACCCCTTTTGGTAATTCATCCTTAACACCACATAAACAATAATATCCACATAAATAATCATTATTATTAATAACAATAATTTATCAAAAATATTGGAGGTAAATATTACAGAGTACAAGTGGATTCCAAGAAAGTATGGACTAGTAACCATCAAGCAGCTACGTGGATTCCTAGGGTTAACTGGATATTATAGAAAATTTATAGCTGGATATACTAGCATTGCTCATGCTCTAACAAAAGCTGCTAAAAAAGAACCAGTTCAAATGGCAACAACAAGCTCAAGAGGCATTTGAAAACCTCAAACAGAAAATTACTAGCACACTAATAATGGCCTTGCCTAACTTTGAGCTTCCTTTTAAGGTGGAAAAAATGCTTCAGAATCAAGAATTAGGGCTATGTTAAGCCAACAAGGTCATCCCCTAGCCTATTTCAGTAAGAAGCTGAGTGGAAGAATAGGTAGTGCCTCTACATATGTTCAAGAGTTATATGCAATCACCCAAGCGGTTATGAAGTGGCGCCACTACTTACTAGGAAGGAAGTTCATTATTAAAATTGATCACAGAAGCCTAAAAGAACTGATGCACCAAGTATCCAAACACCTGAGCAATAATTCTATCTCACTAAACTCGAGTTTTAGTATGAGATTGTTTATAAGCCCCGAAAGACCAATAAGATTATTGATGCCTTGTCCAGGAAGGATGAATTATTCAATACTGCTCAATTTTTAGCCCTAACCTCTATTGTACTGCACGAGATTTTTCAAAAAATCAAACAAGCTAATAGTAGAAATGTGGAGATGCAACAATAACATGCTTTGTTTGTCAGAGGTAAGCTTCCAAATCAGTACTCTATTACTAATGGGATGTTGTTTTATGAAGGAAGAATGGTGGTTCCCAAAGATGATGATTTACAACAACAAATATTGCAAGTCTTTCATAATATTCTAGGAGCTAGTCATGGAGGCATTATGAAGACTTATAAAGCCATTTCAAAAATTTTCTACTGGCCTAACTTAAAGGATGATGTTATCCACTTTGTAAGTAGTTGTCTGACTTGCCAAAAAATCAAGTTTCCTATGACTAAGAAACTTGGATTACTGAACCCCTACCCCTTCCTACAAATCCTTGGGACAATGTTACCATGGACTTCATAGTTGCATTACCAAAATCGTCTAGAAACAGCTATCATGGTGGTAGTCGATAGATTCACCAAAGTAGGGCATTTTGGAACCCTCAAGCTAGGCTTTATAGCTTTGAAAGTGGTAGAAAAATTTTGAAATCATAATCAAGCTCCACGGGTTCCCTTCCAACATCATCACTAATAGGGACTCAATATTTATCAACTAGTTCTAGAAACAACTAATGCACTTCAGTGGTACCCAACTGCATCACAGTACTGGTTATCATCCAGAAATAGATGGTTAGACTGAGGTCCTAAATAGATGTCTAGAACAATATCTGTGCACAGCCAATCACAGTAATCCTAAATTGTGGAGTGCCATAAGCTGAATTCTATTATAACAACTCCTACCACTCTTCAATAGGCATGTCTCCATATCAAGCATTGTATGGTCTACTCCTTGACCAATTCTAAGGTATGCTCCTGCTTCTTTAAGAGTGGCTTCCACTAATGAACTCCTGGAAAAAAAGGGAGGTGTCACAAGAGCAACTTAAGCAACATTAGTAGAAGGCATAACAACATATGAAGAAATTGGCTGATAGGAGTCGAATGGAGCGAGTCTTCTCAACTTTTGACTGGGTTATAATTAAGTTTCAGGCATACAAGTAGCACTTTACAGCCAATAAACTGAGTTATAAGTTGGCCAAAAGGTATTATAGACCTTACAAAGTTTAGGAATGCATCGGAAAAGTGGCTTACAGAGTTCAGTTACCACCTGACAGCAAGGTGCATCCAGTGTTCCATGTGTCTTTGCTCAAACCTTATCATGGGCAACATCTTTCCACCATCCTAGCCTGGCTAAACTTGGAGGAGGATAACAAAATTTTCCCTTATACTATCATTGATAGCAAAATCATAGATGACTCCACTATGGTCCTTGTATAATGGGAAGGAAAACCACGAGAAGAAGCTTTATGGGAGAGCTAGGATGTCATACAGGAGATGTTCCCTAAAAATAACCTTGAGGACAAGGTTATTTTCCATTGGAGAAGTATTGATATGAATTCTACAAATACTACCACCTTGGATGACACTTTTGATGACTTGGGATACATGGTGTCACAAAGGGCAGACACTTTTGATGACTTGAGGCATAAGGCTTCACAAGGGGGAGCACAGGAAGACTTGACAGAATCTAGCCAAGCAAGCTATGCACATGTGAGAGAGTTAGTTATGTGAAGGTAGGCTTACAACGTGCAATATTGAGCAGGTAAAGGGAAGAAGGCTCACGCATCATGCTGCCAACGTGAGTGCACACGGGCTGTGTCACAATTCACTTGCTAGGGACGTCATACTATTTGCATGTAACTCATTCATTAGCTATAAGTACTCAATAGCAAGAGATGTATAAGCAAGCTATGGTTTGTATTCTGTTTAACATAATTGGAGTTATCCCTACTCGAAAGTGGACTTTCTTGTATTTGCCTCTTTCATTATTAGCAATTAATTCAGCATTGATCATTCAGCATTTCTTTCTTCTTCACTTAACTTTGATTGAATCTGTAGCTAGTAGTAGAAGTGTAGCACTACTTGTAACCTGAAAGATGTATATAAGTGTATTAACTCTATATCAAAGTAACAGTTATCCTATAATAGGTTAGGTGGTCTGTAATGACCCTTTATACTACTAGACATATATCAGAGTATGTACTAGCGAAAGTATAACAATATGCTAAATAAATTTTCACTTTCCCAAATTAGGGAACGTCAGAGAGCCGCTACTAGTCAAGTGTAACCCAAATAGACCTCCCCCATAGTCCATTCAAATTCCACTCAACCACCTATCTTGTGTAGCAATTCTAATATCATAATATATTACAACACATTACTCTGGAACAATTGAGATATTCTATTGCCATAAAATAAATTCATATATATATATAAATATATATATAACCATAATTTATCAGCTTCATTGAACAATTTCTAAAACCAAGACATATACAATCCATTAACCTACTACACTTTCAATCCAACACTATACAGATCCTCTAGTGTTTCCAGGTAGTCTTAGTATCCACTCTCCTGCCTAGCTATCTTCTAGGCATCCCCTGTTCCTGATCATCTGAGCAAACAACTTGATGAGATATAAAAATTCTAGTAGACCAATTTACAAATAAATAATTTCAAAAATAGTTGTTGGCTCAACTGTGACTAAGCACAGAAAATAATTTCCCCCAAAATCAATTTAGAAAATAAGTGAATTAATGAATACTTTAACAAAATGTATATAGGAAATCAATGCAGAACATGCAGGGAGTACAGCATCTCAAGTCTAAAAATCATACTGAAATCATGCCTAAAAAATCTCATGCATTAGTCTATCACACATATCATGTGATTAATCATCTCAATTACATGCCATTTTATCTGAAAACAAGGTTTTGGTTAGGTGTGATCCATAACACCAATCACCCAAAAACGGACCCTATTTTGTGAGTATGATTCGTAACACCAATCACTCGCTCAAGGACAGGTGAGAGCTAACTTCTAGGGCATCCCCCGGCAAGTGCACACTGCTAGTCTCATCCTTATACAGTCTGTATGGCAATACATACACATAGTCGACTAATACTCAAGGTTATAAGATACTATACTTAAACCATAACTTCACCCTGTATAGGCTATCCACCCTTTACTCCTTAAACCTTCCATAGGGTTTTCCTAGTTTAATGCATAATCCCCAAAAAATGCAGACTAATTCCATTTAAAATAATCAATTAATAAAACAATTTGCATAAGGGATATTCAACGACCGTCCCATACCAGCTATTGAATATCCACCCTAAGCTAGTCCGTCACTATGGCATATAACCCAATAGCTAAATTAGAAAATAATGCAAAGAGCATCACAGGCAAGTCTTTTCTATACTTAGAAAATCTATATCAAATCATTCATGTTCAGTAATCATTCCCAGTCAATTTACAAATCATATTTATTAAACAACAATTCACAACCATTAATAAGAGCTAAGGGGATGTAAATTACTCTACCTTTACCATTTGCTCCTCTTTTGAATAGGGCTCTCCTTTTTTACCTTTGAATTGTCCTCAAAAATCATCTCCTGAGGCAATAGGTAAGGTTTATATTATAACTTTCCTCAATCATACATTTATGCAAATCCTATCTTAAGGTTTTACTAAGGTTTCCTCTGAATTCCCACTATTTCTTTAGTTTTCTATCACTCTTCTCATGTAATTCCCTTTTAGAATGATGTGTAAACCTTATTCAAATAAAGCCCAGGGATTTCTAAGCTCAAATCATGTTAAAAAATCATTTCCTTGCATCAGGGAAGCTACCAGTCAGCTGCCAAGAGCTGGCAATCGACTGATTGCTCTCTGGATATCTATATTTCATGAGACAAGGACCCGACAGTGGACTGGTGCGCACCTGGCAGTTGACTCGCACACCTCTTTGTGCGATTCTGGGCTTTAAAGTGGCTCAACAGTTGACTGGTGCCAGCCTAGCAGTTGACTGCTAAGTTGTTGTGTTCAATTTTTGGTTTATGAAGAACACGACAATCGACTAGTGCATGCTGGCAGTCGACTGTTCTATTCTTTAACAGTCCAAAAATGCGAGTTTCCATCAAATGCAGCCCAGATTACCAGTCCATAACATATGAAAATTATATGAGCTTAATTGCTACATGATTTTGAGTAAAACCTATAAATTTCTAGGTCCAAACATCACTCAAATCAGAGAATCCACATGAAAAATGAGTGGAAGAAAAACCTAACTTTATAATTCTGATTTTTAAGCCTAGAGATCAACAAATAGAAGCTATAAATCATGCATCTTAGTCTAAAAATCATTTCCTAACCTCAAACAAACATCTAAATCAATTCATCTAGTCCAAATCTTAGAAAACCTGAAATACCCTAAGTTTTCCAAATCTCATTTTCTTCCTCAGATCATAGCAGATTGGACGCGTTTTAAGGAAGAAATCCATTCCTAAATGATGTATGAGTGATTTTTCTAAGACTGGGAGGAAAGATTCTTACCTCAAATCTGAGTTCTAGAGCTTCAATCTTGACTTCCTTACCTCAAATCTGAGTTTTGGAGCTTTAATCTTGACTTCATTCTCTTCTCCCCTTTTTTCTACTCTGTCTCATGCTCTTCCTTTCTTCTTACTCAGATGCAGAAATGTGGTGCTAGGGAGGGAAATGGTGTCTATGAAGGGAGAAAGGGAATGGCATTGTAAACTTGCTCAGGGACCATCTTGAAGTTAATAAAAATTTTCATTTTAGTCCCTTTTATAAAAATTTCAACCTCCTTATTTCCTTGTTTCATTTTAAATCTTCATTTAACATTTCAGGATTGTAATCATTATTAAAATTTTTAAGGGACCGAGCATTATAGTCTTGAGGAAAGTTGACATCATTTCTCAAGTTCTCACCTAGTATTTTGGAGCTATGTATATATGTATGCAAAGTTGTATATAGCAACCTCTAACTTGTATATGAATATATCTTAGAGTTTTTATACTTTCAATACCATATATATGTGTACATATGAGTGAGAATCTTGAGTGCAACCCTAAACCTAAAATTGAATTTCTTAAGGATTCTAGGTATTTAATTTAAAATTAAACTCGGGTAGTTAAGTAAAGTTATATTAGTAGCATCCTATGTCTATAGGTGCGTGTATGTTTTCTACCTATAGAGGTGGGGTGTTACAAAATTCATGCATTTCCTCCTAATAAGGGAAGTGAGAAACACCTAACCAACCACTAAAAATAGAAAATGAGAAAACCATGAACAACAAAAAAAATTGCATAGCCAGGAAAAATATAGCCCTCAACTTGTAACTACCTATTAGCAACCATAACTTTTAGGGAACCACCATAAATGGTTGCACTCAATACAGAAAACATCCTGATCGGTCTTTATTTGTAAGAATTTATTACATTACATCCACTTAAGCATCTTCTTGGACAACACTAGAAGCATTCTAAGGACAAAAGTAACTTGTTTTAGTCTTAAAATATTATCTCTTCCTTGTTGTATTCATCAGTCTTCTATCTTACCAACCATCCCTGCCACAAATTAAAGATAAAAGGAAGGGGTCATGTTTATGAAGAGGTAACATGTATGTGAAGGAGGGACACTTATAACCACATGTTAATTCTCAATTTTTCCTCAAAATAATTACAATAGTAAATTAAGTGAAAACCCAATACTACCCTATCCCGTTATTTTCTTTTTGTTAAAAAGGAAGAAGAAAACATAAAGGAAACAAATTAGAAAGGTATCGGATTGGGATGGTCGGATGATGGATACCATAGCTTAAGAATTCAATTTGATTTTGGTTAATGGTGACATCTCAAATGGTTCACTTAGCAGTCACCTATGACTTAATTCCATAAATTTGTAGTTTATTTTGAATTCCATAAATTTGTAGTTTATTATGGTTTATAAAAAAAAAGTTTCATTAAACAAATATATTTTAAATTCATGTGTCTTTCTATAATTAATTTGATTTATTTATTTTTGTATATATAATCTACTTAAAATATTTTCATAAAGATAAAATAGTTAATAAATGCACCAAAAACCCTAATTCTCTAGAAAATTTAGGGTTAGGTGGAATGAAGGACTAATACTACATGGAAGAACATGTGATTCTAATTGCTGTCACACACGCACTGGCCAAATTTCAAGCTAAGGCAAGGTTCTGTAGCAACACCTTGCCAAGTTTCTTCCCCTTCATTTTTTTTTTCTCTTGTTCAAATGAAATTTTAAATATGTAAACAACCTAAATTGGTGGAGTGTGCCAATGTAAGTCATAAGGAATTGCTTTGAGAAACCATATATATACATCAAACTAAAACATATGAAATATAAGACCTAAGAACTAAGTAATAGAAGAAGTAATTGGGTTTTCATGGAAATGCATGGAAAGTACCACAAATCTTGATGGGAGCTTTAAGAAGAGAATAATGGCTTCACAAAAAGGCAAAAAGTTCAATTCTATGGAGGTTTGGGATTTTCATATAAACCTTGGACTTCTCTCACATGTATGGAATAGCTAAACAAGATTCTTTTAGTTAAAATGTATGCTTAAACTGTCCTAAGTGTGAAAAGTTTAAGATTCTTAAAAGTCACCTTCTATGAAAGGCCATGGATCAGCATAAGAAACCTTTTCTTTTGTTCAATCATAGGATATATGATCGTCTCACCACTCACTAAGGCTACACCTCACAAAATCCTCAACCTTTTCTTTTACTTATAGTAGATTTATGCACGTAGATGCAATCATGTCCTAATACTAGTTTTAAATCTATTTTATTTAGTTTATAACAAAGTAGATGGATATACCATATGCGTGAAATATTTCTATTATTAATAAAAATAATAATAATAATAATTTTAAGCTCTTTTATTGTTTAATTAGTAATAATTTATTATCTTTTGATCACTAACCAAAAAAACAACCAAATACTAGCCAAAACAAGCCAAGCAACTAGTACTTGTTATCACTTACACATACAGAAACTAGCTCAGTTTGACACTATCTTAATTCCTAGAAAAGCATATACAACATTATTGAGATGTATAAAGGGTAAATTACTTACAAAGAACTAAGTACATGATACGCTTCCAAAAAGAAATGGCATTTAGAGATTTTTTTTAACTCTTGAACATCACTCCAAACAACAACTAGCAACCAATGACAATAATGAACCACAAAGTCAAGGGTTAACTAGTAGAAATGGCCATTTTTGGTGAAATGGAAATTTTCATAACCATATTTTACTTTAATTTCTAAATTCAAAAGATGGCAACCATATAGGATAATTCCTATGTTATCAAGCCAAATACATGGAGTTTTGAATCCAAGCTAAAATCATACTTGTGTTTCTTAAGCTAAAGCATCATTTTAATATGCTAAATGAATTTTGATTCAAGAAAAAGCTATTTTCAAAATTCATTTACAAAACCAGAACCATGGCTAGTTCTGCAATGCCAACTCATTACCATATTTTTTGGGACGAAGTGGAATCTTATAGAATTTTTAAGAAGAAATTAAAAATTAATTTACATAAAAGAGTATAGTTCAAATGGAGGTTATATATAAGGCCTACTATCAAATGAAATGAGATAACATGTGTAGGGTAGGAGTGATATATAACCTTAGGCAAAGTCAAATAGTACTAGTGTTTGCTTGTGAGGTTGAGGAACACAACAACACAAAGAGAGATGGATAAGATGGGATTTGAGGATAAGGTCAACAGTTTCAATTTATCAGCTTTCATGAATTCCTGCTTTCATTTCTCATTACCATTTAACTTAAAAGATTCATGTAAAAAATAAAAATTAAAGGTACTACACTTATATTCCATTAGGTCTCTCTTATGTTATGTTATGATTAATGTAGCGAAATGTGATCACAAACAAAGATGTAATGGATCTACCACTTTGTCATCAAAATGGTTTTTGATCTTCTTTATGCACAAATCATTCATTACTTGCCTCATAAATGTTGGATAATGATAGTAGCTAGTGAATAAAGATTTTTTCTTGATAAAATCATTTCATGGGTAGTATTAGATATAATCCTTCACAACCCATTTGATTTGATTTTATAATAATATATCTATGTAAAATTTAATTCCTCACAAGAAATGAAGAGTATATTGTAACGTAGATGGTCCAAACTAATTACTAGTGATAAATTAATAGCAGTGAGAAAATAGAAGGTTTATCAATGGCAGCAAAAATATGACAAGTTCAATCATGGCAACAACAAAATGCGAACTTCACTGATGATAGAATAAAAAGTCACATTCAACAGTGACAGCAGAAAAATGAGAGGTTCATCAGTGGTACTAGAAAAAGTCAGCTATGTTAGCTCATAGGTGGCAGCTCATCAGCAACAAAGAATAGGGCACGATGATTTGGGAAATTTTAGAGGCGTTTTCTAAAATTTCAAATGATAAAGTTTGTTTTTTTTTAAGCAAACCATTGGTGACAACCCTTAAAGGTAGCCACCAATAATACAATCAGTGGTGACACGTGTCACCACATAAGACTTTTTTTAAAAAATTTCACTCTAAATTCTTTTTGTTCATAGGAATTTTTGTTTTAAAGAACACCATTGGTGGCGACCCTTCAACATCCCACCAATGACCCCATTAGTGGTGATATGTGTCACCACTGAAGACTTTGTTAAACAATTTTCACTCAATTTTTTTTTGTTCCTGATAATTATTTGGAAACATTCAGTGGTGACCTACATGGTCGACACCTATAACACCCCACCTCTACAAGTGCTTAGTATATACAAGCCCATAGAGGTGGTATCTTACTAACTTATATTTCTAATTAACTACTTGAGTTCAATTTTAGATTAATTCTTAGGATCCATTAATTAGTTTAGTTTTAGGTTTAGGTTTTCTATCGGGTATCTCACTCGAATACTTAGCGCTAGTGAAATTATATAACATACATATTATGTTATTTATATTTATATACATTCAAAAAAAAAAGGGATGAGAGCTCATGAGATAATATGCTTACCCCAAAAGACCATCCAACCTATTATGGGATATTAGTCTTACATTTACACACAGTTATATAGTCATATACATATATAAACAAAAGTAACACCCACTCTTTCTATACATCAAAAACTAACCCTCTGGCTATCCACAAAAAAAGCCAAAGGTATGAGTGGGATCCAAAAAGTAAAATTTCTAACTATCCTCTATCCTAAACTGCTAGGGGTGCAAATGGTATGTCCACAATCCACATTAGGACCTCTTCTTCTCAAATGAAGTATCTGAGGCCAGGAATCTCGTATACCTCAATATTTATCTCCACTATAACACCCTTTAGCCTATGGTTCCTTTAAAGTTAATTTAAAGAATATAGTATATAAATATCATAATAATGGTGTGTTACTTGTAACATCCGCTCCAATTATGATTAAAGAGATGTTTGATGATTGTTAATTTGATGTTTAATGCTTGTGTATGTTGCATTAGTGTATATAATTGCTTTAGCTTAGGGACTAAATAAAAAGGAAATACATGAAGGCTTAGCAAGAGGTGGCTAGGGACTTAATTGAAAAGGGAAAGATGAGCGAGTCTAAAAGTGCAAAAGAGCTTAGGGACTAGATAGCAATTTCCAAAAAACCTCTCTTAAACCTTAGATGAAGCCCTAAACCCTTCCATAATGCCCAAACTTCAGAAACTTAGAGAGAGAGAGATCAAGGGCGAGTAGAGAGAGAGAGAGAGCTAGGGCAAGAGGGAGAGGAAGAATTTCTGAAGGGAGAGGCAAATTTGAGGCTAGGAATTCGTCCTATAGGAAGGGGAGAGTCATCCTAGCACCCAAACACACACATTTGGAAGGAATCAAGGTAGCAATCCATCCTAAACCCCATATCTAAAATGTGTAGATCTTTTCTGATAAAATGTGATTTTGAATGTTTTAAGTTGAGTTGGGGTTAAAACCTACATTCTGTATATTTTTCTATTTCTATTGGGTGTTATGTTGCTAAATGTATGCTCATATATGTGCCGCAATAGATTGGAAGGGTTGGGTTGTGTTCATCTACATAGATAGACTAGATTTCCTTGAATGTACCATGTTTGAGCTAATGAACAAGAAATGTTTAATGAAAAGTAAAGTTTATTTTATGGGAATTAAGCTCATATGTTTAGATTTGAAAATAGAATGCATGCTGGACTGGGTTTTATCAAAATCATGTTTTTTGAACTGTAGCAGAGCATAGCAGTCGATTGCTAAGCATGGGCAGTCGACTGCCGTGTTCTTAGAAAACCCATAAGTGTAGACAGAGGCTTAACAGTCGACTGCCAGACACCTAGCAGTCGACTGGCCATCCTCGCAGTCAACTACTGTGTTCTTGGAAACCCAGAAGTGCAGACAGAGGCTTAGCAGTCGACTACCAAGTTCCTAGCAGTCGACTGTTGGGCACGGGTTTGCACTGAGCAGTCGAATGGTAGTCCTAGTAGTCGACTGTCGTGCTCATATTTTTACCAAAAACGCATTCCAAAAAGCCACCAGTCGGCTGCCTAGCTTACTGATTGGCATAGAGGATTACAGAAAGCCACTAGCTGACTACCAGCCTTCCAACAATCGACTAGCAGCCCTCTAACTTGCGAAATGAGGTTTTTAATGGCAATTGAGCTTACTAATTCTTCATACTAACTTAAATGAGGGCTCACAACAGGGGTAAGCAAGGAAACTAGGAGTTTTGGGTAATGTGCAAAGGATAGGGTCACTTTTCACTTGGATGAGAATGGTCCTTGTGATAGTGATACAAAAGGGAGTGGAGAGACATCAAAAAGGAAGAGTGAAGTATCCTATGCATATGCACTAGTGGTAGATAGGCTCATGAGTCGAGTGACCGATTGTCAGTATGGGACGGCCATTGGCATTCCACGATTGTGCCAAGTATTAGGATGGTTAAACATCCACTTGACATAGATGACTTCAAAAACACTGTGATGGTTGCAAACCCTAAGTTAGTGTGTCTTCCAAGGGCCATAAAGAAACACATACTTTAGGTTAAAGCATAACCATGGGCATGAGTCGAATCACCCTAGTGTATATGTTAAAGAATAGCGTACTGAGAGCGTGATCCATTGGAAAAGGGGTGGTGATTCCATAGCCTCATGATCCATAAAAGCATAGAGGATAGGACCTGTACATAGGTTTTACAGCGATCCCATGAGTTATGGAGATTGTATGTTGGATCTGGCTAGGGGACGCCTCGGTAGTACTATGCAGTAGAGTTACTGTAGTGGCACAATTAGTCACCAGGATAGCTCAACTACTGTAGTGGCGCAGTTAGCCACCAGGATAGCTTATTCATGTATGTAGTGGTACGCGGAGTTGTTGCTGGGTGACACTCCCGATAGTTCGTATGTTCTGATTGTTTTCTCCTGCTCATATGTACCATCAAAAGGCATGTTTATTACCCTATAGAAAATTTTTATAATGGAAATGATGATGAATGCACTTCCCATGTTTTTAAAGATGATATGTTTTGACGAATATGCGAATGTATGAGTATAAAACATGATTAAATGCTACATGCACTGCATCCCCAATAGTATGTGATATGTTTTATGAAAGAATGTAGAGTTTTCCATGTGAGCACGGTGATACAGGTCAACGGATTTTGTAATAGGTTGCATTGCTACTGAGATTCAATTCTCACGTTATTGTTGGCATGTATCATATGTGTATGTCCCGGGTTGGAGGAAGGTAAAGTAGGAAGAAGTATAGATTCCAAGTATACGAACTGTTTAATTTGAATAGCTTAAGTACATGATAGGATTTAGCTAGCCTCCATGATATTTTGAGAAAGGCTAGTGTAGGATTATGTTGTATAACTTATTCTAAATTATTAGTATAGGCATTAGGCTGGATTGACGGATAGATAAAACTGATAGGGGTATGAGTGGCAGGATTGTTGCCTTCATGCCCAATAGTTAACTGACTATATTTAATTATAAATACATGTTTATGTATAGTTAATCCAGGTTATTCTATGTATATTTATTCCGCTGCGATGTTAAGAGGATTCGAGAGTAGAGACTAACCCATATAGCCTTCAATTAACCAACTTGGTAAAAGTTTTAATTGGACTCGGGTAAAGGTAATAGTAACACCACTACTCTAATAATTATTTTCATATTATATCTTTTTAAATACCTAAAAGGAACCATAGGCTAAAGGGGTGTTACATTACTATTACTTCTACCTGAGTAAATTTAAACTTTTTACCAAGTTGATTAATTGAGTGCCATTTAGGGTTGGGTTCTACTCTCGGGTTCTCACTCAAGAATTGTAGCAGAATATATATATAGTTTACTCTAAATAACTACACACAAACATGCATACTTCATTTGTAAATATCATTAAATAACTATTCGGCATAGAGGCAACAACCCTACCACTCATTACCCCATCAAAATTGCTTATTGATAGTTGCTAGTTAATCAATATATAATCAAGTAAATATAGGCTATACAAGAGTTCATTTATACTAGATTTTCCTCAAAATCATAAAGACTAGTACAGAATAATTATATGCCTATACTATCTAAAATAAACATTCATTGTACCCCATAGAAGGGTACTTCACCCCATGTTACCTTCCTCTCTAGCCAAGAGACTTACACATATAGTACACACTAGCACTATGTTGAGAAATTAATCTCAGTAGCAATGCAACCTATTTTGAAAACTATTAACCCATTGTACTCATACAAAAAATCTCTACATTCTTTTCATCATAAAATGTAACATATACTATTAGGATGCGATGCATGCAGCATATTCTTATGTCATGTACTCATATTTATGCATGTGCATTTAAAACATATAAATTTAAAAATGGGATGTCCACTTCTGATTACCTCATCATAACTTTCATCTCAACTTCTCATAAGGTAATAATCATGCCTTTACAATTAACATATGAGTAGGAAAAACAACATACATAAAAGTTATTAGGAGCGCCACCTAGTGAACAACTCCACGTACCACTACATACACAAATAAGTGTGTGACTATTCAACCACTCTAAAAGGTTTTTGGTACTATCTGAGGCATCCCTTAGCCGGATCTGAGTACCATATCATAACCAATGAGATGGTTGTCAGATCTACACAACTTCTCCCTTCTGCAAATGAGACTGGTTATCCACTTATGAGATCACTTTCTTATTCTAGACAGGTCTTATCTACTCTGTTTTCACAGATCATGGGGTTATGGAGTCACTACCCCCTTCTGATGTATCACACTCCCAGTACATTATTCTCTAACATATACACTAGGGTGATTCGTCTCATACCCATGGTTATGCCTAACTCTAAGTATGTGTTTCTTACTGGCCTTTAGAAGATGACACTAACTTAAAGTTCACAACCATCACAATGTTTTCAAAATCATTTAAGTTCAAGTGGATGTTTAACTATCCCAACTCATTGCACAACCGTGGAATGCCTAACGACTATCCCATAATGACAATCGATCAATCGATCATGGGCCTATCTACCACTAAGGCATATGTTTAGAATACTTTCCTCTTTCCTCTCTTTCCTTATGTTTTTTTCTCTCTTTATTTCACTATCACAAGGATCTTCTCATCCTAGTGACTCGTGACTCTATCTCTTGCATGTTACCCACTACATCCTAATTTTAGATCATTATTTAAGTGAGATCTTGGGCTATTTACCTCTTAAAATGATCATTGAGTTCATTATCCAAGTCAGGGGGCTAGCAGTCGATTGATCTGTCCTGGCAGTCGGCTACTAGCTCACTGTTTAGTTTACCCTGTCTTGTCCAAAAGCTATCAATCGGCTGCTAAATACTTAACAGTTGATTACTGGTGAAAAATAAGACCAACAGTTGATTGTTAGAGCTGGGCAGTTGGCTACTAGCCTTCAAAACATTTTCTGTAAAATGAGGAACATGGTAGTCGACTTTTAGGGTTTGGCAGTCAATTGCTAATGTTCTATCTTTCTTTTTTGGCTAGATGATGAACACGACAGTCAACTTTTAGGGCTAGTAGTCGGTTGCTAGCATAACACCCCCAATTTCATAGACATATTTAAAATATTATTTATTGAAAAATCCTTTACTTACGAAACTAGTGCGTTATATACACTTCTATCTTTTATATCTTATCTGAGTTCTTTAAGTATCCATTTATAGTATAAATTTCATTAGGTTCAAATCCTTACTTAGGTATCACATTCAATTATTAATACAGTGGAAGTCTAATAATCATACATCATAATCCATAAAAATTCAGGATAAATTTGAACTTTTTCCTTTACATACATTTACATCCAGTTCAACATTACAACATTTTTACATACACTGCAGGATATATGTAGTTTTCTTGTTTTCATAGGGTAAGGAGGCAACAAACCTGCCACTCAAACCCTTTTCAACTATTTTTCATAAACTTGATATGTATGCTTTACATATCCATACTTATATGTATCTCTAACATAATATATATTGTTCCATTTCTTGAGATGGATAACTAATCCCTTCTATCTTGTAGTACCATAATGGTCCTAGTCATCTGATACATACTAGAAATTAATGAGAAAATAATTTCTCAGTAGCTACGCATTCCACATTTCATTTCTGAGCTATGGTATGTACCACCATATGGGTATGAAAAATAGTTAACATTATTTATTCTTAAATTCCATTATTTCTAGGAAATGTTATAAATAAGCCAGTCAGATGTATGGGATAAAGTTTATGAGGTATATCTGTAATATATCAGTTATAAAAAAAAACAATACCAATTTCAGTAACAGTCATAGTTCACCGTATACTATTTAATACCATAATCAGGAAAGTACATTCATTAAATTTGCATTCAGCCATAGATAATTCAGGAGAAACAACATTTACCATTCATGAAAAACTATATTATTTATCAGGAAAATAAATATTCATATTTGGCTAAAAGTCATATTTTCAATTCAAAGAGACACAAGAGTATCAGAAGTATAAATTACTTCACATACTACAACGTGCATGAATGAGATAGCCGCTCTATCAAGTGTGTGACAATTCTGCCACTGGTACATCTAAGGCGTCCCTCAGTGGATTCGAGTACCCATTCACATTCAATGATCATGTCATAAAGACATATCTAAGTGGGAATTTCTCCCAAGGTTCAGTCAAACTAAGCTCATGGAATCACTGTTATTCACACAGATCATCTTCTCCCTACTTTTATGGGTGGTTCATGATGCCATAGATCACCATAACCTACATCATAGATCATCTCCTAGTATGCTATTTCCTATATATATCAAATAGGATGATTAGGCTTAATCCTATAATTTTGCCAAATTCTAAGTAAATGTCCCCTATTTAATTAGCCATCTAGGTTACACTAACTTAGAATTCACAATCATCACAGTGTTTTTGAAATTATTTCATTCTGAGTGGATGTTTCACCATCCAAATTTATGATACAATCATGGAATGCCCAACGGTTGTCCCATACCGACAATTGGTCACTCAGTTATAGGCCTATCTACCCTAGAACATATATTGGAATCACTTCCTCTATGTTTCTCTTTATTGAACATTCAAATATTTTCCTTCCATTCAATGTTTTCTAATACCATGCTATGTTTTTCCTTATCTATGTCATAAATCAATCCTTTTCTTTCCTAATTCATGATGATACTATCATTCTCACTTTCGAAAGAGAAAACCTTTAAATCTCTATAACAATTTCATTCTTGAATTTGTATAAAAAGGAAGGTTCATTCTTGGTCAAGAAAAATCCTTAAGAAATTTAAGATTTTCATACTTAAAAATTTCTATTTGTCACTCTTGCCATATAATAAGCAAAATAAATTACTTTTCCTTCCCATTTACACTAAATTCCCTTTTTCACATTTAATTGCATTTAAAGGGTTTCAAAGGTGAACCTTTTTCATTTCCTACTTATTATTCCATTTTCCCCCTTTCTCACCTAATTATACATACCCAAGGTGTGTATAATCATTGTCTCTCCACACTTAAGCATGCACACAAATTGCTAGAATTGCCAAGATTGCACAAAATATTCATTAAAATTTAATTGCAACGTCATATTATTTCCTTTGTATACTTTGACCAATTTCATTACATTTTTGTACAAATTTTTTTTTCCATAAATATTTCCATGTCATAAAATTGGTCAAGTAGGCTACATGGAATTTAATGGGATCATTTTACATGGAAAATAATTGCCACTTAATCTTGCTTCAACCAAGACTCACACATAGAAATTTTAGCACATTTCCTTCACCAAAAACATGCATACTCTCGGTCAAGATGGGATTTTTAGGAAAAATTGGGCATTTCACCAATTGACACTTATTCTACCCTCCATTGGCCATAACTTGAATTACCAATAAGCTATTTCAAAATTTTTCAAACAATTTTCCAAATCTTATTTTGCTAGCCATGGCCTAAAGAGGAATTTTATGCAAAATTGTCATTTTTCATATAATCATTCCTTTAATCCCATTTTCATCATCCATAAACCATCAATCACCATTTATCCATAACAATCAAGGAAAAACAAAAAATTTGGCATGACATTCATGAATTTGGGGGTTTTAGGGCAAATGAAACAAAAATTGGGAAATAAACATAAACACTTTCATAATTGAAATTAGCCATCACAAACAACTCCATACTACTTTCTAAGCATTAATCCATAGAAATTTTGAGAATTTAAGAATGTAAACTTAAGAATATCACTATTCATGTACTGTTCATTCAGCCATGAAAATCTCAAAAGCTTGAAAAACCCATTAAAAACATGAAATAAGTGATGGAAGAATGCTAAGTTACCTTGATTTATAATTTTTGGTAGATAAACCTTGAAGTTTCCTTGCCTTCTTCTCCCTTTTCTCCCTTATGAAGCCTATGGTTTTTCTACCTTCCAAAAGCCTTCACGTCATCTTTGCTAAGGAGGAGAAGAAGAAGAAGTGAGACTTATTTAAAATGGCTAATATGACCATTTTGCCCTTAGTGGCAAAATAACCAAAATACCCTTCACTTTTTCCTTCTTGAAACCTTGACATGCAAGGGTATTTTAAGGATTTTAAAGTGTTTCTTTAGGTAAAATTCCCCTTATGTCCTTGTGATAAAATTACCTTTTTACCCTTAGTGTCAAAATTACCATTTTGCCCTTCATGGTAAAATGACCATTTTACCCCTCTTTAGTGCCAAACCAAATTTTTTTTTTTTGAAAAATTTTTGGAAAAATATTCTAGAGGCAATTTCATAATTTTCTAGATAAAAATTAGCCATTATATCTGATAAATAAATATTTTATTCTTATTTTTTGATAAAATTTTGATCGTTTTGCCCTTAAATATTTTTCTTGAAGCATTCATGACATTAGTGCCATTTTCAAACCTCATAAATGTGCGCCATAAATGTACCTCGATTTACGTGATTACTATCAGGATATTTTGTGAAAAAAATTTCCTTTCAATTTAGTCCCTAATCATTTCCTTTTAATTTAGTCCTTCCTTTGTTTAAGGCAATATAAAATTATTTTTGGACTATTTTTCAGGCATAAAAATATTGATTCTAAGATTCTAAGACATACCTGATATCAGAGAATTGAGGATATTACAACTAATGTCCAATTTGTTCTAAAAATCAATGTTTCACCTAGATTTTTGCTCTAAAAATATGTTCTCAAACTATTTTCTCAAGCTATGAACTCAATACCAACACTTAGGCATCATATAGCCTCTATAGCATACCCAAAACTCATCTTAACAACACTCTAAACTAAGATCAAACCACATTTTTGCACCTAGGGCATAAGCCCACTTTCACAATGAATGACAAGCGTAAATGAGCATAACTATTTAGCAAGTATCACCCAATAGCAATTAAAAACATAGAGAATGTAGGTTTAAACCCCAAACTTAGCTCAAAACATTAATAAATCACATTTTTTAGCAAAGATTTAAACATTTCAAAACAAGGGGTTTAGGTTGAGTTGTTACCTAGATTTAATCCAAAAATGTGTGTGTACAATGTGTTTAAATGGTCCTCTTCTTGTTGTAGGTACAACCCCTAGCCTCAAATCATCCTTCCACCTTTAGAAATCTCTCCTCTTTGCCCTAACTCAGCACCTTCTCTCTTTACTCGCCCTTCTCCTTCTTTCTCTAGAAATGCTGAAGTGTGAGTTCTGTGGGTTAGGGTTTTAAGGTTTCTGAATATTAACTCTTCCTATTTACATTCTAGTTCTTGGGAATTTGGTGAATTTGGCTTCACTTAGTTTTCCTTTTTCAATTTGGTCCTAAGTCATGTTTTAACTCAGCTTTCTTCCCTTTCAACTAGCCCCTGCACTAATGTAACTATATGCAATTAATGCAACATACACAAGCATTAAACTTTAATTAACAACTAACAAACATCACTTATTCATATTAAGAGCAGATGTTACATCCACTGTGACTGTGTACCTAACCACCTAGACACATTAATGCACATGTGAGAAATAATCTCAATAATCAAGAGAAATCAGGTTAAAAGTTACCATTAATGGTGCCATTTATGAATAACATAAAAACTCTTGCATTCATATCATACTTTGTAAATTATCAATCATGGACATACTGGATGTTATGCAGTTACTATGCCATGCCATGCCATGCATTTTAATGGAATACAATAATCATATACTTTGTGGTTATGTTCATGCTTCATATCATTCATAACATAGTAATATGGACATTCATATAACTTAATAGAAAATAACTTAACTTTCATTTATAAGGCTCATTTGGCCCGTATAACATATTTTTCTTTTTTAGAAAACATTGTATGAGTTCTTCCTTAATGGTTAGCTAGCTTTAACACCTTGGGCATCCACTAGTCTTTGTGCATTATGCTTAGGAAGACCATTCTTTTGTGATGGAGATTGTAACACCCCATAATTTAATTAGCCTAAATTAATGTTCTTTAATTAAATGGATGGAATTAATGATGTCATTTAATGATTAGTATGAATTTCTTGCTTCATAATTAATTAGATGAATTAGCTTAAGAAGGGGAAAATTTTCTTGCATAATTTAATGGGCCAAAATGGTTATATTAAAAGGTAAGCTTGCATGAAAATTAGGTGCTTAATTTAATTCTTTATTTTCCTTTTGAGATACCTAGCCTAAGTACCAAGAGAGAAGCAATATAGGATGCAACAATTTAAATATATGCATGTTTGTGCCTTGCATGTATCCTACATGAAAGAAGGGAATGGAAATTATATTTTCATGCATGAAAACTCCAAGTCTAATGTGAAGTGGAAAGGAAAGAAGACTAAAGGCATTCCAAAAATATATGTTAATTAAATGAGCACATGGAGTCACATGTGAACTAAGGGAAAGGAATGAGAGAACATATGCATGACATGTGGCTTGTGTGAGGTAAAAGGAAAGGGTGCAGAATTTTATTACAAATATATGTGTATCACTACACAGCCATGAAAAAAGAAAGAGGGGAAACAATTAAAAAAAGGTGCAAAATTTTTCTAAGTGGAATATGCACATGGGAGCACACGTGAGGCATGGAAACATGGCTAAGAAAAGAATTTTAAAGGTGTAGAAATTTTTATGAAACATTTGAATTTAGTTACTTTTGGAAGTAGGTAACCTAAACTTGCAAGGAAAAGAAATACCAAGGTTGCAAGCAAGAGAGTACAAGTGCAGAATTTTTTTATAAGCATGAGTTTGTGGCCTCACATGATGAAGGAGGGGAGATAACTAGGCATGTGGGATGGTAGGGAGAAAAGAGAAGGTGTAACATACTTCTCCATGTGGCCGAATATATAATGGAAATTGAGAGAAGAAGAAAGAGAAAGGAAAGGAAAAGTGCAGCCATGATGGATGGCGTGAAAGATAAGGAATTGAGTGACTTGCAAGAAAAAAATAAATTGTACTTGGAGGTACATGTGGTATGAGCAAGGTCAAACTAAAAATAAATAAAGGTTAAATAAAGGAGGTGCTGCACGTGGGGAAGGAAAAGGAATTTGAATTAGTGACATACAACCCACTCCTGTAACAATGGGAAAGATCTAAAAGAGTTTTAAAAGGATTTTAAAAGATAAAACTTGATTTCTTAACCCTAATCCCAATCAAACGAAGCCTGACACGTATTTCAAGGATAATGACTTGACACAGAAGGTCGTTTGAAGCCAGAAACACGATCGAATAGAAAGAAATGCAATCCGGCGATCAGAAACTGACGGAAGGAGTTTCGTGCATCACTTTCGTTGACGGAGGCCAAGACTTTTGCATGAAAATGCGTGCCAACGTCTGGAAGGATGCCGACACCCAAAAACATCCCCGGGTGGCCTGGGAAAAGTCAGAATCGCCCCTGGAGGCTTTAAATTACGCAAATTCCCTTCATTTCTCTCATTTCACTCTCTCTCCTCACCACACTCTCTCTCTCCTCTCTCTTTTCTCTCTCCACTTTCCTCCACCGTGATCGGCCGCCACAGCCACCGTGGGCCGCCACCAAGGGTACCAACCGACAGCCCTCACTGCCCACAACCTCCAGCAACCAACCACGGCCACCAACGGCCGCCGAAAAAACGTCATTTTTCCCCTCCATCGCGCGAAACTTCCCCAGCTCGAATCGCCGCCGTCCGTCACCGTTGACCCTCACCGCCCCCACCACCATGTAGCCCGAGCTGCCAGCTGCCTCCAGTAGATCGGCGCCGTCAAAAGGAGGTCGGACGCGCTTGGATCAAGGCAGAACGTCGTCCGCCATGCGAGAAGTTTCGTGGCAGGAAAATACCGCCCAAACGGTCGTGAACTGTCGTGCCACCACCGTATTGGGACTCCTGGGCTTGCGGGCTTCACCGTGGTGTGATTTTCGAGGAAAACTGCACCTCCTCGCCATGCGCCGTCGTGCACCGCCGTGTTCCACCGTGCCGGAGCTTTTGGACGTGCATCCCGAGAAAACGAGACCACCGTGACATAGAATTCTATCATCCGAGCACAGTGGTAAGGTCCGTTTTCCCAAAAACTAATGTTATATGACTGAAATGACTGCCGAACATAATTAGGCAACTAATTAACCTAGGAAATTGTGTAACCGAGTTTAGGATTGAAAAACGGATGACGTGACAAGTTTAAATATTCCATTTAATGTCCAGGGAATTAATTGGGCTCAGAAACCGAGATTTCATGGAGTCCTGACTTGATTTGGAGCGACCGGAGACCAGGTAGGATAATTTACACTTCCCGAACCCTAGAACTGATTTAGTGAATACCTGACTGATTTAGACAACTTGTATGGATTTACGTGCTACTTTCGATGGGATAAATTGCATGCCTGTGTGCTGAAAACCCTAATTGCATGTTAGACACCTTGTTTATCGAGTTTGGATGCCTTTAGGATGGATGTACTTAGGGTTGGGTACTCGATAGCCGATATGGGACGGCCGTTAAGTATCCCTCGTACAGGAAGCTTTTAAATGAGATTATTTTTATCAGATTTAGCCTGTACTGAGTTAGGGATTACGCGTTAAACCAGGACGACCCTAAGAAAGGTTTAGGGAGTATAAGGGTGGATAACCTACACGGGGAAACGTTGTGATTTAGGCGTGATACCTTAGAACCCTGAGGAATAGTCGACCGAGTGCATGTAAGTTCGAATAAACTGTATGAGGATGAGAATTGGCGTATGTGCACATGCTAGGGGACGCCCTAGATGTTGATTCTCACCCGGTCCTTGAGTGAGTGATTAGTGTTACGGATCACACTCACAATATAGGCTTGATTCGGGTGATTGGTGTTACGGATCACACCCAACGATAAGAGAGGTATTCTCTCTAGACTACGTGCAATTAGAAGATGATTTAGATTCGATTACAGCGGATTTGTAGCCAACGTGGATTGAGATACACAGGGCATGGGATTTCACTTGATTTTGATAACTGATTTTAAAAGAAATGGATTTTATGATTGTGATATATTGCCGCAATTTCCATGTATTTAAACAATTTTAAAGAAAAGGTATTTCACTGTTTTCGAACTGATTTCGGGAAGACGATTTCGGTGTTCACACCGCTGAGTATTCAACTGGTTTTTGAATGATAATTAAATTGTAAATTATTCTACTAGGATTCATATCTCATTAGGTTGTTTACTCAGATGAACAGGGACAGGGGCAGGAGCCCAGACGATAGCCGAAGCTGACTTGAGGATAGACGGAGAATGATTAGCTTAGGCTTGAATCATTTGTATATATATACCGATGATCTTTGTTATTTATCAGATTTCTTATGAATTCTATGCAGTTTGGGTGAATGTACATATAACGTTTCAGATAGTATGCATGGATTGTAGTGATGAATTAATGTTGCTGTGTATGGATTTATATTGGTTATGTTTATTCTTGTTCTTTGGGATTTGTTGATGTTTAAACAGGTGATTCTGTAGTTGGGATATGATCGAATTACAGAGGAAACTCTACCGGATTTTCGGTAGAATTTACCGCTGTAAACTTATGGATTTGAATTGAAATGTGTATGAACGTATGACGTGACATGCATATGAGTTTTATATTTCATCCCAGAGTTATTATTGATGATGTACATATGTGTATTTAGTCAGCTGCGTGTGTATCAGGGTTGAACGGAATCCGAATGGATAACGGAGAATCTATTTGGGTTACGCTCAACCAGTAGCGATCCCCTGACGTTCCCACATAGGGAATAAACATTCAGAATACCCCATATGCTTCCGCTAATCAGATAAGCATCACGTATGACGTATTAGGGGGTCGTTACAACTCCCACATGACAAGAAGAGAGAAAAGAGAAAGGGAAAAGAGAGGAAATATACCATATTAAAATAAGGAGATGAATCATGGTGTGAAGGAAGGGGAAATTACACCTTTATGGATGCTTGCATATGTCACCTAGGCAAGAAAGAAATTTAAATTATTATTCATGCAATACACACGTGAAAAGAAAGGAAAACAAAAGGGAGTGAGAGTTTCATTTTGCATGCAACACACACCCATACATGAAATAAGAGAGAAAAAGTGAAAAAGAAAAAGGAGAAAGGGAGAGAACGTGAGTGAGTGAAACACCAAGGCTTGGAAGAGGGAAAGAACTAAGAGATAAAAGAAAGAAGAAGCAAGGAAGAAGTCAAAGGAAGGGGAGCTAAGCATCCTAGTCATCTTCAAGGTAGGTTAGTGATTTATTACGTCTAGTTCTATGATCTAGTATGCATGTTTAATGATTTTGCTTCCATGGGACTTGAACACTTTGCTACATTCTTGATTTAGGAATAACACATGACTTAGCTTGCATGATAAATCTAGGAGGTGGTTAATGCTTAAACTTAGAATGTTATTTTCTTAAGATCATGAGAGAACTTAGAACAAGAGATCATTTCAATGGTTTGGGTTGCTTGGCTTACTACTCTTAATGTTGAAGTAGACTTGTGATTTCCATGATGAAATTAATGTTAGTAAATGTAACATATGTAAGAAAGAAGACTTTAAACCAAAATAATAGGGAAAATTCATGACTAATAAAAATGATACACATGGTTATGGAAAATGTTAGCTAGATAAATGATGAATATTATTATTCAAAATTTTAGAGCCAGTGAATGATGGCCATTGTTGTGGGAGAATTATGGCTAGTTAGTGTTGAATAGGGTGATAGAAAATTATGATTAGCAAGGATGAATATTGTTGTTATGGTTAAACTTTATGGTGAGTTAATGATAAATATTATTAGGGAAAAATTTAGGCTAATTAATGAGGAACATTATTATGGAAATTTATGGCTGGATAATGATGACCATTATTGTGAAAAATCATGGTTAATAATGATGAACATTATTGTTATGGAAAAGGAATTACCCCATTTCAATAATATGATTTAAAGAATGGAAAGAGAAAATTTTAAATGATGAAATATGAAATTCTCTTGAATTTTCCTTAGGCCAAAATCATGGAAATTCTCCCCTGAAAATTATTAAGGTTTTATAATTGAAACATATTATTCAAAATGGAGAATTAGATTTATTTGGGCAAATTTTGTCATAAATAAATATGACCAAAAGGTAATGTGTGCCAATAGAAAAAGGGAAAGGCAACTAACATAGGAAAACATAAAAAGATACATGAATTACGAGGTGTTGCTAAAGGTGCTCCGCACGGGCGGCCTAGTGAGGCTTGGCCGAAGGTACTCCATGCCTATAACCTAGTGTTTGTGACTACTTTATGTACGTGGCCAAGTGTTCATCAATTACGAGGTGTGGCCAAAGGTGCTCCACACCAGTGACCTAGTGAGGCGTGGCCAAAGGTGTTCCATGCCTGTGACCTAGCTTTCATGATGAAATCATATACATGGTTGAGTATTCATGAATTACGAGGTGTGGTCGAAGGTGCTCCATACGGGTAGCCTAGCGAGGTTGGTCGAAGGTGCTCCATGCTTATGACTTAGTTCTCGTGACTACTCTATATACGTGGCTGAGTGTCTACGATTTATGAGGTGTGGCCAAAGGTGCGCTACACGAGGGACCTAGAAAGGTGTGGCCAAAGGTGCTCCATACCCATAACCTAGTGTCAACAGTGATCTCATAAAGGTGGCTTAGTGGCCCCGTAACACCCCAGAGCATGTAATTAATTCATAGAGGTAAGAGTAGGAATTTAATGCATAAGCACTTGGTTTAATTCCGCAATAACCCATGTAATTTTATGATAACATGAGTCACTTGAAAAAGGGTCATCTGATTTTCTATTGCCCTCTAAATTTGTCATGCAATGCTTGCCTGTCTACATTTATGAATAACGTTATGTTTTAATATCAAGAATGTAGATTAAATGTTTTGGTGCTTGCACCCTGATACATATTAGTTAATTTCTAAACCCTGAATTGTTAAGCTACTGGGAAACTTGTGTTTCTCATCAATGTTCTAATATGTATTAGATACGGACACGTAGCCGGGCCGCGAGGTAGCAGCTCTTTTTGATTAAGTAAGATTTTTTTGGTAACCCCTATTTTGAGTCCTAGATATATTTGATGTAGAATAGGACAATTATTTTGATTGTATACATGAGATATATATGGGGCATATAGGGGAAACGAATATGTGAAGGACCGATCTATCCTTAATTTGTACGGGAGTCTGAGTAACAGACTTGTTGTCTCCTGACTTCCGAGGGACAAGTACTTCATATATCCGAGGACATGTTTAACTGTATGTAATGGAAATTGTTAGACTTATACTATTTGAATTACATGAAAGTCTATATTTTCACTATGTAGTATAGTATTTCTTTACTCCTCTGTGCATGTAAGTTTTTAATCTGAGCAAAAGATCCTGAACCTAATCCTCTTAATATAATTTAGTGGTATAACTGCTCAGACACTGATTCAATAAGGATAAAGATAATGTACCAAACCTATCTATTTATATCTGAATTAATGGTAATACTAGATAGGAGCGTTACTGAGATCATGTGCCTCTATTGAGGGTCATAAATCATATCCACTCACTAGATTACTACTCCTCTACTGTGGGTTATAGATCATTTTCACCTGTTCTACTATGATGGGATAATGTTGTTTAAGGATTATCCCTCTTCTTTAGGGTGAATCATTTTCAAGATATTAAGAACTATCCTTCTTTTTTGGGGTGAATGATTTTCTAGATACCAAGATTATCCCTCTTCTGTGGGGTGGACCATTTTCTAGATAAATTGCTTAAAAATTATCCTACATCTATGGGGTAGACCATTTTTTATATACATAGCCCTCTAATATATACACTAGACTGATAGGTTCCTAGATCATGATTGATTTAACTCAAAGTAAACAACTCCATAGGTATTAGAGTAAACTAACTTGGGGTTATCCACCATCACAGTGTTTTCAAAATTCTTTTTAAGATTAAATGGATGTTTTATTGTCCTATTTTATGGTTCAGTTGTGAAACTTCCTATGATCGTCCCATATCAACTGTCGATCATTCAACCAAGAACTTATCTAGACTATAGCATATACTATGAGTGCTTTTAATTATTCTTTTCTAGTTATTTCCTTATTTTATTGTCCAATATTACTCTCTAGATGTTTTGCTATTCAATTTGGATAAGTTTTTCACTTTATGTAATGCTCCGATTACTAACTAGCTATCACGTGGTGGTTTAATGATTTCTTTGTTTGATAGCCCATTTTTATCCTCGAGATCTCCTTAAGAAGCCTATAATTCTTTCACTTAATAGGATAAAATTTTTCATTTCAAAAACACTTAACTTGAGTTGGATTAGAATAATATTATTATCGTAGAATTATCACACATACAGTCATGCCAATCACACATAAACATAACACTACGTCAGAGTTATATATATATGTATTGATCAAAGATACATAGTAACTAATACGTAGCTCAAGGAGCCATCGTATCATCATCCATGCATACATCAACATTAGTCTAATATCTTTACATACATCTTTCAGTCTGGCCTTCTGTCATCAGGCATTCTATGATAACATATATACATAAACGCCCATCACACAATGGGGTAAGGGTCGTAACCCTTGTACATCTAAAATATTCAAAATTCAAGGGGTTATTTATCTACTAGAGAAGGCTTATTATCATATACAACATATATATAGTTATACAAATGGAGGCAATGGGGGTAGGGGTGGAGGAGATGTTAAAGATATGACTACTATAAAATTCGCTCCTCCAACCTATGAAATATTTTTGTTAATTATTAAATAAATTAAATGCTTGTGTATGTTGCATTAGACTACATGTAGTTGCATTAGAGTGAGGGACTAAATTGAAAAGAAAAGAGCGGGGACTTGAATGAAACAAAAATGCTTAATGGAGGAAGCTATGTAGGTTTAAATACTCCAGGGTAGCAAATAATGATTTTATCCAAAAGAGTTACTACAACTACCTAAAATTTGAATTTGTCCACCAATGGTTCAAGGGTAAAATGGTAATTTAGCATGTCGCCAGAGAAATTATCAATTTAAGCTAAATGATCCAGAATTAAGATCAGAATTGCAATTTCCGGACCACTTATAAATAGAGCCAAGTCTCAAGAGCTTTATTTTTCACCTTACATTTTAGAATTTAGAGAGAGAAATAGAGGACGAGTTAGAGAGAGAAAGAGAGAAATTGTGAAGGAAAAGAAACTTTGTGTGAATTTTAGTACAAGTTGAAGTGAAAACTCACAACAGAGGAGCCTAGGAAGGTATCTAAGAGTGAAAATTCACACTAATTATTGCTATAGAGAAATTATTCTCATATAAAATGCTGGTTTGTATCAGATGCCTAGGTTCTAGATCCTATTGGAGGTGGAAGTGGATTGGGTAGATATACCCATTGGGTTATTTTATGGTAATAAAAGAGGTCTGAGTAATTTTAGTTGTGGATATTCCCCCTACTCCTCCACCCACTAAAGAGGTGGACATGCAGGATTAGTATGTTAGTAAATACTTTGACTTGTAAATATGTGATGCCCCATACCCTAATCCTTTAATATTTTTTTAGGAATGGATTAGGGTGACTTTTGGTGTATAGGATATGGGCATATATGTATTAGGATATGTGGGTTAAGAATTTACTAGCAGTCTTTTGTTAAACGGGAATGAGTGAAAAGCTTGTTTTCTCCTTACCCTAGTTGACACACTCACATATCCATAGGTATATGTCCGAGGAAAATAAATTGTAACCACTTTAAATGGATCATGTATGTGAATGTAAATACATATATCTATATGTTTATTTTAATCATTTTAATTATTTTGTTAGTTATATAATGCAGGAAGAATGCTAAATTTTTACGTTAGCCAATTGCAAGAAGAAGAAGTAAGTGGCTATGGCAAAAGACTTTAATGATGGATTATGACTTATAAACTACATAAAAGGAAAGAAATGGCTCCCTTGGCCGAGACCTCACCATTTCCCCTTATGTTGGCTGAGATATGGAAATGAAATCTAAAAGGAAATATGATGAATTTATGTTAGCCACATTCAAGGAAAAAAGGGAATACGTAAGTATGGCAAGGGGTGATATGTGTAAAAATTTCATGAAAGGAATGTATAACCTTTTATATCCATACAATTTTATTTGAAAGTACTATCAAACATGAAAGGGTAATATTTTAATGTAAAAAGGGTATCAACCTGAAGGATCAATTTAAGAGACGATCCAGTAAATGACATTTGGAGGATCAGTCTAAGAGACGATCCAGTAAATGGCACTTGGAGGATCGGTCTAAGAGACGGTCCAGTAAATTATATTTAGAGGATCAGTCTAAGAGACGATCTAGTAAATGGCACTTGGAGGATCTGTCTAAGAGACGGTCTAGTAAATGACATTTAGAGGATCAGTCTAAGAGACGATCTAGTAAATGGCACTTGAAGGATTGGTCTAAGAGATGGTCTAGTAAATGACATTTGGAGGATCAGTCTAAGAGACGATCCAATAAATGGCACTTAAAGGATTAGTTTAAGAGACGGTCCGATAAATACTGAAAGTTATGAATGTTATAAATGTTTTTCCCTGATGTTATGATCTTTATGATCTTATAATGATGATGAATGAAATAACCATATGTTCATGATGCCTATATGATAAATTCATTATGAAATGATGTTATGAAATGTTATAAGAGGTGAATTATCCTTATAGTGAAGTATGTTATGCTTTCATAAATACCTGCCATTTTTATGTATATATGAATCATGCATGATATCCTAATAAATTGTCTAATATTTTAAAGAAAAGAATGTTTTATGTGTTATCATAGTGGTACATGCCAAAATTTTTTAAAAGAATGGATTGTTTTGCTACTGGGGATTTAATTCTCATAATTATCCTGGTATGTATCAGATAACCAAGTATAGAATACTACTGAAGTTACAGGGAAGATAAGTTCTAGCAATGTGTAAAAGTTATGTATGATATTAGTAAAATATTAACAAAGGTTTGAGTGACAGGATTATTTCCTCCTTACCCTATGTAATGACTAGAACTTTATGCATGGAGAATATATATATAGGTAAATGATATTATATTTTCGCTGTGATAGTATCAATTTTTACTGTATAGTCTCCTACTGTGCAATGTATGAATGAAATACCTGAGTAAAGGAACCCAAACCTAAACACAAATCATATAACAAAAAAAATTACACTCAGGTAAAAGCAAGGATAATACACTAGTCTTATAGTAAGATGGTTAATAAAATGAGTATTTATTGAAAATTGCTATAAGATTGGGGCGTTATATAAGAAACTCATATGACAACATGTGTAACTCAATATCTATCTAATTTACTCACAAAAACAAATAATGCATATGAACAAGTATGGCATATCATGTGCATTAAAAATTTAAATTTTAATACCTACCATGATCTTTCAAAGTAGTCACCTATCATGTCTTACTATATCTTAGCATAATCTAGGTCCTATAACCTTTGGCCACTATGTAACACTCGCCTTTAGTAATTTTGATATACTATTATTATTTTTATTATTAATAATGATGATTCTTTATGTAAATGTTTGTGTTATGTGGTGTCAAGAATGATGCAATAAAGGGGTAGAATGGACATTTTTATCAAGTAGCACTAGTTAAACCATAAAGGGGTAAAATTGAAATTTTCCCAAAGAAAGGGTAAAATAGTAATTTTACTATGAAAGAAAAGACAATAATTTCATCTAAGTACTTTAAGAAATTGTATTTGGAGGCTTTTACTCTCTTATCTTAGAAAGAGAGATGAAATGAGGGTAAAAATAAATATGTTGTCATGAAGGACAAAATGATAATTTTACCTAAAGAGTGATGGAGTATTAATTCCATAAAAGAGACTTTATGAAACTTTATTTGAGAAATTTTTATGTTATGGCCAAAAAGAGAAGAAAATAGAAGTGAATTGGCCATTTTGGGCATAAAGGGTAAAGTAGTAATTTTATCCAAGGATATATTGGTAATTTTTGAAAAAGTAGAAGGGTAAAAACTTGAGGACACATTGGTAATTTTTGAAAAGTGGAAGGGTAAGATGGTAATTTCACTTAAGGACACATTGGTAAATTTTGAAAGATGAAAAGGTAAAATAGTGATTTTACCCAAAGACCTAAAGGTAATTTTTGAAAAATTTGAAGGGCAAAATGGGAATTTGAAATTTTAAAGGGCAAGGTAGTCATTTACCATGAAAGTTTCATGAAATTACCATTGAAAGGAGAGAGGATGCCCTTATTGAAAAAGAGAAATAGTAAGGGTAAAATAGTTATTTTACACCAAGGGAATTTTGGTAATTTCACTTAAACCCAAAATTTAAGTCATCTTCTTCCTTAAGAAAAAGAAGAATTCAAACAAGAGGAGAAGAAGGGAGGAAGGCCGAAAGCTTCACAAGGCTAGGAGAAGAGCAAAATCAAGGCAAAACACTTGGAAGATTCCACTTTTCTTGCATTTTTAAGTAGCTTAACAATCCTATGACCTTAGTTTCATGTTTTATGGAAAGATTAAAGTGTTTTTATGTTCATGAAACCTAGGGTTTTCTCTCTCTACATTCCATAATGCTTGATTTCTATACTTGGCTATGCTTGTATGGAAATATGGTTATGTTTGCGAGTATGGCAATGTTTGTATGCTAGAAATCATGAAAGATTGAATCTTGGCATGTTTGGTACCACTTTCATGAAAAACCCTAACTTTTGAAATGGTGGAAATGGCATGAAAATGAATGGTAAAATGGTGATTTTGCATGAAAACCACTTAAAAATGAAAGTGATGTAAGTGTCGGATGGAAACCTATCCATTTTCTCCCACTTTCTCTCTTGGCCGAGAGCACCTAAGCTTAATGGTGCTGAAGTTTGCTTGAAAAATGTCTAAAAATGTTTATGTGTTCGGTCATGAGAGAGGAAGAGAGAGACAATTATGTTATCTTGATGATTTTGGCAAATTTACCATTTTCTAGTCATGCCATTTAACCTTAGAAGTGTGCTTAAAATGTGAAAATGATACAATGTGTGTAACCATATGTTTAGCATGGTAAATGAGTTATGAAAATGAAGAAAAAGAAAGCCTAAACATAAAGATGCACATTTTAAATATAAGAAAAGTGTCATGAAAATTTAAGTATATGGCACCATTGTACTTGAACGATGAAAAGGATGGAAGAATGGGGAAAAAATGGCACAAAAATCCCTAGCTTCCACCTCTTTCTCACTTTGGCTGAGAGCATCACCCTATTTTCCCTTTGATGGCAAAATCCATGTGCTAATGGAAAGAAGTTTAAAATGTGATAATGGTCAATGTCAAGAGGAATGAGAAAAATGATGGGAATATGATATGTGAATGTTAATTGTGTAACACTCCCATTAGCCTATGGTTCCTTCTAAGTGTTTAAAGGTTTAATGTATATAATTATCATAATAATTGTGTGTTACTATCACTTCTACCTGAGTAAATTTTAAACATTTTACCAAGTTGATTGATTGAGTGCCATTTGGGTTGGTCTCTACTCTCGGGTTCTCTCAACATCACAGTGGAATAAATATATATTGAATACAGCTAGATTAACTATACATGAACATGCATTCTTAATTAAATATAGTCAATTAACTATTAGGAATGGAGGAAACAATCCTGCCACTCATAATCCCATCAATTATTCTATTCATCAATCCAGCCTAATTCCTATACAGATAAGTTAGAATAGGCTATACAAAATAATCCTACACTAGCCTTTCTCAAAATATCATGAAGGCTAGCTCTATTCTACCATGTACTTAAGCTATTAAAATTAAACAGCCTGTATACTTGGATGGACACTTCCTCATACTTTACCTCTTTCTCCATACTAAGGGGACATACATATCTAATACATGCCAACACTAAAATGAGAAATGAATCTCAGTAGCAATGCAACCTGTTACAAAATCCATTAACTTGTACCATCGTGCTCGCACAGAAAACTCTATATTCTTTCATAAAACATATTACATAACATGTGAGCAGTACACAAAACATCCTAAAAGTAATCGGGAGAGTCGCCCAGCAACAACTCCATACAGCACTGTCTATATGAATGTGTGCATGGTTATCTAGTCATGCCTTAACCTTTGTACATTCTGAGGCACCCCTCAGTGGATCCAAGTACCTTAATGGGCCCTGCCCCTTTTTGACAAATCATCCTTGACCAGCGGGATTCCTCCCTTTCATCCCAAACGGGGCTAGTATAAACTCATGGGACCACCGTCAACTCTACCCGAATCATTTTCTCTCCGCTTTTGGTCAGATTATAGTACTATAGAATCACCACCATTTCTTTGAGGTGGATCACACTCCCATTATGCTATTCTCTACATATACTCTAAAGTGAATCGGACCATGCCCATGGTTATGCTTAACTCTAAGTATATGTTTCTCATATGGCCTTTGAGAGATGACACTAACTTAAAGTCTGCAACCATCACGGTATTTTCAAAATTATCTAAGTTCAAGTAGATGTTTAACCATCCCAATTTATGGCACAACCATGGAATGCCCAATGACCGTCCCATACTAACAATCGGTCACTCGATCATGAGCCTATCTACCCTAAGGCATACGTTGAGAATACTTTCCTCTTTCCCTTTTTGTGTTTTTTTCTCTCTCTTTGTTTTACTATCACTAGGGTCTCATCACCCAAAACTCTTAGTTTCCATGCTTACCTATGTTGTGAGCCCTTAATTAAGTTAGTATAAAGAATTACTAAGCTCAATTGCCATTAAAAACCTCATTTTGAAGTTGGAGGGCTGCCAGTTGGCTACTGAAAGGCTAGCAGTCTGTTGGTGGTTCTTTGTATTCCTCGAGTGCCATTCAGTAAGCTAGCAGTCGCTAGAAGCCGACTGGTGGCTTGCTGGAATGCGTCTTGGGCAAAAATAAGAGCACGACAGTCGACTGCGAAGATGGCTAGTCAATTGCTTAGTGCAAACCCGGGCCCGACAGTCGACCGCTAGGAATTTGGCAGTCGGCTACTAAGCCTCTGTCTGTACTTCTGGGTTTCCAAAAACACGACAGTCGACTGCCCCATACTTAACAGTTGGCTATTATGTTTCGCTACAATTAAAAAAATATAGTTTTGATAGTACCCAGTCCAGAATGCATTCCATTTTCAATTCTAAACGCCTGAGCTTAATTTCCATATAACAAACTTTATTTCTCATTAAACCTTTCTCATCCATTAGCTCAAACATGGTACATTGAAGAAAAACTAGTCTATATCTCTAGATGAACACAACCCAGCCCTTCCAATCCATTACAAGCATATATATAAGCATACATTCAGCAACATAATATCCCATAAAAATAGAAAAGCATACAGAATGTAGATTTAACCTCAATCTCAGTTCAAGCATTAAGAAATTCATATTTTCCATTAACAGTAAACTTTTCAAATAAGAAAGGGGTTTAGGATGGATTACTACCTTGATTTCTTGCAAATGTGCGTATAGGATGTGTTAGGAAGACTATTCCCTTGCGGTGAGACTAATTTCTAGCCTCAAATATACCCTTCCTTGAGCAAAATCTCTCCTTTCTTGCCCTAGCTCGCCCTTTTCTCTCTTTACCTGTCCCTTCTGCTTCTCTCTCTAAAATGCAGGTGGGTGAAAGTGTGTGGGGGTTTAGGCTTTAGCTAGGGTTTTAGGGTTTCTGAACATAAGTTCCCTTATTTGCATTCTAGACCCTGACCCACTTTGTGCATTTGGTCTTAGCACATTTTCCCTTTTCACTTGAGTCCTTAGCCATACTCTTAAATCAACTTTCATTCCTTTCACTTAGGTCCCTAGGCTAATGCAACTATATGAGATTAATGCAACATACACAAGCATTAAGATTGAATTAACAACTATCAAACATCTCTTTAATCATATTAGAAGCGGATGTTACAAATTGCATTTATTTGTGGTTTTAATACCTAAATGTTTCAACTTCATATATTATGAATGTCAAATTTGATATTACATGTAATTAAGGAATGAAATGTGTGGAATGACACCAATAAAGGGTGAATAATAGCACTATTAAGTCCCCCTAGAAGTGAATATGTAAATACTATAAATGTCATCTTAGGGGTGAGAGCACAACACTATTTACATCTCCCCTTAAGGATAAATAAAAAGGAAATGAATGATCATGAAGAGGGTGAACCATGGCACTATTAATGTTCCCTTAAAGAGCACCATGAAAGGATGGAGGATGGCACTAATAGATCCCCCTTGAGGTGTATGTAATGGCACTATATGATACCCTAGTGGTGGGACTCAATGGCACTATAAGGAGTTACCATAATGGTAATGACTTAATGACACTATTAGATTCCCTTTGAGGCATATGTGATGGCACTATATCATACCCTAGTAATGGACTTAATGGCACTAATAAAAGTCACCCTAGTGGTAAGGAATTTGATGGCACTAGAATGTTACTGCAATTATAAAAGTATAAATGATGTGATGATAGGTTGTATATGAATGCATGATTATGTACTTTATTGATGAATGAGGAATGACAATGTAATGCTACATAATATGTTCATGACATGAAATGTCAATAATCTCATATTCATAAATGCATATGTATATGTTTCATATAAAGAATGCTTATGGAATTGAATGGAAATTGTTTTGAAAAATTGGAATGTAGAAATGTTTTATGTATCCGTACAATGGTATATGCCAGTTATTTTGAAACTGTATGGTTTATTTAGCTATTAAGAAATTATTCATAATTGTTGTGCTGGTATGTATCAGATGCCTAGATACAGCATTGTGATGGAGATAGAGGTAGCGGTGGTGGAGGTTCCCTTTTTAAGGAAACTTTATTATTTTGAAGGATATATACATAGTAGCAATATTTAAAGTCCCTCCTACCAATTAGCATGAAAATATATATATGTGATTATGTAGTTGTAGCCCTTTTGGTCTTAATTCTCAACATGTTCTTTTTAGGATAGAATTAGGACTACCATTCTTTTTGAGTGTACATAGAAAGAAGGGTACACACTCACACATATGAAATAGGATATGTGGATCTTTATCCATTAGTAGGATTATTTTTAGAGAGGGGTTTGAGTGACAGGCTTGTTGTCTCTTTATCCCTCTATATGAATATTTCACATATCCTAACTTGTGTAACAAACAGTGTAATGATATATATATGTATTATGTTTTGTAAATTTTGTTGTGATGTATGGAAATTTTATTTTTCGTTGTGCTAAAGTATGATAACCTGAGCAAAAGAGCCCAAACCTAATCAATAATAAATTCTTGATGGATTTAAATGCTCAGTCAATTTAATAAAAAAAAGGTAAAAAAAATGTAACTACTTATCTTATTACATTTTTGACGTTGTAATATAAAGATAAGGGTGTTACACACTAACTCGAGGGCATCCCCTAGATTGTACATGAGTCTAGTGCCATTGGCATTGCTATGTCCCTGCTCTTTTATCCAATTACCTTAAATATATATTATGTTTCGTTTCATTCAGAGTTACAAAAGAAATGGGAGTGTAATTTGTAACATTCCACCTTAGGTTAGACAAATATGAAATTCTACAAAAAGAGTAAAATTTGAAATCAAATACTTGGTAAGTGGAAAAAAAAAAAAAGGCTTCCATATATATATATATATTTGTGTGTGTGTGGGTGAGGGTGGGTGTGTAGCATTACTAAATGTATGTTAATATCCTTATATAGCTTATTCCCTTTTTAAAGGCTACGGTGTTATGTTGGGCATAGGTGTATGACATAGGGTTAGAGGAACAAAAGAAATACCATAAAAATAAATATTCCCAATTAAAATATCAAGATTTGAATTAATCAAAAAATTAAAAAAAGGTTGGAAGAAAATATAAATTTATAAGGAAGAAAAGATTCAAGATAAATTGAATTTTTTTAGTGAAACAATTAAAAGAGAAAATTTCATATAACCAAATAATTTCTAGAAAGACCGCTTTAGAGAATTTCTTACCCACATATACCCCCATGAAGAGTAAATTCCCATACAAACCACTCTAGGCAAAACACTCCACATAGCTAACCTTACATTAACCCTACGTTGATCCTACCACTAACCACACTTATGTCAACTAACCTTTGGTCACCTTTCCACCCACTTAAGAAAAGAAATCGTGAAATCCATAAGAAAGACTGGAGCTCTGTATGCAAGAAAATAAGCTTAGGAAAGAGTAGGAAAAATCCATTGACATAAGGAGGTTCCTTCTGGTGCTACCCATCGTGATCAACAGTAGGAAAAATCCTTGCAAAGCCAATAGGATCATTAGGGAACCATTGCATGCAACCCAATAGCCAAGAAGAGGGAGAACAACCCATCGTAGATCGAAAACCCATTGCTCTTAGCTAGTGTAGGATCAATAGAAGAACAACTCCAATTAAGGTAGAATAAATTTTGTTTGCCTTGTAATGCCTATAGGATGAAATTCTTACCATTCTCATTTGCATGCAATTTGTATATTTTCTAGGCTGACCTAATTAATCGAGAGACATGTAGTAGAGAAATAGAGTACGTTAGGATGGCTAAACTAAGGGAAACCATAGGGTAGAACTATGTAACATTTGCTCCTTCCATATATGAGAGATGATTGTTAGTTTTAAAATAAATTAAATGCTTGTGATTGTTGCATTAGGTTGCATGTGGTTGCACTGGGGTGAGGGAGTAAATTGAAAAGAAAAGAATGAGGACCTAAATGAAAGGAAAAAGTTTAGTAGAGGAAACTATGTAGGCTTTCAATACTCCAAGGTAACAAACCGTAATTTTAGCCAAAAGATTTATTGTGGCTACCAAGGTTTTGAAATTTGCCACCAATGGTTCAGGGGGCAAAATGGTAATTTGGCATATAGCCAGAGAAATTATCATTTTGAATTGAATGATCAAGAATTATGATCAGAATTGGAAATTCCCAGACTGCTTATAAATAGGGCCAAGTCCCAAAAGCTCATTCCTCACTTTGCATTCTAAAAGTTAGAGAGAGAAAAGGGACTAATTAGAGAGAGAAAGTGAAGGAGAAAAGATCAAATCTCCACTTTCAACAAGGATTAAATCCAGAAAAGCATTTAGAAAGGCATCTAACACAAAAATTGATTCACCAGCAAGGAAATAAGGTAGCAAAATAATCTATTCCCTCTAATTTTGAATTTACTGTTACATTCTGAAGAATGAGATTTTGATGTTGTTTAAAGTAAGAGAGGGATTAAAACTACATTCTTGATGTTTTTAAATGCTATTGGGTGTTTTAAACTTTGTGAATATACTTATGCATGCTGAAATTATATTATGGAAAATGAGTTTTTACCTATTGTATGAAAATGAGGTTTAATCTAAGAATTCAATAAGATTAAGCGGTAGTTTAGGCTGCTTTTATGTGTAAAATGACGCTTGTATGATGGTATTAAGTTGGTAATAATTAGAAAGGGTTTTTAAACTAGTTCTTAGGAAAAAATTTGGGTCAACCGCAAGTCGTAAAAATAGAGTATATCATAGAAGTCGATTGCCAGGTCTTAGCAGTCAACTATTGTGTTCTTTGGTTGCCCAGAAATGCATATAAAGTGTTAGCAGTCAATTGATAGCTTGTGGAAGTCGACTTCTGTACTCTAATTTTTTGGAAAATTTGCCAAGAATGGAGCAGCCGACTGTCGGGCTTGAGGAAGCCAACTAGTAGCCCTCAGGTTTGGAAAATTTTGAGGCAGTGAGCTGCAAGTCAACTGCTAAGTAGGTGGAAGTTGACTGGTAGGCCTCTATTTTGGAAAATAAACTCAATAACCTAATTTGAAGTATAATTAGCCTAAAACTCCACTCAAATGAGGGATCTAGACTTAGAATTATATAATGGATAACAAGAGGGTGAGAGTAAAAGAAAAAGAGCAAGAATGATATGAAAATTGAAAGGAATGAGCATGAGAATTACAAGAGAAATGAGAAAGTATTCCTAGTGTATTGAGTGACCAGTTGTAGGTGTGGGACGATAATTGGGCATTCCACGAGTAACACCATGATGATTGTTAATTTGAAGTTAGTGAATTCCCCTACGGCCATTCAAAGGATTCATGTACTTAAAGTTATACATAACCATGGTATGAGCCGAATCACCCTAGTTTATAGACTTGTGAATAGAGTTTTGGGGAAATGATCTGTTGAGAATAGTAATCCCAAATATACAAGGAGGGATTTGCCAGAGAGGTAGGTAGGGACCCTATGGTTCTTGGAGCTGGGGAATGATTTGTTAGAGTTGTGGATAGAGACCCCCGTAGGGGTGTTGTGGATGGATGTACTTGGATCCACTAGGGGACGCTCCATAATGTACATATTGTAGTTGTGAACTGCGAGATAAGTAGTCATGGACTACTAGAAACTCACCTGAGAGTGAGGGATTAATATAAGGAGTTGTTCACTTGGAAACTCTCCTAATTTCTCTTGGTATGATCTTGTGATCATCATTGTAACGACCCCCTAATACGTCATACGCGATGCTTATCTGATTAGCGGAAGCATATGGTTTAGTTTACATGGTTATTCCCTATGTGGGAATGTCAGAGGATCGCTACTGGTTGAGCGTAACCCAAATAGACTTCTCAATGTCCATTCAGATTCCGTTCAACCCTGATTCACACGCAGCTAACTAAATACACATACATACATCATCAATAACTCTGGAATGAAACTAAAGTCCATACATACGGCGTACAATCATTAAACTTAACATCCAAAACTCATTCTAACTGAATTTCCCAAGTTTACAGCGGTAAACCCTACCGAAAATCTAGCAGAGTTTTCTCTGTATTTTGATCATATCCAAAGTACAAAATCACTTGTTTACAATCAAACAGCCAGTCCAACAACAGCAATAAACATAATTAACATAAATACATGTACATCAATGTCAATTCATCACTACAATCCATATACACTATCTGAAATATTACATGTACATTCAGTCCAATCCATACAGAAAACATAAGAGACAGAACCCAAGAAACAACAACGTCATCAAAGTATATGTACAAACGATTCAAGCCTAAGCTAAATCATCCTCCGGTCTATCCTTAAGTCAGCCTCGGCTATCGTCTGGGTTCCTGTCCTTGTCCCTGTTCATCTGAGTAAACAACCTAATGAGATATGAATCCCAGTAAAATAATTCACAATTAAAATATCATTCGAAAACTGGTTGAATACCCAGCGGTGCGAACACCGAAATCATCTTCCCGAAATCAGTTCAAAAATAGTGAAATACCTTATCTTTAAAATCATTTATTACATGGAAATCGCTGCAGTTAATCGAAATCATAAAAATCCATTTCTTTGAAAATCAATCATTAAAATCAAGTAAAATCCCATGCCCGGTGTATCTCAATCCACGTTGGCTACAGATCCGCTGTAACCAAATCTAAATCATCATCTAATTGCACGTCATCCAGAGAGAATACCTCTCTTATCGTTGGGTGTGATCCGTAACACCAATCACCCGAATCAAGCCTATATTGTGAGTGTGATCCGTAACACCAATCACTCACTCAAGGACCGGGTGAGAATCAACATCTAGGGCGTCCCCTAGCATGTGCACATACGCCAATTCTCATCCTCATACAGTCTATTCGAACTCACATGCACTCGGTCGGCTATTCCTCAAGGTTCTAGGGTATTACGCCTAAATTACAACGTTTCCCCGTGTAGGTTATCCACCCTTATACTCCCTAAACCTTTCTTAGGGTCATCCTGGTTTAACGCCAGAATCCCTAACTCAAGACAAAGCTAAATATGATAAAAATAATCTCATTTAAAAGCTCCCTGTACTAGGGATACTTAACGGCCGTCCCATTCCGGCTATCAAGTACCCAACCCTAAGTAAATCCGTCCTAAAGGCATCTAAACTCGATAAACAAGGTGTCTAACATGCAATTAGGATTTTCAGCACACAGGTATGCAATTTATCCCATCGAAAGAAGCACGTAAATCCATGCAAGTCATCTAAATCATTTAGGTATTCACTAAATCAATTCTAGGGTTCGGGAAGTGTAAATTATCCTACCTGGTCTCCGAATGCTCTAAATCACTTCAGAATTCCATGCAGTCTCGATTTCTGAACCCAATTAATTTCCTGGACATAAAATTAAATATTTAGGCTCATCACATCATCAAATTTTCGATCTTAAACCTGGTTACTCAACTACCTAGGTTAATTTAGTACCTATTTACTTTTGGTAATTATTTCAGTCAAATACCATCATTTTTTGGGAAATCGGACCTTACCGATGTGTCCAGATGATGGAATTCTGCGTCACAGTGGTCTCGGTTTCTCCCGATGCACGTCCAGAAGCTCCGGCAAGGCGGCACACGGCGGTGCACGGCGGCACACGGCGGTGCACGGCGGCATACGGTGGCGCACGGCAAAGGTGTACAGTTTGCCTCGAAAAGCAAACCACGGTGAAGCCCGCAAGTCCAGGAGTCCGAATACGATGGTGGCGCGGCGGTTCACAGCCATTTGGGCAGCGTTTTCCGGCCACGAAGTTTCTCGCACGGCGGACAGAGTTTCCCTCGATCCGGGTGCGTCCGGCCTCCTTTCGACGACGGCGAGCTACCAGAGGAAGCTGGCAGCTCAGGCTACACGGTGGTGGGGGCGGTGGCGGTCAACGGCTACGGACGGCGACGATCTGAGCTGGAGAAGTTTCGCGCGATGGAGGGGAAAAATGGCATTTTTTCGGCGGCCGTTGGTGGCCGTGGTTGGTTACTGGAGGTTGTGGGCAGTGAGGGCTGTCGGTTGGTGCCCTTGGTGGCGGTCCACGGTGGCTGTAGCGGCCGTTCACGGTGGAGGAAGGAGGAGAGAGAAGAGAGAGAGAGTATGGTGAGGAGAGAGAGAGAAATGAGAGAAATAGAGAGAATTCGTGTAATTTAAAGCCTCCGGGGGGCGATTCTGACTTTTCCCAGACCACCTGAGGATACTTTAGGGTGTCAGAATCCTTCCAGACATTGGCACGTATTTCTATGCAAAATTTTTGGCCTCCGTCAACTAAATTAACGCATGAAACTTCTTTCGTCTGTTTCTGATTGCCGGATTGCATTTCTTTCTGTTTGATTATATTTCTGGCTTCGAATAATCTTCCGTTTCGATTTACTATCCTCGAAAGTCATGCCAGGCTTTGTTTAATAGGGATTAGGGTTAAAAATCAAGTTTTATCTTTCAAAATCCTTTCGATTATTACAATCATGATTTGGCATTGGCCATGATGATATGCTATGATTTCCTTGTATATGCTCTTGTTTCTATATGATGCTCTGTTACCATTATGATGTGCTATATATATATACATATCCTCTGTGATGGATATGTGATATAATATGATAATATATGCATATCCTGTATGATAGATATGTAATTATTGCATAAGCATAAGTATGAGATATGAGACGATATAATTGTAAAATTCATGCATTGTATCTCAATAAGCATAATGTTTTAATTGATGATAAGAAGAATGTAATATTTTCTGTAAGAGTACGGTGGTACAGATCAACAGTTTTAAAACAAGTTGTTATTGTTACTGAGATTTATTCTCACATAAAATGCTAGTGTATATCAGATGCCTATGTACCAGGTCCTGCTAGAGATGAAGGTGGAAATAGTGGAAATACTGTCCTTAGGGTATTTCCTGATTGTGAAGGAACTGTGAATTATCTTTATAGTAGAAGTTCCTCTTACACCTTAGTTGCATGAATTTTAGGTTTTGTGTAATGTATTTTTTATATGCCCGATACCCTGAATCCTTATTAATATCTTTGGAAGGATCAGGAGGCTGAGTTTGGTGTATAGACTGAGGGCATATATGTATTAAGATATTTGAGGTAGGAATACGCTAGCAATCTTTTGTTAAAAGGGGTATAAGTGACAGGCTTGTTATCTCCTTACCCTAGTTGACACCCTCACATATCTATAGGTATATGTCTGTTGCACAAAAACTATAACTAATGTAAATGAATTATGTATGTGAAGAATATATATATACATATTTTATCTATATGATTTGTTCTAATTATTTTTGCTGCAACGTTATGTGAGAATCCCGAGTGTAGAGTTTCCAAACTAGTAGCACTTAATTATTTAACTTGGTAAAAAGTTAAAATTTACTCGGATAGAAGCAATAATAATTCACCAATCTTATAATATATTGTATTATATAATTTAAATAACTAAAAGGAACTCTAGGATTAGAGGTGTTATAAACTACACTAGGAAATATGGTATGAAAGATTCGAGTTAGGGAGCGTTCACAAAAGTTGCATGAGTCTAGTGGGTTACTGGAGATTATGACTTTACTACCTTGATGTGTGAAAAACAAGTGTTTGATGGATGTTGTAACTCTCTCTCTCTCTAATATCTTGTTATTTATATGGGTTGTGAGGGAGAGTGAGGTGTCCCAAGTGAAGAATGACTCTTGCATACTTTGGTCCTTAGACATTGGGTACTTTTTGCATTTTTGGCCATTCTTATGTCCTCCCCAGTTACAGAATGATTAACTCTTTTACCTTTGCAATACTAGCAGGAAAATTTTAAAATTCAGATAGTCATAATAACTCTTAGTCAAATTTGTACTTTTGCAGTTAGCTCTTTCCTTTCTTTTCACTTTGATCCCTATGCCTATTTTAGCAACCAATTGGGACTTCGTCGCAATTTCCTATACCAAAATACAAACATTTAAAAAAAAAAAAATTCCTACAAATAACCAAAAATAATTCACAAATCATTTAAAAGGTGAGTGTTGTAGGAGGTGCTTCGGTAGATAGAGGAGATGCATACCAAGAGGTGGATGTTGTCATTTTGGGTTCTCCGGGATGGGGCAAAAAAAGGAAGTAAACATGGGATATGCACATGGTCTATTAAATTTAATCTCAAATTTAACTGTTTTAATTTTTTAAATAGTTTAAAGGTAGGGTAAAGTGTATTATTTTCTAATTATAATTTAATCAATTTGAGGGAAAATTATTGAAATTTACTTTAAACAATTTTTGCATTTAGGAACGTGGAAAGCAAACGTGGCAACTTATGATTGGTTTACACACGTAGCTCCACGGGGCTTCCAAGTTCCCGAGCTAGAAGAACTCGGGAGGAGATTTACTCAGCGTGGCGACGCTTCTGCTACGATTTTGAGTGCAAAGTCCCAGAGAAAGAGAATGAGAAATTTTCAATTGGAATCGCCATTTTTTGCAGCTCTATCAATCTTATTCTTCGTCTTCTTCATCAACTTCACTCCTTCTAAGGCACTCTACGGACCATCCTCACCCGTGGTTCAACTCAGTCCATCCAACTTCAAGTCCAAGGTAAATGAAATTGAAAATTACAATCTTTTACCATTTCAATCGTTTTCTCTCTTCATCTAGTTTGTGATCCACTATATCTGTTACTCTTCGTAAAAGGCTGATCCAGGATTGTGAGATTCTGCATCTTCTACCTTCAAAACCATTTAGGCATTTTTTTTTTCTTTGGTTCTTTTCTTCCTCTTGAAAGTTGGTTATTTGTTTACCTGTCATATGAAGTGACATTTTATCCTAGATTATGTTTTTACTTGTCGGAAGATTACAGATCTATTCTAAGAAACACACCATCTTGTTAATTCTTGTGTTTCGGGATCTACCTTTTTGATGGCTGATTCAAGACATTTTAATAGTTTTGCAGTGGTGTTCCTTTTAATGTTGCATCATATTGTTTTTCATGTCTTTGATAACGTTTCGATAACTTAATTTACCATTTTACCCGTAATGTAAAAATTTATGGAGATATAACTTCATTATGCAGTCAATACATTAAATCTGCTGATGCTTATGCGTGCTCATGTTCCTCTTATTGCTTGTTCATGGTATTGTATTTCATTACCTCGTAATTTATTGTCTGACTCTGACGCAACACTTACTATTCTGCCGTTGGTGAAGCACTTTTCTTTTGTAGCATTCTGTAATGCTTTATGTATATATAATTATTGTTTTTCTTTCCTGATTTGATCAATTTTAGTTTAATTTTTCTTTTTGTTATTAATCCATCTTATGAATTAGTTTTTCTTTGGCTCTCTGCTTATTCTAGTTCGTAATAACTGAATGCTGGCAGGTTCTAAATTCAAACGGAGTTGTTCTTGTTGAATTTTTTGCTCCATGGTGTGGTCATTGTAAGGCTCTAACTCCTACATGGGAGAAAGCAGCAAGTGTCTTAAAGGGTGTAGCTACCGTTGCAGCACTTGATGCTGATGCCCACCAGGCTCTTGCTCAGGTTGCTTTGTCCAATTCTTCATAGCCTATGTTGTGTTTTGTATTATATTAAGTCTGTTAAAACAGATATGTCCATTCTTGCAATCAACTTTTGTTCAATATGAAGATGCAATTTTATAGTATTACACACAACTTTTCTCTATAATTTACTCTAAACTTGTCTTTGGAGGACCAAGAATGATGCAAAATGTGAATATGTTATCTATCTTCATTGACATTTTGGAACTAGTTAGTTTGGTTTATATTATTGAAATATGAAGAAATGGACCTTGTCGCTTCAAAAATTTTGGATAGCTTGCATTTCTTATTTGCGTTTGGTCTTAGAAGTGTTATTCAAGAAATACTGAATCTAATGTATCTTTGAGGTTTTTACACCATTCTCTATATGCAAGGTGGCAAAAGAATATCTTTGTTGCATTTTTCTTACTTTGTATCACCCAAATAAGATGAAAGAATATCTATATAGAGATTTTTTCTTTTCCATGATTGGCTATTTTCTTCTTAAGTTCTTCTTAATTTAAATAACTAATATTTGAAAATTTAATAACACTCAAATTTGAGCCTTTGGTTTTTCAATTCTTCATAGGAATATGGGATTAGAGGATTTCCTACTATAAAGGTGTTTTCACCTGGAAAGCCTCCTGTAGATTACCAAGGAGCTAGAGATGCCAAGCCAATTACAGAATTTGCTCTTCAACAGGTTTGTTGGAAACTTTTGTAGGGTCTTCTTTGTCTTTCCTATAGTTTTGCATGGAACTATTGCTATAGATGTATGAGAAGCACGGTAGCTTATGCTGTGTAAGACTTTGGTTTATAGATTTGTGGCAAGAACAAACAATTTCTTTTACTTTTGTAAGAAGTTGGATAGCTAAAAATTTATAATGAGAATATAATTAAATATTTTTAAGTTTCTGGACTGAAAATAAGTATGAAAGTAGCTCCTTTTTATGAGGGTGTACTATTTAATTTCATATTTATACTGTTATATCGAGCGGTAGCGGCCGGCAGCCTCCTTGCCATGGTTGAATGGCAAAAATGCTTCTGCTCGTCAGACTTGCTGAGATTCTTTCTGAAGTTAGTCTAGTAAACTGAAGCACATTTTTTATCTCTGAAAAAATTGAAAACTGCAATTTAGTGATATTTTTCATTGAATAGGTTGTTTATGCTTCTACTTTAAATTTGTGGGAATAAGGCCGTCTAATGTTTATCTCTATTGTGCTTTATTGCTCATTTCTAAGCATTTTTTTCTGTGCTATAATAGGCAGTTAATTACACTTGATTATTACATACTAATTTTCAGTCTGTATACAGATAAAGGTTCTTTTGAAGGAACGCCTGAATGGAAAGGCAGCAGGGGGATCTAGTGAAAACTCAGAACCCAGTGCCTCAGTAGAGTTAAACTCTCACAACTTTGATGAACTGGTTATCAAAAGCAAAGATCTTTGGATTGTGGAATTCTTTGCTCCTTGGTGAGTGCATAAAAGGATTCCCAATTTTGTATGAAGTATAGCCCAAGACTAAACTGTGATTTCTGGATCTTAAATATCCATTTCCTGACTGAAGGTGCTTCTGCAATAAATTTTCAGCTTTAATAAGAATTGTTGTCCTTTTTTTAATTCTTGAAGGTGTGGTCATTGCAAAAGGTTGGCTCCTGAGTGGAAAAAAGTTGCTAATAATTTAAAGGGCAAGGTGAAGCTGGGTCATGTTGACTGTGATGCAGAAAAGGTAAGCTTATCAATTAAGTTGTTAATAAAACTAAGCCAATCCCGTCACAGTTACCAGAAAGGTCAGTGGCCATATTTTATTTTGGCTAATTTATTTATCAAGACCCTACAAATTTAGTTTGTCTTTAAAATTGAGAAAATACCAACAAGCGAGCAATTCCTACCAGAGTAGCAGAGTTGCTTTTAGAAAAAAACACTAGGAGAATGAAAGGAAAATAGCCAACCATGGATAACAGAGCTACTGCTAGGCTTTTTAGATGTTAGCGATCTCCCCAAAACCCCTCTAGAACTCTTTCATGCCTATTTTTCACGCAGAGACTTCATTTGGACCCTCCACTAACTCCCCCCACTAGAAACTCTAACTGAGAGCCAACCCATGTTTCATTCTGTGAAGGTTAGTTACACATTCTTTTTCACAGCCTACCTTTCCTTTACTCCCCTGCTTATATCTTCTAGAATATACTGGGGATCCAGGATATTTTCAGTTTCTTAACCCCAATTTGAACTTCTAGGCAATATGCTTACTTAATGCATATATCTTTCTATTAACAATTCTTGAACACCCTTCTCCATAACCATCTTGGTTATTCTTTGTTAGTCTTATGCCATTGAATAGCATATCTTTGAACTGCTCACGATTCATTTTCATGAAGTAGAGTTCACTATTGTATTTATACTATTAGGTAACCAAAGGAAGTAGAGTTCACTATTGTATTTATACTATTAGGTAACCAAAGGCTGCAGCAGATGCATTATGATTTGATGGAACCCAAGTGACTTGGAACCCTCCCTCAAAAGCTAGCTGTTGAGGGAGAAGAATCAAGCCACTTTGGTACCTCATCGAGCATTCCATACTGCTTGATATGAGACTTGGGTAGTCCAAACTATCTTAGGGACATCTCATGCTATCCCTATCCCCATAATGATTTCATTTCTGAGGCTCTAATTTCAAGGTTTGCTATAGATCCCCTGGGTTTTTCATACTTAGTATGATAGAATTATTAGCTTATAACTCTTTGACAGCTTCTCTAATTTTCTAAGCGTGACATGTCAACTTTTCCATTTCATGTTGCATGTCTGTTCTTAATAGCATTTTATGATTATATTATCATCTTATGACTCTGTAGCTTTTCTATATATCTTTTTTTCTTTCCCTGTCTTGCTATCAGTCCTATTTTAACTCTTCCAATTTAGATAAAATAAAATGCATTCTTAATTTGATAATATTTTTATATTTTCTCCTTCAAAATTCTGACGTGGCAGCTGTTACCAGTCTCTAATGAGCAGGTTCAATGTTCAAGGATTCCCAACTATCTTGGTATTTGGTGTTGATAAAGACAGCCCAATTCCTTACGAGGGTGCAAGAACTGCCTCAGCTATTGAATCATTTGCACTAGAGCAGCTGGAAACGAATGTTGCACCACCTGAAGTGACTCAACTAACGGGTTCAGTAAGTTTCTGCTCTATTCTACTGCCATTTTTACTTGGTCAAGGGATAGTTAGAAAGAGAGAATATAATAAGATTATTAACAAAAGCCTTCTCTATAGGATGTTATGGAAGAGAAATGTGGTTCTGCTGCTATCTGTTTTGTGGCCTTCCTTCCTGACATTTTGGATTCCAAGGCCGAGGGGAGAAACAAATACCTTCAGCAATTATTATCAGTTGCAGAGAAGTTTAAAAGGAGCCCTTACAGGCAAGTAGACAAAATCTTTTTTCTACTTAGCTCATTTTTTTTAATACCTCTTGTTGGATCATTCTTTTCTGATCTGATATTTTCTTTAAAAAAAAAATTTCCAAGTTGCAAAAGCTTTGGATGGATCATGTGTTTCTGAGAAAATTTGTTGTCACTTAATTTTCTTTGTAAAACTTCTGTTTCTCCTACAGCTATGTTTGGACTGCTGCCGGTAAGCAGCCAGATCTTGAGAAGCATGTAGGTGTTGGGGGGTATGGTTACCCTGCTCTGGTGGCTCTTAACCTTAAAAAAGCTGTTTACGCTCCACTGAAGAGTGCTTTTGAGCTTGAACACATTGTGTAAGTTTGTCAACTGATAGCTTATACTGAATAGTAAATAGTTGGTTTAAGTACATTTGTGGTCCCTTTAGTTTATGTAGGTTTTAATTTGGTTCTCCGAGTTCAAAAGCAAGTAATGCTGCCCTCTTACGTTTTAGAACAATCCAATTTTTCCCTTTCACATTAATCATCTAAAATTTAATGCCAAACTTAACAATATGCTGATCTAGATGTTATTTAAATAAACTAGAGGTACCAAATTGAAACCTTTGTTTTTTAAACTAGAGGGGGACCAAAAGTGTATTTGAGCCTGAATGCTTCTATGGGAATGTACAAGTACTAAATGTTAACAATTTACTTTCAGAGAATTTGTGAGAGAAGCTGGACGTGGTGGCAAGGGCAATTTGCCCCTGGAAGGAACTCCTGTCATTGTGAAGACAGAGGCATGGGACGGGAAGGATGGAGAAATAATTGAGGAGGATGAATTTTCTCTTGAAGAACTCATGGGGGAAGATGCTTCAAGCAAGGATGAGTTATGATAGTTCAAGGAAGAAAATATACAAGTAAAAGTTGTAGTCCTGACTCATGGAAATGTTAGTGTCAAGAGTCATTGTTTTTATGATTCAATGGCCAGAGGCAACGTATCTATTATGATGGTTGTGTTTTCTGTTCTGCGTTTCAATGTTCCAAGTTAGAAGACCGCTTTGGAGATATTCTGAGGAGCATCACGTGTCTTTCTACTGACGTCTATGCTATTTGCCATTCAGTGGTGCTGGTGAATATTCTAAAGCCCTGCATTTAGATAGTTATTTTTTGGGGGGTCATAGAGGAGTTTTGAAAATAGTGCCCTTCTATATATAGATTTTACTTGGCAAGTACAGATTATTTAAACTTGCACGTTAGCAAATGTCTGGAAAAGCATAATGCTACTCATACATCCATTAACTGAATGATAACAGGACAAACGGTTCCTATCATCAAGGGTTTTTACAAATAGACTATTGAACCTCCATAATTAAAAACATAGGTCTTTTAACTTAAAAAAATTGATGATTCTGTCAAATTTTTAACTACATTAATTTAAATGTCACATCACATCGTTATCAAAACACAATTGTCAAAAAATTGATGATTATTTTCGCTATATTCCAGAAGAACGAAATTTCCTTGCCATATTGAATATGAAGGACACTTTCTAGTTTGCTGCGGTACTTTTGGCCATATCAAAAATGAGTTCCCTGCCCGGCGGGGTGAAGGTCAACCAGATATATTGAGTCAATTGGGAGGGAGGAAACCGGAAGGTTGAGGTAGGTGATGATGCGTTTGGGCCGTAGATGTTGGCCCAACAATAGTCAAGGCAAAAACAATGGGAGACGACATCATCAGATGCTAATTGGAAGGTCTTTATCTCGATGCTGAAATCGCAGAAGGTACTGAATAACAATTTGAAGCCAAAGTTTTCCTTGAGGACCTTGAGAAGAGGTTTGCTAAGAGTGAAAAAGCCAAAACTAGTATAATATTAGCAAAACTCATCTCTATGAGGTATAGAGAAAAAGGAAACATAAGGGAGTACATTATAGAAACGTCTCATCTTGCTTCAAAACTTAAGGCACTCAAGTTAGACTTTTTTGAAAACTTGTTAGTGCATTTGCTTTTGGTATTCCTGTTATCCTAGTTTACACAATTTAAGGCGAGCTATAATTTTCAAAAGGAACCTTGGTCATTTAATAAGCTCATCTCATATTGTGTTTAGAAAAGAGGGAATATTGAAGCAAGAAATGACAGAAAGTGCCCACTTGGCCTCTACCTCAAAGGACAAGAAAAAAGACAACAAGAGTAATAAGAATAAGGAAAATGTGAATACAGCATTTCAGAAGAAGCAACATAAGAAACTAACTAAGGATGATTGTTTCTTCTGTAAGGTTGCAGGTTATAAGAAGAAGCATTTGTGATATTCCTAGAAGAAAGGATATCGTCCCTTAGTAAACTATTCCAAGTTCACCCACTATGAATGGTGTAGCTAAGAGGCGAAATAGAATGCTTAAAGACATGGTGAGGAGTATGATTAGTCATTCTACCTTACCTAAATCACTCTAGGGAGAGGCATTAAAAATTGCAGTATATATACTCAACAAAGTTCCAACTAAGGTAATTAATAATACCCCTTATGAGCTTTGGATAAGAAAAAAGCCTAGTTTGAAGCATTTGCATATTTGGAGATGTCCAGCTAAGGCAAGGCTCTATAGGCCAAATCAAAAGAAACTAAACTCTAAGACTATCAGTTGCCATTTCATTGGTTACTCTAAAAGATCCAGGGGTTACAAATTTTATGATCCCATGACTTAGTCTATATTTGAGAAAAATAGTTCTCAGTTCTTTGAGGATGTTGAGTTTTTTTGGGCGAAAAGGGTTAAGGACTTAGTATTTGAAGACAAATATGTTAATATTCCTTCAAATACTATTGAGAATGATTAGGAAATGATTACTATACCTGACTTGTTTAAGAAGTAACTTCGGATCAAAACAATGTCATTAACCTTACTAATCAAGTTTAGGTATTCTAGATAAACAAACTCTACAACCTCAAGGACCGTTACCATTAAGAAGATCCACTAGAGAAAGGAGAAGTACAATTTTGAATGACTATATTGTGTTTCTCTAAGAACATGAAGTTGACATTATTGGAGTGATGGAAAATGATCCAATCAATTTTCATCAAGCCATGGAAAGTTCTAACTCTCAAAAGTGGATTGATGCAATGAATGAAGAGATAAAATTTATGAAAGGCAACGATATGTGGGATCTTGTCTCATTGCCTAAAGATGCAAAACCCATTGGTTATAAATGGATATTTAAAACCAAGAGGGATTCAAAGGGCAGTGTGGAGAGGTATAAGGCATGTCTTGTTGCTAAGGGCTTTACTCAAAAAGAAAGCATAAATTATAAAGAGACTTTCTCTCCAATTTCATCAAAAGACTCTTTCAAAATTGTAATGGCTTTAGTGGAACATTTTGATCTTGAGTTACATCAGATGGATGTCAAAACATCATTTCTCAATGGCGACATTGATGAAACAATCTATATGGTGCAACCAGAAAATTATGTATTTGGCGATGCAAATTTAATGATTTGCAAATTAAAGAAATCCATTAATGGACTTAAGCAACCATCTTGTCAATGGTATTACAAATTCCACCAAGTTATTACCTCGTTCGATTTTCAGGTGAATTTGGTTGATGATTGTAAATACCATAAATTCAGAGGGAGTAAGCACATTTTTCTAGTTCTGTATGTCGATGGCATACTACTTACCAGTAATTGTAATATCCACTTTTCATATCTTCAAGTATGTTCTAAATTTCTTAAATTTAGTAATTGCATGCCTAAATGTCTATGTTTAAATTGCCCTAGGTTTTCTTAAAGAGGAGGACTAAATTAAAAGAATAGAGGAACTAAAGTGAAAAGAAACAAAGTTTCCAAAATATCGCAAATGTCATCATTATGTTGGTACAAAATTTAGGCGCATTAATGATGCATAATCATGACGCCTAAAAAAATCTAGAAAGTAATGATTACGTCTGAAAATATCTGGAAAAAAATATCTGAAAGCTATAATTATCCTAAGAAAATATCTTAGGGGCAAAATGGTAATTTTACCCTAGGATAAAATGGTAAATTTGACCTTAAGGGTAAAATAGTCATTTCACTTAGAAACATCATGAAAATGTTCATGAAGGCCATCTCCCTACACTTTTCAAAATTATAAAGATAAATGGATGGTAAAATGGTCATTTTGACATGAAGGGCAACATGGTCATTTTCTTCCTAACTAATAAACACATCTTCTTCCATGCAAAGGGAGAGAAAGTGATGAGAAGAAAAGGAAAGGAAGAAGGCTGAGAAGAAGAGAAGGAGAAGAAGAAGAAGGAAAGTGAAGGAAAAAGCCAAACAAACTCAAGATTTATTGCTAAATCAAGGTAGCTAAACAATCCTACACCATTTATTTCATGTTTTATGGATTCTTTTAAGTGATTGAACAATTTTCATGGTTTCATGAATAGTAAGGGTTTCTCGCTCTACATTCTTCATGCTTAAATTTCTATTGGGTTATGCTTATATGTTTGTATAGATGTGTTTGTGAGTGCCAGAATGATTGATTGAATGAATTATGGAAAGTTTGTGGTTTGGTTTACGATGTTCATGAAGAACACTCATGTTTGGATTGATTATGTAATAATATGATTGGCATGGTTATGGTAAGAAATGATGTTTTCATGCTTGTATGTTGATGAAAATGGGGAAAAAAAGGGAAGAATTGGTTTGAAACCCCTTTGATTCCTTCCTCTTGCTTGTTGGCTGAGAGCATGATGGAATTCCCATGAAGGGAATTTTGTACAATTTTAGTCCATATGTGTGTTTCATGTTTCAACTATAGGCAAGAGAGAGAGAGGAATTTATGTTTTGATGAAACTCCCTTGTTTTCCCTTTTCTTCAATTTTGGTCGAGAGCACTATGGGAGGAGCTTGCATGACTTTAACCCATTTGTGTGTCTATGGATTTGGCCACAAGAAAAGGAAGGAGAGAAATTGATAGTCATGATGAAATCTCCTTGTTTCCCATTTTCTTGCATGTTGGCTAAGAGAATTATGGAAAGGGTTGTATAAATAAAGTTTATTTGTGTATATTCATTGCTTTGGCCACAAACAAGAGATAGGGAGAAAGTGATATTGATGATGGTATGTTTAATGAATTGCCTTCTATAATTATGGAATCCTAATTTTGAATGCGAATTCCAATAAGAGGGGGAAGAAATGGTGAAGGAAAGGGTCACTAATTCACCTAAACGTATGTTGTAACCCTTGATGTGTACTAGAATGAAGTATGGAAATTGTATGGAAATGGAAGGGAACCTACGTAATTGTGTTTGTATGATGAAGAGGATGGGAGAAAGGGAATATATGGCATGAAAGCTCAATTTTTCCCTCATTTCCTTCCCTTGGTCAAGACCATCCTTTCTTGCTTCCCTTAGAGTGGCTGAATTTTGTTAGCCTAATGGTGAAGGAAAAATGGTAACTAAATGCGAGGGAAAAAGAATAGGTGACCATGGCATGGGACGTTAATGATGTATGTTGTAAATTATTTAAAGGAAATCAATGACCTTCCATGCCCATATAATTCACAAAAGCATTATCAAATACATAAGGGTTATATGTTGCAATGAAAGAGTAGTATCATGAAAAATGAATGAGAGGAAAGGAAATGAAATGAATGAAAAGAAAGGGAAACATAGAAAAGGAAAGGAAAACATAGAATGGAAATGAAGAGAACTTAGAGGAAGTATTTCCAATATATGTTCTAGGATAGATAGGCTTGTAACCGAGTGACCAATTGTCGGTATGGGACGGCCGTTGGGCATTCCATAGTTGTGTCATAAATTTGGATGGTGAAACATCCACTCAGATATAAAAAGTGTGAAAACACTGTGATTGTAACGCGTCCGGATCCTCTGCCTTAAGTTCTCTGGAGTTTCTCTGCCATACATTTTAGCGGCGGTTTTTTTCGTTGCTAAAGTTTTTTGCAACGGATATTATTGTTGCTATAACTTTTTTGAAATAAATGATTTAAACAAAAGTTATAGCATCAGTAATATCCGTTGCAATAATATTCAAACACAGTTTAGCAACGACAAAAATCGCCGCTAAAAAGTATGGCAGAGAAACTCCAGAGAACTTAAGGCAGAGGATCCAAAGTCGATTGTAACACCCTTATCTTTACATTATGGCTTCATAAAATGTAATAAGATAAGATAATGACATTTTGCTTTACCTTTTTAATTCATTAATTTTCTTGAGCCTTAAAATCCATCCATAATTTATTATTTGATTAGGTTTGGGCTCTTCTGCTCAGGTTGTCATACTTTAGCACAGTGGAAAATAAAACTTCCATACATCACAGTAAAATTTACAAAACATAATACATATACATATCTATGTCATTACACTGTCTGATACATAAGTCAGGATATGTGAAATATTCATTTAGAGGGGTAAGGAGACAACAAGCTTGTCACTCAAACTCCTTTCCAAAAAGAATCCTACTGATGGATAAGGTTTTCACATACCCTATTTCATGTGTATGCCCTTCTTTTCTATGTACAATAAAAAAGAATGGTAGTCCTAATTCTATCCCAAAAAGAACATATTGAGAACTAGGGCCAAAAAGGGCTACAACTACATAATTATACCTACTTCTTTAACATGCTAATTCATAGGAGGGATTTCAAATATTGCTACTATATATATGTCCTTCAAAATAGCAAAGGTTCCTAAAAAGGGAACCTTTACAACTGCTACCTTTATCTCTATCATAACATTGTATCTAGGCATTTGATACATACCACTACAACAATGAGAAATAATTTTCCAATAACTAAACAAACCATAAAATTTCAAAATAACTAGCATGTACCATTGTACGAATACAGAAAAACTTTTCTACATTCCATTTCTTTCAAAACAGCTTCCATTCAACTTTAGGGGAATGCTTTGTATGAAACATATGCATGTGCATTAGTAAATATGAGATTATTAATATTTCATGTCATGAACATATTATATGGCATCACATTGTCATGAATTCATACATAATCTATCATCAGATATATCATCACATCATTCATACTTGTTTATACCTACAGGGGTACCTTAGTGCCATTAAGTCATTATCACTAGAGTGACTCTTTATAGTGCCATGGAGTCCCACCACTAGAGTATTATATAGTGCCATCACATATACCTTAAGAGGGATCTAATAGTGCCATCCTCCACCTTTTCATGGTGCTCTTTAGGGGAACATTAATTGTGCCATGGTTCACCCTTTCAAGAACATTCATTGCCTTTTTATTTATCTTTAGAGAGAGATGTAAATAGTGTCGTTCTCTCACCCCTAAGATGACATTCATAGCCCTTACATATTCACCTCAAGGGGGATTTTATAGTGCCATTCTCCACCCTTTATTGGTGACCTTTAATGCCTTTCATTTCTCATTTGTATGTAAATTTCAAGCCATACATTCATATTCATGTGAATTAAAACATAATCATATAAATGGTACAATACATGCAAATATCTTTCATATTTATTCATATATATCCTTCCTCTCCATTTATCTTAATGTTCGCCACTTTAAAGCATTTTTTCTTTACTTTCTCATTAACATATAAATTTGGCCATCAAGAGAAATAAAGAGGTGATGCGTTAAGCCAAGGTGAGGGAAGAGTGGAAGCTAGGGATTTTCATGCCATTTCTTCCCTTTCTTCCATCCTTTCCACCTTTTAAGCATAATGGGCCATTTTTCTTTCATTACTCATGACACTTTCTTATGTTCAAAATGTGCATCTATATGTTTAGCCATTCTCTTTCTTCATTTTCATTGCTTATTTTTCATGCCAAACATACATTTACACATATTCCTTCATCTTCACATTTTAGGCACACTTTCAAGATTGAATGACATAACTAGAAAATGGTAAATTTGCCAAATTCATCAACATAAGAAAATTTTCTCTCTCTTCCTCTCTCATGACCAAACACCTACACCATTTATTGGACATTTTTCAAGCAACCAACTTCCATAGAAACCCTAGGTGCTCTCGGCCAAGAGAGAAAGTGAGGGAAAATGGAAAAGTTTCAATCTTTTGCTTACATGACTTTCATTTTTAATATATTCTGTTGCAAAATCACTAGTTTACCTTTCATTTTCTTGCCATTTCAACCATTTCAAAAGTTATGGTTTTTATGCAATAAATGCCATTCATGGAAGATTTCAATCTTTCAAAATTTCTAGCATTCAAACATACCAATATTCACAAACACAACCATGTTTCTACATAAGCAAAATCCATTCAAAGAAGTCCATCATAAGAATGTAGAGGGAGAAAATCATATCCTTCATGAAACTTCAAAACACTTTAAACAAACCATAAAACATGAAATCAAGGGTTTATGAGTGTTTAACTACCTTAAAAATGCAAGAAAAGTGGAATCTCCTATGTGGTTTGCCTTGATTTTCCCCTTTTCCTTTACTTGTGAAGCTCTCGACCACTCTCTCCCTTTCTTCCTTTTTTCGACTTCCTCCCCCCTTCATGAAGAAGATGACTTATTTTTAGGGTTTGAAAAAATTACCAAAATGCCCTTGGTATAAAAATGACCGTTTTACCCCTTTTTCTTTTCTTTTTCAAGAATGACATCCTTTCTCCTTCAAATTGTAATTTCATGAAACTTTTATGAAATATGACTACCTTGCCCTTCTATCCTTGGAAATTACCATTTTACCCTTCCACTTTTCAAAAATTACCAATATGTCCTTAGTTAAAATTACCATTTTACCCTTTATGTCCAAATGGCCATTTTAACCTCATTTTTTCAAGAATGTCATGAGAAAGTCCTTAAATGAATTTTTTCATGAAACTTTCTATAAAATTACTATTTACTCCTTGTTGACAAAATTACTAATATGCCATTAAGACAAAATTACCACTTTGCCATTTAGGGAAAAATTACCATTTTGCCACTAAAGTAAGCATAACCATTTTCACACTTATTTCTTCTCTTCTTTGAAATGAAACGGGTAAAAGTCCTCAAATGCAATTCCATGAAATACTTAGGTAAAAATTTTACCTTCTCCCTTATAATAAAATTACTATTTTACCCTTAATAAGATTTCTAATTTTATCCCTTATGGTAAAAATAATTCTACTTTGATGAAAATGTCCATTCTATCCCTTTGGTAAATCATTCTTAACACCACATAAATTAATTATTATTAATAATAATAAAAATAAATAATCCAAACATATTGGAGGCAGATGTTATAGTGATGATTACAAATTCTCAATTAGTGTAACTTAGTATGGCCAATAGAAAAGCGACATTTACTAATAATTTGGAAAAATCATGGGTATAGGCCAGATCATCCTAGTCCATATATAGGAAATAACATACTAGGAATGTGATCCACTGATGAACACATAATTATACATATTTAATGGCTAAATTCCACTCACTTTAGGGGTATATTTTGTGTGTTTTATGAATAATTACCCATGTTTTGACTTGAATTCATGTTATCAAAGCTTTTCCCAGGTATAAAGTAGTTTTGAAGAGAAATGGACCAAAACTAAGCATCTAAAGGCTCAAAGCACCTCAAAATGCACCTTTCCGCATGGGCACAGATGGATTCTTCTAGAACACACCTTACCACATGCCCATGCTACCTTAAAGCTTCTAGAACACACCTCTCCACATGCCAAAGACACCTTATACACCTCTCTACATGACTAGAGCAACAATCTCCAATCAAGAAATGGTCAAAATCACCCCGTAGACGGATATCTTTTGGAACACGACCTACAACACAGCCATGCCATCCAATTAGGCTACCACACAGCCATGCCACTTTCTAGGCTGCCACACGACCATGTGGAGGCCTAAGGAGGTGCTTTCCTTGCCTATAAATAGGAGAAGGCTTAAAGGAGGAAAGGCATCACTTTGAAGGTGATCAAGAGAGGAAACTGAGAGCACTTGGAGCAGCTTGGAGTGTGACAATCCTTGCTAATCCTTGGAGCTTAATACTTCAATTCCATTGTCTTTTCACAAAGGTCACAAGCTGTGGAAATTCAATCAAGAATTAAAGAAAAAGGTTGGGAAGCATCAAGAGGCAATTAAGATCATAATCAGTCGAGTTCAGAGTCAAGGCTATTCATCCAAAACTCGACTGATGAGGGTGTTTTTGTCTCCATTTTATTCTTCTTCCTTTATTATATTTCTTATTGTTTTATTCATGAACATGAGTAGCTAGATTGGTAGAACCTAATTGGGGTTATTATACTATGTTGATATTTTGATTTGAACATGATTGAGTTATGAATTGAATTGTGTGATCTTCCTCTAGTTAAAGATTAATCAAGTTTTTATTACGAGACGTGGTAATAAAAACTATCTAGATTCCTCTCAAATACTCTACCTGATGATGTTTGGAATTGGAAAACTAACTAGAGAGAACAGTTGATCTTCGCTCGGACCAAGAGGTTGACAACTGCTGGATCAGGAGAAACTCCTAAAAAGCTTAATGCTGATCTAAACTTGACCATTGGACATGAATAGCCAATGGAAGGTATAAGTTTAAGAAATCCATTGAAACCAACCGAAAATTTGGATTGGTTTTACACAGGTAGCATAACCAATCTCATAACCCATTATCTTTTGTTTGCATATCATCTAGTCTAAGATCCCAATGGGTTTGCTTTTCTAGAAACTTAACAATTTTTTATCTTAACACTTGTCTCACTTTCTCTCCATAGCTTAATAGTAGTAGTTAGATTTAGTTTAGATAAAATAGTATTCTTCTTAGGCTAAATAACAAGTAAGTAGTAACTCTGGGCTTTCCCGTTCCCATGGGATACGACCTTGATACTCACCTTTGCACTACACTACACTGACAGGTGCACTGCCTTAAGGTGTGGCTACATATAGATCATTGGTAGCACATCAAGTTTTTGGCGCTGTTGCTGGGGAATATTTGAGAAAACTAGAGTGAATTTTTGAATGGTTACTTTATCCACTCTTGTTTGTTTTATTTAATTTTTGTCTTTATTTATTCTTTATTTTTCTTCTTTATTCTTTTATATACTTGTTGGGTTGTTTTGCCAATTTGGTAAATTGTGACCATGAACTATACATCTTTCTTGGAAGCCCAAAGGGAGCTTCTGACAGATCGAAGTAATCTTCTGGCCAAAGAGATTATTGAACTCCTAAAGCTAGAGCAAGCATCACATCTTTTTTTTGAATTCTGTGGTGGCTCGCATTATAGTGTACAATGTAATGCAGGAGGTATGTTTGTTAACTCTTACATTGATCCTACCGATTTCGAATAGGTCGATTACATGGGGAATTCCCTAAGTCAGCAGAACAATCCTTACAGCAATACATACAACTCTAGGTGGAGTAATTATCCAAATTTTGGATGGAATAATGATACCCAAGGTTTACTAGATCTTCAGTGGTTACACCAACACCAACAGTAACCCCAACAACAAAATGATCTGAATCAATTTTCTCAATTACAAGAAAATGAATCCAATTTGGAGGAAATGATCATGGAGTATATGTCCACTTTAAAGAGCAGTTTCCAATAAACAGACACAATCCTGAAAGAGCAACAGGCCTCCATTCAGAACATAGAATACCAGGTAGGGCAGATGTTTAAGATATTGGCTGAGCCACAGCCAGAGACGCTCCCCAGCACCACAGAGTCTAATCCAATGGAGCAATACAATGCTATCACTTCAACATCTAGTAAGCAAGTATTTGACCCTTTGCTATTGATTGATGATAATATTATTGTACAGGATGTGCCAGTCAGTAAAGAGCTAGAGCCTGGGATAAGTAGGCCATTGAAAGTGGAGGACAAGAGTCCTATAATAGAGTACCAACCACCTATTCCATACCCTGCTAGATTGAAGCAGGAGAAGGTTTATTTTGACTTAGCTACTTCTTTAAGGCATTCTTTAGATCTTGATGATCCTTTTTATTCTATGGATGTTTTAGATAATGTTATTAAGTCAGAACTTCAGGAATTCTTGCATAATAACCCATCACAAATAGCATTGCAAGAAAAAGAGGAAGAGTTGTCCAATGAGCAAGTGTTGGAACAACTAGCTAATTTGCTGGCTACTGAGCCTGAAAGTTATACTGACCTCTCTCTTTCTTTTGATAGGTCAGAGGTATATAAGGTGAAAGCCTCAATTGAGGACCCCCAAGTGCTGAAATTGAAAGAATCACCTACGCACTCAAGCTGTACTCATCTGTGTCAAATAGACAAACTACACATGATTATCGCAGATGACCTAATCCCTACTGAAAGGGATACAATTTTAGCCTTTCTCAAAGACCACCTCAGGGCACTTGTTTAAAAGATTCCCTCACCTCTCTCGTTTCCACCAGAACGAGACAAAGCTTAAACCACTCCTCTACATATTCATATATACATGTACATAGATATATAGACACACACACACACACATATATATACATATACATCTTTTCTTCTTTTATTTTAGTGCATAAATTAATAAATTTTTAAGTTTCTAGGAAAAATTATGAGCCTTACACAGTCAGCAGGTATCTCCCTATGGTGCCATTGAAATTCATGACCCTAAGCAAGGAAATTTCAAGGTAAATGAGCACAATCTCAAGCATTATCATGGAGACCTAATAAAGGACCAGGTAATCTTCCTTCATGACCTAATAAATAAATGAGTTCAGTTAGCGGACTCAGAAAAAAAAAACATACTCTTCTTTTGCTTTTAGTTTCATCTTATTTTCCAAAATTCAGCTCACATGTCAATAAGAATTTCTCAACTTACTTGGAGAAACAAAGAAAATGTGCCCCAAGAATTCCAGCTAAAAGAGGGGAAGGCTAGGATTAAAAGATTCATGACAACCTATCATGAAAATGATAAGTTATGATGATTTCAAATAGCCTGTCATGAAAGATAACCTTTTGGAATAGATTTCATGAAAGCGAATTTGAATTTTAAAGATTTTCAAACCTTTCAATATTTTGACATTTATTTTTTTAAAGAAAAAAAAAGTCTCAAGTTTTCAAAAAAATTGAATTAATTTCCTAATTATCTTATACTTATCAAAAAATTAAAAATTTCCCTAAAAGAGTAATTTTGGTCTTCAAAGATTTTAAATTAGGATGAATGGATTTTGAATTCTTTTTTATCTTAAAAACTTTCAAAAACATAAGACATAAATTTTGAAAAGTAAGGCAATTTGAATTTCTTTAAACTTCGAAAATTAAAGGCTTATCATTAAAATTTTAAATATAAAGCTTCTTTGAATTATTTTACATTATCTTAAAACTTTCAAAAAAATTCAAAGTTGCTTTATCCTTAAATTTTCGAAAATGGTAGGCCTTTTTGAATTAATTTCAACTTGTTTCAATTTTTCCTTAAAATTTGAAATTACAAAGAAATAGTGAGCTCTTTTAAAATTTTTCAAATCTTTCAAAAAGTTTTGAATTATCCACAAATTCTTGAGGATAATATGATCATCAAAATTTTAAATGTATTCATAAATTAACTTATCCTTAGGATCTTTCAAACACTTTCAAAAGAGTATGATCAATTCAAAAAGAGTTATCAAGAATCCTTTTAATTTTTTTTTTTCAAAAAGATATGGCTTATCCAAATTTAATTTCAAAAGCTTATCCCTTCCTCCTCTTCATGCATGGAATCCTTCTCCTAAGAGGACACGATTTGCCTATATAAAGGCTTAGCCATGACACTCTCCCACATGAAATAGTAAGCTTTAAATTATTTTAATCCTTTGTGTAAATTTTAGGCCACCCTAAGAGCAACTCTCAAGCATAATTGTTCTTCACTCCAAGTAAGTGTGTTTTCTTCCTTAACTCTCTTTTCTCTTTTCATGAGCAATTAATAAAAATCATTTTTTAGGAGCATCTTTAATTATTTCATCCATAAATTCTTTCACTACTCACACGTACAACATTCATTATCCTTTAATAGTCACATTCATTCTTTCAAGATTCATGCTTTTAGTTTCAAGATTCATTCTTTAATAATTTCTTTAATAATCATGTTCTTGTTTCTTTCTTCATTCTTTTATAAAATACATCATCATCATGCAAGACCCAAAAAAGGTTCTTGTTTCTTTTCATGAATGCATTAAGATTCTAGCAATAGAATCTTTCTTCTTTACATCTTTTATTTCAAAATAAATCATAAGGATAATGTTACGTACAAAAGTCACGCTCAAAGATTGATATATGCTCTTTAGATTTGATTCTTTCATAACTAACTCAGGTCAATTCAAGACCATGTCAAGTTCCTCATCCTATAGTGTTACATCAAGAAAAAGAGGGACCCCTGAAGAAAACCCTCCTCCTCATAGATTGCTAACATTTCGTAAAGCAGAGAAAAAGGAGAAGTATTAAGTATTTTGCTATAAGATGATAGAAGCCGGGCACTGCAGCAACCTAAAAGACATCCTAACAGTAGGATTAACTGATTAAATCCATGAACTCCTAGATCCACTACCTTTTGCAAGGCTCTTCACCATCAACGAACCTACGTATAGAGAGTTAACCTTGGAGTTTTGTAGCACTTTCTCCCTAAAGAAGCATATAGTTGAGTGGACTGAGTCGGATACCATTTCATTCCGCTTAGGAGGAGTAGATGTCTCTATGTCCATACCTCACTTTAGATGGCATCTAGGCCTAAGGACAATGGAGGAATTACATGGAAATGAGTACAAAAGATGCCTCTACGCTCCAACAGCTCCTTCCCATATAATGTGGAATTAGATAGTACTCAGGCCTAGATGGTACAACCCGAGCAGCTCCAAGGCCACTAACCTCCCTGATGGCTTAAGGTACCTTCATTCCATCTTAGTTTATACTATTATAGGTAGAGGAGATAGCTTCAGAGTTGTCACCCAGACAAACTTGTTCCTCCTATGGGCCATGCATCAACATAAGAAAGTAGATCTTGGTTTCATTTTAGCAAAACAGATCTCCACTTTCATAGAAGATGTGAAGAAGAGGACAATATGCTTTGGCCCATACATCACTCGGCTAGCAAGGAAGATGGGAGTCCTAGATGATTGCATAAACAACCTCACTCAAGTAGGACACATACAGCCAATAGGTTTAAAGCAGATGATGAACATGCGAATGATATACACATCCCGTGGCCATAATGGTCCAACCTATAAGTTGGTAAGCCAAAAGCAGGTCATACAGCCCAGAGACACTACAAGAAATGATGCACAACCTGCAAGAATAGATGATCCACCACCTCCTGTAGCAACAGAAGTCCTTAGGCCCAAAAACCTCAGTACTTCAGTTGATCAATTAGCTAAGTTAGCAAAAATTCAGCAGCAGCATATTACTGAATTCAGATCTTTTCAGCAAGAAATTAGAGAACGCCAGGATACTATCTAGAGCACTCTTAGACATATCTCAATTGGATTAGAGAGCCATATTCCACAGTCACATTAAATGACCTCTCATATCCAAAGGCTAGTTAATGCACTACCACCATCCCTTGTTGACTTACACAACTTGGACATCTACTTTGAGGATCTTTTACCACCATCTCCTAAGAATCCACCAGCGCAGTAAATCAATAACATTCTCCTTCATCTCATTTTATACTTTCAGTTTGTCAATGAGTCCTCCCCATTTTGTTATACACTGGGCACAGTGTCTGTCTCAAGTGTGGGGTGACTCCTTTTAGTTTATTTTAGTTTATTTCAATTTTATTTCAGTTTTGTTTTTCTTTGCTTTATTATAAATTTTTTTTTCAAATAAAAAAAATTTCCAATTATTTTATTATATTCTTCAACCAGTTTATGTCTTCTTTATTTTATATTTCTTCGTTTATTGCCTAATTTTTCAAATTTTTTTTTTAATTTATTTAACTTCATTAATTTCAAATAAACTGCTTTACACTGATCCAGAGCATTGATAGGACTTAGAAAACACAAAAGTCCTTACAAGTAAGACTTTTGTTTCAATTTATATTAAACAATAATTATAATCATAGCTCATAAAGAAAAATAGTTCTATAACACTTAAATGCTCTAATATCTTTAATCATGTTCTATATTGCATACACTCTTAGCTGATAATATGGATAGGAAGACATGCATGCATTACTTGACTGGAAATTTTATTGAAAATTTTAGGAACCTTATAAAACCACACCCTATAAATGTAAGGACTTGAGCCAAGAGAGCATTCAATATAAACATGCTTTAAATTTTTCTTATAGAGGGTGCATTTCATTTTACTATGTCTCTAGAACTTGCTTTGTAATACTTGTCAAAATTACATGAATTTTTGAATATCGGATATGATTTGGGCAACTTAGGATACACCACTATTGACCAAAAAGCCTACCCTATATGTTTCCCTTAGTTGACCATCATTGAGCCTTGACTTGTTCTTCCAGGTATACACCTCTACACCCCATATTCCACTTCTTTCTATACTATCTTTCTTTGCCACCATATATGTTGAAATTTGTGTGGTATTCTTCATATCTAGATTAAAATGTAGTATCTCAATAGATAAGGATTCACTAAGTCTCCTCTTTATTTTGATATACCCCCTCAGTCCAAGAATGAATATTAGAAAGATGCAAGACTGCAAAAAGAAAACAATATATATATATATGAAGAAGAGAAAAATGAAAGAAAGAAAGAAAGAAAAAGGAAGCAAGAAGAAAGAAAAAAAAACTATCAAAGCAGTGTCTGTACTATCTTGGGAAAGGGTATTCTCTGAACAAAGAAAAAAAAATCTTAGTGAAAATTGTGTTTACCGCATTTAATCCTTGAATCTTCTTAGAACCATATGTATTTTCAACATATCTGTAGCCTTTTCTCCCAAATTCTTCACCTACCTCTACCTCAAGCCCCATTACAACCTTGTCAAAACCCTCTAATCATGATATTCAAATTTTTGCTAGTAGACATGAGATTTATAAGCAAGCATATGGAATGCATGGCACTATGAAATTGCTTGAGAGATTTCACTTCACCCATATACACTTCTGAGCTACATTAAGTGATCTCTGTGAGGTAGTGGTTCCTAATCAAATAATGAAATGCTTGTTAAGGAAGTGTATTCAATCTAACTATCTCTGTTATTTGTGAAGGGCCTGCAATGCCAAGAATCATGGTTAAGATTCATATAGCATCAAGTTGCATAGACTATGGAGTATGTATTGACTATGAAAAGCTATTACTGTCTCTTATGAATTTAATTGAAGTTTGCTTGAGGACAAGCAAAAGCTTAAGTGTAGGGTATTATGATGAACACATAATTATACATATTTAATGGCTAAATTCCACTCACTTTAGGGGTATATTTTGTGTGTTTTATGAATAATTACCCATGTTTTGACTTGAATTCATGTTATCAAAGCTTTTCCTAGGTATAAAGAAGTTTTGAAGAGAAATGGACCAAAAATAAGCATCTAAAGGCTCAAAGAACCTCAAAATGCACCTTTCCGCAAGGGCACACATGGATTCTTCTAGAACACACCCTACCACACGCCCATGCTACCTTAAAGCTTCTAGAACACACCTCTCCTCATGCCAAAGACACCTTATGCATCTCCCTACATGACCAGAGCAACAATCTCCAATCAAGGAATGGTCAAATGCGGACGGATATCTTCTAGAACACGGCCTACAACATGGCCATGCCACTTTCTAGGCTGCCACACGACCATATGGAGGCCTAAGGAGGTGCCTTCCTTGCCTATAAATAGGAGAAGATGCAAGGGAGGAAAGGCATCACTTTGAAGGCAATCAAGAGAGCAAGCTGAGAGCACTTGGAGTAACTTAGAGTGTGATAATCCTTGCTAATCCTTGGAGCTTAATACTTCAATTTCATTGTCTTTTCACAAAGGTCACAAGCCGTGGAAATTCAATCAAGAATTGAAGGAAAAGGTTGGGAAGCATCAAGAGGCAATTAGGAGCATAATCAAAGAGGAGTTTAGAGTCAAGGCTATTCATCAAAACTCAACTGATGACGGTGTTTCTGTCTTCATTTTGTTCTTCTTCCTTTATTATATTTCTTATTATTTTATTCATGAACATGAGTAGCTAGATTGGTAGAACCCAATTGGGGTTCTTAGACTTTGTTGATATTTTGATTTGAACATGATTGAGTTATGAATTGAATTGTGTGATCTTTCTCTAGTTAAAGATTAATCAAGTTTTTATTACGAGACGTGGTAATAAAAACTATCTAGATTCCTCTCAAATACTCTACCCGATGATGTTTGGCATTGGAAAACTAACTAGAGAGAACAGTTAATCTTCACTCAAACCAAGAGGTTAACAATTGTTGGACCAGGAGAAACTCCTAAAAAGCTTAATGCTGATATAAACTTGACCATTGGACAAGAATAGCCATTGGAAGATATAGGTTTAAGAAATCCATTGAAACCAACCAAAAATCTGGATTTGTTTTACATAGGTAGCACAAACAATCTCATAACCCATTATCTTTTGTTTGCATATCATCCAGTCTAAGATCCCAATGGGTTTGCTTTTCTAGAAACTTGATAATTCTCTATCTTAACACTTGTCTCACTTTCTCTTCATAGCTTAATAATAGTAGTTAGATTTAGTTTAGATAAACCACTATTCTTTTTAGGCTAAAAAATAACAAGTAAGTAGTAACTCTGGGCTTTCTCGTTCTTGTGGGATAAGACCTTGATACTCACCTTTGCACTGCCTGAAGTTGTGGCTACATATAGATCATTGGTAGTACATCATCCATCGGTAAGGGGTGGTGATTCTATAGCATCATGATCCGCCTTAAAAGCGAAGAGAAAATGATCTGTTTGATTACAGTAATCTCGTGAGCTTAATTTTAGAATGGTTAAAGGGAGAAATCCCACTGAATGGGGAATGATTTGTCTATATGATAGTGACCATTGATTGGAATGGGTATTTGGATCCACTGAGGGATACCTTAGATAGTACCAGTGGCAGAATTGTCACATGATTGGAAAAAAAATTTATCTCACTCATGTAAGTAGTAGTACGTGGAGTAGTTCATTGGGTGACTCTCCCAATACTCTTAAGTTTCTCTTATATTGACTGTGGCTTTTAGCCAATAACTGGTAAATGTTTTCCTTATGAATCGAATTTTTTCCTTATGAATGGAATGTTTTCCTTATGAATGATGAATGTTTTTCCCTATTTATGAAGGGAAATGTTTTTATGTTCATGATACTTAAATGATATATATATGTGGTGAACTATCATGGTAAACTATTATAATGCATATTCATAAATACCTGCCATACACACTTATGTAATGTATATGTTGCATCCTTATAGAGTAAACTATGTTTTAAAGTAAAGAATGTAGAAATGTTTTTGGTATCACTACGGTGGTATATACCAGAGTTTTTAAAAGCAGATTGTCTAGCTACTGAGAAATCATTTCTCACAATTGCACTGGTATGTGCTAGATGACTAGATACATGGTTTGGCTAGAAATAGAAGTGGCCTTGGTAGAGATCCCCTTTCTAGGAATTGTCATAGTAATCCAAGGCATATACATTGTGATAGTGATGGAGATCCCTCTTCTCTAGTGAAGATAAGGGACATATTTCTTTTTGGAAAGTTATGTAATTAAGTTGACAGTAGTCCATTTCATCCTAATTCTTATATGTTTTTGGAATAGAATTAGGATAAGTTATTTTTAGATGTATATAGTGAGATGGACATATATATATCCGAATATGTGAAATTGGTATCCATACTAGGTAAATTTTGATTAGGGTTTGAGTGGATTTTGGATCCTCTGCTTGGCGGTCTCTGCTGGGTGCCTGCTTGGCTTTTTACTGGCGGTTTTATCCGTTGCTAAAGTGTGTTTTAATTTTATTGCAACGAATATTATTGCTGCTATAACTTTTGTTTAAATAATTAATTTAAAAAAAGTTATAGTGGCAATAATTGTTGTTGCAAAAAATTTGAGCAACAAAAAAAATTGCTGCTAAAATGCTAAGCAAGCGCCCAACAGAGAATCCAAACACATTTAAGTGGCAGGTTTGTTGCCTCCTTACCCTGAAAAACTAAAAGAACTTCACATATCCAGAAATATATGTATGACTTTGTAAACATCTGATGAATGGAAATATATAAATGAAATTTATTTTCTGCTGCATTGTTATTAATATAATGTTTTTATTTATTTAGTGTTTCGCTAGGTAATGTATGAAATAAATACTTGAGTAATGAATTCCAAACCTAATCAAATATTAAATGGTAATTAAAATTATACTAGGTTAATGATTAACTACAAAAGTAAAGATAACATGCTAGTCTTATAGCTAAATGATACAACTGAATGGGTCAAATGACAAATATTTAATATGAAAGCTATAAGATTGGGGTGTTTCAATAATGATATATGCTTGTTGTATGAAACCAAGAGCTTTCTAGCAAAGAACTTTGAGATGAAAGCTCTTGGAGATGCAACCTTTGTATTGGGAATTTAGATACATTGAGATCGCTCTCGAGGTATCCTTGGATTATATAAAAAAAGGCCTATATCGAAAAGATTCTCAAAAGATATTGTATGCAAGATTGCAAACTAGGTGATACCTATAACATCCCAACTTAGTTTATGAGTCTATTTAAAAACGTTGTGCGGTGGCATTTAAAAATGAAATTCTTTTTCTTTACCTAAGTTGGTATGCTACTTCCAAATCAGAAAAACAAACCCATTATTATTTGAATGAAAATTATATAGAGATGTATTTCCTCATTTGGACTTTGCATCAGAGTAAGTCATACATATCATAATGACCTTGGCCCTTTTTATTGTATAATTAAAGTTATACATACAATTAATAAATTCACTAAACACTTTAATATACAATTTATTTCAACAAAAGTTTCTAATCTACTATACAAATACTTCCATAACGAGCACCGCTATAATGTCCCGTACCCCAATGCAAGTACTAAGTAGCATATAGTCATCATGAGCACCTCCACTTCTAAGATCCAATGGTAGTGAGACATCTGTGTATTTGTTTAGTAGGGGTGAGAATAAAATTCTTAGTAGGTTAACTAATCATACATATAACTATCTGAACATGTGTAAGTTAGAATCCATGTAGTCTTCTTGATCATAAAATATAACACATGTAAGGAAAACAAAATATAACTTATTTGGAAAATTGTAATACCTCCATAATAGCCTTATTTCATATAAACTTATAAGCCTGTCATCCTTTACCTTTGAGCATCATAACTTGGTCTTGGGACTTGGCCACTAACTTCAGGGTGTCCCCTGGTGTGTACACACATCTAGTGCCATTGGGATCTAGATCCCTGCTCATATTACATCAGGATTTGGATCCTTGTTCATATCACATTTTCTTTTCATGTACCTCAAGTATATATTATCTCTCGTCATATTTAGAGTCACAAGAAAAATAGAATGTAAGCATAGACTGCCCCTTACTCCTTAAGGATAGCTCATTTAATCCCTTTCTCCTAATATGCGTCAACTAGTTTCATAGTTAACTAGAATTAGTCACCCACATAGGATAAACCATGGGCATCCCATACTACCCACATCTATCTACTCTTAAATACTTTAAGATATACATTTGGGCAAAGAACTTATGATAGCTTTCTCATGATCTTTCGTCATATCCTTTCATAATAAAACTTACATGACATAATTACAATTTATTTCACATGCTCACTTACATTCACTCTATGCATGTACATGTTACATATGTCATACACAACTTTTATTTCATAGAGTATGTTTCATTACAATGCACATTAAATTATAATGCATAACTTCATAACTAAAACGTCGTAAGTTAGTCCTTTAAAGTTATGGGTTTCCCCTTAGACTTCTTTACCATCTTCTGCTTTTGTAAAATCCTTTAAAGATTCCCTTCTATAACTTCCCCATACTTCATCCTAGGTATTTCTTTAGGGTTTTGTAGCTAAAATACATCAATAAGTGATTCTAGGGCTTTAGGAAGGTTGCTATAACAAAACATATGGCTAACTACACAAAGGGGACACTTTGCCATGACAATGTGCACAACAAGACTTTGCCGTTGTAACACCCCATATTCTCTTGATTGGTTTTCAATTAAATGCTTTCTTAATTTATTAGATAAGTGGCCATAAAATGTGATGCAATTGCCTTAGTGATGTAATGAATTATAAATGTCACAAAGGAAATATATGAAAATTGGGTGAATGATTTAATTTCTTATTTCCTTCCTTTTACTAACCGAATTACCAAAGGTGGGTAAGTAGTATAGCCAATTTAAATATACATGCACAGCAACATAGAAATGAGGAAAGCAAAGGATTTAAAAATATATAAAGGGAAAGGCAAGAAAGGATGTAACATTTAATACATATATATATGCATACGTGTATGGCAAGGACAATTGGGAGAGGAAAATTTAAGATATATATATATACCTATATTTGGTGGAAGAAAAAAGGAGAGAGAGACCGAGTGGTTTTCCTAATCATTAGATAAAATACACAAGAAGGAAGCAGCCAAATATGTGTGTAGGCATACAGTGAAGGCTAAGGAGGAAACTAGACATGGGGAATTGAAACAAAAAAATTAAAGAGGGCTTTGCATCCCATTTAACCATTGGATAGAAGGGAGAATTTGCATTCTAATTTACATGAACACAAGCATACGAGGTGGTGCCTTGAGGGAGGAGAGTGAGATTGCTTGAGATAAATGGAAGTGTAGAATTTATTTAACCTAAAGTACACCCACACGGCTAGGAAAGAAAAATGTGTGATACACGTTTCCTCCCCTTTCCTTGTGTTGTTTCCAATGTGGGGAGAACTCACGTGTGCCTTGCATGCATGAGTCTTACGTGAAGGGAGTGACTTGGATACAAGGGTGGAGTTAAATATATATGTGAATTTGTATGAAGCAAGAAAGCCTCACAAATTCATAATATAAAAATGCCAATTGGGTAATGACACAAAGCAAGAGAAATTGAGAAGAGGAAAGGCAAGTGCAGTGTGAAAATGAGACTACACTTAATTACACATGGGGTATATGAATTCATCTTCTTTCCCTTCCTTCCTCCCTTCAAACGTGATCAAGTGACTAAAGGAAAAAGGGTGCAGCATTTATTAAAAATAAACCATGCATATGTGTGTGGGGAGATGGAAGAAAGAGGGAGGAAACGTATGGCACAAGTTTTCTTCCTTCCCTTGTGTTATCTTCAATATGCACAGGAATGGAAGCTAACATATGTCTTGCATGGACGTACGTGTGGCATGAGGGAGAGGATTTCGTGACTTCCTTCCTTCCTTTAACTTGTGGCTGAATGAGAAATACAAGGAGAAGGGGGCAGCACTTAGTCACACGTAGAGCCATAATGGGAATGAAGGTAGCATCTCCCTTTGGCTGAATAGAGAATGAAAGGAGGGAGGGAAGCTAGTGTGAAATCCTTTCCTTCCCCTTCCCATTAATGTGATCAAGTAGCTAAGACAAGAGTGTAAGGGAAGTAACTTGTACTTGAAAGTACACTTATGGAAATAATCAAGGATGAAGAAAGAAATTAAAAATGAGGATGGGATGTAGATTTCCCTTAGCCGAATAGAAAATGTAATGAGTGAGTGAAGCCAGCATGAATCCTTTTCTTTCCCTCCCTTAGCATGACCAAGTAGATAAGATAAAATTGCAAGCAAGTGGATTGTACTTAAAAGTACACAGGTGGCTAGTGAATGACAATGATTAAAAAGAAAGTAAGAAAGAAAAAATGAGCAGCCTCTCATTACCCAAATAAAAAAATAAAAAGGGAATTTAGATTTTGGCATTGCGTGACTTTTCCCCCTTTCTCCTCCTAGACGTTGTCGAGTAGAGCAAAGGGTACAAGCTTGCATGAGGTAAAGTGTACTTAGGTACACATGTGGCTACAATGTAATGAGAATATACAAAAGGGAATGGAATGGGAATTTGTAATTTTTTGATATACATGCATGCACTTACACGGCAAGAGAAAGAGAGAGCACTTTACATCTTAGAAAAATACACATCCACATGGACATGTATCCAAAAAAGGAGAGAGAGAGTAGCCCCACAATTGAGGGGACACACACACAAGTTCGGTTAAGGTAGAGGGGGAGAATTAGCCAAGAAAGAAAGGAAGCCAAGGAGCAAAGGAGCAAGAGAAATTAAAAGGGAAGCTAAGAAAACTCCACCTTGGTTCATCATTGAGGTAGGTTAACAATTCTTGCAAATTGTTCCATGGTTTATATATATTTTCATCATGACTTTCCAAGCTTTCATGGAACAATAATTACTTCTCTACCTTCTCAAAAAAGTGAATGTTTCTTAGCTAAGCTTGCATGGTAAATAGTTGTGCCTGTTAATGTGTTAAAATAGATGTTGTTATTATTATGAAAGAACCTAGAATAAGAGAGTATTGAAATATCATGTGATGCATGGCTAAGGTTTCTTTGTATTGGAATAGACGTTGTGAGTTCCATGATAGAATTATTGTTGGTAAATGTAGCATGTATAAAAGAAAATCTTTAACCCAAGATAACGTGGGAAAATTTTATCCTTTTATGATTAATAAACATGCTAAGTTATGGATACTATGATAAAGATCTCTAGCTAGCATGCAATGGAAGAAAAAAAAAGAGAAGGTTATGATAAATTAGAATATAGAAGATTCAACCTTGGCAAATAAAGATTCACATTGCTATTGGGATGTAAGAATAAATAAATATATGAAACCGAAATTTTATGCAATGTAACTTGAACCAAAAAGGTAGGTAGAATAAAGTGTTAATGGTAGTGGTGACACAAATTAAACATGGGAGGAAATTACTCTAATAATATCAATGCCAAAGGTCATGAAGTTCAACTTATGGTATGGATGGGAAAATATGGCAACTTGACATGAAAAACCCTAAATTAGATTATTGCTCCATAATGGCCGAAACCATATTCTATTTCAAATCTTGGTGGCCAATCTAATAACGAATGCATTAGAATGTACCTTGTGAGGATAAAATGCAGGAGAAATTAAAATGATAAAATACAAGGAAATGTAGTTGTCGTATGTATGTATAGTGCCCAAGTGTGCACAATAATTTTTATAAAGGTGGCCAAGTGTCCACATAGTGCCTAAGTGTGCACAATATATTTATAAAGGTGGCCAAGTATCCACATGTGACCAAGTGTGCACAATAATTTTTATAAAGGTGGCCAAGTGTCCACAAAGTGCCTAAGTGTGCACAATAATTTTTATAAAGGTGGTCAAGTGTCCACAAGGTTCCCAAGTGTGCATAATAGATTTTATAAAGGTGGCCAAGTGTCCACAAGGTGCCCAAGTGTGCACAATCAATGTATTAAGGTAAGTTTTCAGAATGAAATGCATAAGCAATTTTTGTTTATTTTGTGACAGCATGCATAATCCCATGAAATTATGTTTTACTTGAAAGAGGACATCTACTTTTATCACATTGACATCTAAATTGATCATGCAATGCTTGCCAATTTATATTATAAATAAGGTTATGTTTTCAAATACCGAGAATGTAGATCTAAATGTTTTGGTGCTTGCACCCTGGTACATATTAGTATATTTTTAAAAATCATGATTTGTTAAGCTACTGGGAAACTTATGTTTCTCATTTGTATGCTAATATGTATCAGATGTGGACGCTTAGTAGTGCCAGGGAGGATAGGAGTTCTTTTTGTGAAAAGTATTTTTGTAATTCCTTATTTTGGGTCCTAATTATAGATAGATTTTTGAATTAGAATTAGGACTATTACTTTGGCTATGCATATGAAAGGAAAATAGGAAATTGCTGGGGAAAGGATATGTGAAGGACCGGTCTATCCCTGTTATGTTAAAAGGAGTTTGAGTGACAGGCTTGTTGTCTCCTAACTCCCTATGGACGAGTACTTCGTATATCCTAGTGCATGATTACAAAGGATGTAACAGACATTTATTATTTGTATTATATGAAAGTTTTAAATTCTGCTTTGATGTATTTTGATTTTTGCTGTGCATATGAGATTTGATTTGACCAAAAGAACCCGAACCTAATCCACTTTAATAAGACTTAATGGTATAAATGCTCAGACGTCTAAAATAAAAAGTATAAGAATCATGTACTAAACTTATCTATTTACATCAGAAGAATTGTAATACTAGATAAGGGCATTACAACTATGGCTAAGTGTCATTTTGGCCGCAACAAAGTGCACAGCAAGCACTTCTCTGAATCTCCAGTATGATGTTTAATTTTTCTACACTTTCCATCCATCCTTAAGCCTTTTAAGGTCATTTTAGGATTCAAGACTCCCAATATTTACACCATACAATTCCTTTAATCATATCATAGTGTCCAAACAAGGAAAAACCTAAGGATATATACTCAAACACACAAACCATCCATAGATTTCATGCAAGAAAATACAACTCCAACCTCATTAATTTCTCTCACCCAACCTTAGAACTTCCTTTCACCCAAGTTTAGTAGTAAATCTAAGAGATTTTGCTTCTAATACACTTAGCCCAAACAAGAAGTCAAGAACAAAGGATGATCAAAGATACATAGGAGTATAAAGAGGCTTCCTATCTTGAAGATTTGTAGAAGACAAAGGAACTCTTGCTAGGTTGATGCTACTCCCTCTTCCTTACTTGGAGCTAGGTTCCAAGAAAGATGAAGTTGCTTCCTCTTCCTTTGATAAAGCTAAATCTTGATCTTTCATAGAGGATGGAGAAGAAATGGAAGAAGAGATGGAAGAGATAGAGTTCTCTCTCTCTCTCTCTCTCTATATTTCCTCCTTCTATCTCTAGTTTTTCCTTTTCTCTCCTCAGTCTAGGGCATGAAAGTGTATTATTATGAAATGGGGTAAGGGCTTTGAAGGGGTGGAGGAGAAAAATTAAGGGAAAACTGTAATAACTGAAAGAGCTTTTAAAAGATAAAATCAAGCTTTTAAACCCTAATTCCTTTTAAACGAAACTTGGCACGAATTTCTAGGATAGTGATTCGAAATGGAAGGCAGTTCAAAGACAGAAACATGATTAAATAAAAAGAAATGCAATCCGATGATCAAAAAATGACAGAAGATGTTTCGTGCGTCAATTTCACTGACGGAGGCCAAAACCTTTGAATGGAAACACGTGCCAACATCTGTAAGGATGCCGACACCCTAAATTATCCCCGGGTGGTCTGGGAAAAGTCAGAATCGCCCCCGGAGGCTTTAAATTTCTCGAATTCCCTCTATTTCTCTCAAACCTCTCTCTCTCCTCACCACACTTTCTCTCTCTTCTCTCTCCTCCTTCCTCCACCGTGAACCACCACTACAGCCACCGTGGATCGCCACCCAGCATACCAATTGATAGCCCTCACCACCCACAACCTCCAGCAACCACCCACGGCCACCAACGGCCGCCAGCGTCGCCGGAAAATGCCACTTTTCTCCTCCACCGCGAGAAAACTTCACTAGCTCAAATCACCGCCGTTCGTCGTCGTTGACCTTCACCGCCCCCACCACCGTGTAGCCTGAGCTGCCAGCTTCCTCCAGTAGCTCGTCGACGTCGAATGGAGGCCGGACGCACCTAGATCGAGGTAATTTCTGTCCCCCGTGTGTCAACTTTCGTGGCCATAAAATGCCATCTAAACGGCTGTGAACCACCGCGCCACCACCATATTCGGACTCCTGGACTTGCGAGCTTCACCGTGGTGTAATTTTCAAGGCAAATCGCACCCCTCCGTCGTGCGCCACCGTACGCCGCCGTGCGCCGCCGTGCCGGAGTTTCTGGACGTGCATTGGGAGAAACTGAGACCACCCCGACATAGAATTCTATCATCCGATCCCATTGGTAAGGTTCGATTTCCCAAAAACTGATGATATCGATCAAATAGTCACGAACGTAATTAGGCAATAAATTGACCTAAGTATTAGGGTAACCGAACTTAGGATCAAAAAATGGATGACGTGACGAGTCTGAATATTTAATTTAATGTACAGAAAATTAATTGGGCTCAGAAATCGAAATTACGTGAAGTCCTGATTTGATTTGGAGCTACAGGAGACCAGGTAGGATAATTTATGCTTCCCGAACCCTAGATTTGACCTAGTGGATACCTGAATGATTTAGATGATTTGCATGGATTTATGTGCTACTTTCAATGGAATAAATTGCATGCCTGTGTGCTGAAAACCCTAATTTCATGTTAGACACTTTGTTTATCGAGTTTAGATGCCCTTAGGACGGATTTACTTAGGGTTGGATACTTGATATCCGATATGGGACGGCCGTTAAGTATCTCGAGTATAGGGAGCTTTTAATTGATATCATTTTTACTTGATTTGGCCTGTACTACGTTAGGGATTACGCATTAAACCAGGACGACCCTAAGAAAGGTTTAAGGAGTATAAGAGGGGATAGCCTACACGGGGAAACGTTGTGATTTAGGCATAATACCCTAGAACCCTGAGGAATAGCCGGCCGTGAGCATGTGAGTTCGAATAGACTGTATGAGGATGAGAATTGACGAATGTGCAAATGTTAAGGGACGCCCTAGATGTTGATTCTCACCTAGTCCTTGAGTGAGTGATTGGTGTTAAGGATCACACTCACAATATAGGCTTGATTCGGGTGATTGGTGTTATGGATCACACCCAACGATAAGAGAGGTATTCTCTCTAGACGACGTGCAATTAGATGATGATTTAGACTTGGTTACAGCGAATTTGTGACCAACGTGGACTTAGATACACCGGGCATGGGATTTTACTTAATCTTGATGATTGATTTTCAATGAAATGGATTTTATGATTTCGATTAATTGCCGCAATTTCCATGTAATTAAATGATTTTTAAAGATAAGGTATTTCACTATTTTCGAACTGATTTTGGGAAGATGATTTCGGTGTTCGCACCGCTGGGTATTCAACCAATTTTTGAATGATATTTGAATTGTAAATTATTCTACTAGGATTTTATAACTCATCAGGTTGTTTACTCAGATGAACAGGGACAGGGACAGGAACCCAGAAGATAGCGGATGATGCCTTGGTGATAAATGGGAGAATGACTTAGCTTAGGCTTGAATTATCTTGTATATATACTTTGATGATGTTGCTATATATTGGGTTCTGTCTTCTATGTTTTCTATAGTGATTGGATTTACTGTACATGTATAAATCAGGTGTTTTATGTTGACTGTAGTGATGGGATTGACGTTGCTGTATATGGATTCTGTTAATTATGTTTATGTTGTTGATAGACTGGCTGTATGATTGTAAACAGGTGATTATGGTACTTTGGGTATGTTCGAAATACATAGGAAACTCTGCTGAATTTTTGGTAGGGTTTACCGCTATAAACTTGTGGATTTGAGTTAGAATGTGTGTGAATGTATGACGTGACGTGTATATGAGTTTTAGATTTCATTCCAGAGAAATTTTATGATGTATGTATGTATAATTAGTTAGCTGCGTGTGAATTAGGGTTAAACGGAATCTGAATGGATGACGGGAAGTCTATTTGGGTTACGCTCAACCAGTAGCGATCCCCTGACGTTCCCACATCGGGATTAACTATGTAAATCAACCCATATGCTTCCGCTAATCAGATAAGCATCGTGTATGTCGTATTAGGGGGTCGTTACAAAAACTTAGAGAAAGGCTTAGGAATAAGTAGAGGTATATTAAGGGAATTAAGTTTTGTAGTAATTTAGTTAGGGAATTATAATCACTTGTAGTTTAGATAGGGAATTTATTCCTAGGCAAGTATTTTCTTACAGTTTCCCAAAATTTCCAATTTATCTTCCCAAGAAATCCTAGTTGTAATTTTATCAATTTTTCAATCTATATGTTAAAATTTCATTAGGAACAACATACATTTAAAGGAGATATATTCAGTCTTAATCAATGGCCCCAAAATGATTTTAAGAAAAAGGACATGAAAATGATTACTTATGCTTCATTAGTAGGGATTCTAATGATGTACAGGTTTGTACACGTCCATATATTGTGTACATCTTTGGCATGTTAGGAAGATTTTTGAGCAATCTAGGAATGGATCATTAGAAAACATCCAAACGATTCATGTTGTATTTGCAGAGAACAAAACATTACATACTTATATTAAGGAGATAAGTTAGAGATTATTGGGTATTCAAACTCTGACTTTATTTGTTGCCAAAAGAGCATTAGGCTATATCTATCTAATGGTTGGAGGAATAGTGTCTTAAAGAGTTCAAAACACACACTTATAGCTTCTTCCACAATAGCAGCTAAGTTTATAGTGTGTTATGAGACATCCAATCATGGAATATAACTGTGAAATTGTCACTTGGCTATAAATCATGGATGGAATTGAAAGATCACTTAAGATATTTTGTGACAATAAATCAGCAGTCTAGTATTTTAATAAAAATAGGATCTCAATGAATTCAAAGCACATAGACATCAAGTTCCCAGTTGTTAAAGAAAGAGTTTAAAGTGGTCAGATGTTTATAAAGCATATTGGCACAAACTCCATGGTTGTGGATCTGCTTACTATGGGACTACCACCCAAAAGGTCTTTCATGAGCACATTGATCATATAGGTGTTAAGTCATTTGATGGTATTCAGTTTTAGTGGGAGTTTGTAATTTTTGCTTTTCTTTTATAGACAGATTTTTTAGTTATTTTAATTTATGGATATTTTGAGGAATATTTTCTGTAGAAATAAAGTTTCTTTTATTTAACTGACACTTTGAAATTTGCTACGGTTTTATAAGGTTTAAGGTAGACCATTTGGAAATAGACATGTTTAGATCACATTAAATGTAATTTCCATGCTACACATCGATACTAGATTTGTGATTTGATTATGTTGACATATGTGATCAAGGAAGGCCTAGTTACAATACATGTTGTAATAACCCCCTATTTCACAATACACTTACCTCTATCAGAGTAGCGGAAGCATATGGGTTTTCAAAACAATTTTTCACTTTTTCCCATGTCAAGGAATCTCAGAGAGTCACTACTGGTTGAGTGTAACCCAAATAGACTCTTACTACTGTTCAGATTCCACTCAACCCTAAGCCCTATGCATCTATTCTAAATTCACATGCAATCATAAAATGCTCTGGAATATCAATTCTAATAACCATAAAATCAGAATACATAAACCATCCACATGCAGTTCAACTTAAACCAATATTTAAACATTCATATCTGCCAAAAATCCGACAGAGTACAAACAGTCATAAAACCAGTATATACATTCAATTAAATCCATCAACAACCATAACAATGAATAAAGATAATTACATAAACATATTCAAGCCAAAACTACACTGCAACGTCCTTCAGTCACCCAGCTCCTGCGCAGCTATCTTCTAGGCCCCTGTTCCTGTTCATCTGAGCAAACAACTTCATGAAATAGTTAAATCCTAGTAGAGTAATTTATAGTATATAATATCCAAAATAGCTAGATGCTCAGCTGTGACAAAGCACAAAAAACATCTCCCCGTGTTTTTAATTAAAAAGCTAGTGAATTACCTTATCTTTTAAAATCGTGAAATTGCACAAAAAATGATGCAATACTTAAGAATGAGTATAAAATATACTTTTTGAAAATCCATATTGAAAATCTAGTTTAAAATCCATTGCCCAGTGGTTTTCACATACACATCAGTCACAAGTCTTATGTGACCGTATATAAATCTATCCAATTGCATGTAGTTTTACGAAAATCATACTTTTCCGTTGGTTGTGATCCATGACACCAATCACCTGAAATCATGCCTATATTGTGAGTGTGATCTGTGACACCAATCACTCACTCAAGGACAGGGTGAGAATCAACATCTAGGGCGTCCCCTAGCATGTGCACATACACTAATTATCATCCTCATACAGTCTATTCAGAATCACATGCACACAGTTGACTAGTTCTCAAGGTTCTAGGCGATTACACCTAAACCATAATGTTTTCCCGTATAGGTTATCCCCCCCTTATACACCTTAAACCTTTTATAGGGTCATCCTGGTTTACCACATAATCCCTAACGAATGCAGGCTAGATCTGATTAAAAGCGATGCGTTTACAAAATCATTTGCATTCTAGATACTCAACGGCCATCCCATACCAGCTATTGAATACCCTACCTTAAGTTAACCCGTTCCTATGGCATCTAAGTCCGATAGCCAATCAATCTAACATGAAATAGGCATTTACAACACACAAGCATACAGATATACCCATCGAAAGTAGCACGTATTCCTATACAATCAAATTAATCTAAATCAGGCATTCACAAAGTCAAATAAAAGTCAGGGGAGCGTAAATCACTCTACCTGTTTATCATTTTCTCCTAAATAATTCGGGGCTTCTCTTTTCCTTGGAATTTGAGCCTAGTTAGTCTCTTGGGCAATTTAATTAAAATCTCAGGCTTTTTCTCATTCAATTAAACTTCCTACGTCTGGTTACACATTTTCCTAGGTCGATCTAATTCCTACGGATGTTCGGTATTCAATTTCAATCAGAAAACATTAGATCAAGGCAATTTAGACTGTACCAGGGGTTTTGGAAGGTGGAAATTTTGATTCTGGATAATTTCTAGTTTCTCTAGTAACTACGTGCATCAGAGCACAGCTGCGTACGACGACTCACAGTAGCGTACGGTGGAGGGATGCAGTTGATGTCAAAAATTACACTAGCGTGTAGCCCGCAAGTTGAGAAGGCCAAATCTAGGGTCAATTTGGTAGTTCACAACCGTTTGGATGGCATTTTTTGGCGGCAAAGGTTGACGCACAGTGGATTATTTTCTCTCCATTTTGGGCGTGTGGCGGCGGCATTTACAATGGTGGAGGTGGTGTCACCGAACGGCGTCAGAAGCGAACATCACGACAGCGAAGGAAAAAGCGATGAAGGAGGAAATTTGGCATTTTTTGGCAGCTGTGGCGTCCGTCGATGGTCGAGGATGGTGGTAGGAGGTTCAGGGTGTTGAGCTGCATCGGTGGCTAGGTCGGGTGGCGGCGCAGGGTGGAATTTTTAGCCGTGCACAGTGGCGAGCATGGAGGAGAGAGGGGAGAGAAAAATAAAGGGAGGAGAGAGAGAGTAAAGGGAAAATCGGTGGGGAAAATGGAGTTTTTGAAACTTTAAAGCCTCTAGGGGCATTTCAATCTTTTGCCACTTTGCCCGGGGAAATTTCTAGATGCCTTGTCCGATATGGGCAAGGGCACGACTTCCCATGGAAGGAATTTGGCCTCCGTTTAAGAGATTAAAGTCTGATACTTTGTCTATCAATTCCCTAACTTTTGGCCGAGTTTTCCTCTATTAGATCATATTTTGACTCCAAAAAATTTTGAAATTTCGACCATAAACTTAGAAAATTATGTCAGATTTAATTTTTATAAAATCACGGTTAAATTTGTCCAATTAAATTATTTTGAAAAATCCAATTTATTACATTCTCCCCCCCTTAAAAGAAATTTTGTCCCTAAAATTCATACCTGTGAAAAGCTTGGATAACGTTGCCTCATCTTGTCCTCTTTCTCCCACATCATCTCTTGCGATGTTACATCCTGCTAAAGTACCTTAACTAATCCGGAGTTGCTTAGTCTTAAAGTCAAGGATTTGTACAAGTGTAGATTCATAAGTTAAATTTTTCTTTAATACTATGGGTTGATTCCCCAATACATGCGCAGGGTCTGGGATGTATTTGCGGAGTTGCGAGATGTGAAAGACGTCATGCAAGTTTGACAGGTATGGAGGTAAGGCAATCTGTTAAGCAACTGGACCGACTCTTTGCAAGATTTGGAATAGTCCTAAGAATCTAGCACTTAATTTTCTCGTCTTTACTTGTCTACCAATACCTTTAGTAGGGGGCACTCTCAAAAAGACATGCTCTCCCTCATTAAACTCTAAAGGTCTTCTTATCCGGTTGGCGTAGGCTTCCTATCTCTGTTGGGTAGCCCTCATCTTTTCTCTGATCTTTTTGATCTGATCAGTAGTCTCTTCTACAATATCGGGTCCCAATAGTGTACTTTCCCCCATCTCTACCCAACTTAAAGGTGATTTACAGCTCCTCCCATACAGAGCAACATAAGGTGCCATACCGATGGTAGAGTGATAATTGTTATTGTACGCAAACTCTATCAAAGGTAGGTGTTTATCCCAACTTCCTTTTTGTTCTAGCACACAAGCCCTTAACATGTCTTCTAAAGTTTGGATTGTTCTCTTAGACTGCCCGTCAGTATGAGGATGATAGGCTGTGCTAAACTTAAGCTGGGTTCCTAATGCTTGCCATAGGGATTGCCAAAATCTCAAAGTAAACCTAAGGTCTCGGTCTGACACTATACCTGATGGTATCCCGTGTAATCTTACAATTTTCCTAAGGTAAACTTCAGTCAATTTCTCCATGGAGTATCTCATTTTAATAGGTAAAAAGTGAGCAGACTTGGTTAATCTATCCACTATCACCCAAATGGCATTATAACCTTCCACTCATACCTTTCTTTCTCACATATCTTGATGCATATATGTCTTTCTACTTTTCTTACATCAAAATGTTTATCCACATGCCCCAAAATATTTAAAATATCATCCCTGGTCTCTTACAACGCCGGGGGAATTTCTATTACTAATAACACCTGCATTTCCTTAACGATAGGAAAGTACCCCAAAAAGGGTATCTCCACATAATCCACTTCAATCTCTAGTAATACCTGGTATCTAGGCATCTGATACAAACCAGTATTTATCATGAGAAAAATTCTCAATAGCAATACCAATCTTAAAAAAACCAGTCTATACCACTGTACTTTTACGAAAAACACTACATTCTTCTTTTCGTCTAATAATCATTCATATCTATTAGGATATCATGCATGAATTACAATTACATTTCACATCTCATTTCTCTTTTCTCATACTTCTGCATGTAAATAGTTCTCAACAGTTTTCCATCACACAGGATATTGCATATTGAATTAACTCATAATGGTAACATATTCTCATTCATATCAAGAGCATTCTCATAATGGTTATAGTCAAAATCGTTATTGTTATAAAAATAGTAAGATTAATAGAAATCTTTCTCGAGAGAGTCACCAAATGAACTACTCTATAAATTAAATTAGCATTCATGAAATTCTTTCTTTTCTCGTTGCATTCATTCTTGCTCAAGGTGCATAGATATATTCTCAATTCTTGTGTGCATTCTGGAGCATCCCCCAATGGATCCAAGTATAATTCTCACCCAAAAAGAGTTTAGTATTTCTTGACACCTGAGATTTTTGTCATCTTTGACAATTTATGCAAGCATCCTGCATCTGCGGGGCCATGAGGCTACTTTAATTATCACTTTTCTCAATTGGACTATTTCTCGCTATCCTATTCACAAGTATATAGATTAGAGTGATCTAAATCATGCTATGGTTATATTTAATTCTAAGTATATGTACCTTTTTAAATGGCTGGATAATTCACTAACTTAGAATTAACACCCATTGTGGTATTTTTAAAAGACTTATATCTTCACCGTGGAATGTCTAAAGGTTGTCCCATGCCGACTATTAGCCATTCAAACATGAGTCTCTCTACTACTAATACATATACTAGTAATAGTTTCTTCTCTTTTCTCTTTCAATTCTAGTGCTCTTTCTTCTCTAAATCTCATTCACTTTCAAAATATATGTTACTCATTATTTCTCAGGTTTAAATCCCTTATTTGAGTAAAACATTAGGATAGATTTCTTTCATACAAAAGTTGGGTTCATCTTCCCCTCACAAAAGCTTGCAGTCGTCTAGTACTTTGTTACCAATCAACTGTTAGCTCTCTGTCCAATTTCAAATTATTAACCTGAAAGCTATCAATCAACTGTCATGAGTCCGGCAGTCGACTGGTAGTCTACTAGCCTGACAGTCAACTGTTGGGGCTCATCAATCGACTACCACCTTTTTAGAAAATTCTTAGGAAAAGGATGAACATGCATTGTTCATCAGATGAATTTTCTAAAAAATTTTGAACATAGCAGTCGACTTCTAGAGGCTAGCAGTTGACTAGTCAAACTCTATATGAATTTTTAGGCAGCTCAAGAGCACGACAATCGATTGCTATATGTTACTAGTCAGCTGCTACCTCATGCCCTATTTTATGACTGGCTGTTGACCCAGATTTTTGCCCCAAAACTTGTTTTCTTAATCCATTTTGAAATTTATGAACTCAAGATAAACTCCCAAGGATCATTTAACACATAAAAATAGCCAAAAATTCATCTTATTCTCGCTTAAATCTTGGATTAAACCTCAATTTCAAATATAAGTAGAAACCCATTTTTCAATCTCAATTTTAAACATGCATAAGTGTATTCAAGCAGTTTAAAATTCCCTATAACATTCAAAAATAATAAGAATGTATTTTTAAATCCCTCTTACAACTTCAAAATAAGAAAAATCACACTTTTTAGCCAATTTCATAGAAATTCAGAAATAGAGGGATTAGATTGTTTTGTTACCTTGTTTGCTTGCAAAAATGCTCTTCATTTGATTAGATGCGATCCTAGATATGTTTTTGGATTCAATTCTCACTGAAATTGGAGCTTTGATCTTCTTCCTTCACTTTCTCACTCTAAAATATTACTCTCTCTCTCTCTAGAAACTTTAGGTTATGAAGAGAATGAGACAAAGAGGTAAATGGCAATCTTATATAGGCGGCTCGACATTTGAAATTCTTGGCCCATTTCATTGGTCAATTTTTCCAATAATAAGTGAAATTATCATTTTTCCCTTGAACCATTGGCAAGAAAATTTTGAAAGTATGGTCGCTACAGTAACTCTTGTGGCTAAAATTATATTTTTCTACACTTCCTCTTTTCTCTATTGCACTTTAGTCCCCCACCCATTTTTATGTTAATTCTTATTCTGATTTAATTTAATTTCTTTACTAATGCAGCTATATGCAATCTAATGCAACATACACAAGCAATCAATTAAAGTTAACAAACATCTCAAAATTTATGGAGCGGATGTTACATTTCTCCCCTCCTTTTAAGAAATTTCATCCTCGAAATTTATGAATACCTATTCAAAAATTTTTGGGTAGGCACTTCTCATCGCTTCTTCTTTCTCCCAAGTTACCTCATGTGGCGACGATTCATTCCACAATACCTTTACCAAAGGAATGGATTTATGTCTCAATTGCCTGACCCTAGTACCGATGATTTTTAAAGGCTTCAGGTTATATGTCAAATTATCTTTTAATTGTATTTTACTAGCGTCAAGGACATGTGATGGATCTGAGAGATATTTACGAAGTTGAAAAATAAAACATCATGGAGATTGGACAAAAATGGGGGTAATGCCACTTGGTAAGCAAATGGACCAATTCTTTTTAGGATCTGGTAAGGTCTAATGTATCTCAGATTCAATTTCTTGGACTTAATAGCTCTGCCAACACTGGTAATTAGGGAAACCCTGAGGAATACATTATCTCCTTCTTCAAATTCTAGTGGTCTTCTCCTCTTATCAGCGTAACTCTTCTGCCTATCCCAGGCCTTAGCCATCTTTTATTTGATCATTCTAATTTGATTTATAGTTTGCTGAACTAACTCAGGCCCTAATAATTGTCTCTCCCCCACTTCAAACCAACACAAGGGTGACCTACATTTTCTCCCATATAAAGCCTCATAGGGAGCCATTCCTATACTGGAGTGGAAACTATTATTGTAGGAAAATTCTACCAAGGGTAAATTTCTATCCTAAACTCTCCTTTTGGTCTAACACACATGCCCTAAGCATGTCTTCTAGAGTCTAAATGGTTCATTCAGTCTGCCTATCATTTTGTGGATGATAAGCAATACTGAAACTCAATTTTATGCTAAAAGCCTCCTATAAGGCCTTCTAGAATCTAGAAGTAAACCTAGGGTCTCTATCATATACTATATTAGTGGGAACTTTATGAAGTATCACTATTTCTTTTATATACAATTGGACCAACTTATTTGACAAAAATTTTATTTTGATGGGCAGGAAATGTGCAGACTTAATTAGTCTATCAACTATCACCCAAATTGCATCATGCCCTGACTGAGTTATAGGTAAACCCACCACAAAATCTATGGAAATATTATCCCATTTCCATACAGGAATCTCGAGAGGTTGTAGTAGTCCGGCAAGTTTCTGATGTTCAATCTTCACCTGCTGACACACTAGACATCTAGCAACATACTCAGCTATTTTCTTCTTCATACCTGGCCACCAAAATTTCTTTTTCAAATTTTGGTACATTTTAGTAGCACTAGGATGAATAGTATAGTTGCTTCTATGGGCTTCCTCTAGAATCATGTCCCTTAGCCCTTTTAACTTTGGAACATAAGTCTTATCTTGGAAAGTTACTACCCCATCTCTCTCTTTTGAATTCTTTTAGGTCTTTTAGGGACTTTAAGAATTCATCTTCTTTTTTATCCTTTAATATTTGAATTCTGAGATTATTCTTAATCCTTAAGTCACTCAGATACATTCTATCAGGTAATACTAGGGTGGACAAGCTCATATTACTAAATTTCTCTATCAGGCTCATTTCATTTATCATTAACTGAGCTATGCAGAGGGATTTCCTACTTAACGCATCTACCACTACATTAACTTTTCTTGGATGGTATTTTAAGTAAACTAGTGAGAGGATGATGAACTCAAAATGTAAACTTCAAATATGAGCTCAAACAAGAGTACAAAATCACATCACTCTAAAGAGGAGTAAGTCTCAAAGATTTAGTGAATATATAATAAGAGATAAATAGAATGGGAAACAAGCTCACACGAGTTTTTTGCACATATGTTTGATTAAAAAAAAATTAAAATGTAAGTGCATACAATTTAACCTATAAATACATTATGAGAAAAGAAATTTGTGTTTTCACCAAGAAGATAGATCACGGCAAACATAACATTTTTCTATAATATAAGGTTGGAACTATATGTCATCAATAAGACTGCTGAACATTTAATGTGAGTAATCTAAGATGGGAATCACATGTGAGAATTTAAATTACTAGGATTCACCATATTGTTATGTGTGCTAATACTACATCGTGCCTCTACACATAAAATTATCATATCCTTTGTCATACATAAAATTATCATATCATGTCATCGCAAGTAAATATCATTTCGTGTCTCCACATGTAAAATTATTATATTGTGCCATTATGTAATAACTCAAATAAATAAATAAATAAATAATATTACAAAATATGAATAATAATAATAATAATTAAATTAGTGAAGTAAATTAGAAACTTGACTTAAGTGGTTTGGGTGTGTTGGGTACTACAATTAAATAAATTTAAGAGTAAAACAAATTTTATTGGTAGCAATATTGTGATTTTACTCAATAAGATGTTATACAAATTTAGAAATTAAAATAATTAGGAAAATTAAGTAGAACATCAAAAATTTAGTTGAATGGTTATTGAGTGAATTATTTTCGATTCAAAGCTTAAATTGGGAACATTTTTTGAATTAAATTTTTACACGATAGAAATTCCTTGTCAGCTAAGAGTTTATTATCAAATATCTTTAGTACACTTTTGACATTCCAAAAATTCCCAAATCACTTCCATTTTATTCCATATTTTAGCTTAAATAAAAAAATGCATTCAAAGCTTATTTTGAAAATACCCAATGTGTCATTATTATCATAAAATCCCAAAATTGCCCCTAAAATCCCTACAAGTGTCAAGACCTACAATTGGAAGTCTCATTCATGCCTCTGTGTAACACCCCTACCCTATGGTTCAGTTAAATAATGCTTTTAATTTCGTTCAAGTACCAAGATAAGTGTGTTACTACTTCTCTTATCTGAGTAAATTTTTAACTTTTACCAAGTTAATTAATTTTCAATTGAGCTAGGTTTGGGTTTCTATCCTGGGGTATAAACACATCTATAATATGATAGCGGAATAATAAAACATAATAATAAAATACATCAAATACGTATATATATTTATGCATGCTTCATATCAACAAGGGTTTATAAATACTTATAGTTCCTTAGCAATAAGTCATATATATTTGGATGTGTTACAATTAGTGATATCTACATTTAGCCTTAACATCCAGAGGTAACAGGTCTACCACTCAGATTAGACTTAAATGAAACCTACTAATGGATACTAGCCACATATCCTATCATATATGCCTATCCTTTTACTATTCACAAGCAAGGAATGTCATGAGTCATCCAAAAAGAGAATATAGACACACGACTAAGGATAGATTAATCATATCATACCAAATAACACTATAAAGGTAGGACGACTACTAGAACGAGGGCTATTGATTTGCCACCAGAGATATTATTAGGGGTATCTCCATTACTAGTACCACCCAAACGTTCCTCACCACCATAATCGGTCCCATGAATGGATCCTCTACTAAAGCAGTCTCAATCTCAAGGAGCATTTGAAACCTGGGCATTTGGACACATCAACATGAAGAGTGAGATTTATAATCTCAGTAGCTGTACCACCTAGTTTCAAAACTTACTGACGGTACCAGTTGTACTTGTATAGAAATTCATACATTCTCTTTCTGTTTAAAGCTTCATAACATGTATCTATTGGATGAAATGTATGCTTAAGTCATATACTTAATGATGCATATACAGTTAAATTAATCATGGCAAACTCTTTGAGATATGTTCATGCTTCTTATACTACATCATTATCATTATAAAGCAATTTAGCATAAATCTAGTAACATGAATGATTATCAATTATACAATAGGGAATACATAACTTTGGGCCTTAAGCCCTTCTTTCTCATCACATAAAATAGAGTAAAAAGCAACTTTCTATCAAAGGCGCTACCCAACGAAACAAACCCCTAAGCTCTACATGAATGAGTAACTCTCTGGCTGTAAGCCGTCTTAGTATCTGACCACTATACATTCTGAGGCGTCTCCCAGTGGATCCAAGTACATAAACATATGGATCACCACCCTTTACCAATGGATCATGTCTTACTCACCAGATCACTACTCTAGGTGTAAATCACATTTACTCCATGTTAGATGGATCATAAGGCTATAAAATCACCACCACTTACCAGTGGGTCACTTTCCTAGTATGCTATCTCAAGTATATACACTAAGGTGATTTAGCCCAAGCCATGATTATGCTTAATTCTAGGTATGTGATCCTTTCTCTGCCATTTCATTTAGAGTACACTAACCTAGAATTCGCATCTGTCACAAATTTTCAAAATCTCTTTTACTTAATTAAGTGGGTGGTTTACTATCCTAATCCATGGCTCAACCATGCAATGCCCAACAGTCATCCTATTTCGACAATTGACCACTCAAACTGAGGTCTATCTACCACTAATGTATACACTAGAAATACTTTAAACTTTCTCTTAGCTCTTATTCTCTTTTCCCTATTGATTCATGTTACATGGTGTTTAACTCTTTGAGTTTTTGGGATTTGATTGAGTTTTAAAACATAAAATCAAGGGACTATAGGACTTTTCTCTTATTTTGGAGCCCACTAGTCAACTTCCAAAAGTCTGAGAGTAAGACGGTAAGTTTTGAAATTTTCTAAGAAATTAAGGAACAAATTTGTCAACTTCCAAAAGTCTGGTTCGCACATTAAGATTCTATAACACCCCAATCTTATAGCTATACTTATAATATTATTTTGAAAAATTCAGATTGGCATGTTATATCCACTTCTATCCTTAATTATTTCTTGAGTTATATAAATTTCTATTTTTATTTATAAAATGATTAGGTTTGGATTCCTTACTCAGGTATTGCATTCATTCACAATGTAGCAAAAAACTAAATAATTAAAATTAATATTCTTACATCTACGCAGTGAAATTTAAACTCACATAAACTTCATTCATTAATTCTCATATAACATCATACATATACCTATGGATGTGAGAAATATTTACATTATCCCAGGGTAAGGAGGTAACAAACCTGCCACTCAAACCCTTTACAAAAAATTATCACTAGTTCTTACTTTCACCCATCCAGATATATAAGCCCTTGTCACTACTTACATCCAAAAATGACTTATCCTTATTTTATTCCAAAAACATATAATCAGGACAAGAGGGCTATTTCTATTTATGTACATACATTTTCTAAAAGAAAAGTTAGTCTGGCTCCTCTACATAAGGAAGCTCTATTACAGTGACTACATAGATGTTTTGTTCGACAGTGAAGGGACCCAATATAACGACCCCCTAATCCACAATACACTATCCTCAATCTCAGTAGCAGAAGCATATGGTTTCACAATAATTTTTCACTTTTTCCTGTTTTAGGAATGTCAGGGGATCACTACCGGTTGAGTGTAACCCAAATAGACCCTTATCGTTGTCCATTCAGATTCCACTCAACCCTAAATCAACTGCAGCTATACTAAATTCCCATACAATCATCACAAACTCTAGAATATCAAATCTAATAACCATAAATTAAAATATACAATCCATTCACATGTAATCCATCTTAAACAAAAATTCAGTCATTCATTTCTGCCAAAAATTCAGCAAAGTTTCCTCTGAAATTTGGAAGTTACCCAAATACAAACAACCAATATCCAGTAAATTTACATCCAATAAAATTCCAACAACAGCAAATCATCAACACAGATATATACAATAACAAATTCAAGCCTAAGCTACGGTGCAACGTCTGTCTGTCATCCAGTCTCTGCCCAGCTATCTCCTAGGCCCCTGTTCCTATTCATCTGAGCAAACAACCTCATGAGATAGTTAAATCCTAGTAGAGTAATTTACAGTAATTAAATTCAAAAATAGTTGGATGCTCAGCGGTGACAAGCACCAAAAAAATCTTCCCGTGTTTATTTCAAAAATCAGTAAAATACCTTATCTTTTAAAATCATTAAAATGACACGAAAAATGAGGCAATCAATCAGATGAGTATAAAATATATTTTTTTGAAAATCTGTAATAAAAATCCAAATCAAATCCATTACCCAGTGGTTTTCACATTCACATCCATCACAAATCTTATGTGACTGTATCTAAATCTATCCAATTGCATGCCATTTTACAAATATCAGTCTTTTATCGTTGGGTATGATCCATAACACCAATCACCCAAAATCACGCCTATATTGTGAGTGTGATCTGTGATACCAATTACTCACTCAAGGATCAGGTGAGAATCAAAATCTAGGGCATCCCCTAGCATGTGCATATACGCCAATCCTCATCCTCATACAGTCTATTCGGAATCACATGCACACAGTCGACTACTCCTCAGGGTTTTAGGATATTACGCCTAAATCACAACGTTTCCCCGTATAGGTTATCCCCCCCTTATACTCCTTAAACCTTTCATAGGGTTGTCCTGGTTTACCGCGTAATCCCTAACGAATGCAGGCTAAATCTGATTAAAATAATACATTTATAAAATTCCCTGCACTCGAGATACTCAATGGCCGTCCCATACCGGCTATCAGGTACCCTATCTTAAGTCAACTCGCTCCTATGGCATCTAAATTCGATAGCCAAATCGTTCTAACATGCAATAGGCATTTACAGCACATAAGTATACAGATATACTTATTGAAAGTAGCACGTATTCCTATGCAATCAAATTAAATCAAATTAGGTACTCATAATGCCAATTTAACATTAGGGGAGCGTAAATTACCCTACCTGGTTACCATTTGCTCCTAATTAAATTTAGGGCTTCCCGTATCCTCAAAATTTGAGCCTAGTTAATTTCCTGGGCAATTTAATTAAAGTCTGAGTTTGTTACTTATTTAATTTAATTTCTTACGTATGATTACACATTTTCCTAGGTCGATATCTTTTCTATACATATTCGACATCCAATTTAGTCAGAAAACACTAGATTAGGGTAATTTAGATCATACCGAGGGTTCCAGAAGATGGAAATCTAGTTCGAGACAACTTCTGGCTTCTCTGACGGTGGCGCACGGTGGAGCACGACAGAGAGATGCGGCTGAGGTCGCAAATTACACCAGAATGAAGCCCGTAAGATAAGGAGTCTGGATCTGGGGTTGGTTTGGTGGTTCTCGACCTTTTAGGTGGCATTTTTTGGTGGCGAAGATTTATGCATGGTGGACGATTTCCTTGCTGTTTTGGGAGCGTGGCGGCGGCGTTTGGTGGCTAGGAGCTGTCGGAGGAAGTTACAGCTCGACCTTCTCAATGGTGGGGCGATGTCACCAGACGACGTCGGATGATAGAGATCACAGCGGGTGGAGAATTTTGCAACAGAAGGGAAAAAGAAGCCTTTTCCAGCGGCCGTGGCATCCGTGGGTGGTCGGGGTTGGTCGTGGGTAGTCGGGGGTGGTGATCTATGTCGGTGGATAGGTTAGGCGGCGACCAGGGTGACGGTGGTGGCCGCCCGCAGTGGTGAAGGGAGGAGAGAGAAGAGAGAGAAAATAGAGGGAAAAGAGAGAGAGGAAATGGAAAATTAAAGGGAAATGGAGTTTTTGAAAGTTTAAAGCCTCTAAGGGTAATTCGGTCTTTTTCCCACTTCGCCCGAGGGAATTTCTAGATGCCGTCTTTGATCCAGGAAAGGGTATGGGTTCCCATGCAAAAATTTTGGCCTCCGTTTAAGGAAATGAAATATGAGACTTTATCTGTCAATTTCCTAACGCCGGGTCGCATTTTCCTTCATCGGATCGGATTTTAACTCTGAAAAATTCCCAGATTTCAACCGAAATCTCAAAAATTTATGCCAAATTCAGTTTTAATAAAATCATGATTAAATTTTCCCAATTTAATTATTTCAAAAATTCTGATTTATTACACCTGACCAGGGAATTTCCACCAAGGCTATGTCAATTTCTAACCATGTCATGTATCTAGTTATCTGATACACACAAGTTACAATAATGAGAATATAATTCTCAGTAGCTAAACATTCTAGTTTCTTTTTGAAAACACTGGTATGTACCACCGTAGTGATACGAAAAACAATTCTACATTCTTTATTCTTAAATTTTAGTTGTTTCTATTGGAATGTACATATACATTTTATAAAGGTGTATGGCATGCATTCATGAGTTACAGTATAACAATTTATCATGTCAATTCACCATAATTACATTTTAGTATCATGATCAGGAAAGCATTTTCAATTATATTCCAGTCATTTCCAGTTATCTCCAATCATTTCCTACCATGGCCAATCATTTCTAGTCATAGATAGTGCAAACATATCCATTATTCATAGGGAAAAAAATCATTAATTATAATGAAAATAGTCATCAATCATGGCTAAAAGCCATAATTAATCAATCAAAGAGAGACTTAAGAGTATCGGGAAAGCCACCCAATGGACTATTCCATGTACTACTACGTACATAAGTGAGATAATTCCATTTCCAGTTCCAGTTCCAGTCATATGACAATTCTACCACTGAAACTATCTGAGGCATCCCTCAGTAGATCTAAGTACCTATTCCAGTCAGTGATCAATGTCATAGACATATAATTTTCCAGTCGAAGAGATTTCTCCCAATAGCCAATCAAAATTTGGCTCACGAGATCACTATCATTAAACAGATCATCTCCTCTCTGCTTTAGGCGGATCATGATGCTATGGAAGCACCACCATAATTCTAGTGGATCATATTCCTAGTACACTATCTCCTATATATAAACTATGATGATTTGTCTTGTAACTATAATTATGCTAAATTCTAAGTAAATGCCCCTTTTTTATTTGGCCATTTTAGGTTACACTAAATTAGAATTTGCAATCATCACTATATTTTCATAATTTTTTTGGAATTCCCAATTGTTGTCCCATACCAACAATTGGTCATTCAATTACAAGCCTATCTATCCTAAAGCATATATGGGAAATACTTCCTCTAAGTCCTCTTTTTTGTTTATTATTAATTTTATGTTTTCCTTTCTAGTCTATGTTTTCCCTTTCCATTCTATGTTTCTCTATCTATCAAATCATTTATTTCTTTCCTTTTATTTTTATCATGATACTACACTTTCTATAAAATTTGGACCCTTATATATTAATAATGTTGTCAAGATTAAATTGGCATAAAAATGGAAGATGGTATTCTTGGTCTAGAGAAGAGATCAAGGGAAAAAGCAAGAATTTCTCATTTAAAATTCTCTATCTTTCACTCTTGCCTCAATACAAAAATAATCAATTATTTTCCTTCCATTCTTATAAAAATTTCCAATTTGCCTTTTTATTACATTTTAAGGGTCTTAAGGTGAACTTTCACATTTTTCTTTTTTTTCTTTTTTTTGTCATACCATTCCTTTCCATTCCTTACATAAACAAGCACACCTATAAATATCCTTTTTCTCATAATATATCTATAGATATGCATATATACATTTTTCCCCATTTATATTCATGCATTTCAATTGCTAGAATGTCATGATTAGGTAAATTAGAAACTAGAAAATTTATCAACAATATCCAATTTCTTTTCCTCCATACCTTGACTAAAACCATGATAAGTGTCTACAACACTTCCTATAAAATTTTCCTTTCCATGCTCTCGATCAAGGAGACTAAAATGAGGAAAATGGGACAATTTCATAAAGTAATAAATTTTCCACTCTTCCTTGTTGAAAAACTGAGAAGCATGAATCTCAAACAAAATTTATTAACATTCCCTTCACAATTTATCAAAATTCTCTTGGCCAACAAGAGAGAATTAGGAAAAATTATGCATTTCATCAAAATACCACTCATTCTTCCCTCCCTTGGCCATAACCAACATTGTAACAAGGTAACTAGGCAAAATTTTAATAATTTTTTTCATTCTCACAAAGTGACATACACGGCCAAGAAGAAAAAATTGCTAATCCATGTAGATTTCATGTAAACACTTCATTTATCCCATTTTCATCATTATTTAGTCATGAGACACCATTTACCCATTATAATCATGATAAAACAAGCATTATAGCACCACTTTCATGAAATTGGGGTTTGGAAAGAAAATGGAAGACAAAATATAAAACTTGTCATAAACACTCTTACAATTCCAATCAACACTCAAAAATACATCCATACAACATTCTAAGCATTTTCCAATAGAAATTTTGACATTTCAAGAATGTAGAATTATGAACATCACTATTCATTCAGCCATGAAAATTCTTTAAAGCCTGGAAAAACATGATAATACATGAAAAAAGTGATGTAATAATATTAAGCTACCTTTGTTTATCAATAGATATGGATTCTTCTTGATTGTTCCTTCACTTAAGCTTCTTCTCCTTCTCCTTGAAGCTCATGTTTTTCCCTTCCTTTTTCCTCATGTCGTTCTTGCAAATTTTGAAGAAGACGTGAAGATGCTTTAAGTGACAAAATGACCATTTTACCCCTTTAATTTCCTTCATAAAACCATGAGTTATTAGGAAGGGTATGATTAGAATTCTACAAAATTTTATGTCAAAATACCTATTTTGTCCTTTTGGTAAAATTACCATTTTACCCTTTATGGTAAAGTGACTATTTTACCCTTACTTTAACTTCAATTTATTTTTTTAAAAAAAATTATAAGGAAATAATCCTAAGGAAAATTATCATAAATTTTTCTAAATAAATTGGCTATTTTTATCCATGTGATAAAAATTACTATTTTACCCTTGGGTGAAATTACTATTTTTCCCTTGGGTAAAAATTGACCATTTTGACCTTCGGATATTTTCTTGGGATCATTATGGCTTTCAAATTTTTTTTAGATATTTTCTAGCATAATCATTGTGTTCTAGATATTTTTAGACTCATTATTATGCGTCATAAATGCTTTATGATATTTTTTGACATAATGATGATGCACCATAAATGCTCTGAGATATTTTCTAGCATAATGATTATGTGTCATAAAAGCTTTGGGATATTTTCCAACATCATGATGACATGTCATAAATGTACCTCGATATTTGTGCAACATCATGATTACCTTGAGATATTTAATAAACTTTTCCCTTTTCACTTTAGTCCCGTAACTTTTTGTAATAAATCAAATTTTTGAAATATTTAAATTGAGTGAATTTAATAAGGATTTCGTTAAAATTGAATCCGACACAATTTTCTAAGTTTACAGTTGAAATCTGAGAATTTTTCGGAGTTAAAATTCGATCCGATGAAGGAAAACGTGACCCAAAATTAGGAAATTGACAGATAAAGTCTCAGACTTCAGTTCCTTAAACGGAGGCCAAAATTTTTGCATGGGAACCCGTGCCCTTGCCCGGATCAAAGACGACATTTAGAAATTCTCCCAGGAAAAGTGGTAAAAGACCGAATTTCCCCTAGAGGCTTTAAACTTTCAAAAACTCCATTTTTCCTCTCATTTTCCATTTCCTCTCTCTCTCTTCCCTCTATTTTTTCTCTCTTCTCTCTCCTCCACGCTTGCCACCGTGCACGGCCAGCACCGCTATCCTACGCCACCATCCAACCCAGCCACTGGTGCAGCTCGACACCCTCAACCTCCCGCCACTATCCCCAGCCAATGACAGACGCCACAGCTGCCAAAAAATGCCACTTTTCTCTTCGTCGTGCATTTTCTCCAACTGTCGTGATCTCTTTCATCTGACATTGTCTGACAACACTGCCCCTACCATTGGGAAGGTCGAGCTGCCAGCTTCCTCCAACAGGTCCCAGCTGCCAAATGTCGCCCCCACATGCCCAGAACGAGGCAAAAGTCATCCATCGTGCATCGTTCTTCTTCATCAGAAAACACTGTTCAAACAGCTGTGAACTCTAAACTAACCCCAGATCTGGCTTCCTCATCTTGCGAGCTTCATTCTGGTGTAATTTTCTACCTCAGCTGCATCTCTCCACTGTGCGCTGCCATGCACCATTGTACACTACCATGCGCCACCACCGGAGAAGCTAGAAGTTGTCCCAAACCAGATTTCCACCTTTCAAAACCTTAGGTACGATCTAAATTGCCTCAATCTAATATTTTCTAATTGAATTGTATGCCGAACATGTATAGGAAATATATTGACCTAGGAAAATGTGTAATCAGACGTAGGAAATTAAATTGAATAAGTGACAGACTAAGACTTTGATTAAATTGCCTCAAAAATTAACTAGGCTTGAATTTTTAGGATATGGGAAGTCCCGAATTTAATTAGGAGTAAACGGTAACCAGGTAGGGTAATTTACACTCCCCTGATGTTAGATTGACATTGTGGATACTTGATTGATTTAATTTGATTGCATGGAAATACGTTATGCCTTTAATGAGTATAGCTGTATGCCTGTGTTAAAATTGCCTGTTGCATGTTAGAACGATTTGGCTATCGGATTTAGATGCCATAGGAGCGAATTAACTTAAGGTAGGGTACTTAATAGCCAATATAGGACGGCTGTTAAGTATCTCGAGTGCAGGGGATTTTATAAATGTATCGTTTTAATTGGATTTATCCTGCATTCGTTAGGGATTACGCGGTAAACTAGGACGACCTTATGAATGGTTTAAGGAGTATAAGGAGGGATAACCTATACGGGAAAACGTTGTGATTTAGGCATAATATCCTAGAACCCTGAGGACTAGTTGACTATGTGCATTTGATTCTGAATAGACTGTATGAGGATGAGGATTGGCGTATGTGCACATGCTAGGGGACGCCCTAGATATTGATTCTCACCTGGTCCTTAAGTGAGTGATTGGTGTCACGGATCACACTCACAATATAGGCATGATTTCAGGTGATTGGTGTTATGGATCACACCTAACAATAAAAGACTTGTTTTCATAAAACGGCATGCAATTGGATAGATTCAGATACGGTTACATAAGACTTGTGACGGATGTGAATGTGAAAACCACCAGGCAATGGATTTGATTTGGATTTTTATTACAGATTTTCAAAAAAAATAAATTTTATACTCATTTGATTGATTGCCTCATTTTTTGTGCATTTTAAAATTTTAAAGGATAGGGTATTTCATTGATTTTCAAATTAAATATGGGGAGATGTTTTTGGTGCTTATCACCGCTGAGCATCTAGCTATTTTTGAATTTAATTACTGTAAATTATGCTACTGGGATTTAACTATCTTATGAGGTTGTTTGCTCAGATGAACAGGAACAGGGGCCTAGGAGATAGTTGGGCAGAGATTGGATGACAGACAGGCGTTGCAACGTAGTTTAGGCTTGAATTTGTTATTATATATATCTGTGTTGATGATTTACTGTTGTTGGATTTTATTGGATGTAAACTTATTGGATATTGGCTGTTGTATTTGGGTAACGTCCGAATTTCAGGGGAAACTCTGCCGAATTTTCGGCAGAAATGAATGATTGAATTTTTGTTTAAGATGGATTGCATGTGAATGGATTGCATATTTTAATTTATGGTTATTACATCTGATATTCCAAAGCTTGTGATGATTGTATGTGAATTTAGTATAACCGCATTTGATTTAGGATTGAGTGGAATCTGAATGGACATCGATAAGGGTCTATTTGGGTTACACTCAACCGGTAGCAATCCCTTGACATTCCCAGAATGGGAAAAAGTGAAAAATTATTTTGAAAACCCATATGCTTCCGCTACTCTGATAGAGGATAGTGTATTGTAGATTAGGGGGTCATTACAATTTTCTTTTCGATTTGGTCCCTTTCTTGTTTAGGGGAAAACCTAAGACAATTTAAATGCAATTATTTAGGTATGCAATTTATAAATTTAAGATTTAATAACATACTTGAGGGCGTGAAAAGTGGATGTTACAGAATCACCCACTAAGGTTCGCCTATAGGAGCTTGCTTGTAAAGGTTTGCTTATAGAGACTCGCTTGTAAGGGTTTACTGTAACATCCACTCCAAGTAGCTAAATTTTATGTGTTTGATATTAATCAATTTCCATACCTAGAAATACCAATCCTAGATGGATTGGATAAAAAACTAGAAGAAATGGATGTCCAGTTTGTGAGAAACGGAACTTTAAAGGCAAGTGGCACAAGATGGTAATTTAAATGTCACAAAGTGTAACATTGAGGATAATTTTTCCAAAGAATAATTAAAGAATAATTAAATAATAAATACAAATGGGATTTTTAGGGAAATAAAGCTTAAGAGTAGTGGTCAAGGATAAAATATCCTATGAATTCCATAAATTGTAAATTGGCTTAAGGACCAATTGGTAATTAGTTTTCTATAGCTGCTCAAAATATTCCCCTGGAAGTAACCTAACGTATAAATAGGTTAAAGGAGAGAGAGAAGCTTCAAAAACTCTAAGTTTAGAGAGAGAAGCTGAGTTAGAGAGAGAATGAGTGAGAAAAGAGAGAGAGGATGAGTAAGGGAAAGAATGAAGCTAGAAACTCAAAGGAAATCAAGGGATTTTGTTGGAGGAACAACTAAGGAGACACCTAGACCAATCAAACTCACGAAATCACCAAAGGAAGAGAGGTAATCAAGTAGAAATCAGATCTTCCCTCTTTGGTTGAAAAACCTATTTCTGGGTGCTTTGATGAACAAGACCAAATCTTCAATTTTAAATGTTTCTGGGAAGATGTAAACTTGCATTCTTTGTTATAAATGCTAGATGTGTGCCTTTCGATGCATGCCTGGGGTTGGATTGCTGGCAATCATGAAAAGAAATATGAGTTTACTTTCTGTTGCTCTATGAACATCATTTTCATGGTTTGGCTTGATTCCTAGCATAATAGAGCTTGGTTTTAATTTATGATGATATTTTTGGAAGGCGAAAAGGGTTTATAAACGATTTGAAATGATGTCTTGAATTTTTTGTGACAAAAAAGGATCAAAACACTAGTTTTAAAGCATGAAAAGACAAGGCGGCTGACTTCTTCACCAAGGAAGTCAACTCTCATGTTCTTGAGCCCAAAAATGCATATCCCAAACGAGGCAGCCGACTTACAGCCCTCTGGCAATCAACTTGCTATTTGGCAGCCAACTTGCATCCTTCTAGCAGTTGTAACATCCCAAAATTTGATAGGATGGTTAAATGTCAAATTTTGTATAACTAAACATTATTATAACTAATTAACTTGTTGAAAATTTAATTGTATGTCGGCCTCAATGAAATTTTAACATTTATACTAAAATATTTATAAAAATCATTACTAGGATTTCTTAAGAGGATAAACTAAAGATTTTGGGAAACTCTAAGAAATACTTTCCTAGGAACAAATTCCCTATCCAAACTATAAGTAAATACAATTCCCTAACTAAATTACTACAAAACTTTATTTCCTTCATATACCACTACTTATCCCAACCCCTTCTCCAAGTTTTCTCCCTTAAGTCTTACTTCCTCCCCTTTGACACTTGCATATCCCACTCGATAAACACATGCCCATGCCCTAGAGAGAGAGATTAGGAAAACTAGAGAGAGAAGGAAAATTAGAGAGAGAAAGCTTCATCTCTTTCATCTCCTCTTCCATTTCTCCTCTATCCTTTGTGAAAACTCAAGATCTAAATTCATCAAATGAAGAGGAAGAAACTTCACCTTACTTGGGAGCTAGCTCCAAGTGAGGAAGAGGGAGTAGCATCAACCTAGCAAGATTTCCTTTGTTTTCCATAAATCTTCAAGGTAAGAAGCCTCTTCATACCCCCCATGTGTGTTAGAACATCCTTTAGTCTTGATTCTTGTTTGGGTTAAGTGGATTAAAAGCATCCTAAACTATGTTGGGAGAGAGGAAATTTTAATATTGGGTTTGAGAAATTCATGATGTGGGTGTTAAGCCTTTTTGCATGAAAATCTATGGATGGCTTATGTGTTTGTGTATATAGAAATAGGTTTTTCAATATTTCACCATTAGGACATGATTAAGGGTTTGTATGGTGTAAATCTTAAGAGTTTTACACACTAAAATGACCTTAGGAGGCTTAGGGATGGATGGGAAGTATAGAAAAATTAAACACCTTACTATAGAATTTGGAGAAGTGCTCACTGTGCATATCACTGACCCATTAGACTCCTTCAAAGTACACATTGATGCTTCTATAAAGGGGCAAGGTTGTGTACTAATGCTAAATAAGAGAGTAGTAGCTTATGTTTCTAGACACCTAAAACCCTATAAAGAGGACTACCCTACCCATGATTTGGAACTAGCAGCCATAGTTTTACCCTAATTAATGGCTCAACCATGGAATTTCCAATGGTCGTCCCATACTGACTACCGGTCATTCAATCTGGAACCTATCTAGACTAGAGCAAACAATAAGAGTACTTAAACTTTACTCCTCTAATCATTTTCCTTGCAATATGGTCCCATATTACTACTTAGATGCATTTTTATGAACTTGGAATGACTTTCTAGCTTTCACATGATGCTTGGGGAAGAAAAGAGACCATTTTGTAAAATAGGGCTAAAATTTGAGTTTTAGGGGTCTGCAGGTCAACTTGTAGCTTGCTGTCAAGTAAAAGGGCAAACAAAGAGTTGGAAGTTGGCTAATACTTCATAATAGGGAGCACCAATCTTATTTGTGAAGAAAAAGGATGGCAGCTGAAAAAAGGTGTATAGATTTTAGGCAATTGAATTGAGTGATTATGAAAAGTAAGTGCCCCATCCCTAGGATAGATGATCTATTAGAATAACTTGGAGGAGGATTTTCTCTAAGATAGATCTACAATCTTGTTATCATAAGATAATAGTTAGGTAAGAAGAAATTTTTAAGATAGCCTTCTGAACCAGATATGGACACTGAGTTCAAAGTGGTGCCATTTGGTCTAACCAATGCTCCTACTATATTCATGGATTACATGAATTGCATCTTTAGAACCTATCTCGATCAATTCTTCGTAGCGTTTATGGATGATATTCTTGTATACTCTAAAAATAAAGAAGAGCATGAGGAACACCTTAATATTTTACTCCAAATCTTGAGGGAGAAACAATTATATGGCATACTAGAGAAATGGGATTTCTAGCTTGAGAAAGTGAATTTCTTAGGTCATGTTATCACTAAGGATGGAGTAGCAATAAACCCTAGCAAAATCAAAGCGGGGAAAGACCAAAGATTGTAACTAAAATCTATAGTTTCTTGGGATTTTTAGGTTACTACTAGAGATTTATCCAAGGTTTTTCCCAGATAGCACTGCTCTTGACCAAACTGACCTGAAAGGATGACACCCTTTGTGTGGTCAGAAAAATGTGAAGGGAGCTTCCGAACCTTAAAATAAAAGCTGACAAAAACTCCTTTGTTATCGATTCCTAGCCCATTAAGATCCTTTGAAGTACACACCGATGCGTCCAAGAAGGGGCTAGGTTGTGTACTAATGCCAAATAGGAGAGTAGTACCTTATATTTCTAGACACCTAAGACCCCAAAAAGAGAACTACCCTACCCATGATTTGAAACTAGCAGCCATAGTTTTACCCTAAAGATTTAGAGACACTATCTTTATAACGCTAAATTCAAGGTATTTAGTGACCACAAAAGTCTCAAATACCTCTTTGAAGAGAAGGATTTGAATATAAGACCGAGGAGACGGGTACAATTTTTCAAAGATTATGAAATTTAAGCTCAAGTAACACCCAACTAAGGCAAGTGTGGTTGTCGATGCCTTGAGTAGGGTTACCTATAACCTAATTAGGTAAGGATGTAATTTGGGTAATTGTGGATCGATTAACCAAGTTCGCACATTTCATCAGCAAATAAAGTATATTATCCCTTGAACAAGCTAGCTCAGCTATACATTCAAGATATATTTAGGTTTCATGGAATTCCTACCCACATTGTCTCAAATTAAGATCCCAAATTTGCCTCTAGATTCTATAACATTGCAAGAATCATTTGGCATGAAGCTAAACTTTTGTACTACTTACCATCCATAAGCTGATGGTCAAATGAAAGAAAACTATCCAAAATCTAAAGGATATGCTTAAATCCTATGTTTTAAAGTATAAGGGTAGCTACTGGAATAAGAGTTCACCTCTCATAGAATTCACCTACAACAATAGCTTTTTCACTAGTATAGGGATGGCCCCATGCAAGGCTCTATATGGGAAGAAGTGTTGATTCCCTAAATATTGGTTTGAAATATTAGAAAGACAACTCGTAAGACTAGAGATCATCCAGGAAATCTCTAATCAAATAAAAATGATTAAGGAAAAGATTTTACAAGCTAAAAATAGGCAAAAGAACTATGCTGATAGAAGGAGGAAGTCTTTGGAATTTAAAGAGGGAGAACATGTCTTCTTAAAAAATCCCCAAAGGTAAGTATTGGTAGATCTATAAGGTCCAGAAATTTAAGTCTTAGATATATGGGACAACATCAAAATTTAACAAGTGTAGGCCCATGCGCATATCAAATAGCCTTACCTCATTTCTTTAAAGCCTCTATAATGTTTTGCATGTCTCTCAACTCAAGAAGTATATACTCGACCGTTCCCATGTATTGAATGCCCAAGTAGTACAATTGAAGGATTATCCAACTTATCCTCCAAAACCTTTGATAATCATTGATTCTGAAGTTCAAAAAATAAGAAACAGGATTATTCCATTGGTAAAAGTATAATGGGATGAATTTTCACCTCATGAAGTCACCTGGGGAAAAGAGGCAGATATGAGAACAACCTATCCAAAGTTATAGATAGGTAAGCTTCTCAAGTTTTAAGGATAAAATTTTTAAAAAGAAGGGTAAAATTATAACATCCACTCCAAGTAGCTAAATTGTATGTGTTTGATATTAATCAATTTCTAGAGCTAGAAATACCAACATGGAGAGATTGGCTAAAAAAAGCATATGGAATGGATATTCAGTTTGTGAGAAAAAGAACTTTAAAGGCAAGTGGCACAAGATGATAATTTCAATGTCATAGTGTCACATTGGCAAAAAATTTTCCAAAGGATAAGAAATAAAATAAATAGAGAATAAATACAAATGGGATTTTTGGTGAAATAAAGCTTAAGAGTAGTGCTAAAGGATAAAATATCCTATGAAATTCCTTAAATTGAAAATTGGCTTAGGGACCAATTGGTAATTACTTTTGTATAACTACTCAAAATCTTCCCCTGGAAGTGACCTAACATCTAAATAGGTTGAAGGAGAGAGAGAAGCTTTAAAAACTTTGAGTTTAGAGAGAGAAGGAGTGAGAAAAGAGAGAAAGAGGATAAGCATGGGGAATGTAACATCCGCTCCTAATATGAATAAGAGATGTTTGCTAGTTGTTAATTTAAGTTTAATGCTTGTACATATTGCATTAATTGAATATAGTTGCATTAGTGCAAGGACTTAGTTGAAAGGAATAAAAGCTAAGCTAAAGTATGACCAAGGACCAAATTGAAAAGGGAAAGTGTAGTTAGGCTAAAGTTATAAAGTAGGCCAAGGGCTGGAATGCAATCAAGGAGACTTAAAATTCAGAAACCCTAAAACCCCACCACACAATTCACATTTTAGCACTTTCATAAGGAGAGAGAAAAGGGTGAGTAGAGAGAGAAAAAGGCTAAACTAGGGCAAGAAGGGAGGATAAGCTTGTAGGAAGGGTGATTTAAGGCTAGGGAAGATGTTTTACAGCAAGGCAAGGACCATCTTAACGCATCATAAATGCACATTACTCAGGAAATCAAGGTAGCAACTCAACCTAACCCCATTTTTGAAATGTTTAGCTTTTTTTTGAAAAATGTGTTATGGATGTTTTGAGTTAAGTTTAGGGTTTAAACCTACATTCTCTATGTTTTTTACTTCTATTAGGTGTTGTTTGCAGAATGGTTGTGCTCATTTATGCTCATAATTGATTGTGAATGTGGGCTTATGCCCTAAGAGAAAAAATGTGGTTTAATCTTAGTTTTGAGTGTTGTTAAGTTGATTTTTGGGTTTGTTATAAATGCTATATGATGTCTAAGTATTGGTGTTGAGTTCATAGCTTGAGAAATTAGGTTGAAAACATGTTTTTGGAGCAAAATTCTATATGTATCAGTAAATTTTAGAATCGACCGAACACTAGAAGCCAACTGCCAACCTTAGAAGTCGACTGCCGTATTCTTCTTTTTTCAAATTCCAGAAAGCTAGCAACCAACTGCCCCACTTTAATAGTCGACTATCGAGTCCAGTTTAAGACTAGCAGTCAACTGCCAAGCCTTTAGCAGCTGACTGGTAGCTCTCAGCCTAGACTAGTAGCTTTGGGCCAAGACTTTTTCAAAAGGGCAGCGAGCTAGCAGCCAACTAGCAGTATGGGATTGGTTGACTACCAGCCCACCATTTTAGATAAAGAGCTCAACAACCTATTCTGAGAGGAAATTAGCCCAAAATCTCACTCAAACTAAGGATCTAAACCTAGGATGCAGTGGGTAACAGGAAAAATGTAAGGTCACATGTCACTAGGATGAGAAGATCCCTATAATAGTGATACAAAGAGAGCAGAAAAAACATAATATAGGAAAGAGTGAAGTATTCTAAGCATATGTATTGGTGGTAGATAGGCTCATGATCGAGTGACTAATTGTCAGTATGGGATAACCATTGGGCATTCTATGGTTGTGCCATAAATTAGGATGGTTAAACATCCACTTGGACTTAGATGATTTTGAAAACACCGTGATGGTTATGAACTCTAAGTTAATGTCATCTTCCAAAGGCCATTTAAGAAACACATACTTAGATTGAAGTATAACCATGGACATAAGTCAAATCACCCTAGCATATATGTTAGAGAATAGCATATCGGGAGTGTGATCCATCAGAAAGGGATGGTGATTCCATAACCTCATGATCTATGAAAGCAGAGAGGATAAGACCTGTATAGAGGTTCTACAGTGATCCCATGAGTTATTAAGATTGTACTTGGATCCAGCTAGGGGACGCCTCAGATAGCACTTATGTAGTAGAATTATTATAGTGGCATAGTTAGTCACCAAGATAGCTCATTCATGTACGTAGTGGTATATAAAGTCGTTCGTTGGGTAGCACTCCTAATAACTCTTATGATATGTTTCTTTCTCCTACTCATATGTTAAATGAAAAGGCATGTTTATTACCCCATGAAATGTTTGATATAGAGGTTATGATGGAAATGACAATGGTTGAACATCCCATATTTCAAAGTTTATATGTTTAAATGTACATACATAAATATGAGCACATGACACGAAAGTATGTTATATACACTGCGTCCCAATAGTGTGTATTACATTTTTATGATGAAAAGAATGCAGAGACTTTTTGTATAAGTACAGTGGTACAGATCAGTGGATTTCAAAATAGGTTGCATTGCTACTAAGATTAAATTCTCACATAAATGCTGGCGTGTACCAAATGTGTAAGTCCCAGTCTGAAGATGAAGGTAACATAGATAGAATTACCCTCCATGGGGTACATGGAACTATTTATTTTGGAGAGTATAGGCATATACTCATTTTGTACTAGTCTTTAAGATTTTTTAGGAAGGCTAGTATAGATCATCTCTTGTATAGCCTATATTAACTTAGATGTATATGGATTATCTAGCAACTATTAGTAGGCAATTGATGGGGTCATTAGTGATAGGGATGTTGCCTCCATACTCCAACTAAATAATTTAAATTTAATCAATGAGTAATTATGCATGTTTGTGTATAACTATTTAGAGTAAATTATGTATATGTATATGTATATAATCTAGTATTCTCCTGTGATTCTCGAGTGAGTACCTGAGTATAGAACCCGATCCTAAATGACACTCAATTAATCAACTTGGTAAAAAGTTTAAATTTACTTGGGTAGAAGTAATAGTAACATACCTGTGATATGATATTTACATATTATACTTCGAAATTAACATAAAAGAAACTATAGGTAGAAGGGGTGTTACACATATTGCAAGGAAAATGACTAGAGGAGTAAAGTTTAAGTACTCTTATTGTATGCTCTAGTCTAGATATGTTCCAAATTAAATGACCGATAGTCGGTGTGGGACGATCATCGAAAATTCTACGATTGAGTTATAAATTAGGATGGTAAAACATCCATTCAAACCTAGAAAGAATTGTGAAAATGACGTGATGGTAGTTAACCCTAAGTTACTTAATTCGATAGTTATGGAGCTGCCTACTTAGAGTTAAACCAACCATGAATGAGGAACCTATCAATCTAGTGTATATATTAGTAGGTCATATATCTAGGAAATGATTCACCTCAATAAGTAATGATCCTAAGGATTCAAAAAATGATTCACCAGTAAATGATTCACCCTAGTGAGTGATGATTCAAGATATGATTCACCCCAATGAGTGATGATTCTTAAGCAAGTAACGTTGACTCATCCAAGTGAATGAGTGGAGGTGATCTGGCTCCAAGTGAGATCCAAGGGTCCAGTGAGTGGAAATACTAGGGGACGCCCTAGAGGTTAATGCTAGCTAACCATAAACTCATTCAATGTATGTTGGGCCAAGTAACCCATAAATAAAATGTATACTGGGCCAAGTGACCCATGGCTATATATAAGTGATGGGTTATTTCTAACTTAATTGTATTTTAAACTACAAATAATCAAGGGTAGATTTTGGAATTTTACCAAGGAAGGTTACTGTAGCTAACCGAATTTTGAAAACGTCCTGGCAATATTTCAATTTAGTCCCTGCATCAAATACATGCATTTTAGTAGAAACTAAATTTCATAGATTGGTTAATAACAAGTGTTACAATTCTCCCCACCTTTAAAAGAATTTTATCCTAAAAATTTGGACTTACCTGTTGGAATAACTCTAGATATGATTGTCTCATATCTTTTTCCTTTAGGCATATCCATACTCTAACTAGGCCAAAACTTTGTGAGACTCCAAGTTAATGCACTAACATAGCTTGGCAAGTAACTCTGGGTTTCTCTCCTAGGACTTAAACACTCCTAGCCCACTTTGATCTTTAGGTGTCCAAATTTTTCTCCAATTGATCACGTGGGTTTTCCTCTTGCCTTCATAAAAGCTCTAAAAGAAATCTCTTTGGGTTTTATCTAATTGGTTAAAAATATTTATTGAAAATAGGATGCATTGCATAAAAAACCCCATCACTGGGGCAACCACATAGTTGAGAAGGGTGATTTTGCCCACTGAAGAGAGAAATATAGATTTCCAATTCTCAATTGATCCTGTGATCTTGTCTAAGATAGGCTTGAAATCATTTGTCCTCCCATTGAGACCTAGGGTAAAATCGAGATAGGTCCTTAACTTTTAAGGAACTTTAAACCTCAAGGAATTTAAGAACTCATTGTCTACTTCATTTTTGGTGTTTGGTGAAAACCATATGGAGGATTTGGAATCGTTTATGGTTAGCCCTGAACATTTTACAAAGGTTTCAAGTGCTTTTCTAACAAAAAACACTAAATTTCTATTAGTTTTTGCAAAAAGAAGGATGTCATCTGCAAAGAGCAAATGGAAGAATTTGATTTTTTTTTACTTTGGTAGGGGTCCACCAATTGGAGCTAACCTGCTCAATGATAATCCTAGAAATAACCTCCATGCAGAGGATGAACAAAAAATGAGATAGGGGGTTCCCTGACAAATACCTCTCGATGGAGTAATATTGGCTGACATACCCCCATTGATTAAGATAGATTGTTTGACCTTAGAGATGCATCTTTTAATTATGCCAATCAATTTTTAGGGAAGTTAAATTTCTGGAGAGTAGCAATGAGAAAGGGCCAGCTAACCTTATTATATGCTTTCTCTAGGTCAATTTTAATCATCATCCATCCCCATTTTCCTCTTTTCTTATGTTTAAAGGGATTAGTTCCTAGGAAATGATCACATTATCAATTATTTTTTAGCTCAAGAAAAACACTCCCTAATTATAAGAAATCAGGTTAAGGATCTTAGGTTTCAAGCGATTGACAATGTTTTTTTAGATAATTTTGTAAAAAGAGGTGTAGAGGCTTATAGGCTTGAAATTTTGAATCTCTGAGGGATTAAGAATTTTTGGAATCAGGAAAATCAAAGTTTCATTCCATTATGGGGAGATAGTGGAGTTAGAGAAACTATTTTTAACTTCTTGAATTATGCCATTCCTAATAAAGTTCCAACATTTGTGGAAGAAGGCTAGTTGTAAACCATCAACACCCGCAACCTTGAAGGGTTTTAAAGTCCAAAAAGCATTGTAGATCTCTTCTCCAAAAGGAATAGAGCTAAGAGATGGGTGGTGGGTACATTTAGTGCTTGGCAAGCATATATTGCTTGTAAATTCCATAACTAGAATTACCTTAAAGAATTCTTCAAAGCAAGAAGTGATTTTATAGCTTGTTTGGGTTGGGTAAAAGGTCCAGTTTCCTACAAAATCCTTAAGAGCTGTAATTTTGTTGCATCTTCTTCTATTATTAACAGATGAGTGAAAGAAGGTGGTATTTACATCTCTTAATTGGAGCTACTCATTAAGGGATTTAGCTACCCAAAGTTCCTCTTCCAAGAAAAGAACTCTTTGGTAGTATAAGGAGAGTTCATGTTCAATGGGGATGAGGTGTAGTTTTGGACTAGAGGAAAGGGCTCGGTTAATACCCTCTAGATGCTTAAGAATTCTAATCTTCCTTTGGAATATACTTCCAAAGCAATTCTTATTACAAATTTTTGCTCTTTCTTAGACTAAATTAAGGCCATGGGAAATGGAGGTGGATTACTTCCATGCTTCTTCCACAATGTGAATAAAGTCAAGTTGATTTTGCCAAACTTTCTCACATCTAAAGGGTATATTTGAGTACTGAGGGGGGAAAGGGTGTGTAATGAGAAGCAAAGGGGTGTGATCAGATTTAATTCTAGGAAAATGGGGGTTAATAGTAGAGGGGAACATATCAATCTATTCTTTTTTAGCCAAGAATCTATCTAAACACTCAAAAACAAGATGACCATTTATTCTCATATTACACCAAGTAAATTTTTGCCCTGAGAATCCTAAATCACACAAGCCACAAAAATCAAAACATTCTTTAAATTCTCTAATCCTTGAGGTAGAAGCAGGCTTCCCACCCCATTTTTCATAAGGTGAAAGAATCTTATTAAAATCCCCACATACCAACTAAGGCAAAGGGTTAAAAGCAGCTAGATTAGTTAAGTTTTACCATTGGATTTTCCTCCTTTCTCTAAGGGGACTAGCATAAATGAATGATATTAAGAAGGGGGGATTTTGAGTTACCTTTAATGTAGCATGAACCTCCTAAAAGGTGTCTCCATAAACCACCAGCTTCACTTTAGTTGTGTCCCATAACAACCAAAGGCCTCCAACATAACCCATGGGATCAAGTTTAAAGCAACCATCAAAATTCAAAGAGTTGATGATATTGTCAATTCTAGTACCAGCCACTCTAGTTTCAGAGAGGAACACCACATTTGGTTTCTATCTCATCATAAAGGTCATGAAAGGCCCTACTAGAATTTATACTTGTAGCCCCATGCACATTCCAAATCAGGATATTAAGAGAATTCATGGCTAAATCAAAGGAGTTGAAATTTTGGCGTACAAAGCCTTCATTAGATTCATAGGATGATTCTCTCATATGATTGCATTCTTCTTCCCTCTTGAGCAAATATGGTGTAAATCAAAACTAGTAGCCCTATTTTCCAGACCTGAGCATCATACAAGTAGTGGCGCAGAAATCTACCACTTTTACTTCTGGTGAACCAAAAATTGATGCCCCTTCTGAAAGATTCCCTTGAAGAGTGAAGGTGATTAGTGTTGTCCTTAGGTTTAGCATCGACAGAAGTTGGTTAGTTACCAGGGAGTGTCTCATTTATCTCTGGATTTGATGGTGTGTAAGTCTATATTGCACTTAGCAGTAGGATCATGGCCATCCCATTACTCTACTTGAATTATCTTTCTCTCCTTTATTAAATTTTTTCATGATTTAACTATTCTAATTATGCACGTTTTGTACTCCATTTAAAATGCTAGAAACAAGGCTCTAATGAAAGTTGAGACACCTAAAACAAATAATACACTATACATAGTCAAACACTTATGGAAGGAAATTGGTGATTTAGATAAACCTTAGGCTAATTATGATATTCTTATATGGTGGAGGCATATATTTCAAGTATTTTTTTTTTTTTGGCCCAAGCATATATGTCAAGAATGAAGACATGGGTATTGGGTAATAGCTATCAAATGCATTAAATGTAAGTACAGCAAAAATTTCTTTGTCTGGTTGAACATGTAGTACACTAGTCTTAAGAGGGAATGATATTGTTTCATTCACAAAAGTGTGCTAGACATAAATTGGGGAAGATGGCATGGAATAGAAAGTAAAGGAGCTAATTCAAATTCTTCAAAGCTTAAGTAGAGAGCTTAATGATAATTGCTAGTATATTAAAGGTCGAATCACTAACCAAAAAGATTTTGGTTGAGGTGGAAGTGGCCTTACCCCTATAAGGAAGAGAACACAAGTTTGAATCCCAAGAAGCGCACATGTCAAGAGGGCTTTACCTTAATACTCTCTACCCGACAAGGATTAGTCTCAAGTTCAAAGTGGCTTGGGCATACCCTGGGTTTTCACCAAAAAAAAAAGGTTGAAATTAATAGAATGTGTTGGGAAAGGCCAATAATAGAAATGACCTAAGTAGGCTAGAAGGAGACCTATTGTAACGACCCCTTTACCATAGCATATAATTTAGGAAGCGTGAAATGCTATGAAAAATTATTTTCTTTCAAAATATGCATCATTCAGGGCCATTACTGGTTGAGTGTAACCCAAATAGCTTCCCTATTCAGATTTCACTCAACCCCATACCTGCATAGCTAATCTAATACTTCAAATTATCAAACAATGTAGACATCACCATACTCTGGAATATACATCTAAACTACCATTCACACAATGCATTTGAGATACTAATTACAGGATATAACTTAATCATTTAGCACACTAACACATAAATATCTCCAAATACAAATTTAGTGATTAATACACACCATATGAAGGCTATTAAGCCATTTACAATTAATATCATAAGCTACAACATAGCTTCTTAGTCCTTTGCAATTCTATGCAGCAAATGTATCTGTCTCAGGCTAATTCCTAGTGTCATCACACCCTTGACTGCCTAAACACACAACTTAATGAGATTTTGAATCCCAGTAGAGTAATATACAATTTATTTTATTCAAAATTGCTGAGTGTTCAGCTATACCCTCGTCTGGGTATAGAAAACCTCTCCCCAAACTCATTCATTAAACAAAACATGTGAATTGAAGCTTTATTTATCAAAAATCAATAAACATGGGAAATACAGTAGCTATTCAGAAATTATAAATCAAAAATCATTCACTCAATCAAAGAGTATAAGTATTTATGAAAAACTATCATTTTCCAAAATGCCTGCAGCCAAATTTCCATATCCATTGCATAACGCTACTATGTTACTACAAAGATTTCAGTCATCTATACATATATGCATAAAATCATATAAATAAATTCACAATTCATTGCTTGCTGTTTTCCAATCTCATTTTAAGATCACGGGGACCGTCCTCCCAGTGATTGCCACAAGATCGTCCTCCATGTGACTGAGATTATTGTTATCACGGGGACCATCCTCCCAGTGATTGTCACAGGATCGTCCTCCTTATGACTGAGAACCTAATATCAATACGGGGCATCCCCCATCATGTGCACATTACAAATAGGTCTCATTTCTCTATGCCGACTATAAAGCAACATATACATATAGGTGACTAATACTTAGGATCATAGGGCTTTACTCTTAAACCAATCCATTCCCCGGTATAGACTCTCTTCCTTCACTCCTTATAGTCTTTCATAGGGGTGTATTGGTTTAATGGGTAAACCCTAACATATATAGGCCATTTCAGTGTTCAAATAATAATAGTTCAAAAGTAGGTCTGAATATGGAATACTTGACAACCGTCCCATACCAGTTATCAAATATCTATCCCAGGTTTCGTCTGCACTATAAACATACAATTCCAATAGTCCAATCAAAACTAGCAGCAAAGAATTTTCTAATATATTTCAAAAACATGCAGGTCTTTTCTTATACTCATCTAATCCAGTACACATTTCCCAATATATTTTCGCAAACACAATCACAGCAATCAATTCACATTAAACATTCATTAAAATAAAGGGGAGTGTAGATTACTCTACCTTAAATTAGAATTTCCATCACTTAACTTAAGATTCTTCTTCCTTTCCTTGGACTAATTCTTCAAGCCACCTCTATAAATTTTTATAAACAACGTTCAAAATTAAAACTTATTTTCAAAGCCTAAAAATAATAATTTTGCACTTTAGTCCCTCATTCATTCCAAAGTTGGTTTTTAGCTATAAAATTATCCAATTCACTCTATGATGCTTCTAGGAGGCTAAATGAACTTTATTCAATCAAGAGTTCAGAATGTACATGGTTTACACTGCTTAAATAGGCTATATCAATCTTTTCAATTTAGTCCCTAAACTTGAAATTGAAACTTTTCCAACAATTTCCTTCCATTTTCCAATTCCATATATTCACAAGAGTCTTAATTAAGTTAAGGATTACAGGGATGCATCAAATTTTGCAATTCTATTTCATACCAAACTTTTCCAAACTTTGTAATTTAGTCCCTATTTTTAAATTTATGATTGTCATCATTCTTCTCCAATCTAACCTTTCATTTCATCCCTAATGGCATTATAGAAGATAGAAATTTGAGAAAAAGTGATTATTTCAAAGTTTTTCAATGGATACCAAAGATTTTAAAAATTTACAGTTTAGTCCCTGCACCTTCCTTAGCTTTTTTCAATGACTGGCAGCGACGACAGCAGTGGCTGAGGTCACCGGCAACTCGGGGATGTTTTTGGGTAGTTCAAGCACCGATCATCGGTGGTCGAACGACACATAAACATCTGGATCGAAGACATTTTCTGGATTTTTGACGGAGGAGAAAATGTCATTTTCTGGTGACTATGGTGGTCTGACGACCTGCAAACGACTTGCTGCAGTGTTAGGCGAAGCTGCTGCACCTTCTAGCAACGACGGGCGACGGTGTGGCGGCTATTTGGTGGATGAACAGCAGTGGGCAGTTTTAAGGAAAGGAAAGCACGAGAGAGAGGGAAAGGAGAGAGGATTGCACGAGAATGCGAGAGTGAAGTGGGAAAATGAAGAAAATATGGGTTTTAATATTTCTAAGGGCATTTTGGTCTTTTCTCACTTCACCCCAGATAAATTTCTGATGCGTTTTTCGATTTAAACAAGAATTTAGGATGACATGGAAAGGATTTGGAAATTTTTAAACTATCACAAGCCTCTCAAAATTATCCATGAAGTTTCTTAGGGCAGATAAAAATCCCGCTATCAGATATAATTTAATTCTGACAATTTCTCAAATTTTAGCTACAAGCTCAAAAAATTTTCCTTAATCGCCTCCCAATAAGATTTCAAGGTTTCCAAATATTTTATCCCAATTATTTAAATAAATTTAAATTGGGTTATTACACCTATCTCACATGAGTGCATCATAGAGGAGTGAAATATATATATCCAACAAGAATACAAAAATTCTAACAATAAATTTTCCCAACAATGTACAAAATAAATAATACAATAGATACACTGATTTTTAATGTGGAAAACCCCATCAAGGTGAAGGATAAAAATCACATAACCTAATCTAAAAAATAGTTCACTAGTAAAAGATCAATGAATACGTCAACAGTTTTTAAACATATTAGAACTCACCACACTTACTAATCATCAACACAAGTGGAATCATCAACATTACCACTACATAAATCTCATACAAATAGGTATCACAATACAGCCAAATAGAGACAAAAATACAATAAACGAACCAAAAAAAGAAAGGCTCACAATGCTTAGAACAATATACTGAAATTTCATAAGAATCAAAGCACGAAATGTCTTTTGATCTAAAGGTCAAAGATGTTGAAAAATGCTTCTCCAATAATGGCTTCTTTAAAAATGAGAAAAAAAAATTTCAAATACTCTCTTTTTTACTTTCAAGTGGCTCTCAATAATGAATTCAAAAGACAGTATTCCATAGCTTCTCAAAAAAGGTTGTAACAACCCCCTTAATCATTCTATATACTTATCTATCAGAGTTGTGGAAGCATACAAAGTTTTGAATAAGTTTTTCTTACTTTTCCCATGTTAGGGAACGTCAGAGGGTCGCTACTGGTTAAGTGTAACCCAAATAGACTCTTCTCACAGTCCATTCAAATTCCACTCAACCATAAATCTTGTACAGCATTTCTATTATCACATTATAAATCATATAATACTCTAGAATATAATTTCTAACAACCATTCAGATATAATTGAGATATGCTATATCATACTACTAAATCCATTCATACGTCAGTAAATAAAACTACAATTCATCAAATTCATTATAAAAATCTATTCTCCCAAAACATTTTCTACCAAAAATTCGACAGAGTTTTCCTTAAAAATTGGACATTTCCCTTTTATAAAATAGCCCAATACTCAAAAAAATCCAGCAATTTCATCAATAAATCCAAAAGACAACAATACATATTCACATATATATATTCAAGCCTAATTTCTACATCCACAACACGACGTTATCATTCTCCAAAGATATCCTAACATCCTTCATCTGCCCAGCCATCTCCTAGGCATTCCCTGTTCTTGATCATCTGAGTAAACAACATAATGAGATTATTAGATCCCAATAGAGAAATTTACAATTAAATATTTACAAAATAGTTGCATACTCAACTGTGACGAAGCACAAAAAACGTCTCCCCCATTTGGTTTAAATATATGTGAATTACTAAATACTTTTAAATTTAAAATGAATATGGGAAATCAATGAAAAATAATATAATGAGTATATTATCTTTAATATGAAAAATCATACTAAAAATCATGCCTGGAAATTCTCATATATTTATCTGTCACACATCTCGTTTGATCATTCATTATTCATCTCAAGTTGCATGTCGTTTTATCAAAAAATATGATTTTAGTTGGGTGTGATCCGTAACACCAATCTCCCGAAAACAACGTCCTATATTGTGAGTGTGATCCATAACACCAATCACCCACTCAAGGATCGGGTGAGAATCAACATCCAGGGCGTCCCCCAACATGTTCACAACAGCTGATTCTCATCTTCATACAGTTTATATGGCACTACATACACATAGTCGACTAATACTCAAGGTTATAAGATATCATAGTTAAACCAAAACATCGCCCCGTATAGGTTATCCACCCTTTACTCCTTGAACCTTTCATAAGGTTTTCCTGGTTTAATGAATAATTCCTAACAGATGCAGACCAATTCAGATAAAATCAATCAATTTACAAAATCATTTGCATAGGGAATATTCAACGGTCGTCCCATACTAGCTATTGAATATCCACCTTAAGTTAGTCCGTTCCTATGGCATATAATCCCAATAGCCAAATTCTGGCAAACATATAACAAGCATTCTCAATACACAGGCAATCTCATATACTCATGTAAAATTCTCATGCAAATCAATTATTTTCAGCGCTCATTCCCATTCAATACAATTCATACTTAAAGCAGTAATTCACAACGTCAGTTAAAAGTCAGGGGAGTGCAAATTACTCTACCTTTTACCATTTGTTCCTATTCGGACTAGGGTTTTTCCTTTTTCCTCGGAGGTTGTTCTCACAATAATTTTCCTGAGGAAATAATTCAAATCTTATGCAAGTTTCCTTTCAAATACACTTTCTTATAATTAAATGCCTAGTTTCTACTTTGATCTAATCATCAAGGCATATTTGGAATTAAAATCTACAAGAAAATATCAAATTGGAGTATTTTAAATTATACCAGAGGTTTCGGAAGCTCAAAATTTAATCCCTTCTTCTTTCCAACAACTCCGGCAACGGCACACAGTGGCACACGGCAACTCATGGCGGCGCAACAGATAGTGGTTGGCATTGAAAATGAGTCCAAAATATAGCTCGGAGCACAAGGATGCTAGATCCAAGGTCGATTCGGCAAAAAATGGCGGTTCAATCGTAATTTTTTTGGCAAAATACAACGAAGCTCTAAAACGTTTCTCCTCCGTTCACGGCGCATGGTAGCGATTCTTCACTGGTTTGTAGCTAGCAAAGGTAGAAGGCAACTCGGGATAGTTGTTAGTGGTGGCGGTACGGCTGAACGACAACATTTTTTGGCCGAATCAAAGAAGAGAAGTCGACGAACAAAAGTAGAGAAATCTAGAGTTTTCCAACATTGTAGTGGCCGCTACATTTGCGGTGGCTTGCTACGACATCGGGTGAATTCTTTGAACCTTTCAACAATGATGGCGGCGGACGACCGACAAAGCGAGCATGGTGAAGGTGGCGGAGGAGGATGACGTGTGGTGACAGTGTAAAGTGAGAGGGAATCGTGCGAGAGAGTGGGAAATTGGGAGGAAAATATGAAATTTTTGGCTTTTTAAGCATCTAGGGACATTTTGATCTTTTCTCACTTTGTCTTAGATAAATTTCGAATGTATTTTTCAATTTAGGCAAGAATATGAGACAATGTGGAAGGGATTTGAAAATCTTTTGAGGATTTTAAACCTTCCAAAAATATCTGCTAAATTCCTAAAGGCAGATAAATTTTTTTCCGTCAGATAAAATTTAATTCTGAAAAGTTCTCAAATTTTAACTGCAAGCTCAGAACAATTTTCTTAAATTAATTCTAACAAAATTGTAATTTATTTTATCCAATTTAATTTATTTTTAAATCAAGTTATTACAAAGACTTTTTCAAACCTCTAAAGCAAGCCTTGACTTTTTACATACCATCTTTTATTTAAATTATCAAAAAATTCTCATTGACTAAAGTGGATGGCTAACCACTTAAGAAGAACCCACAATAGAATATTAGTGTTTTAAAACTTGAATTTATCATCAAACCAAAAAACCTATTTGATCATGAGTTGACCAATACAATCGATAATTGAACTAAAAGATGTCATAAATATAAAAATTATAAAAATTAAATATTTTTAATATCAATAATATTTGTTATATTACAAAAATTATATTTCTACTTATGAATTTTAAATATAATAAATAATTTATAAGTCAATTATATGTATAAAAAGAACATAGGCTCAAATTATAATAATTTAATCATTTATATTATTTACACACCATATTAGTTACTTCATAATCATAAAAAATTATATATTCTAGTATTTACAATGCATATAATCTACTCCAATCCAAAATTTTAAATCCAAACATCAAAAGCACAGAAAAAAGAAATTTAAAAACTATCAACTCAGTCAAAAATCTTTTGGTTCTCAATTTTTTCTTAATTCTTTTAATTTTGACCAGGTCAAATTATTTCAACCAATCATCCAATTCTCAAAAGTAGATTGGACTATGTAACTAACTAGTTGAATTGTCTGATCCAATCTAATTCTGACAACATTAACGTTATTTGCAAAAGACTGTAGATCACCAATTAATTCAATTGTATTGAAAGATCTTGCTGTTAATGGAAGAATACGAGCACTGGAGAGAGAAGCTTATGGATGATCACACTAGGGGTCTGCTTCAGAGTAATAGAATTCCTAGGTTGAGTAGTCCCTACTCCCTAGGTTTAATTAGTGTTTTTCTCCCTTCAGTTTTGTTTCTACCAAAATAAAGTTCACATCTTAATTAGTGCACAACTGTAACAGTCTAAACCAAATACAACTAAATTAAAGTTGAAAAAAATGCCTGATTTTACACTCTTCCTGACATCTTACATTCTTTACCCTGGAAAAACAAGATCCTAGAACAGATGCAAATTTTCTTGTACAAGTATGGTGCAGTCCCGCATCATCCGCCTTTTATACAAAAAGCTTTGTGACGCATGGTAAACTATAGTTCTCCATAATGAAGCCTAAATTGCTCTAAATAGGTGAGGAATTAAAATTATTTGTTGGCAAAGATTTACAGCAAAAAAATCTTCACGAGATTGATCAACTCTACACATTGCTGCTTCAAAGCTGCACGTTGCTATTTGCTGGCCATAATATTTTAAGTGAGCTCAAATCCACATGCTTTGCCTTTGAGGGATAATCACTTCAATGTTTTACACTCGTGTTTCCTTTGTGAAAATGTTAAATTCTTGTGAGTTTAGTAGGAAATGAGGTGAACCTTAGAAAATAGCATTTTCTATCCTCCATAAACACTCTTTCCGTAGAGGGGAGTCTGTAAATATGGCTTTGATGAAATCTGCCACCTGCAAAGAGGTCACCAGCATATAATTTAAGGAATATAGCATGTGGAGAAGATGAATGTGAAGAAAATGTTCATCAAACAAGGCTCTATTATTTTAATCTTATCCTATATAAATCAATGAGAATGCAAAGGCAGTACATAATAGGTATCCACACGTGCGTTCTTTTCATAGGAAGTAAATTTGAAGTTAATTAAGCCAGGCATGTATCTTCCCTTCATAATCTGTTGTTTTTAAAGTAGTACAGGCAATTTGGAACCCACAATAACGTACAAAATGTACATAAACATAAAAGTATTTGATTTGGAGACAATTTGTTCCCCCCTACCATCCCCCAAAAAAGAAAGAAAAATTGGAGACTAAAGAAATTAAATAATTTAAGGAAAGTAAGGAGGAAAAAAGGGAAAATGATGGATCCCATTGCACCAATGTACTCCAAACCTAAAATTTTATGCAGCCTTCCAAGTATAGACAATCTTAGATGATCCAAAATTTAGTTTGAAATAATTAGAATATTAATTTTTTTCCCCTTTCTTAAAGAAAAGGCAAATAGAAGACTACCTCAGTATTCATCCCGTTAAGAGTAGACAAAATGATAAAGAATCACAATGTTCCAAAAAAATTATAAGATGGAAATGTAGGGAATGAAAAAAAGGTAAATTACTCTCCCCTTCCCTAACAAAGGCTGGAACTACACTTCCCTACTCTCTTGTTCTAATTTTTACTAAGTAGAGTTAGTTACATGAATCAAATGGCACCAACATGTTCAATCTTGACTCATTTCTATTGTTAGGTTATTAATAGTTAAATTTATCTTAATAGTTTCTCTTACTGTTTTCTGTGGTCTCTCTCTACATCTAGTTATTGATTTACCTTTCATTTGATCAACTCTTTATATAAGAACCTCTAATGGTCTCCTTTGTATATGACCAAACCACTTACAGTGTGTTTCTACAACTTCTTTATGATAGGTACTAATCCAACTTTTTCTCTAATGCATCCATTCCTAATTCTATCCTTTCTAGTGTATTCACTCATCCAACATAACATTCTCATTTTTACAACATTGAATTTTTGCTCATGTTGACTTTTTATTACCCAATATTCAAAGTATCATACAACAATAGAAATCTTATAGCTGTTCGATAAAATTTTTCCCTCATCTTGAGTGATACTTTTTTATCACAAATAACACCTGAAGCCTTCTAAAAGAATATACACAAAATACACAAATTCCCTCGAAGCTAAAAAATGACCAAAATACCTTCTAAGATAATATTGATTTTTTTTTAGTAAAACTATAACTAAATGATATTTTTAAAACTTTTTTTCATCTCTTTTTTTTATTAGATAAAACAGTATAATCAAAGTTTAAGAGTATACTAATCCCCATCATATAGACACTAATTGACTCCATTGCGGCGCTAAACATCTAAAAAAACATTCCATGATTATCCACAAGACATCTAACATCATAAAGAAGGACATCTAAGGAACATTGCAGCGCTAAACTTTTTTTTATCTCTAAAAGATATTTTTAAAGCTTTTATTTCAATGTTATATATTTTGTGTTGAAAATTACAAACTAAGTTAATCTATTCCAAATTTTAAAAATGGACTATTTTATATTGGTTGAATACATTTTATATACATTATATAAGATAAACAATAAATATAAGCTTATTTCAGCCAAAATAATTAGAATTTTAGCTTATCTTTTGTTGCCCAGAGGTCAATATAGCGCATCTTTTGATTTCAATGCAAGACAGTTTAATTTTTCTAAATAGAGGGGGCCCATGTAATTTTGACATCTTTCAAGAAAGAGAGCCATGTACCAACTAATGAAGTCAACAACAATCAAATAATACCTGTGTTATTGTAAAGCCACAAGCAAGCAATTCTTTGTTCTCCCAAGAAGCTGTAATGGATTTTAAAGGCATATCTAATAATTCTGAGGCACAGGAAATGTCAAGATTAGTGATAATAAGTGATAATCCATCAACCGGCTTCTACAGAAAATTAGTATGGAACACATGCCTGATAATTTGCGAATTTTACGTAATGATGGGATAAGATCATCAAGAGACTCCACAGAGAAATCACGCAACTTCTGATCCATGGTAACCAGGGACTCTAATAAAGATGATAGATTTTCCAGCATCAGATGTACAAGTCTTTGAAGCTGGGAGTATGAGCGGAATGTATGAGATTGACTTATAAATATGGTAGCCTTACGGGCATTAAATATGCTGACCTAAGGTCTAGACCGTACCTGCAATGTCTCTTCTGCTGCTATGTCATCTAAGAGAAGTATATCTCTCGTAATTCTTGAGAAAACTGACTCTAACACAGTACACATGCTTTTCCTGTAAGTCGAAGGCAGCAAAAGTGGCTCCCATATGATATGTACTTTCTCCAGAATGAAGACAACCTGATGCATATTCAGCTCCAAGTCATCAATGACATGAAAGACTTCAACTAATACAGTTAAACTATTGCAACAAACCCACCTACCCTTGTGCATTAAGTGAGAGAGAGAGAGAATAAATTATGTAGTCTGCATATGGCATGTGATATCAGATCAACAAGTTACCTGATCTACACTAAATTTTGCTGATTCAAATTGCTGCATATGATGAGTATTCTGAAATCCGTCAGCACCATCTATAGCCTATTAGAAAAAAAAGGAACTTTTTTCAAAAAAAAAAAAAAAAGGCAATATAGGTGAATTGCCAGGTTGATAAGGCAGAGTGAAAACCGAAACTTCATGGAATTTGAAGTTGTGAACTACTAATGATGCATGCATTTTAGGGAATTCAGTACCTCCTTCAAGTTATAAATAACAAGGTGAACTTGTTTCTGCAGTATTTCTTCTGCCATAAGCTGAAATCTCGGAACTAGATCAACAAACACAGCATGCTCCTTGATGGAATCTGGGAAGTCTGTTCGATACTGAGACAGTAGAGTCCAAATGCATAAGCCAAAAGAAAATACAGAACATAATAGAAACAAAACAGTGTTTAGATTGGATGTTTGCCTTGAAATTTTCAACACAAACAACAGACAAAGACTTTTTCCACTAGGTGAGGTCAACTACATGATTCAAGGGACGCCAATGTGTTCTATCCTAACTCATTTGATGAAAATTGAATTGATCAAATGGAGACCGGTAATTTAACTTAAGTAAATGATACAATAGTCAATTAAATTAATCCACGATCAAATGATACACAATAACAATCAAATCTGCAGTAAAAAATAATATAAAATTAGTTGAATATATTGAATTTACTTCTGTTATTCAAGTATACCTCAAATGCAAGTCCAAGTATTTCTTGGGAGAAATAAAGGCAGTCATTATGAATCAGTACAGCTACTTGATTGATGCCATCAAGCTGCCTTTCTAGCTTCACAAGATAAAAGCGGAAGTTATTAATGTAAGAACAATTAGTCTACAGACATATGACACTCAAATACAAAAATAGATTTGAACTGAGTTGCCCATAGTCTGATTATCTTATCCAAACAAGTATCCATAGCCTAGTACTCCTGATTTAAATTTGTTTTTAAAAAAAATCCGAATTGATTATTAACGAAAATACAAAAAAGTAACCAAATGACGATAAATTCCCAACATCTGACTTCATATGCCTAGTAACTACGCATATTATACATATTCTATATTATATCCATTCGCATGCTACATTAGAATATCTTGTATATAGCATGCATCCATGATCATGTAAGAAAGGAAGTGTCCTCTCAGTAGTTGGTACTCAAATCAGTAATGTGCTCTATTTATTATAGTATTAGTATTAGCTTTCCATCATCATCCATCTTAAGACATAAGACAAGTTCTCCCCATGTTTAACTATTGAGAATCATTCTACCGTTCATCTCAGTCAAAACCCTGAAAATATAAAAGGAATACTCAAAAAAACATTGTTCTAGAAAAAAATAACTGAGAGTTGGATGTTGACTCTAAACTGTTAAGTTACTTCACTAGATTTTACCATAAGAAACTAATCCTTAATCACAGAAATACTAAAATTTAGCATTAAGGCTTTTCCGGTATACCACTGCCTTACATGGACTAACCTTGACAGGTACAACAACTTCATAAAGAAGTATGACATCTCTAGCCGCATGATAAAATTCCAAAGCAACCCTTGTAGATGACAGGCAAACACCCTGCACAACATTGTCATTTATCAAGATCAACGTTATATACAAAAGATCCTAATGTAAGTCAGTCGACCAAAAATTTCCTAAAGACTGTTAATTCCAGAATCCATAGTTCGTGTGGTCCAAGAATCAAAATAAGAAAGTGATTCTAATTACAGTATCATAACATAAATGTATAGAGTTTGAAAGCTACTTTCTCATTTTAAGCATCAAAAGTCACATTTTATACAAGCAGCAGGTAAGCCTTTTACCATTAAGTGGGGCTAGCTACATGAATCAAGCAATGCTAATGTACTCTATTTTGGCTTATTTTTATAGTTAGATTGCTTACAGTTAAATCTATCCGAATAGTGTCTCTTGTTTTTTTTTTGTCTCTCCCTACCTCTAGTTATTTATCTTCTATCTGATTAACTTTCTGAATAAAAATCTCTAATGGTCTTCTATGTATGTGAGTAAATCATCTAAGACGCATTTCTACCAACTTTTCTATGATAGATACTATCTCAACTTTTTTTCTAATGCAATCATTCCTAATTTTATTCTTTTTAGAATGTTCACTCATCCAACGCAACATTCTCATTTCTGCAATATTGAATTTTTGTTTATGTTTAATTTTTGTCACCTATAATCTCCCAAGATCAAAATGGAGAATGAATTTCTGATAATTATATCGATTGAAAGGGCTGGTATATATACAGTCTATAGGGATTCTACCTTTGGAAATAGACTAATTGTTAGCCTACTAATCAGCCTATACAATTCCTATAATTATGCTAATCAATCTAGAGGTCAATTATGTAGTTAATGCATAATCAGAACATAAATGCATATCTATAACACTCCCCCTCAAGCTAGAGCATAGATGTTAATCATGTCCAGCTTGTTACAAAGGTATTCAACCCGTGTCCCATATAGTGCTTTTGTAAATATATCCCCTAGTTGCTCTCTTGTCTTGACATATCTAGTAGAAATTAAGTTCTCTTAAATCTTCTCTCGAATAAAGTGACAGTCAACCTCAATATATTTAGTTCGTTCATGATATACTGGATTTGAGGCAATATGGAGAGCAGCTTGATTATCACACCAAAGTTTTGCTGGTGACAAGGGCTTCAAACCAATCTCAACTAAGAGGTGATGTATCCATAAAATCTCACATGTAGATTGTGCCATAGCCCTATACTCAAATTCTGCACTAGATCTAGAAACCACACTCTGCTTCTTACTTCTCCATGATACTAAGTTTCCTCCCACAAAATCACAATAGCCTATAGTGGATCTTCTATCACTTTTGGATCCAGCCCAATCGACATTTGCAAAACCCTCAATACAAGTGTGCCCATGATTGCTATATAGTATGCCCATTCCAAGAGCCCCCTTTTAGTAGCATAAGATCTGTTCCAGGGCTGCCCAATGTTTGACTATAGGTGCAGACATAAATTGGCTAACAATACTAACTACATATGCAATATCTGGACAAGTCACAATGAGGTAGTTTAGTTTTCCAACTAACCTCTTGTATCTTTCTGGATCATCAAATGGATCACCATCATCTTTTGCAAGATGGATATTAGGAACTATTGGAGTACTGCATGGCTTGGCTCCCAATTTCCCTGTCTCTTCGAAACAGATTAGATTCCCTTCTGACTCCACATTACTTCTCCCAAGAAATATTTTAGTTGACCGAAGTCTTTTATGTGAAACTTGGTATGCATGAATGACTTAAGAGAAGAAATTCCTACATCATCATCTCTTGTAATAACATTATTGTCAACATATACAATGATTAATATCCAGTCATTGACTATTTGTAGAATACTGAATGATCACACTTGCTCTTCTTTAGCCCAAACTCTTGAGCTACCTCACTAAACTTGCCAAACCAAGTACGGGGACTCTGCTTCAAACCATTCAAGGATTTCTTTAGATGACAAACCTTCCCATACTCCTCCGAGCAATAAACCCAGGTGGTTGCTCCACATACACCTCTTCTTGGAGATGACCATGAAGAAATGCATTATTGATATCCAACTAATGTAAAGGCCAATTTTGAGAAGCTACTAGTGAAGTTAATTTTGCAACAAAAGAGAAGGTATTTGAATAATCCACTCCATAAGTCTGTGCATATCCTTTGGCTACTAGTCGAATTTTGAGTCGAGCCATGGACCCATCTAGGTTCATTTTATTGTGAAGACACATTTGCACCCCACAGCTTTCTTTCCTTTAGGTAAATCCACCAAATCCCAAGTGTGATTTGCATCTAGAGCATTTATCTCCTCAAGCATTGCAGCGGACCACCCAGGGTGGAGCAAACCCTCCTTCACTGTCTTAGGTATAGAAATAGAATCTAAAGAGGCAATTAAAGAACTAGATGTAGGAGACAAGTGGTCATGTGAAACAAAATTAGCAATAGGATAAGTAGATTTGGGAAGGGTGCAATGGTGTTTACCTTTACAAAGACTAATAGGCAAATCAAGATCATGTGGTGGAGGATCTGATGACGAAGGGAGTATATCTGTCCACTAAACAGGAAAATGTGACCTTATAAATGAGTCACCCATCTTCCTCTTCTGGACCTATAGTAATGGGTAATGACGAGAAGAATGGTGTTTTCTCCAAAAAGACCACATCAATTGATACCAAATATCTATTCAAATTTGGAGAGTAGAACCGATAACCTTTTTGAAGATGAGAATATCCCAAAAAAACACACTTCAAGACCTTAGGATCTAACTTGGTAATATGGGGTCGCACATCATGAACATAAAAAGTACCTCGAAACACTCGTGGCTCCACAAGAAACATTGGGTTGTTTGGAAAAAGAACATTTTAAGGAATATCCCCTTTCAATATTGCGGATAGCATCTGATCAACGAGGAAGCAAGCAGTAGAAACTACATTAGCCCAAAACTATTTAGGCACTTTTGTTTGGAACAGCAATGCACGAGCAATCTCAAGTCAACCTCAGGTTTCGGTTGAAACGAAAGTTGAAATGAAATTAAAATGAAAAGAAAAGTACTTGCCACTTACTATAACTGTCAATTAATGAACCAATTGCTTAACCTTAAGCAAACTTCTAGCGTAACTAAATACATGACTCGCTTTAATGAACTCGTATTAAGATGTGATCTTCAAGAACAATGGGTGACAGTCACTAGGTTTGTTAATGAACTTCGTCTTGAGATTCAAAGGGAACTTGGGTTGAACTTTCTTGATTCCATAGAAGAAGCTTACCACAGGGCCCTTGAGGTAGAATCTTTGTCTAGGTACACATCTATTAGGCAATTGTTTCAGCTATTCATTTTGTAAGAGTGTCTCAACCTAAAACAAATTCTGTGTACCCTTCTAATCAAGTTTTAGGTCCTCAAAGCATTACCACACAGAGTAATGAATCTATAGGGTCTAGCTCTCCTCCTAGTGGCCCTATAATAGAGTGTTTTCATTGTCATGATAGGGGCCATATTGCATCTAGGTGTCCACGTCGAGCTTTAATTCTTGAGCACCAATGTTATGCTCTTGAGGAAACTACAGACACTCACAATGTGGAACCCCTTGAGTACCCTTCTGATGTTGAAGAGGAAATCATAGTTGAAGAAGCAATTCAAAACTCAGGGTCCCTTACTGTAATGTTGTGCATTCTATCAATTCCAATGCTTAAAGACTCGTGGAAAAGAACTAGCATCTTTCACACCTTTGTGAAATGTGGGAACAAGGTGTGTAAATTAGTCATCGATGGAGGAAGTTCAAGAAATGTTGACTCTACTTTAGGAGTAATCAAACTTAGTCGGAAGACAGAACCTCACCCTAAGCCTTTTAGGGTAGCATGGGTTGATAAGACCTCTTTGCCTGTAACCCAACAATGTCATGTGCCCCTTCAATTAGGCAATTATAAAGAAGAGATGTTATGTGATGTTCTTCCTATGGATGTATCTCATGTTTTATTGGAAAGACCACGGCTTTATGATCATAATGTTACTAACTATGGGAGAGAAAATACTCATGTTTTTAAACATGGAGGGAAAACCATTTTGTTGCAACCTTTCAAACCTGGAGTTGAGATTAAGACATCCCTTAGGTCCAAAGATCATGAGACTAAGAATCACAACATTCACTTCTTGACTCAAGCAACTTGAGGATGAAAGCAAAGAAGTTGGTGTCATGCTTGCATTAGTTTCCAAAGCCTCTATTAAAGTAACTTCTGTAGGCAAGTGTGAAGTGCCTTGTGGGATATCCCAGCTTTTAGAGAAATTTCAAGATATTTCTCCAAATGAGCTTCCTTTAGAGTTACTGCCCAAGAGACATTCAGCATGCCATTGATTTGATCCCTGGTTCTCAATTTCCTAATCTCCCACACTATAGGATGAACCCAAAGGATAGGGAGAAACTCAATAGGCAAGTCAAAGGTTTGCTTGAAAAAGGATATATCCAGTATAGTTTGAGTTTTTATGCTGTGCCTGCTCTTTTAACTCCTAAAAAGGATGGCTCTTGGAGAATGTGTTGACAATCAAGCGATTAATAAGACCACTATCAAGTATAGGTTTCCTATTCCTAGGCTTGAAGATATGCTTGATTTGGTAGCTAAGGCTCACTGGTTTTCAAAAATTGATCTTTGAAGTGGCTACCATCAAATTAGGATTAGACTTGGGGATGAGTGGAAGACTACTTTTCAGACACAAGATGGATTGTTTGAGTGGTTAGTCATGACTTTCGGTCTCTCCAATGCTCCTAGCACCTTCATGAGTCATGACTCATACTCTCAGACCTTACTTAGGCAAGTTTTTGGTTGTTCACTTTGATAATATATTGATTTACAATCAGTCTAGGAAAGAACATTTGAACCACCTTCGTCAGGTTTTCCTTACCCTTCATTATGAGAAGTTCTATATCAACCTTCCAAAATGTTCTTTTCTATAAAATTAGGTTTTCTTCCTTGGTTTCATAGTTTATGAAAAGGGCTTAGTTGTTGACCCTGAAAAGGTCAAGGTTATGAAACAATAGCCTGAGCCTAAATCTATCTCTGAGGTCTGAAGCTTCCATGGATTAGCTTCCTTTTATAGACATTTCATTAGGAATTTCAGCATCATCTTGGCGCCTATTACAGATTGTTTAAAGAAGGATAAATTTCATTGGACTTTGGCAACTTCTCATGCTTTTGAGTCTATTAAGGAGAAACTTTTTGAATCTCCAGTTCTAACTCTGCCCAACTTTGCCAAACCTTTTAAAGTTGCTTGTGATGCTTTTGGGGTGGGAATTGGGAGTGTTCTCAGTCAAAAAGGTCGTCCCATAGCCTTCTTTAGTGAAAAGCTTAATGAAGCCAAGCAAAAGTATTCAACATATGACAAAGAGTTCTATGCCCTTGTTAGAACACTTCAGCATTGAAAGTTCTATCTGTTATCCCAAGAGTTTCTCATATACTCTGACCATCAAGCCCTTAAGTTTCTTCACTCTCAAAGACATCTGAACCTAGGCATGCAGAGTGGGTTGAGTTCCTTCAGGAGTTCACTTTTGTTGTCAAGCATCATTCAGGGGTAGAAAACAAGGTTGCTGATGCCTTGAGTCGTATGCTCACTATTTTACAACCTATGAGCATCAGCGTTGTAGGGTTTGATAAATTAAAAGGTGAATATGCCATGTCTTGACTTTGGAATCATTTTTCAAGAAATTAGCAGTGGCAACAGTCATGACCATTAAGACTTCATTATCAAGGATGGTCATCTTTTTCGAGGGGCTAGATTGTGAATTCCTTGCACATTCATGAGGAATTTTCTTATATGGGAATTACATGCAGGAGGATTGGCTGGTCATTTTGGAAGGGACAAAACCATAGCTCTAGTTGAAGATAGGTTCTACTGGCCTTCCTAGAAACATGATGTTGCAAGAGTCTTGTCCCAATGTCATACTTGTCAAACCTCAAAGGCCAAGAAGCAAAACACAGGATTATACACTACTTTGCCTATTCCTCATAAACCTTGGAAAGATCTTAGCATGGACTTTGTCCTTGGTTTGCCCCGCTCAGTACGCGGACATGATTTTGTTTTAGTTGTGGTGGATAGGTTCTCTAAGATGGCTCATTTCATTCCCTGTAGTAAAACCTTAGATGCGAGTTGTTCTTTCATTAGGTTGTGCGTTTACATGGGTTACCTACCACCATTTTGTCTGATAGGGATGTCAAGTTTGTCATCTTTTTTTGGAAAACTCTTTGGAAACATTTTAGGATACAATTTAAGTTTTCGTCTGCATTTCAACCTCAAACTAATGCTCCAACTGAGGTTACAAATCATAGTTTAAGTGATTTACTTAGGGGTTTAATTGGTAATAAACCTGGAAATTGGGATTTGGTCTTACCCTTATAATAATTTCATTAATAGGTCCATAGGCAAGAGTCCTTTCGAGGTTGTCAATGGCTTTACCCCTCACCAACCCATTGACCTGATGCCAATCCCTTTGATCACCCGTACTTCTAAATCTACAAAATACTTTGCTCATCACATTCATGATTTACATGCTAAGATTAGACGTAAACTTACATTAAGCAATGAGCAATATAAATTGTCTGCTAATGTTCACCGTCACTTTCAAATGTTTGATGTGGGTGGTTATGTCATGGCTTGTATCCTTCATGAGTGTAATCCTAGACACTCATTCAAAAAGTTACGTGCCTGTGCCTTTGGTCCTTTTTGCATCTCTCGAAAACTTGGTCCTAATGCATACTTGCTTGAGTTACCACAGGATATGGCCATTAGTCCAGTTTTCGATGTTAAGGATCTATTTCCTTACAAAGGCACTTTTGAGCCTCCTTTATTACTTTCTAATGATTCTGCAGGTACCCAGTTTCTTTAGGTTCTCATGCCCATTCTTTTGTCTGTCCCACCTACTATTGAAGCGGTTGACGCCATTTTGGATTATCAAATTATCCTCTCTCCTCATGGCCCTCTTCACCGCTATCTTGTTCGTTGGAAAGGATGTTCAGACTTGGATACTACTTGAATCACTGAGGACAAGTTTTCCCACCTTGACCCTACCTTGATGAAGTCTCACAAGCAATTTTCCTCGTTCTCTCCAGCCGAGGGAAAATGATGAAAAACCTTGGAAGACTTATTCTAGGAAAAAGAAAAGAAATTAATATTACCTAGGAAATCAGTCTTAAACTTATTCATTGGTTTTATTGTGTTGGAAGTTGTTGCTATGTTTTATTATGATTTTGGAAGTTATGTTTTTATTATGCTTTAATTATGTTTTGACTTGGACTCCCTATATAAAGCCTTCTCCCTTATTTTAAGTTTAGTTTTTGAATCATTAGAATATAACATCCAGATTTTGCTTTCACTTCTCCCTCCATTCTTCCTTTTTCCCTTTCTCCCTTCTCTTCTCTTCTCTTCTCCCTCTTCCTCTTTCATATTTCTTCTTTCCCTTCCCCTCATTTCTTTCTCTCTTTTATTGGTCCTACATCACATATCCTCCATAGAAACTTTCATATCCTCTAGCTTCACTCCCCACATGACAATTTAGATCTCTTCCTAAAAACATCTTTTCTCCTAACAATATTCCCTATATTAAACATCCTAGGTTCTCCCAAAATTTTATCTTATGATGTTTTTGCAATTCTACTTGTGGTGCCTAAACATTGATAATATTAAAAGTATCCCAATCCACTACAAGCTTCATAACTATTATCCTTTCTCCTATTAGTTTTGATAAAAAGACTTATAGAGAGTAAAGATACACGTGACTACAAGAAGGAGGAAAAGTTGTCCTCAACAAATGAAAACAAAGAAGCCAAAAAAGAAACAAGAGAAAAAACAAGATGTTAAATCAATAGTGCCTTCCAATCCCTTTGAAAATCCACAAGAGAAACCCCTCTAAACAACCCATTAGAAGAAACCCATAATGAAGTCAAAAAAGTGATTCTATCCCAAATTAGATGATGTGGGAGGAATTTGTTCTTAAAGACTAATATTCCGCTCCAACCAAATACACCACAAAGTTGCAAGAATTACACATTGCCAAAGCATTTTGGGCTCCTTATTCCTCCCGAAACCCACAAACTTGATAGTGAAAAATGTTGCAAGAGTTAATTTCTACTATTGAGGTGTACCTCCACTTTGTCCCACAAACTTGGATCTCATTACCAAAGCTAGGTGTTAATCTCTGAGTTACCCGTTCTCTTTAAGAGTTAATCTCTTTGTCGTTATCCATTCTCTTTTTATCTAGTCCCACAAATTTGTATCTCATTGCCAAAGCTAGGAATGCTCCTTTTTAGTATATGATGAATATGAATGTGATAGGATCTAAGTGGCTTGGGGAACCCTCCCTCAAAAGCTAGCTATTGAAGGGGGAGAACCAAGCTACTTAAATACCCCATCGAGCATCCCATTCTACTCGATGTGGGACTTGGGCATCCCATACTACCCTCATCCCTATCATAGCACCGCCCTTGAGGAGCCGACGACCCGGCGGCTGCACTCTGCGACACTTCACTCTGCGACACTTCACTCGGCGTTGCTTCACTCCTCCGCGGGTCAGCCCCTCCGCCGGTCAGAACCCTTCGCAGGTCAGAACCCTCCGCAGTCGTAACCTCCGCAGGTAGCCCTCTCCGTGCCGTCGACAAACCAGCTCTGATACCAATTGATAGGATCCAAGTGGCTTGGGGAACCCTCCCTCAAAAGCTAGCTATTGAAGGGGGAGAACCAAGCTACTTAAATACCCCATCGAGCATCCCATTCTACTCGATGTGGGACTTGGGCATCCCATACTACCCTCATCCCTATCAGAATGTCACTATGGCCACCACTTAAAGCCCCCTTTCTATTAGTTAATTTTTGAATAAGAATAAGGTTATTTCTTTTGCACATTATTGCATTCAATAAGTAGTTGTGCATCTAGCCTCAAGGGGGAAAAAGCAATACTTCAACATTAGCAAGCCTTATAGTTTGATAGTAATGAGAATGTCCTATTCCTGGATCACAGTTGGATAAGGATCAAATGACTAAAATGCCAAATACATATCAAAAATAAGTATTGAAATTGTATTCAAATAAATCTAGCTGCATAGAATCACTCATAAAACCATAAAAGAAGTCATTCATGGAACCCAAGTGCTTGGGGAATCTTTCCTCAAAAGCTAACCATTAAGGAGGAAGAACCAAATCACTTAAGTACCCATCAAGCATCTCATACTACTCGATGTGGGACATAGGTAGTCAATACTATCCTAGGGATATCTCATACTATCCTTAGTTCCCATCATAGCACCAACCTTGAAGAGCCGAAGTCTCGACAGTTGTACTTGCGACACTTCACTTGGCATTGCTTCATGGTCAACCCCTCTACCAATCAGAACCCCCCACAAGTTGCCCTCTCTATGTCGTTGGCAAACCAGCTTTGATACCAAATGATGAAACCCAAGTGACTTGGAGAACCCTTCCTTAAAAGCTAGCCGTTGAGGGGAAGAACCAAGCAACTTTAAGTAACCTATCAAGTATCACATAATACTCCATGTGGAACTTCGGTAACTTATAATACCCTAGGAATATCCCATACTATCCCTAGTCCCTATCAATCATATATCTAAAGGCAACAACATGATACAATACATTATAAAATATTCACTATATTAGTTTCTATACCTGCAATGTCTGATGAACAAGCTCCATCAATTGTTTAGCAGCTTTGGATACCAAACACCTTTCTGATAAGAAAAGTAAATCAACAACATGACTAGTTGACTGCACAGAAGTTCCATCATTCTTCCAAATAGGACCATCCCTTGTATATTCCTGAAGCAATATTCATTGTCAATAACCAAGAGATCATATCATATAATAGAAAGATTCACCAAGTCTAGAAAACTCACTTGAGGAATGGCAAAATCACAACCTAGTAGCAGATTTCTAGCCTTTGACAAGATCTCAATTTTTTTCTTAGATGCAAAGTGAACCTCAACATTTTCAGAGAAATTGCTCAGCCTATTATCATTGTCATCTGATGCTGAAATAAACATGAGTTCTTTTAAAGCCATCTCAAAATCATATGTACATTTGATGATCTTCTGAAAGTCAGGAAGTTTTGAAGCATCTGTGGGGACAACCTGAAACGAGACATCTCAAGTGACTTTATCTGCCAACATTAAATGCTCACTTCCTCTCAAACTTTAGATGCCACAACTAACTACCAGATAATTGTCCTAATCTTAGGCGTTGGCCAATCCCTCAAGCTCTTATAATGTTGGCTGCTATGGCAGGCATTACATGAGTTAGCATATTAGGAGGCAGCGGTAGTTCTCAAATCATTTCCAATTCATATAAATGCACTACTAACTTAGCCAAGTTTCCCATAGTAAGTCATGTGAATAGTTACACAGAAAGAATAATGATAAAGAGTTTATTGGCAAACCTTTGAGAGAAAGCTAGATATTATAATCTCCGATATCCTGGGCCACGTCAAACGTCCAAAACATCGGATCCAAGAAGCACTTTGATAGCAAAAACTTCTATAAATAAACTTAATAACCAGTAGAATCCCTGAATAGAGAAACTCTCTATCCAAATTTTCAAACTGAAAAATTGAAAAGCAAATATTTAGGCAAAATACACAACAGTTAAGTAACAAGAACTTGGGGTCAACCTTTTCTTTCTACAGAAACTATTTTTGTTCATTAAACATATAGGACAATCAATGGAAGTTAAATGAAAGAGGCATGCCGTCAACCTTTGCTCTACAAAGACCACTATTTCCTTAGGCATATATATAACTATTGCCTTGTTTGCTATGACTTTGTTCTTGTTTTTTCATTCTTCAAAACAGTTTTGTGAAATTGGTTGTAAGAATATCATGTTAATAATGTTTTCATGCATTTATGTAGATAATATTAATGAAACATTTGTTTTCTATATTTTCTTTATTTTAAAAAAACTAGAGTTCCTAACATCTCTTAAATGTTTTTAGTATTTTGTTCCCGAACATAAACAACAACAACAAAAGAAGTCTTTTCTCACTAGGTAGGATCAACTACATTAATCATGTGATACCAACATTTTCTATCTTGACTCATTTCCATAATTATATTGTTGATAGTTAGGTTCATCATGATAATTTTTCCTATTATTTTCTTTGATCTCTCTACCTTTAGTTATTACACTATCTTTGTTCCCAAAACATATATTCTTTTTTTTCAGACAAAAACGACACTTCCAAACAGGTTTTTTTGTTTTTCTAATTTAAAAAAATCAAAAACTGTTTTTGAGAATAGAAATCAAACATGTCCATTAATTCTGGAACCATGAAACACAACACTCACCTTGCTATCTAGTAATGGGACTGTCTTCAGTACAGCTGAGTCTTGATTGAATTCCTCTAGAAATTGAAGGGGCCGTCCACAATTTATGAATGGAGTGATAATATACTTGATCATCAAATCAGCAACTTTAGCAAGCCCATATTCTAGAATACCAACCACCTAAAGTTGCCCTTAATTAGAAAACGAATGAATTCATGCAATTGAGCTCATTGAACGTAAGGTATAATAATGAGATGAATTAACTTACATCCATTGCCTCCATAACTGTTTTGAGCTGAATCCCATTAATATTATCAACTTCCAAATGATACTTGACTTCAACTCGATTAGATTTCCCATCAAATTGCACAGCCTTTTCCATAAATTTCACTAGGACCTCTTGAATCTACAAAACCAAGTCGAATTCCTCTAAAATCATTCACAACTCAAAAAATATCACAAATTATCTAAACATGGTTATCATGATACAAATTGACTTATTGACTATATTGTTAAATATGTCAAGAGAATACAATTTGACTATAGCCAAAAAGTCAAATATGAGTTCATTGTATGAGAACAAGTGCAATGAAATTTTTCCTCCTCAATTTTTATCATTTTAGTATACTGGGCTGAATATTCTAAAAGTATTCAAGCCTCATCATTTTGGACCAATTCTCAGACTGAGAGAAAAATTAAAGCTTGGAAATACAAGTCGGCACACCTATACACAAAAGAAGGAAACAAAAGGTCATTATAAGGGTACAGAAAATTTCGTATACAGAATCCAGGTAGCTTAGTACTACTTAGACTTTGGCTGGTAGAAAGATAGAACGAAATTATATAATGAATAATGTCTTGCACCTTGCCTTTGTTCATTGAACAATTTAATTTGCTACACCTTATCTCCATTTTATCAGTAAACAAACTCTAGGCATTTCCTTTATCATGTTGAATACAAGTTCTTAATCATACAATTTTTTTTTTTTTTAAATAGGCTATCCTTTAGATTGGCCTAAGATTTCATTTGAAAGAAAATTTTGATCAAAGGTACCATTCCAATATTTGCCCTTTACCTAGTTTAAATTGTAGTATTTTCATCCTAATTCATTGATGTAGAGAGATGACACAGAAGAAAAAATTATCCAACATTATACCTTATTACCTTACCTCCTGAATAGCATTTGATATTATCTATAGCAGTTTAAGCTTTCAGATTTCAGAAGGCATCAATTATTGTATAAATTTATTCAAACGCAGCAAACCTATACGTTCCCATGTACAATTTTAGTGCCTCACAGGTTGAAGAAATCCTACTTAACAAACTCATGCTTTTCAAACATCTCAGAACCAAAACCTAAGCAGACTTGAGTACCTCTTCAGAGCATTGAGACCACTCCTTCCTCAGCAACCCATAGACCACTGGCTCCCCGTCATCAACCCCATGATCATCATCAGTAATCCCCAACACCATTCTCAAGTCCCTCAATCCCTCAGCAGCGAATTTGAGCCTTCCATTTGCCAATCCTTCCCTCACACCCTTCAACCTCTCGTTCACTTCCACAATGGTCCTCACCAATCCCAGCAGCTCCCTCTTCACCTTCAACTCCTCCCTCTTCCCCTTCATCTCCTCTAGCACCTCCCGTACCGCAGCGTCAGCCGGACGGTCGGAGATCAAGCGCAAGATGTTTGAGACGCCGTCGGAAATATGGTGGGACTGTGAAACGGCGTCGTTGCAGAGGGAGAATAGATTAGCGAAGTCTTCATTATGAGAAACCAGATAAGACTGAACTTTTGATTTGATATGGAGAGAATGAGACTCAAGGCGCTGGATGAGGAGGCGGAGATCAGGTGCAGAAAGAAGAGAGGTAGGGTCGGAGAGGTCTTGGGTGGAGAGAAGATCTCGGACGTTGATTGTGTCGAGGAGAGACTCCATCCCGGCGGTTAGCAGCTGATTACAGCATTAAGGGGTAGAAAATGGTGAAGAGTAAGAACAGGTGAAAACGGCAGGAGAGCCCGCAGTACTGAAGTGTACGGTGGTGGTAGCTAACGTGAGCCAGAAGCGTTAACTGGAGTGGTCTTTTCCTATTAAGGACTTCGGTTGATGGTGGGCTTTTAATTTTCGGTCTATACACTGGCAATGATGGCGTGTTATTTCGTTTCGGTTTAATTGTCAATTTTCACACCCGCATCTTTATTTGAAGTTTTAAACCATGGCATGTGAACTGTTGCCTTAATTTTTATTAATGTTTTTAATTTAACTTAATATAATATGAAATTTTGTGATTAAGTTTTATATTTAACTAATAATAATTAACATCTCGACACACAGCAGTAATAAAATACAATTTATTACTCATCGAATTAGATATTTATATATTTTTTTATTTCTTATATGTAAATAAAAATAAATTTTTAATAAAAAATAAAATAACATGCAAGGTATTGCATATCTATATACTAATTATTTATATTATAATAATTTTAAAAATAATAAATTTTAAAATACTTTTATAATATCACCTCACTATATTCTTATGAAGAAAATATTAAAATATTTTTTAATAGTAAAAAATTATAATAAAAATACTAAACTTTGAACAACAAAAATAAATATAAACATAACTTAAGCACGAGGTTCTATACTATTTTTATGGGATCTTTTTTAGATATAAATAAATAATAATAAAAAGGTAAATATCAATCTTAAAAATATTTATTAAACTTGAAATATTTGCAGAGAATAAGATATAGAAGGACAGAAGATGGATAATATGATTACAAGTAGAAGAAAGGAAAGGGAAAATTGGACTCTAAATGAACTCTGCCTATCTTAAGCAATGTCCATTCTTTATATAAACTCGAATTTGAAAGAAAATCACATAAAATTTAGAATTCAAATTATTTTTAAAAAGTGAATAGTAATATTCAAAATTCAAAATTTTATCAAATTCACTTGAGGCCTCCTCCTTTAGGTCACTTCAATTTCAACTTTAATTACCTATAAAGAGATAGCCTTTTATACACTTTATTCAGACCAAAACTTCATTCTAATAGGGAATCTTTCCAGCTATATTCCTTGCCCTTTAGTTGGTCCACAAATTTATTAATTTCGTCTGTTATCTACAATTGAATTAGATTAATCTGAAACCTTGAACGTCATAAGTCATCCATGTTTTATGCCATTTGAATGTTATAACAATCTTCATTTTCTGAATTAGAAGAATTTTCTTTAACTTCTTCAAGATCCTTATCTTTATCCGAATCTAAAGTTGAAAGGGTTGCAATCAAACTTTTCTTCAATTCTGCTTTTGACAATCCTTTGAAATTAAGGGAGGTTGAGCTGGAGGCAATAGCCTTATCAAGAGTTTTAGGACTTAAGGTTTTACCAATCTTCCAACATCTAAATTTTTCTTCTAGAAATTCAATTTGAAACTTCTTCCACCAAAACACGTTTACCTTTAAGCATAATATTTTTGGACAGGGTTCTACCATATGTTGGTGAAATTCATAAAAAGATGCTTAATTAACCAGCAATTTAATGGTAATGGATTTTTAAAACTTAAGATACCAAGAATGTCTAGGATTTGGTTGAAAAAGAATTTTACTCCAAGCTTCTTGATAATCAAAGTAATTATAGGTGGGAGGATAAAGGGTCTAGAAAATCTTTTTTCAGTTAATGGGTTTTGCCCCCAATCAAAAAAATATAAGACTCTAATTATTTTTAATTTTGAATAGGTAATAATTTCAGGATTATTAGGATCAAACTCAGGAATTATTTCAGCAGATTTAGTATCAAAAGGAATAAAATGAAAAAAAAATGTTGTTCTTTTTAAGGTTGGATGATTTAGGAATCCAACCCCATCTTTTTTGAGAGAATTTAGCTATTATTTCAAAAGACGATAAATTAGCAAATTCTAGCTCTAAAGTAATTACTTTCTAAAAGGTTTCTTTTATATGGAATTCTTTTTTAGAAGAGGAAGGAAAAGAAGGTTGAACTAAATTGATTTTAGAATTAGGAGGACTATTTTTGGTTTTAGAAACTAGGAAATTTTTAGAAGGCTGATTAGCTGCTTGGATGAATGAAGGCGCCAAGTCATCTAAAGAAAGCCCTTTTCCCTTAGGAAGAGGGGTTGATGGCCTCATGATCCAATGATTAGGGTATTTTCCTATAAAAATTCTCAAGTTAAAAAATCAACAATAAAATTATTTTTTGTTGGATTTAATTAATTCTAGAAATTATTTGAATCTAAAAATAATGAAACAGAAGCTTACCAGAATCTATATTAATCTGAAGATTGGGAGAGTGATGATCTTCTGACTGATAGTATCCTTAAGTTCTCCTTAGGCAGATGGGAACCAAGAAGAGAAGAACCAAATGAAAAATTAAAGTATGGTTGTCTAGATACTTTAGTCATGGACCACACCCTATTTATATTAAGTCCTTATGTGTCAAATTATCAAATTGCCTATCATAAGTCGATAATTTACACTTCAGGAATTCTACACATATTATTAATCCCCACACATAATTATTTATTATAAGGACCATTAAATTAAATTAAATCACTTTATAGGTCCTTAAACTTTATAACAATAATATGTATATGATAATTAATCCACAATACAGGTACGTCTACTTGTCCTAATGTATTTATAAATATGTATGTACATAGTATACAATCCAAATTCTAACAATCTCCCACTTGGATTGTACACCTATGTATCCATATCATAAAACCTTTAATCATATATAAATCACCATAACTTTATGTGCACCTTAATTTTATCAATCTCGTCCATTAGCCATATTAATGTAAGGACTAAAGAGGCATTCCTTATCTTTTTGCAACTAAACCTACATTAACTTGACTAAATGACATAGATCATGTGTGGATGTGTAGCATGAAAATTACATGTAATGTGATCTACACATGTCTATTTCCAACTGGTCTAACCTTAACCAAATGAGATCAAAATTCAGAGTAAGTTTCATAAACTAAGAAAATGAATACTTCATTTATGTAACCAAATGATGTCTAGACATCAAAGTACAATAGAATACAAACTCCCATTATATTAAATAGCATCTAATGTAACAACACCCATGTGAGCAACATGCTCATGAAAGGCCAGGGGTGTCCATGCCTTAATAAGCAGATCCGCAAGCATGGAGTTTGTTCCTATCAACTTAATATTAATGAAGCCACTCTAAACTCTTTCTTTCATAACAAGAAACTTTATATATATATATGCTTAGATCTGGAAGAGCTCCTGTTGTTATTTGAATACAGAATTATTGCTCTATTGTCACAATATAACTTGAGTGGCCTTTCAATACCATTGACAATACACAGTCCCATGATAAAATTTTGCAGCCATATAGCATGATTGGATGCTTCATAACATGCTATGAATTCAGCCTCCATAGTAGAAGATGCAACAAGTGTCTATTTGGCACTTTTCCAAGATATTACACCTCTTGCTAACTGAAATACATAACTAGATGTCGATTTTCGACTATCTTGGCATCCAACAAAGTCAGAATCAGAAAATCCAATGATCTCAAGTCTGTCTGACCCCTTATATGTCAGCACATATTCTTTAGTGTGCTGCAAATAAGTAAAAAGCAAAGTCAGAAGCAGAAAATCAAATGATTTCATGTTTTCTCGACCTTTTATATGTGAGCATATAAAACTTAGTGTTTTGTGAATACCTAAAGACTCTTTTAGTTGCTACCCAATGTTCTCTTCCAATATTACTTTGATATCTACCAAGCATCCCCACAATGTATGCAAGATTAAGTCGAATGTAAACCTATGCATACATCAAACTCCCTACTATAAAAGCATAAGGGATATTTTCCATAAACTTGGATTCAATATCGTTTTTTGGACACTGTTGTAGAATGAACTTGTTTCCTTTAGATATGGGGTTATCATGAGGTCTACAATTTTGCATGCCAAAGTGCTCAAGTACTTTTTCAATATAACCTTTATGTGATAATCTAAGAATTCCTCGTGAATAATCATGATGAATTTGGATTCCTAATACGAAGGATGCTTCACCAAGATATTTCATTTCAAATTTATTTGATAAGAATTTCTTAGTTTCCTGAAGCAATTTTATATCGCTATTGGCAAGAAAAATTTCATCCAAATATAAGACCAAGAATATATATGTACTCCCATTGAACTTATGGTACACACAATTTTCAATAGTGTTCACTTCAAAACCCAATGAAAGAACAGCCTGATGAAATTTTAGGTACCATTGACAAGAAGCTTACTTGAATCCATAGATAGATTTCTTAAGTTTACAAACCAAATGGCTAGTTTCCTTAGAATTAGCTAAGCTCTCTAGTTGTTTCATAAAGATAATTTCCTCAATGTCTCCATTGAGAAAAGCTATCTTTACATCCATCTGATGTAGCTCAAGATTAAAATGTGCCACAAGTGCCATGATTGTCCTAAAAGAGTCTTTTGAAGAAATTGGAGGAAAGTCTCTTTATAGTCAATACCTTCCTTTTGGGTGAATCCTTTAGTGACAAGACGAGCTTTATATCTTTCCACATTGCCTTGTGAATCCCTCTTGGTCTTAAAAATCCATTTACAACTAATTAGTTTCACGCCTACAGGTAATGGGACAAGATCTCAAACGTCATTGTCTTTCATAGATTGTATTTCTTCACCTATAGCATTGATCCATTTATGAGAATTAGAACTATTAATTTCTTTATTGAAAGTGAGTGGATCATCTCCCAATGAATCAATATGTTGCTCATTCTCAAGGAGATATACAAAATAATCATTTGAAATTACATTTCTCTTTTCTCTTGAAGATCTTATTAAAGGCACTGGTTCTACTTGAATTTAAGGTTGTTGAGTTTGATCCTCATGTTCCTCAAGAATAACTTATCTTTCATGTTGATCTTGAGGAGTAGGAATTTCAACATTGTCTTGAATTAGAATTTACTGTTGTTAATGAATTATGTTAGGTATCAAAACATGATCATGATCATTGTAACACCTTCTATCCTACGGTTCCTTTAGTTATTTTAGAAACTTTAAGATGGAAATAATTATCAGAGTGTTAGTGTTACTATCACTTTTACCCGAGTAAATTTTAAACTTTTTACCAAGTTGATTTATCGAGTACATTTGGGTTGGTCTCTACTCTCGGGTTCTCTCAATATCGCAACGGACTAAATACATATAACATACACCTGAATTAACTATACATAGATATGCATTCTTAATTAAATATAATCAATTAACTATTGGGTATGGAGGCAACAATCCTACCACTCATAGCCCCATTTGATAGTCTAATCACCAATCTAGCCTGATTCATATACAAATAAGTTAGAATAGGCTATGCAAAATAATCCTGCACTAGCCTTTCTCAAAATATCATGAAGGCTAGCTCAATCCTAACATGTACTTATACTATCCAAAATAAACAATTTGTGTGCCTAGATGGGACACTTCTGCATACCTTACCTTCTTTCTCCATCCCAAGGGGACCTACACATCTGGTACATGTCAACACTATTGTGAGAAATGAATCTCAGTAGCAATACAACCAGTTACAAAATTCGTTAACCTGTACCACCGTGCTCGCACGAAAAACCTCTACATTCTTTCATAAAATGTATAACACACTATAGGGATGCAATGAGTGAAGCATTTAATCATGGTATATACTCATATGTATGCATGTGCATTTAAAACATATCAACTTGTAAACATAGAAAGTGTATCTATCATCATTCTCATTATAAAGCATTTCTTATAAAACATATGTGGGATAGTAAGCATAACATCATTTCATTTTCATAACATGTGAATAGTACATAAAACACCCTGAGAGTAATCGGGAGAGTCGCCCAGCAACAACTCCACACACCATTGTCTATATGAATAAGTGCATGTCTCTTTAGCCATGCCTTAACTTTTTGTACATTCTGAGGCGTCCCCCAGTGGATCCAAGTACTATAATGGTCCTTGTCCCTTTCCGACAGATCATCCCTGACCAGCGGGATTTCTCCCTTTCGTCCCAAATGGGGCTGGTATACTCTCATGGGATCACCATCAACGCTACCCGGATCATTTCCTCTTCGCTTTTGGGCAGATCATAACACTATGGAATCACCATCCCTTTCCAATGGATCACACTCCCGGTACGCTATTCTCTACATATACTATAGGGTGAATTGGCCCATGGTCATGATTATGCTTAACTCTAAGTACGTGTTTCTCATATGGCCTTTGGGAGATAACACTAACTTAAAGTTCACAACCATCACGTTGTTTTTGAATTCATCTAAGTTCAAGTGGATGTTTAACCATCCCAATTTATGGCACAACCATGGAATGCCTAATGGTCGTCCCATACCAACAATCGGTCACTCGATCATGAGCCTATCTACCCTAAGGCATACACTAATAATACTTTCCTCTCTCCCTCTTTGTTTTTTCTACTCTCTTTTCTTTCACTATCCCAAGGGTATCATACCCAAAACTCTTAGTTTCCTTGCCTACCCATGTTGTGAGCCCTTAATTAAGTTAGCATGAAGAATTACTAAGCTCAATTACCATTAAAAACCTCATTTCACAAGCTAGAGGGCTGCCAGTCGACTGTTGGAAGGCTAGCAGTCGGCTGGTGGCTCTCTGTAATCCTTTGGTGCCAATCAGTAAGCTAGCAATCGGCTGCCAGCACGTTGGTGACTTTCTGGAATGCGTTCTAGGTAAAAATATAAACACGGTCATTGCTAGGGCGCTAGTTATTTGCTCGGTCTGAGCTTCGGGCCCAATAGTCTACTACTAGGAACCTAGCAGTCGGCTGCTAAGCCTCTGTCTACACTTTTGGGTTTCCAAGAACACAACAGTCGACTGCGAGGATGACTAGTCAACTGCTTAGTGCAGACTCGGGCCCGACAGTCGACTGCTAGATGTCTAGCAGTCAGCTGCTAAGCCTCTGTCTACAATTTTGGATTTTCCAAGAACACGATACTGATCGCTAGATCGCTACGATCGCTCAATGCAAACTTGGGCCCGATAGTCGACTGCTAGGAACCTGGCGATCAAGCTCTTTTTCGCACGGGTTTTCAAGAATACAACAGTCGACTGCGAGGATGACTAGTCAACTGCTTAGTACAAACCCGGGCCCGATAGTCGACTGCTAGGTGTCTGGCAGTCGGCTACTAAGCCTCTGTCTACACTTCTGGATTTTCTAGGAACACGGCAGTCGACTGCCCTTGCTTAGCAGTCGGCTGCTATACTCCGATGCAGTTCAGAAAACATAATTTTCAGAATACCCAGTCTAGAATGCATTCTATTTTCAATTCTAAACATATGAGCTTAATTCCCATACCACAAACTTGACTTTTCATTAAACATTTTCCGTTCATTAGCTCAAACATAATGTATTGAAGGAAATCTAGTCTATATATCTAGATGAACACAACCCAGCCCTTATAATCCATTACTAGCACATATATGAGCATACATTCAGCAACACAACATCCTATAAAAGTAGAAAAGCATACAAAATGTAGGTTGAACCCCAATCTTAGTTCAAACATGAAAAAAATCCATATTTTTCAACAAGAGTAACATTTCAGAAAAAGATAGGGTTTAGGATGGATTGCTACCTTGATTCTTGCAAATGTGTGTGTAGAATGTGTTAGAAATGATCCCTCCTTGCTACAAAACTAATTTCTAGCTTTAATCTGCCCTTCTTTTAGCACAATCTCTCCTTCCTTGCCCTAGCTCACCCCTTTCTCTTTTTACTCGCCCCTTCTCCTTTTCTCTCTAAAATCTGAAGGTTTGGAAGTGTGTGGGAGTTTTGGGGCTTCAGCTAGGGTTTAAGGGGAAGTTTGGGAAATTGCTCTTTAGTCCCTGGGCTGTTTTGCACTCTTGCCCTCACTTACTTTTTCCTTTTCAATTGAGTCTCTAACCACCTCTTACTAAACCCTCATTTATTTCCTTTCAATTTAGTCCCTAAGCTAATGCAACTACATGCATTAATGCAACATGCACAAGCATAAACATCAAATTAACAATTATCAAACATCTCTTTAATAATAATCGGAGCAGATGTTACAATCATATTTCACCACAATTGTAGGAAGAGGAATGGTAACTGAATTCTCTTCACAAACAATGTTATTCAAATCTTCTTAAAAAATAATGTCTTTATCCTTATCTTCCCCTTTAAACTCAACATCCTCAAAGAACCGAGCATTTTCCATCTCAAAGAATGTTCTTCTTCTGGGATCATAGAATTTAAACCCCCGTGACTATAGTATTCACTACCACAATCAGATCTAATGGACTTAATAATCTTGCCAAGTTGATTTTAACTTCTGCCTTGAAAGACTTAAAAATGTCTAATGTTTGAAACTTCTCATGTATCAAGTATAGGTAGCCATATCGAGAGTAATCATCAATGAATGTAATAAAATATTTTTGACCATTCTAGGAAGCTGTTGGAAATAGCCCACATACATATGTATGTATTAATTCTAAAACATCCTTAGCTCTCATAGCTTCCAATTTTCTCTTGTTTGTAAGTTTGCCTTTAACACATTCAACACAAATATCATAATCTGAATTTTCAAGTTTTTCAAGAATTTCTTTTGACACAAGTCTATCAATTCTCTGCTTAGAGATATGACTCAAACGCTTATGCCATAAAGAAAAGGAATTCTCACTTGAGAATTTTCTTTTAATGCCACTAGTTTCACTATGATAAGACTCATTATATGCATGTACTAAATCTAACAAATAAAGGTTGTCATGACTAGATAATGTACTAGTTCTAATAAGCATAAAATTAAAATACACATTACATTTTCTATTTCCAAATGAACAAATGTATCCTTCTTTGTCAAATATAGAAATTGAAACCAAATTCCATCTGAAAGATAGTATAATAAATGTGTTATTTAATTCTAAATAGTAACTAGTACATAACAACAACTTAAATTGGCCTATGCCTTAAACTTCTACTGGATTCCCAGTGCCTATATAGATGTATTTCTCATTTTCATTGGGTTTGCGATAGTTCAGGCAACCCTGCATAGATATACTTATGTGAGTTGTAGCACCTGAATTAAGCCACCAAGTATATCGAGGTATTGAAACTAAATTTACTTCAGTGCAACCAAGAGCGAAAGACATGCCTTTCTTCGCACGCCAAGCGTGATACTTAATGCACTCTTTCTTCATATGAGAAGGTTCCTTACAAAAGAAGCATTTCTTTTCCTTATGTCCCTTGGATGAATCTTTAGGCTTCTTTTGTGCTTGAGACACTGCAATCTCTTTTCCTTTTCTCTTTTTGCCATGTACTGAAGAGATAGATGCCAAATGAACACTCTTAGTCTTGTGTTGTTTCATCCTATCTTCCTCTTGCACTAAGTGAGAGATGAGATCATCTATTGTCCATTTATCCTTTTGACAATTATAGCTCACCTCAAACTGTCCAAATTGCAGAGGAAGGGAAATTAGCATTAAGTGAATGAGCAGGTCTTCCAAAAGCTTGATCTTTAGTGACTTTAACTTTTCGGCTAGATGAAACATTTCTAAGATGTACTCCCTTATGTTCTCATTACCCTTTTACCTCATGGAAAGAAGTTTTCTTAATGTTTCACTTGTCTCTGCTTTGTCACTCTTGGCAAAGCACTCTTCTAGGGTATTCAAGAACCTTAAGGCATCTGTTTTCCTAAACAAAGTATCCAAAAAAGTCTCTGGGATTGCATTCTTCATGATCATGAGACTCACGTGGTTAGAGCGGTCCCACCTCTTAAAGACTCTTCAATCCTTATAAGAGCTTTAATCTGTAAGAGGTTGAGGACGTGGCTTTCTGAATGCGAGGTCCAAATCTACGCATCCCAAGACCATAGTGACCTTATTTTTCCAAAATTTAAAATTACTATCACTTAGCATAAGAATGCTATTAATAGTAGCAGTAACAAATGATGCATTAACAATATCAGCTATACAGAGAACAAATACACAAAACACTCATTCAACTCACATACAACAAAATTAGTGATTAAATATTAATAACAATAACCTATCTCAAGAAAATTAGTGTGACATCAAATCTAATATTTGGATAAAGAGTTGACTCATATTTGGTTTTCTTGTTGTAGTAATCAAGTAGTAATGATTGGATCCAGTCAAGCATTTAGCCTTCCTTTGGGCTGACTAAGTACTCACAACGAACACTTAATAACTATTTTACTTATTATCACATGTATGTATAAATTTTTGCCAAACAATAACATTCCTTTAGGCCAAGTAATTGTCCGCATGAATATAAATACATACTACCTATTTAGTTATCCATAAACAAAAAAGTTTCCATAATAGAGGTTGATTTGACAACTATATTATTTTAACTAGTTTGAATGAATAACTAATTATCTTTAATTTTTTATTATTTAATTAATCACTAATTAATTAATTAATTAATTATGTAATTTTAATATATATATTGCAAATTACATAAGAAAATTAATTAATTAATTCTTCATTTATTAATATTTATGAAAATTCGTATAAATAAATCTAAAAAAAAAATATTTCAGTATATTGGGCTTGTCTCTGTGGTCACGTGCGTGTCTGCATACCTAATGGTGTGGGTACGAGACCTGGAATGTGCCAAAATTGCTGATTTTATACCTCACTAAAACAACGTCATTTCCTTTATTTACAAAATGACGCCATTTTGAATAATCAAAAAGGTGCATCGCAGGAGGAGTTGTCTTCCTCCTCTCGCCGAGTCACAGGACCCAACTCAGCGGTTACTCTAACCCAAACAGAAACTGTAACATCCGCTCCAATTATGATTAAAGAGATGTTTGATAATTATTAATTTGATGTTTAATGCTTGTGTATGTTGCATTAGTGCATATAGTTGCATTAGCCTAGGGACTAAATTGAAAGGAAATAAATGAAGGTTTAGTAAGAGGTGGTTAAGGACTCAATTGAAAAGAGAAAAGTAAGTGAGGCCAAGAGTGTAAAACAGCCCAGGGACCAAAGAGAAAATACCCAAAATGCCTTAAACCCTAGTTGTAGCCCTAAAACTCCCACACATTTCCAAACCTTCAAATTTTAGAGAGAGAAGCAAGAGGGGCGAGTAGAGAGAGAAAGGGGTGAGTTAGGCAAAGGAGGGAGATTTCGGTGAAGGAAAGGGCTGATTGAAGCTTGAAATTAGTTCTACAGCAAGGGGGATCATTTCCAACACATCAAACACACACATTTTCAAGGAATCAAAGTAGCAATCCATCCTAAACCTTTATCTTTTTTTGAAATGTTACTGTTGATGGAAAATATGGATTTCTACATGTTTGAACTGAGATTGGGGTTAAACCTACATTCTGTATGCTTTTCTATTTCTATGGGATGTTGTGTTGCTGAATGTATGCTTATATATGTGCTTGTAATGGATTAGAAGGGCTAGGTTGTGTTCATCTAGAGATATAGACTAGTTTTCCTTGAATGTACCATGTTTGAGCTAATGGATGAGAAATGTTTAATGAAAAGTAAAGTTTGTTTTATGGGAATTAAGCTCATATGTTTAGAATTGAAAATGGAATGCATTCTGGACTGGGTATTATCAAAATCATGTTTTCTAAACTATAGCAGAGTATAGCAGCTGACTGTTAAGTATGGGACAGTCGACTGTCGTGTTCCTAGAAAACCCAGAAGTGTAGACAGAGGCTTAGCAACTGACTGCTAGGTTCTTAACAAATGATCGTCGGGTTTACATTAAGCGATTGGTAGCTATCCTCACGATCATTGTCATGCTCTTGGAAACTCAGAAGTGCAGAAAGAGGCTTAGCAGCTGACTGCTAGGTTCTTAGCAGTCGATTATCGGGCTTGAGTTTGCACTAAGCAGTCGACTGGCCACTCTAGCAGTCGATTATCGTGCTTATATTTTTATCCAGAATGCATTCCAGAAAGCCACCAACCAACTGCCAACTGTTTGGCATCTGAGAAATACAGAGAGCCACCAGCTGACTGCTAGCCTTCCAACAGTCGACTGTCAGCCCTCCAACTTGCGAAATGAGGTTTTTAATGACAATTGAGCTTAGTAATTCTTCATACTAACTTAATTAAGGGCTCACAACATAGGTAAGCAAGGAAACTAGGAGTTTTGGGTGATGATACCCTTGGGATAGTGAAAGCAAGAGAGAGCAGAAAACACAAAGAGGGAAAGAGGAAAGTATTCTCATTGTATGCCTTAGGGTAGATAGGCTCATGATCGAGTGACCGATTGTCGGTATGGGACGGCCGTTGGCATTCCACGGGTGTGCCATAAATTGGGATGGTTAAACATCCACTTGAACTTAGATGATTTTGAAAACACCGTGATGGTTGTGAACTTTAAGTTAGTGTCATCTCCCAAGGGCTATATGAGAAACACATACCTAGAGTTAAGCATAACCATGACCATGGGTCGATTCACCCTATAGTATATGTAGAGAATAGCGTACCAGGAGTGTGATCTATCGAAAAGGGATGGTGATTCCATAGTATTATAATCTGCCCAAAAGCGGAGAGGAAATAATCTAGGTAAAGTTGACGGTGATCCCATGAGAGTATACCACCCCCGTTTGGGACGAAAGAGAGGAGTCTCGCTGGTCAGGGATGATCTGCCGGGAAGGGCCAGTGACCATTATGGTACTTAGATCCACTGGGGGACGCCTTAGAATGTACAAAATTTAAGGTGTGGCTAAATAGACATGCGCTCATTCATATAGACAGTGGTTTCCCGATTACTCTTAGGGTGTTTTATGTACTACTCACATGTTATAGAAATGAAATGATGTTATGTTTACTATCCCACATGTGTTTTATAAGAAATGTTTTATGATGAGAATGATGATGAATACACTTCCCATGTTTTAAAGTTGATATGTTTTAATTGCACATGCATACATATGAGTACATAACATGATTAAATGCTACACTCATTTCATCCCAATAGTATGTGATATGTTTTATGAAAGAATGTAGAGTTTTTCCATTCAAGCACGGTGGTACAGGTTAATAGATTTCGTAACTAGTTGTATTGCTACTGAGATTTATTTCTCACAATAGTGTTGGCATGTACCAGAAGTGTAGGTCCCCTTGGGCTGGAGACGAAGGTAAAGTATGAAGAAGTGTCCAATTTGGGCATATAGACTGCTTAATTTGGATAGTATAAGCACATGGTAGAGTTGAGCTAGCCTTCATGATATTTTGAGAAGGGCTGGTGTAAGATTATTTTGTATAGCCTATTCTAACTTATCTGTATAGGAACCAGGCTGAATTAATGAATAAACTAATTAATGGGGTTATGAGTGGCAGGATTGTTGCCTCCACGCCCAATAGTTAACTAACTATATTTAATTAAGAATGCATGTTTATGTATAATTAATCCAGGTGTATTATATATATATATATATTCTTATTCCACTGCGATATTGAGAGAACCCAAGAGTAGAGACCAACCCATATACACTCAATTAATCAACTTGGTAAAAAGTTTAAAATTTGCTTAGGTAGAAGTAATAGTAACACTAACACTTTGATAATTATTTTCATATTATAGTTTTTAAAATCTCTAAAAGGAACTGTAGGATAGAGGGTGTTACAGAAACTACCATTTTGAGATGATTTTTGACATCTTTTCTGGCAATTTAAGCGGCGGTTTTGTAACGCCCTTATCTATTCTTATTGTTAACTCTCAAATAAACATATAGGTTCGGTACATTATCTTTATCCTTTATTTAATTAATGTCTAAGCAATTATACCATTAAATTAATTTAAGTGGATTATGTTTGGGATCTTTTACTTAGATTAAAACTCGTATGCACAGCGGAATAGATAAAAATATGCTAAACTACACAGCAAAAATTAAAACATTCATGTAAATCAATTAAATACCTATTCAATAATGTCCATTATATTATAGTCAACATATATCAGGATATGCGAAAGCACCCGTCCATAGGAAGTCAGGAGACAATAATCCTGTCACTCAAACCCCTTCACAAATTTCAAAGATGGACCGGTCCTTTAAATATCCTATGTCTGCTGCCCAAAAAATAACCCTAGTTCTAAACCAAATAAATCTAAACTAGGACTCAAAAATAAAGGTCACAAGGTTTTCTTCATACCAAAAAGAAACTCCTATCTCCCTACCTTGCTAAGTGTCTGTATCTGATACACATTAGCATAATAAAGAGAAACACAGGTTTCCCAATAGTTTAACAATTCGAGTTTTAAAAATAATTAATATGTATCAGGGTGCAAGCACCAAAAAATTTTCATTTTACATTCTTGATAATAAAACATAACGTTAACCATAAATGAAATCAAGCAAGCATTACAAGATAATTTAGATGTTAACATAAAAATCAGATGTTCTCTTTCAAATGAAACATATCTAAATGAAATTATACATGTTATTGCGGCATTACACAATTTAATTATGTATTAGCTTTTACATTTTTCAATCCAAGTTAATTGAGCACCTGGGGGGTTATGTGGACACTATGCCACTTTTATGAAATCACCGTAAGCCTTAGTTCATAGGTATGAAGCACCTCTGGCCACACCTCACTAGACTGCCCGTGTGGAGTACCTTTGGCCACACCTCGTAATTCGTGGACACTCGGCCAAACATATATAGCGTACTCGCAAACACTAGGTCATGGGCATGGAGCACCTTCAGCCACACCTCGCTAGGTCACCTATGTGGATTACCTCTGGCCACACATCGTAAATCGTGGTCACTCAGCCACATACATAGCATAATCGTAACACTAGGTCATGAGCATGGAGCACCTTCAGCCACACCTCGCTAGGTCGCTCGTGTGGATCACCTCTGGCCACACATTGTAAATCATGGTCACTCAGTGACGTACATAGCGTAATTGCAAACAGTAGGTTATGGGCATGGAGCACCTTCAGCCACACCTTGCTAGGTCGCCCGTGTGGATTACCTCTGGCCACACATCGTAAATCGTGGTAACTCGGCCACGTAGATAGCTTAATCGCAAACACTAGGTCATGGGCATAGAGCACCTTCGGCCACATCTCGCTAGGTCGACCATGTGGATCACCTCTGGCCACACATCATAAATCGTGGTTACTCGGTCACGTACATAGCATAATCACGAATAGTAGGTCATGAGCATAGAGCACCTTTGGCCACACCTCGCTAGGTTGCCTATGTGGATCACCTCTGGCCACACATCGTAAATTTTGTACCTATCTATGTATTTCCCTATCAGTTACGTTTCTTTTCTTTTCTTTTTGTCAGTGTACAATATCTCTTTATCACCCTTAGCTATGATTCTTATTTTCCTAACTTAATTTAATTCTATTTGCATGATTTTGGCCAGGGAACATAAATAATATCAAGGATGTAAAATTACAATAATGTCCCATCAAAGCTAGCAAAACAGACATACACATACGCAATCGTGGGACATTATTTTCCAGAATTGTCAAACTACCTGGAGAATAACTAGAAAAAGCTAATCTTGACCTCCCTTTGATCTCCTTCTAAGCCTTGCTTCCTTTGGATTCTTATTTACCTACAATAAATGCCAAGTTTTCACTTAAGGAACAGTCGGCACAAAAACTACAGGAAAACATCAAATTAGGGCATTTTAAATTATACCAAAGGTTACGGGAGCTTGAGATCTACTTCTTGTGATTTTCTAGCAGTTCCGGTGATGGCAGACGATGGCACACTACGGAAGACAGCGGCTAGGGTCAAAAAATACACCAGAATGTAGCCCGCAACTCGATGAGGCCAGATTTAGTGTTCGTTCGGTGAAACACGGCCATGAAAGCACGACGGGAAGGAAAAAGGGGCATTTTCTTGCGACTGTGGCAGTTGTCAGTCGTTGCGGTGGCTTGCTACGGCGTCGGGCTGAGCTACTAGACCTTTCGATAGAAACAGGCGGCCATGGGTGACGTGTGCGGTGAAGGTGGTAGAGTGGGTGACGTGTACGGGAGAGGAGAGAGAGAGTGATAAATGTTGCATGAGAGGGAGAAAATGGGAGAAATGAGAGAAAATGAGAGGGGTTTGGATATTTAGGGCCCCCTATGGGCATTTTAGTCTTTTTCCCTTTTGCCTTAGCTAAGTTTTGGACGTATTTCTCTGATCTAGGAAAAATTTAGGATGATATAGAAGAAATTTGGAAATTTTCAAACGATCGCAAGCTTCGCAAAATTATCCGCAAGGTTCCTCAGGCAAATCAAAATCTCGCTATCAGATATAATTTAATTTCAAAAAATTCTCAAATTTTATCTAAAAATTCAGAAAATTTTCCTTAATTTAATTTTAACATAATCAACATTTATTTTACCCAATTTAATTTATTTAAAAAATCGAGTTGTTACATTCTCCCCCCTTAAAATAATTTCATCGTCAAAATTTATACATACCTCATGAGAATAATTCTGGATGGCTCTTGCGCATGTCCTCCTCTCTCTCTTAAGTAGCCTCCGTTGGTGCTGTCGAGTCCCACAAGACCTTTACCAGAGGGATGACCTTATTCCGCAGGGTCTTGACCTCAGTACCGATGATTTGAATAGGTTTAGGTTGATAAGTCAGATTTTCCTTTAATTGTAGAGTACTGGCATCAAGTATATAGAAGGGGTCGAGTATGCACTTTTGGAGTTGGGAGACATGGAAAACATTGTGAAGGTTGGACAAGTGTGGGGGTAAGGCTATCTGGTATGCTGATAGACCCACTCTCTTCAATATTTGAAAAGGTCCAATGTATCTAGGACTTAGCTTTCCAAACTTTATAGCTCTACCAATCTAGTAGTCGGGAACACTTTCAAAAAAACATGACTTCCTTCCTCAAATTCTAAGGGCCTTCTCCTCCTGTCAGCATAGCTCTTTTGCCTGTCCTGAGCTTTTGCCAACTTTTCTCGGATCATCTTAATCTGATTAGTGGTCTGTTGTACTAACTCGGGACCTAACAACTGCCTCTCACCTACTTCATACCAACATAACAGTGACCTACATTTCCTCCCATACAGGGCCTCATAGGGAGCCATGCCTATACTAGAGTGGAAGTTGTTATTGTATGAAAACTCAATTAGCGGTAGACTCTTTTCCCAGTTTCCCTGATACTCTAAGGCACAAGCCCTAAGCATATCCTCTAACTTCTGAATGGTTCTCTCTGTTTGTCCATCAGTTTAAGGATGATAGGCTGTACTAAAACTCAGATGCAACAAGAATAATGCATAATGCTCAAAATCTGAAATGCAATCCAGAATTCATGAATTTTAAAATGCATAAAACCAAAACCAAAAAATTTTTAGGATGATTTTCTTTAATGTTCATCCAAAATTTTCACTGTTTGGTAGCAATAATATAGGAAAATAGCCAAAACATGACCAAAAAGTGATAAGTTTGGAATCCAGTCATATATATGTAATAACCAAAATTTTTGAAAATAATTAAACTGAATGAATTTAAGTTTGATTTCATTAAAATTGAGTTTGGCACAATTTTTGGAGCTGACGGTTGAAACCGAGGAATTTTTCAAAGTCAGAAACCTGATCCGATGAAAGAAAATGCAGCTTGGTGTTAAGAAATTGACAAATAGCGTATCAAACTGAGGTTCCTCAGACGGAGGTTGAAACCCTTGCATGGGAACCCGTGCCCTCGCCTGGATCGAATACGGCACCCAGAAGTTTCCCTGGGTGATGTGGCAAAAGACCGAACTGCCCCTGGAGGCTTTAAATTTCCCAAAACTCTACAAAATCCCACACTTTTCCATTTCCACTCTCTCTCTTCCCTTCATTTTCTCTTTCTTCCCTCTCCTCCCTTCATTTTCAAAGTATAGTTGTCTGGATACTTCAGTTAGGGACCACAACCTATTTATATTAAGTCCTTATGTGTCAAATTACCAAATTGTCCATCATAAGTCAGTAATTTGCATTTCAGGAATTTTATACATATTATTAATCTCCACACATAATTATTTATTATAAGGACCATTAAATTAAATTAGATTACTTTATAGGTCCTTAAACTTTATGACAGTAATATGTATATGATAATTAATCCATAATATATGTACGTCTACATGTCCTAATGTGTTTATGAATATGTATGTACATAGTATACAATCCAAATTCTAACATTTTTTCCCTTCATAAATTCTATTTCAGATTCAAACAAGATAAAATACTTTGCCATCTAGCAAAAATATGTTTTGAAATAATATTTTATACATATTATTAATCCCCACACATAATTATTTATTATAAGGACCATTAAATTAAATTAGATTACTTTATAGGTCCTTAAACTTTATGACAGTAATATGTATATGATAATTAATCCATAATATATGTACGTCTACATGTCCTAATGTGTTTATGAATATGTATGTACATAGTATACAATCCAAATTCTAACATTTTTTCCCTTCATAAATTCTATTTCAGATTCAAAACAAGATAAAATACTTTGCCATCTAGCAAAAGTATGTTTTGAAATAATATTTTTAATGCCTTTTTCTAAAATCATTACAGCAGATTTACAATTAACTCTTAATAAAAAAATTTTATTTATAAAATTGCTTTTAAATTTTGTAATACATAAAACAATTTAACAGTAGTGTATTTAGTTTAAACTCCTACCTAGGCTCCTGAATGAAACCTAATTATCTGTTTAGGATTTTCTAAATATTTTTGTTCTAGTATCCCTCTAAATCTTGGGTTAGAAGCATCTATTTCAACTATCATAAACACCTCTGGATGTGGAATACTAATACAAGAAAGAGTTTTAGCTAATTTTTTTATTTTCTAAACTGCTTTGGTCATTTCGAAATTCCATGGCTTTGGATTCTTCTTAAGCCTATTAAATAAAGGTTTACATATAAGTCTAACCTATGGAATAAATTCTAAAACATAATTAAGACACCCTAAAAATCTTTGTAAAGAATTTTTATCTTTTATCTCATCAGGGAATTTAGTTGGGTTAGTTTCATTTTCTTTTTTGAAATTACAATCTCATTTTCTTTTATTATTTTTCTATAGATATTTAAATGTTTGATATGTTGTTCTATTGAGTTAGAAAATATCAATACATCATCTAGATAATGTAACATCCGCTCCAATTATTATTAAAGAGATGTTTAATAATTGTTAATTTGATGTTTAATGCTTGTGTATGTTGCATTAATGCATGTAATTGCATTAGCTTAGGGACTAAATTGAAAGGAAATACATGAAGGCTTAGCAAGAGGTGGCTAGGGACTCAATTGAAAAGGGAAAGATGAGCGAGTCTAAAAGTGCAAAAGAGCTTAGGGACTAGATAGAAATTTCCAAAACCTCTCTTAAACCCTAGTTGAAGCCCTAAACCCTCCCATAATGCCTAAACTTTAGAAACTTAGAGAGAGAGAGAGATCAAGGGTGAGTAGAGAGAGAGAGAGCTAGGGCAAGAGGGAGAGGAAGAATTTCTAAAGGGAGAGGCGAATTTGAGGCTGAGAATTCATCCTATAGCAAGGGGAGAGTCATCCTAGCACACCAAACACACACATTTGCAAGGAATCAAGGTAGCAATCCATCCTAAACCCCATATATTTCTGAAATGTTACTGTTGTTAGAAAATGTGAATTTTTACATGTTTGAATTGAGATTGGGGTTAAACCTACATTCTGTATGCTTTGCTACTTTTATGGGATGTTGTGTTGCTAAATGTATGCTCATATATGTGCTTGTAATGGATTGGAAGGGCTGGGTTGTGTTCATCTAGATATATAGACTAGATTTCCTTGAATGTACCATGTTTGAGCTAATGAACAATAAATTCTTAATGAAAAGTAAAGTTTGTTGTATGGAAATTAAGTTTATATGTTTAGATTTGAAAATAGAATGCATGATGGACTGGGTTTTATCAAAATCATGTTTTTTAAACTGCAACGGAGCATAGCAGCCGACTACTAAGCAAGGGCAATCGATTGTCGTGTTCCTGGAAAACCCAGAAGTGTAGACAGAGGCTTAGCAGCCGGCTGCTAGATACCTAGCGATCGACTGTCGGGCCTGGGTCTGCACTAAGTGGTCGACTGGCCATTCTCGCAGTCGACTGTTGTGTTCTTGGAAACTTAGAAGTGCAGACAAAGGCTTAGCATCCGACTGCCAGGTTCCTAGCAGTCGACTGTTGGGCCTGGGTTTGCACTGAGTAGTCGACTGGTAGTCCTAGAAGTCGACTGTCATGCTCATATTTTTACCCAGAACGCATTCTAGAAAGCCACCACGATCAAGCAGCACGCTGATCGCTAGCTTACTGATTGGCACAGAGGATTACAGAGAGCCACCAGCCGACTGCTAGCCTTCCAACAGTCGATTGGCAGCTCTCTAACTTGTGAAATGAGGTTTTTAACGACAATTGAGATTAGTAATTCTTCATACTAACTTAAATGAGGGATCACAATAGGGGTAAGCAAGGAAACTAGGAGTTTTAGGTAATGTGCAAAGGATAGAGTCACTTTTCACTTGGATGAGAATGGTCCTTATGATAGTGATACAAAAGGGAACGGAGAGACATCAAAAAGGAAGAGTGAAGTATCCTAGGCATATGCACTAGTGGTAGATAGGCTCATGAGTCGAGTGACCAATTGTCAGTATGGGATGGCCGTTGGCATTCTGCGGTTGTGCCATGTATTAGGATGGTTAAACATCCACTTGAATATAGATGACTTCACAAACACCGTGATGGTTTTGAACCCTAAGTTAGTGTGTCTTCCAAGGGCCATAAAGAAACGCATACTTAAGGTTAAAGCATAACTATGGGCATGAGCCGAATCACCCTAGTGTATATGTTAGAGAATAGCGTACTAGGAGCATGATCCACTAGAAAAGGGGTGGTGATTCCATAGCCTCATGATCTATGAAAGCGGAGAGGATAGGCCTGTACATAGGTTTTACAGTGATCCCGTGGTTATTGAGATTGTACGTTGGATCCGGATGGGGGATGCCTCGGTAGTATTATGCAGTAGGGTTATCGTAGTGGCGCAGTTAGTCACGAGGATAGCTCAAATACTGTAGTGGCACAGTTAGTCACCAAGATAGCTCATTCATGTATGTAGTGGTATGTGGAGTAGTTGCTGGGCGACACTCCCGATAGCTCATATCTTATGATTGTTTCCTCTTGCTCAAAAGGCATGTTTATTACCCTATGGAAAATTTTTTATGATGAAAACAATGATGAATGCACTTCCCATGTTTTAAAGTTGATATGTTTTAAATGTACATGCATACACATGATTTTATACCATGATTAAATGCTTCACTCATTGCATCCCCATAGTATGTTATATGTTCTATGAAAGAATGTAGAGGTTTTTCGTGCGAGCACGGTGGTACAAGTTAACAGATTTTGTAATAGGTTGCATTGCTACTGAGATTCATTTCTCACTATAGTGTTGACATATACCATATGTGTAGGTTCCCTTGAGCTAGAGTAAGAAGGTAAGGTATGCAAAAGTGTCCAATATAGGCACGCAAACTGTTTATTTTGGATAGTATAAGTACATGTTAGGATTGAGCTAGCTTTCATAATATTTTGAGAAAGGCTAGTGTAGGATTATTTTGTATAGCCTATTCTAACTTATCTATATATGAATTAGACTGGATTGATGATTAGACTATTTAATGGGGTTATGAGTGGCAGGATTGTTGCCTCCATACCCAATAGTTAATTGATTATATTTAATTAAGAATGTATGTTTATGTATAGTTAATTCAGGTGTATGCTATATGTGTTTATTCCGCTGTGATATTGAGAGAACTCGAGAGTAGAGACCAACCCAAATGACAGTTAATTAATTCACTTGGTAAAATTTTTAATTGGACTCAGGTAGAGGTAATAGTAACACCAATACTCTGATAATTATTTTCATATTATATCTTTTTAAATACTTAAAAGGAGCCATAGGCTAAAGGGGTGTTACAAATAAACTAGAGCAAAATTAGTATATGGATTAAGTATAGAATCATTATATTTTGGAATTCTGATAAGGCATTTTTTAATCCCATGGGCATTACATTCCATTCATAATGTCCAAAAGAAATTGTAAATGTAATTTTATATTTATCTTTTTCAGTGACTTTTATTTGATAATATCCCGACTTCATATTAAATTTAGAGAATATTACTGCATTGTATAGTCTTTCTAAGAAGATTTACTTGGCCTAATTAATTATTTATCTAAATATTCTTTTATTTCTTTTTTACAATATTCTAATGTTTCTTTATTCATTTGTACTGGTCTAGCCTTAGTAGGTATTGTTCTTTTATTTGTTTAAAATTTTGAATTATACTAGATTGTTTCAATTGTTCTTCTATTGTTTAATATTTTATCTCTTGTTTTAAATAATTTATTTGATTATTTTTGTACTTAATTTTCGATATAAATTCAACTTTACTTACTTCATGTATATCATGAATCTGTTTTAATTTTATAGGAGAAATAAATTTGAATATATTATCATTAGTTTTTATTCCTATATTAGAGACTTCAATGGATAGATTTGAGTTAAGAAAGGAGTTACTAAAATCATATCTTTAGTTATATTTTTAGTTAATATAAAAGTATTATTATAGCATCTTCCTTTATTACATATTTTAACATTAGATAATTTATATTTAACCTTTAAGTCTGAGTGATCTTGTAACAACCCCCTTAATCATTTTATATATTTATCTATCAGAGTAGCAGAAGCATACAAAGTTCTAAATAAATTTTTTTCGCTTTTCCCATGTTAGGGAATGTCAAAGAGTCGCTACTGGTTGAGTGTAACCCAAATAAAATCTTCTCACAGTCCATTCAAATTCCACTCAATCCTAAATCTTGTGCAGCATTTCTATTATCACATTATAAACCATATCATACTTTGGAATATAAATTCTAACAACCATTCAGATACAATTAATATATGCTATATCATACTACTAAATCCATTCATACATCAGTAAATAAAACTACAATCCATTAAATTCACTATAAAAATCTATTTTCCTGAAACATTTTCTACCGAAAATTAGGTAGAGTTTCCCCTAAAAATCGAACATTTCCTTTTTTTTTTTTTACAACAACCCAATATTCAACAAAATCCAGCAAATTTATCATTAAAACTAAAAATCAGCAATATAGATTCATAAATATATATTCAAGCCTAAAGTCTACATCCACAACATAGCATTATCATTCTCCAAGGATATCCTGACATCCTTTCTCTACCCAGCTATCTCCTAGGCATTCCCTGTTCTTGATCATTTGAGCAAACAACTTAATGAGATGATTAGATTCCAATAGAGCAATTTACAATTAAATATTTATAAAAAAAGTTGCATACTCAGGTATGCCGAGGCATAGAAAATGTCTCCCTAAATTGGTTTAAATACATGTGAATTACTAAATACTTTTAAATTTAAAATGAATATGAAAAATTAATGCAAAATCGTATAATGAGTATATTATCTTTAATCCGAAAAATCATATTGAAAGTTATGCCTGAAATTCTTATATATTCATCTATCACACATCTCATGTGATTATTCATTTCATCTCAAATTGCATGCCGTTTTATTTGAAAACATGGTTTAATCACCTAAAAACAACGTCCTATATTATGAATATGATCCGTAACACCAATCACCCTCTCAAGGACTGGGTGAGAATTAACATCCAGGGCATCCCCCAGCATGTGTACAACAACTAATTCTCATCCTCATACAGTCAATATAGCACTACATATGCATATTCGACTAATACTCAAGGTTATAGGATATTATACTTAAACCAAAATATTGCCCTGTATAGGTTATTCGCCCTTTACTCCTTGAACCTTTCATAGAATTGTCCTGGTTTAATGAATAATCCCTAACTGATGCAGACCAATTTAGATAAAATCAATTAATTTATAAAACCATCTGCATAAGGGATGTTCAATAGTCGTCCTATACTAGCTATTAAATATCCACCCTAAGTTAGTCTGTCCCTATGGCATATAATCCCAATAGCCAAATTCTAGCAAACATGCAACAAGCATTCACAATTCACAGACAATCTTATATACTCATGTAAAATTCTCATGCAAATCAATCATTTTCAGCACTCATTGCCATTCAATACAATTCATACTCAAACCAGTAATTCACAACGTCAGTTAAAAGTTAGGGGAGTGTAGATTACTCTACCTTTTACCATTTGCTCCTATTCGAACTAGGGTTTTTCCTTTTTCCTCAAAGGTTTTTCTCACAATTAATTTCCTAAGGAAACAATTCAAATCTTATACAAGTTTCCTTTCAATTATATTTTTCGATAATTAAATGACTAATTTTTACTTCAGTCTAATATTTAGGAATAATCATAATCAAAATATACAAGAAAACATCAAATTGGAGTATTTTAAATTATACCGGAGGTTTTGGAAGCTCAAAATTTAATCCCTGCTTCTTTCCAGCAACTTCAATGATGGCACGCAGTGGAGCGTGGTGGAGCACGGTGGTGCACCACGGCAGACAGTGGCTAGCTTCAAAAATTAGTCCAAAACGTAGCCCGAAGGTCGAGGATGCTAGATCTGGGGTTAGTTCAATGAAAAATGGCATTCTTGCGGTTAAACTGCTGTGTTTTGCCGAACTGAACTCGGATCCGGTATCCTTGAGTTACGGGCTACATTTTGGAGTAATTTTTTACCCTAGTCGCCGTGCGTCGCCGTGCTCCACCATACGTTGTCATCGGAGTTGTTGGAAAGTTGCAGGAATCAAATTTCAAGATTTTGAAACCCCCGATATAATTTAAAATATTCCAATTTGATGTTTTCCTATCGAATTTGACTCTAAACATGTTTAAGGATTAGACCGACCTAGAAATTTAGTAATTAACTGTAGGAAAGCATAACTGAAAGAAAAATCTATCTAAGATTTGAATTGTTTCCTCAAGAAACTAATTGGGACCAATCTCAGAGGAAAAAGAAAAATCTTGACCCGAATAAGAGCAAACGATAGGTAGAGTAATTTACACTCCCTTAAATTTTAAATTAACGTTATGAATGACTATTTTAAGCATGATTATATTGAATGGAAATGTGTGCTAGAAATATGAGTATAAAAGAATGCCTGTGTATTGAGAATATTTGTTGTATGTTTGATAGAATTTGGCTATTGGGATTATATGCCATAGGAACGGACTAACTTAAGGTAGATATTCAATAGTTGGTTGGGATGGCTGTTGAATATCCCCTATGCAGACGATTTTGCAAATTGAATTGTTTTTAATTAGATTAGTCTGCATCTGTTGGAGATTATGTGTATGTATTTCTATAACCTTGAGTATTGGTCGGCTATGTGTATGTATTTCTATATAGACTGTATGAGGATGAGAATTAGCATTTGTGCACATGCTGGGGGACTCCCTGGATGTTAATTCTCACTCGGTCCTTGAGTAGGTGATTGGTGTTACGGATCACACCCCCAATATAGGCGTTTTTTTCGGGTGATTGGTGTTACGGATCACACCCAACCAAAAACCATGTTTTCTGTTAAAACAACATGCAACTTGAAATGAATAATGAATAGTCACATGAGACTTGTGACAGATGAGTATATGAAAATCCTCAAGCATGATTTTAAGTAAAATTTTCAGTATAATTTTTCAGATTTAAAGATAATAGGCTCATTATATTATTTTGCATCGATTTCCCATGCTTTTTAAATTTTAAAGTATTTAGTAATTCACATGCGTTTAAATCGAATCGGGGAGATTTTTTCTGTGCGTTGTCGCAGTTGAGCATCCAAATATTTTATAAATGTTTAATTGTAAATTTCTCTATTGGGATTTAACCATCTTATTAAGTTGTTTACTCAGATGACCAAGAACAGGGAATGCCTAGGAGATAGCTGGGCAGAAGAAGGATATTAGGATGATGTTGTGGCATAGAATTAGGCTTGAATTTGTATATATATATCTATATTGTTGGTTTTTGGTTTTATTGATGAATTTACTGGTTGTATATGTTGTTTGGGCTGTTGTATAAAAGGGAAATGTCCAATTTTTAGGAAAAACTCTACCAAATTTTAAGTAGAAAGTTGGTTTAGGAGAATGGATTTTTTTTATAATGAACTTGATGGATTAAGGGTTTTACTAACTGATGTATGAATAGATTTAGTACTCTGAAATAACATATCTCAATTATATTTGAATGGTTGTTAGAATTTATATTCCAGAGTACGTTATGGTTTATAATGTCATAATAGAAATGTTGCACAGGATTTAGGGTTGAGCAGAATTTGAATAGACTGTGAGAAGAGTCTATTTGGGTTACACTTAACCATTAGCGACCCTCTGATGTTTCCTGACATGGGAAAAGTGAAAAATTTATTCAAAACTTTATATGCTTTTGCTACTCTGATAGCGAAATGTATAGTATGATTTAGGGGGTCGTTACAATAAATACAAGAGCAAATATTACAATAGAAAAATATAATGTATTGCCAACTGAATTATGGAAAAAAGAAAAGCCTAATAGGATGACTAGTGCAGGAAAAGAAGTACATATAATATAACTATTAGCAAAAGAAGTACCAATCCAAATAGGAGATTATGAGCTCAAAATATTAAACTTATATAAATATAATGAAACAACTCCAGACATAATATTAGGAATGGATTTTCTAGAACAATATATGCCATTATATTTTACCCAAAAAGCTTTAGTATTAACAATCCCTTGTAAACATGAAGCTTGGGCAATTAGAATTAATAATCCTTATAACACGACAGATATCAATACTATTTTGATATTACATAATTCTAAACTTGTATTTTTAATGATAGAAATTATTCTTCCATAAGTCCTTACAGGTGTAGTAGAATATTCTTGTTGTAAATGTTCTCTAACTTTATTAGCGAAAGTTAATGGTAATCCTACTATAAAATTTTCTTTCCAATAACTTTCTATTGTAATTTTTCAATATTAGAAAACATTTTAATGCCCCAATCATCTAATCATAAGGCCATCAACCCCTCTTCGTAAGGGAAAAGGGCTTTCTAGAAAAAGATCTAAAAAAAATGGTATTAAAGCATTATGCTTGATTTATGTTTATATTTATTTCTGCTGTTCAAAGTTTAGTTTTTCTATTGTAATTTTTCAATACTAAAAAATATTTTAATATTTTCCTCAAAGGGATATAATGAAGCAATACTTTAAGCGTTCATTTAGCCGATAAGGGAGGTCCAGATAGTAAGTCCCAAGAGTTAAGGCAATAAAAATGTTGGTCTATCTTGGTAGTCCAGTTCTAAAGTATAACTTAGCTAGTCCTAATGTCAAAAATAATAAAAATATTATCTAATAAAGGAAAAGAAAAAAAATAGAAGAATTAGATCAAGAACATAAGGAATTAAATAGCAACATAATTCATCATAGAAGATCAATTAAATAAATGGACTCTAACTGAATTAGAAATATCTTCTATATATAAAACCTCTATTAAAGATTTGTTCTTAGGGGAATATGTTATAAAAATAGTAGAAAAAAAATATTACTAGAATTCATAAAACTATTCTTCTAATTTCAAGAACTTTAATAAAAGAACATATTAAAAAATATAAATATCTTCATATAAGATCTATCCAAATAGCCATAAAACCTCTATTTAGACAAGGAATAGATTCTCCCATATTTGCTACCTTAAGAGATAATAGACCAATTGTAACGACCCCCTTATACGACATACACAATCCTTTATCTGATTAGCGGAAGCATATGGGTTTCTCTAAATAGTTATTCCCGATGTGGGAATGTCAGGGGATCGCTACTAGTTGAGCGTAACCCAAATAGACTTTCCGTTGTCCATTTGGATTCTGTTCAACCCTAATTCACATGCAGCTAAATTAATTATACATACATACATCATAATTTACCCTGGAATGAAAACTACAATCCATATATACATCATATCAATCATTTAATGCGAATTCCAACTTAATTTTACAAGTTTACAGCAATAAACCCTACCAAAAATTTGGTAGAGTTTCCTTTGTATTTTGAATATATCCCAATAGTACAACTAGTCATCAACACAACAAAATATATCCATTAAGCAGTATACATCCAATTTAACAGCGAAATAACGCATAATTACATCGTTCAGTACAAACATCCACAATACAGATATATATACATCGTAAATTCAAGCCTAGACTAAACTGTTCTTCTGTTTATCATCAAAGCATCGCCCAGCTAACGTCTAGGTCCCTGTCCCTGTTCCTGTTCATCTGAGTAAACAACCTGGTGAGATATAAAATCCCAGTAGAATAATTTATAGTTCAAAATGCAGTTCAAAATCAGGTTGAATACTCAGTGGTGTAAACACCGAAAATAACTTCCCGAAATCAGTTCAAAATCCATGAAATACCTTTTCTTTAAAATCAATTTATTACATGGAAATCATGGCAAATGCTCAGAATCATAAAAATCCATTTCTTTAAAAATCAGTAATCGAAATCAAGTTAAATCCCATGCTCGGTGTATCTATATCCATTTAGGCCACAAGTCCTCTGCAACCAAATCTAAATCGTCCAATTGCATGTCATCTAGAGAGATTACCTCTCTTATCGTTGGGTGTGATCCGTAACACCAATCACTCACTCAAGGACCAGGTGAGAATCAACATCTAGGGCGTCCCCTAGCATGTGCACATACGCCAATTCTCATCCTCATACAGTCTATTCGAACTCACATGCTCATAGTCGGCTATTCCTCAGGGTTCTAGGGCATTACGCCTAAATCACAACGTTTCCTCATGTATGCTATCCCCCCTTATACTCCTTAAACCTTTCTTAGGGTCGTCCTGATTTATCGCATGATCCCTAACGTAGTACAGGATAAATCGGATAAAAACAATATCATTTAAAAACTTCCTGTACTTGGGATACTTAACGACTGTCCCATACCAGCTATCAAATACCCTACCCTAAGTAAATCCATCCTAAGGGCATCTAAACTCGATAAACAAAACATCTAACATGTAATTGGGATATCCAGCACACAGGCATGCAATCTAGTCTATCGAAAGTAGCACGTAAATCTATGCAATTAAATCTAATTTTTCAGGTAATCACTAGGTTAAATCTAGGACTCGGGAAGCGTAAATCATCCTACCTGGTCTCCTGTTGCTCCGAATCAATTCAAAACTTCACGAAATCCCAATTTTCAAGCTAAATTAATTCCTTGGACATTTACACGAATATTTAAGCTCATCACGTCATCCATTTTATGATTCTAAGTCTGATTACCCTAATACCTAGGTCAATTTATTTCCTAATCACGTTCGGCAACTAATTTAATCAAAATTCATTAGTTTTTGGGGAATCAGACCTTACCAGTGTTGTCGGATGATGGAAATCTATCCCGGGGTGGTCTCGGTGTCTCCTGGTGTATGTCCAGATTCTCCGGCACGGCGGTGTACGGCGGCACATAGCGGAGGGGTACGGTTGACCTCAAAATTTACGCCACAGTGAAGCCCACAAGACGAGAAGTCCGAATATGGTAGTTGCGCGACAGTTCGCGGCGGTTTGGATGACATTTTCTGGCCACGAAGAATGATGCAAAGTAGACAAAAATTGCCTCAATTTGGGCGCGTTAAATCTCCGTTCAACGTCAGTGAGCTGGTGGAGGAAGCTGGCAGATCAGGCTACATGATGGTGGTGGCTGTGACAACCAACGGTGGCTGATGGCGGTGATCTCAGCTGGCGAAGTTCTCGTGCGATGGAGGAGGAAAACGTCATTTTTCGGTGGCACTGGTGGCCGTTGGTAGTCGTGGATGGCTGCTGGAGGTTGAGGGTGGCGAGGGGAGTTGATTGGTATTATAGGTGGTGGCTCACAGTGGCTCAGGTGGCGACGCGTGGTGGAGGAAGGAGGAGAGAGAAGGAATTGTGCCACATGGCGGGATTTCAGGAAATTTAAAGCTTTCGGGGGTGATTCTGACTTTTCACGGACCACCCGGGGAAACTTTAGGGTGTCGGCTTCCTTATAGACATTGGAACGAGTTTTTATGCAGCAATTTTGGCCTCTGTCTATGGAATTGACGCACGAAACTTTGTCTATCAGTTCTTGATCGCCGGATTGCGTTTCTTTCCATTCGATTATGTTTCTGACTTTAAGTCGCTTTCTGAGTTCAACCATCACCTCGAAATATATGCCATCCTCAGTGTAAATGGAATTAGCATAAAAAATTTGATTTTATCTTTCAAAAGCAGTTCCAGTTATTACATTCTCCCCCCCTTAAAAGAAATTTTGTCCCCAAAATTCATACCTGTGAACAGTTCTGGGTATCTTTGCCTCATCTCTTCTTCTTTCTTCCACGTCATCTCCTGCGATGCTACATCCTGCCAAAGTACCTTAACTAAAGGGATTATTTTACTTCGAAGTTGCTTAGTCTTAAAGTAAAGGATTTGTACAGGAGTAGATTCATAAGTCAAATTTTCCTTTAATATTATCGGTTGATTCCCTAATACATGCGCAGGATCTGGGACATATTTACGAAGTTGGGAGACGTGGAAAACATCATGTAGGTTGGACAAATAGGGAGGTAAGGCAATTTGGTAGGCAACGGGACTGACTCTTTGTAAGATTTGGAATAGTCCTAGGAATCTAGGGCTTAGTTTCTTGGTCCTCACCTGTCTACCGATACTCGTGGTGGAGGACACTCTCAGAAATACGTGCTCTCTCTCATTAAATTCTAAAGGCTTTCTTCTCTTGTTTGCATATGATTCCTGCCTCTGCTGGGCAACTCTCATCTTTTCCCTGATCATTTTAATCTGATCAGTGGTTTCTTGTACAATTTTGGGTCCCAACAGTGTACTCTTCCTCATTTTTACCCAACTTAAGGGTGACTTAAAACTCCTCCCATACAGAGCCTCATAAGGTGCCATACCGATGGTAGAGTGATAACTATTATTGTATGCAAACTCTATCAACGGAAGGTGTTTATCCCAACTTCCTTTCTGCTCTAGCACACAAGCCCTTAACATGTCTTCTAGGGTTTGAATAGTCCTCTCAGACTGCCCGTCAGTCTGAGGATGATAGGCTGTGCTAAATTTAAGCTGAGTTCCTGAGGCTTGCTATAGGGATTGCCAGAATCTCGAAGTAAACCTAGGGTCTCAATCGGATACTATACCTGACGGTATTCCATGCAATCTCATGATCTCCCTAAGGTATACTTTGGCTAATTTCTCTATGGAGTAACGCACCTTTACAGGTAAAAAGTGAGCAGATTTGGTTAACTTATCCACTATCACCCAAATGGCATCAAATCCTACTAGTGTTCTAGGTAATCCTACAACAAAATCCATAGTTATTTGATCCCATTTTCTTTTTGGTATCTCCAATGGTTTTAGTAGCCCTGCGGGTTTCTGGTGTTCTATCTTAACATGTTGACAAGTCAAACAGGCATTCACGTAGTTCGTGATATCTTTCCGCATACCGGGCCACCAAAAATTCCTCTTTAGGTCCTGATACATCTTGGAAATACCGGGGTGAATAGTGTAATGGCTTCTATGGGCCTCTGTTAACAATTTTTCCTTCAGCTCTTGATGGCTCGGAATCACTACCCTTTTCTTAAACATTAAGACTCCATCAGGTGCTAGTCCAAAATCGGGTTGGTCTGTGTATACTTTCAAGGATTCATCCTCAAGTTGGGCTTGTCTAATTAGTTCTCTCAATTCGCAGGTTATCAAAAAGTCATTCATCACTAATCTTTGCGGAAACGAGATTACATTGAGGCTGAGATTCCTAAAATCCTTAAGTAACCTCATCTCTCCTATCATCAAGCTAGCTAACTGTAGTGACTTTCGGCTCAATGCATCTGCCACGACATTCGATTTCCCTGCATGATATTTCAATTCAAAATCAAAATCTTTTAGGTATTCTACCCACCTACGCTGCCTCATGTTTAATTCTTTTTTATCAAACAAATACCTAAGGCTCTTATGATAGCTATACACTTCGAATATTGTGCCATACAGGTAATGTCTCCAAATCTTTAGGGCAAACACAACGGCAGCTAATTCTAAGTCATGGATGGGGTAGTTTTCCTCTGAAGGTTTCAATTGTCGTGATGCATAAGCCACAAATTTCCCATCCTGCATCAAGACGCAACCTAGGCCTCTCAGGGATGCATCTATATATACGGTAAAGGGTTTTAGGGGTTTCAAAAGAATTAGTACAAGAGCGGTGGTTAGTTTCTCTTTCAAAATTTGAAAACTATTCTCACATTGTTCGCTCCATTCAAAATCTACCCCTTTCCGAGTCAACCGGGTTAATGGCACGGCTATCTGAGAAAATCTTTGAATGAATTTCCTATAATAGCTAGCCAAACCCAGGAAACTCCTAATCTCGGTGACGGTTCTAGGTCGACCCCAATCTAATACTGCTTCAATTTTCTTTGGGTCTACCGCTATCCCTTCCTCATTTACCACGTGTCCCAAAAATTTCACTTCTTCTAACCAAAAATCACATTTCTCTAGCTTTGCATACAATTGCTTTTCTTCCAGTATCTGTAGCACTGTGCTAAGATGCTGGGCATGCTCCTTCTGAGTCTTGGAGTAGACTAAGATATCATCTATGAATACCACTACAAACTGATCTAAATAGGGTCTGAAGATTTTGTTCATGTAATCCATAAAGACAGCTGGTGCATTCATTAACCCAAACGGCATCACTAGAAACTCGTAGTGGTTGTATCTTGTCCTAAATGCTATCTTTGAGATATCCTCCTCTCTAACCCTAATCTGGTGGTAACTTGATCTTAAGTCTATCTTAGAAAACACAGTCATGCCTTGCAACTGATCAAAAAAGTCATCAATACGTGGTAATGGGTATTTGTTCCTAATAGTCACCTTATTCAACTGGTGGTAATCAATACACAGTCTTAGGCTCCTGTCTTTCTTCTTTACGAATATGACCGGAGCTCCCCATGGTGACACACTTGGCCTAATGAACCCCTTCTCCAACATATCTTCGATTTGGACCTTTAATTCCCTTAATTCCGCTGGGGCCATACGATATGGAGTCATGGCTATTGGGCCCGTGCCCGGAATCAGGTCAATGGTGAACTCTATCTCCCTAGGTGGTGGCAGTCTACTTACTTCCAAAGGAAATACCTCCGGAAAGTCCCTAGCAATTGGGATTTGACTTAGTCTATCCTGCAACTCTACCTTAGAGAGATTGAGGGACATATCACCTATCTCACAAGCCCTGTCACTCCCTCGCACATGCACGTTATCCAGGTAAGTGATTGTCCTTTCAAAACAATTCAACAAGACCCGATTCCTAGTTAACCAATCTATTCCCAAAATGATGTCGATCCCAGTTAATGGTATACACACTAGGTCCACAATGAATAAAGTATCTTCAATGGTTAAGGGGCAATTTAGGCATATACGTGGGGACATAGTGGCTTCTCCCAAGGGTGTGGATATGTATAGGTCACAGGGCAGGGTTTGAACAAGTAGTTTTATTCTTTCTACGCATGTATCAGCAATAAAGGAGTGCGTAGCACCTGAATCATACAATACTATCAAAGAAAAATTATAGATTTTACCTCTACCCTGCATCAAGCCCAAAGACCTGTCGACATTGGCCACATTCAAAGTGAAAACTCTCCCTGGAACCTGTGGTCTTTGGCTACCGGATGTCGGCTAGTTCCCGGTGGAAGGGCAGTATCTGGCCATATGTCCTGTACCTCCACACCTGTAACACTGAAGTGGAGTCTGATGCCAGTAAGGCTGATTCGGATGTATAGTTCCACACTTCGGACAGGGTGTGTTGTTAGGTCGTCTTCCATTGCTGATAGAAGCCCCTGGTTGTGGTTTAAACATACCGCTTCTCACATTAAGATTTCTGGTTGCTGGTCTTGGCCGGTTCCCTATTCTCTGTGTCATATTCTGAGCCTGTCTCTACTCCAGATTCTTGCTCAGGATTCGGCACTTGTTTACCAGTGTGGCGAAGTCTCTAATCTCCAGAGTGGCTAGCTGAGTCTTCATGGGTAAATCTAGGCCTTCTTCTAATTGCTTTGCTTTCCAGGCCTCGTCATAGTGCATTCGCAGGTAGGTGGAGTATTGAGATAATTCTTCAAATTTTTTCAAATACTCCTCAAATGGCCTGCCTCCCTGTGTGAGCTTCAGAAACTGTGCTTCTTTTGATTGCTTGATGCTCTCAAGGATGTACTGTTCCATAAAGACTCTCTTGAAAGACTCCCAGGTGAGCGGAATGCCTCTGCTTTCCATCAGTTGTTGGGTACCTTTCCACCAGAGTTCTACTTCGCCTTTCAACATGTATGTTGCATATGTAACCTTTTGCTTGTCGTCAAACTGCAACAATCTGAAAATCTTTTCAATATCTTTCACCCAGGCTTCTACTGTTGCTGGATCAGAGGCACCTCAAATGATGATGGACCTGCTCTCTGAAACTCGATCCCTCCCTGATACAATGGGTTAGCATACTGGGTGGCTCCATCATTTCTGGTATGTCTGTCTTCCTGTTGTTGTCTCATCACATTAGCACCGGTAGTGGCTTGATCTCTCATTGCATCAGCCATCATACGAATGGATTCCATCATATCACGCATGTCGACATCAGTCTCCATGCTGCCACTACCTGAAGCACCCTAGTTCCTATGCCTTGGCCTTCCTCTGGGCCTGTGAGTGGCATCGTTGCTAGATTCTGCCATAGTTATCTGACACAGAAGCAAACAGATCAATCATAACAGCAACAGTTAACAGAAAGGCATTAAATTCATTCCATTACTTATCAGTTCGAGATTAGGTCCTAACATTCCAGAGTTAAATCAATCAAAACCCTAAAGCTGCAAGCCCGAAGATTCATAATCCCTAGCCCACTAAACCAGACAAACTGGCAAACCGGGCTCTGATACCATAATTGTAACGACCCCTTTATACGACATACACAATCCTTTATCTGATTAGCAGAAGCATATGGGTTTCTCTAAATAGTTATTCCCGATGTGGGAATGTCAGGGGATCGCTACTGGTTGAGCGTAACCCAAATAGACTTCCCGTTGTCCATTCAGATTTCGTTCAACCCTAATTCACATGCAGCTAAACTAATTATACATACATACATCATAATTTACCTTGGAATGAAAACTACAATACATATATACATCATATCAATCATTTAATGCGAATTCTAACTTAATTTTACAAGTTTACAGCGGTAAACCCTACCAAAAATTTGGTAGATTTTCCTTTGTATTTCGAATATATCCCAATAGTACAACCAGTCATCAACACAACAGGATATATCCATTAAGCAGTATACATCCAATTTAACAGTGAAATAACGCATAATTACATCGTTCAGTACAGACATCCACAATACAGATATATATACATCGTAAATTCAAGCCTAGACTAAACTGTTCTTTTGTTTATCATCAAAGCATCGCCCAGTTAACGTTTAGGTCCCTGTCCCTATTCCTGTTCATCTGAGTAAACAACCTGGTGAGATATAAAATCCCAGTAGAATAATTTATAGTTCAAAATGCAGTTCAAAATCGGGTTGAATACTCAGCGGTGTAAACACCGAAAACAACTTCCCGAAATCAGTTCAAAATCCGTGAAATACCTTTTCTTTAAAATCAATTTATTACATGGAAATCACGAAAAATGCTCATAATCATAAAAAACCATTACCTAGGTCAATTTATTTCCTAATCGCGTTCGGCTACTAATTCAATCAAAATTCATTAGTTTTTGGGGAATTGGACCTTGCTAGTGTTGTCGGATGATGGAAATCTGTCCCGGGATGGTCTCGGTGTCTCCTGGTGTATGTCCAGAATCTTTGGCACGGTGGCGCACGGCGGCGTATGGTGGTGCATGGCAGAGGGTGCGGTTGACCTCGAAATTTACACCACGTTGAAGCCTGCAAGACGAGGAGTCCGAATATGGTGGTGGCGCGGCGGTTTGCGGCCGTTTGGATGACATTTTTCGGCCATGAAGAATGACGCACAGCAGACAAAAATTGCCTCGATCTGGGCGCGTTGGACCTCCGTTCAATGTCGGCAAGCTGGTGGAGGAAGCTGTCAGCTCAGGCTACATGCTAGTGGTGGCAGTGACGGCCAACGGTGGCTGACGGCGGCGATCTCAGCTTGCAAAGTTTTCACGCGATGGAGGAGGAAAACGTCATTTTCCGGCGGCACTGGCGGCCGTGGATGGCTGCTGGAGGTTGAGGGTGGCGAGGGGAGTCGATTGGTATGCCAGGTGGTGGCTCAGGTGGTGGCGCGCAGTGGAGGAAGGAGGAGAGAGAAAATAGAGTGAGAAGAGAGAAGGAATTGTGCCAAATGGCGGGGTCAGGAAATTTAAAGCTTCTGGGAGTGATTCTGACTTTTCTTGAACCACCTGGGGAAACTTTAGGGTTTCGGCTTCCTTCCAGACATTGGCACGAGTTTTTATGCAGCGATTTTGGCCTCTGTCTGTGGAATTGATGCACGAAACTTCGTTTGTCTGTTCCTGATCGCTAGATTGCGTTTCTTTCCATTCAATTGTGTTTCTGACTTCAAGTCGCTTTTCGAGTTCAACCATCGCCTTGAAATATGTGCCAGCCTCAGTGTAAATGGAATTAGCATCAAAAATTTGATTTTATCTTTCAAAAGTAGTTTCGGTTATTACACCAATAAGTCTTCAAAATCAAATATTAGCCCTATTTAAAATAAATTTACATAATGATCTTATTTACATTAATAATTATCCTAGTTATTCAATAGCTTTATTTTGTTTTTATAAGATAATATAAAATTTAACATAAAATATGTGATTTAAGAATAATAGATTTAAATATGTCATATATATAATAAAATAATAGATTTAATGTACTTAATTAACATACTTTTCTATTATTGAAAAATTAGAAGAAAATATTAAAGAATTAAATAATTTTTATTATTTAAAGTATTATTTAAAAATATAATAGTTATTAATTTTTTTTATTTCTTTTTTTGAATATGAACATTAATTGTTTTAGTTTAAGGAATTATTTTTTTTCATTTTAAAATCCTTAATAATTCTATAGGAACCAATAAATTAAAATTTACAATTCTTTTTTCAACTTTTAAGATTCAAAAAAATAAATTACGTAATTCTTTAATTAAATTTTTTTTTGCACTTTAGCTATATTTATCTTAAATTTATAATCTAAAAAATTAAAATCTGTATAGATATTATTGATTTTTTCTTTAATTTTTAAAATATAATATAAAAAAATTCTGTCATACTCTGTCAAATTACTTAAATTGTTTATTAAATAAGCAAAATTTGAGTTAATGAAATTTTTTACATAGATTGAATCAAATTAGCATATATCCTAATTTGAGTTATATAATTGTTTATTAAAAAACTGCATGCCATATTAAATAAAAAAGTTTCTAATAAAATTTTAAAAAAATTATTTTGATTTTAAAATAAAAAATTAAATAATGGATGAGGATTGAGGATATGATGTGTAGTGCACACTAATTTTTATAAAAAAGAGTTAAAGGAAAAAAATTAAATTGGAGGTAATTAATTAATTTAATAAATAAATAATAAGAAAACTATATAAATTGTATTATTATTCTTCAGTTTTCACTGCCTCACACTTCCTTTGTGGGTTAAGATAATTAAGGGGGAGGTAGTTACGGAGAATGTGACTTAGTTAGACCTTTTAGAGTTCTAATTACTTTGCAACAAAAGTCTACTCTTTAAAAAAAATAATAGAGACTTTTTTTTTAATTTGTAAATTATAATATAAAGAATAATTATTTTTTATTTAAAACTGTAAAGACCCTCTAATCCACAATACACTATCCTCTATCTGAGTAATGGAAGCATATGGGTTTTCAAAATAGTTTTTCCCGATATGGGAACGTCAGGGGATCGCTACTGGTTGAGCGTAACCCAAATAGACTTTTCCGTCGTCCATTCAGATTTCATTCAACCTTAAATCAAATTGTAGCTATACTAAATATACATACAATCATCACAATAAACTCTGGAACATTAAAACTAATAACCATAAATCAAGCATACATACATTCACACGTAATCCATCAAAACTAAAAAATTTAGTCATAAATTCATGCCGAAATTTTGACAGAGTTTCCCCTGTATTTTGAACGTTATCCATATACAAAAAGTCAACTAATTCCAATATATACATCGAATAAAATCCAATCCAACAGATAAAACCATCAACAGCCAGAAATAACCAGTAAATACATAAATCCAGCAACAGAATCATCAACATAGTGTATATATACAAAACAGATTCAAGCCTAGGACTAAACTGCACGTCTGTCTGTCATCAAATCTCTGCCCAGCTATCTTCTAGGCCCTTGTCCCTGTTCATTTGAGCTAACAACCCGTGAGATATTTAAATCCCAATAGAGTAATTTACAGTAATTAATATTCAAAAACTAGTTGAATGCTTAGCGGTGCAAACACCGAAAACAACTTCCCGTGTTCATTTCGAAAATTAAAGAAATACCTTATCTTTTAAAGTCATTAAAATAACACGAAAAATGATGAATCATTCAATGAATATAAAAATATATTTTCTAAAAATCAGTAACCAAAACCAAATCAAATCCCATGCCCGGTGTTTATAAATACACATCAGCCACAAATCTTATGCGACCATATCTGAATCTATCTAATTGGATGTCGTATTAAGAAAATCCATCTCTTATCGTTGGGTGTGATCCATAACACCAATCATCTAAAATCTCGCCTATATTGTGAATGTGATCCATAACACCAATTACTCACTCAAGGACCGAGTGAGAATCAACATCTAGGGCATCCCCTAGCATGTGCACATACGCCAATTCTCATCCTAATATAGTCTATTCGGAATCACATGCACACGGTTGACTAGTCCTTAGGGTTCTAGGGTATTACGCCTAAATTATAACATTTCCCCATACAGGCTATCCTCCCTTATACTCCTTAACCTTTCTTAGGGTCATCCTGGTTTACCGCGTAATCCCTAACGAATGCAGGCTATATTTGGTTAAAATAAACATTTATGAAATCCCCTGCACTCGGGATACTCAACGGCCATCCCATAATGGCTTTTAAGTACCCTACCCTAAGTCAATCCATCCCTATGGCATCTAAATCTGATAGCCAAATTGTCTAACATGCAACAGGCAATACCAGCACACAGTCATGCAATTATATCCATCAAAGGCAACACGTATTTCCATGCAATCAATTTAAAATCATTCAGGTATTCCCAAAGTCTGTCTAACATCTAGGAAGCGTAAATTACCCTACCTATTTTCTGTTTGCACCTAATCGATCTAGGACTTCTCGTATCCTTGGAATCTGAGCCTAGTCAATTTCCTAGGCAATTAAATCAATATTTTAGTCTGTTATGTAATGAATTTCACTTTCCTACGTCCAATTACATATTTTCCTAGGTCGGTAAATTTCCTATACATGTTTGGCATCCAATTCAGTCAAAAAAATGTTAAATTAGGGCAATTTAGATCATACCAGGGGTTCCGAAAGGTGGGAATTTGCTTTTGGTGTCTTTCTGGCTTCTCTGATGGCGGTGCATGGCAGTGAACGGCAGTGCATGGCAGAGAGGTGCAGTTGAGCTCAAAAATTACACCAGAGTGAAGCCCTTAAGATGAGGAGTCCAAATCTGGGGTTGGCGCGGCGGTTCTTGATCGTTAAAGTGGTGTTTTTCGGCGGTGAAGTTTCAAGCACGGCGGACGCGAAGATTTTCTCAATCCGAGCATGTGGCGGCTCTGTTTGGCGGCTACGAGCTGTGGGAGGAAGCTGGCAGCTCGGCCTTCACAATGGTGGGGGCGGTGATGTCTAACGGTGCCGGACGGTGGAGATCACAACGGCTCAAGGAATTCACGATGGAGGAGGAAAATGGACTTTTTCTAGCGAGGGTGGCGGCCGTTGGTGGCCGTGGTTGGTTGCTAGAAGTTAAGGGTGGTGAGGCGCGTCGGTTGGTAGGTCGGACAGCGGTCCAGGCTGCACACGGTGGTGAGAGGAAGAGAGAGAAAATAGAGTAAAGAGAGAGAGTGAAGGTGGGAAAATGATGAAAATTTGTGAAGTTTAGGAAGTTTAAAGCCTCCGGGGCGACTTGGTCTTTTGCCACATCACCCAAGATAACTTTCGGATGCTGTCTTCAATCCGGACGAGGGCACGGGTTCCCATGCAAGCATTTCGGCTTCCATTTGATGAACCGAAGTCCGGAACTCTATCTATCAAATTCTTAACGCCAGGCTGCATTTTCTTCCATTGGATCAGGTTTCTAACTCCGAAAAATTCCCCAGTTTCAACCGTCAACTCCAAAAATTGTGCCAGATTTAGTTTTAATGGAATCACGATCAGTTTTATTCAGTTTGGCTATTTTAGAAATTCCATTTATTACAAAAACTAACAGTATTTATACATATAATTTAATTTAATTTTTATTTTAAAACTGACACTATTTATAATGCATTATATTTTTATTACGTGTAATAATAATAGTAGAGAGTAAAAACATTAGTTTATAGTTAAATTATTTAAACTATGTCCCAAAGATTGTAATTATTGTTAAATAAATTATTTGAATAACAGATGTATATATATAAAATAAATATAAATTATGACAGTTAATTTATAATTAATAAATATCCAATTGGATGCAATTAATTAAATAAATATAGTTAAATTATATATATTAATTAACTTAGAGCTTGTGGCAATTTACAACAGTATTAACTATAAATAAATAAATATTAAATAAATTATGTGTATAATTTACAATTATGTATTAACGGTAAATATTAAATAATATTATGATAGTTAATTTAAATATAATACAATTGGACCCAGTAAAATATATAATATATTGCAGAAGAAATATAATAATATAGAGATAAGATAAATATAAAGATTTAAGTAAGCTTTGAATATAGCATAATTGAAATTCTTATAAAACTTACAACTTTTTGATCAGTACAATGACAAAGTAGTGGTAGGGAAAATTTATAAAGGATTTGAAGAGCTAGGGGTGGATACAAGAGATAACAATTAAAAGTAGGAAATTAGCTAATGTCTAAAAACTTAAAGTTTCCTTCTATTTATAGTAGAATATTTTTGTTGAGCTTCATTCCATGCATTAGAGTAATATCTAATTATTTGTTTTTTGCTTTTTTGCTTAACTTTATAGGTTGTTGCACACATAACTAAGTTTTGAATTATATCTAATATATGATGTTCACTAGCTCTATCTATATTTCATTCTACTATTGATTCTCTTGAATATGAACATTCATTATACATTATTTTTTCTTCACTTTCTAATATATCTTTTAGTTTTAATAAATACTAATTTTTGATGTCTTCATTTTCTATTTTTTTGTATTATTTCTATCAAAATTTGCTTTTTATCTCTTGAAATGACATTAATTTGTTTAACACAATTGTGACAATCACGAAGTTCTATTCCTAAACAACTATCTTTATCTTCTTCTTCAGATTTATTAGACTCATTTTCGTGTAATTGATAAACATAATGTTCTTCTTTATCTTCTTCTAGATCTTCATAAGTGGTTTTATAGTCCTCATTTATTAATAAACTCATTAGTCCTTATTTATATTTATCTTCTATATCTAGAGTATTAATTTTCTTTTTTAGTTGATGTAATATCCAATACCTTAAAAATTATTGGTGAGGATAAATTGGTGTAATGTGAATGGAATAAAGAGGCTAAATCCTAAAGCAAAGTTTGCAAAAGGGTAATTTTAGAATTTTATCCATACAAGGACTAAAATGAATAACTATTATGGGGCCAATATGAATGGGAAATGGTTACTAAGGACACCTCATGAGATTTATGAACTCCAAGGACTTAAGTGTAATTTTTTTCTATTTGCTAGGGGGTCCCTGAACCTTCAACCATTGAACTCTTTTACTTCCTCTAATATGCCTCTTCCTTCCATACTAAAAGAGAGAACAAAGGCTTTAGGAGAGAAGGGAAAGGAGAAGGAAATCAAATTGGAATCATTAAGTAGCTGGATTTCAAGTGAGAGATGTAACGACCCCCTAATCCACAATATACTATCCTTTATCAGACTAGAGGAAGCATATGGGTTTCAGAAATAGTTATTCTCGATATGGGAACGTCAGGGGATCGCTACTGGTTGAGCGTAACCCAAATAGACATTCCGTCGTCCATTCAGATTCCGTTCAACCCAAAATCACATGCAGCTATACTAATTACACATGCAACATCACGCAAACTCTGGAATAATAAAACTAGATTCCATACATACACATGCAATCCATTCATATACATTCCATCTTAACTTAAACATTTATCACATTAAATGCTACTGAAAATTCGGCAGAGTCTCCCCTGTATTTCGAACGTATCCCAAAGTATAAACAGTCATCCATTCAACAGTTTATATCCAGTTCAACAGCAAAAGAAAACATAATTACAAAATCCAATACAAATATCCACAACATATATATATACATCACAATTCAAGCTTAGAACTATGCTGCTCTTCTGTCTATCATCAATGTCGTTGCCCAGCTAGTGTCTAGGCCCCTGTTCCTGTTCATCTGAGCAAACAACCTGGTGAGATATTGAAATCCCAATAGAATAACTTAAAATTCATAATATAGTTCAAAAACTGGTTGATCACTCATGGTGCAAGCACCGAAAACAAACTTCTCGTATTCAATTCAAAATCCGTGAAATACCTTATCTTTAAAAACATTATTTAGCATGGAAATCATGACAAGTTCTCAAAAATTATAAAAATCTATTTCTCTAAAAATCGGTAATCAAATCGAGTCAAATCCCATGCCCAGTGTATCTAAATCTGTATCGGCCACAAATCATCTGCAACTATATCTAAAATCATCCAATTACACGTCATCTAGAGAAAATATATCTCTTATCATTGGGTGTGATTCGTAACACCAATCACCCGAATCTCACCTATGTTGTGAGTGTGATCCGTAACACCAATCACTCACTCAAGGACCAGGTGAGAATCAATATCTAGGGCGTCCCCTAGCATGTGCACATATGCCAATTCTCATCCTCATACAGTCTATTCGAACTCACATGCACACGGTCAACTATTCCTCAGGGTTCTAGGGTATTATGCCTAAATCACAACGTTTCCCCGTGTAGGCTATCCCCCCTTATACTCCTTAAATCTTTCTTAGGGTCGTCCTGATTTACCGCGTGATCCCTAACGCAATGCAGAATAAATCTGTTTAAAAATAATATATTCATGAAATCCCCTGCACTCGGGATACTAAACGGCCGTCCCATACCAGCTATTAAGTACCCTACCCTAAGTCAATCTGTCCTAATGGCATCTAAACTCGATAGGCAAATAATCTAACATGAAAATGGTATTTCCAACATACAGGCATGAAATTTAATCCATCAAAAATAGCACGTAAATCTATGCAATTAATCTAAATCATTCAGGTATCTATAAAGTTAATTCTAATGTTTGGGAAGCGTAAATTATCCTACCTGGTCTCTATTTACTCCAAATCGATTCGAGAGTTTTTGTATCCTCGAATTTCAAGCCTAATCAATTTCTTGGGCATTTAAATGAATATTTAATCTCGTTACGTCATCTGTTTTAAGGTCCTAAGTCCGATTATACAATTTCCTAAGTCGGTTTATTTCCTATTCAAATTCGACAGCCAATTCAATCAAAATACATTAGGTTTAGGTGAATCAAACCTTACCGAGGATGTTGAACGATGGAAATCTATTTTGGGACAGTCTCGGGTGTCTTTCTGGCTTTTTTGACGATGGCGCACGGTGGAGCACAGCAGCGCATGGTGGCTCACGGCGGCGCACAGCGGAGGGGTGCAGTTGACCTTGCAAATTACACCACAGTGAAGCCCTCAAGATGGGGAGTCTGAATCTGGTGGTGGCGTGGCAGTTCACCGCCGTTTGGATGACATTTTTTGGCCCCAAAATTCAACGCACGCTGGACAAAATTTTCCTCGATCCGGGGGCATCGGAGCTCTATTCAGCGGTGGCGAGCTGGAGGAGGAAGCTGGCAGCTCAGCCTACATTCTGGTGGTGGTGGTGATGTCCAATGGTGGCTGATCGTGGAGATCATGGCAGGCGAAACTTCACGCAATAGAGGAGGAAAACCAGCGTTTTCCAACGACTATGGTGGCTATTGGTGGCCGTGGGTGGCTGCCTGAGGTCGAGGGTGGGGAGGTGTGTCGATTGGTGGGTCAGGTGGTGGCCCACGGCAGCCCAAGTGGTGGCGTGCAGTAAAGGAAGGAAGAGAGATAGGAGAGAAAAAGTAGAGTGAGGAGAGAGAGGGAAATAGTGAAAATGGCGGGAAATGGTGATGTTTTAGAAAATTTAAAGCTTTCGGGGGCGATTCTGACTTTTCCCGGACTAGTTGGGGAAACTTCGGGATGTCATCTTCCATGATGGAAGTCTGTTTTGGGACAGTCTCGGGTGTCTTTCTGGCTTTTTTAGCGGTGGCGCACGGCAGAGCATGGCAGCGCACGGTGGCTCACGGTGGCGCACAGCGGAGGGGTGCAGTTGACCTTCCAAATTACACCACGATGAAACCCTAAAGATGGGGAGTTTGAATCTGGTGGTGGCATGGCGTTTCACGGCCGTTTGGACGGCATTTTTTAGCCCCAAAAGTTAACGCACGGTGGATAAAATTTTCCTCGATTCGGGGGCGTTAGAGCTCCATTCAACGGTGGCGAGCTAGAGGAGGAAGCTGGCAGCTCAGCCTACATGCTGGTGGTGGTGGTGATGTAAAATGGTGGCTGATGGTGGAGATCATAGCAGGCGAAACTTCACGCGATAGAGGAGGAAAACCAGCATTTTTCGACGACTGTGGCGGCTATTGGTGGCCGTGGGTGGCTGCTTGAGGTCAAGGGTGGCGAGCTGTGTCGATTGGTGGGTCAAGTGGTGGCCCACGACAGCCCAGGTGGTGGCGTACAGTAGAGGAAGGAAGAGAGAGAGGAGAGAGAAAGTAGAGTGAAGAGAGAGAGGGAAATGGTGAAAATGGCGGGAAATGGTGATGTTCTAGAAAATTTAAAGCTTTCGGGGGCAATTCTGACTTTTCCCGGACTAGCTGGGGAAACTTCGGGATGTCATCTTCCATCTGGACGTTGGCATGAGTTCCCATGCAAAGGTTTCAACCTCTGTATGAGAAACCAAAGTCTGAAACTCCGTCTATCAGTATTTTATCTCCAGGTCGCGTTTCCTTTCATCAGATCACGTTTCTGATTCCAAAAAACCCTCCAGTTTCAACTGTCGACCTCAAAAATCATGCCGGACTTAGTTTTAAACAAAATCATACTAAATTTCATGCAATTTAATCATTTTAAAATTTGGTTATTACAAGAGATCTTTGCTTACAGCTTAATAATTATTCTAGCCATCATCTAGGAGTTAATTACTTCACCTAAAATTCATTATATCTGATAGATTGCTTAGGATTAGTAAAAATGGAGAAATCTCCTTTTCTTAAGAAATTTCTAGTTTTCTGGATTAAAATGATAATTTCGAGGTTGTTTGGAGATAGAAAAAGGTTCCTGAACCTTAATGTTACAGTTTTTAGCTTCCATTAAGCATTTTCAAGGCTTGAATCAGATTTTTCAAGTTAGGTTTTACTGTTCACCCAGTTGCATATGTAAATTGGCTTGTATGATTGACATTTGAGCATGAAAATGGTTAAAATTTAGAGAAAAATGGTTAGATACTAAGCTCATGTCTTTTAAATTTGTAATGTGGTGGAATCTGGGATGGATGATTTCAAAAACTTGAATTTTTAAGTTGTTGCAAAACGTAACAGCTGATTTCTAGCATGCACCAGTCGACTGTCATGTTCTTGACAAACCCAGAAATGCATACAGATACACAACAATCAACTGGTAGCCTCAGTAGTCGACTAGTAGCCTTCCAACAGTCGACTGATAGGCTGCTGTCTTGTAAAATCCAAAACCCCAAAGAGCCACCAGCTGACTGCCATCTTCACAACAGTTGATTGGTAGCCCTCTAGAGAGCAACCAGCCAACTACTAGCTCCATATTAGCCGATTGGTAGCCTTTTATATAGAAAACAATCTTTTAAACAAACATTGAGCTTAGAATCCCCTAATCTTGGCTGGAATGAGGCTCAAAATGTCATCATACTTGAGAATTTTGACATAGGTTGAGTGATAAGTAACATGAGTGTAGGAAGGGAAAGAGAAGAGTTGTTAAGTTACCAAATCTCACAGTAGGAATTTGGAGGAATTCTATAATAAAACCCTAAGCATAGGTTGCATAGGAAGCATATTGCAATAAATGCATATTTGATGAGAACTAGTGTGAAAGTTGAGGTTTGTTCTTAGGAAGTGAAAGAAGTGACTTTTGAGACTAAGCCAAAGAGGAAAGGGGGAAGCCTTGATCAAGAAAAGAACAAACAGTTAAGGTAGAGTAATCTACACTTCCCTAATTTTAAATGATGATGTGAATTGCTTGCTTTGAAATGAGAAATTTATTTTATGAGATGGAAATTTGTTTGATGAAATGAATTTTGAGCTAGTATATGGCTTTCATATGAGTATAGAGGAATTGCTTGTGTGTTATGAAAAGCATGAATAGACTCTTTGTTGCTTGTTTTGATTTGGCTATTGGGTTATGTGCTTGTAGGGTGGATGAAATTTGGGGTGGACAATTAATGGCTGGTATGGGACGGTCATTAAGTGTTCCCTATGCAGACTACTTTGTAAAAATGTAATTGCTTTCATCTTAATTGGTCTGTATTTGTTAGAGATTACTCTTTAAACCAATGCAACCCTATAGAAGACTTTAAGGAGTAAAGGGAGGATAGTCTAGACGGGAAAAACGTTTTGTTCTAAGTGTAATACTTTATAACCCTAAGTATTAGTCACCTATTTGTATATATTACTGTATAGTCAAGAAAGGATGAGACTAGCGATGTGCACATGTCAGGGGACAGCTTAAAAGTTATATTCTCATGTCACATGGATAAAAGGAAGTATGACAATATCACATGGATAAAAGGAAGTGTGATAAAAGAAAGTTATATTCTCATGTCACATGGCCTTGAAAGTTATGCAAATAATGTTTGAAATGTAATTATAGGCACTATGAAAATGAGTTTTTGACCAAAACAATGGTCCTATACTCTTTATGACTTGATATGAATTTTATAAATTATAGTTTTGATGAAAAGTACAAAATTCCTATGTGTTTGATGAAAATAGTATATGGAATTGCAATTCACTTGTATGTTGATATGATATAGGGGAGAGGTTTTTGTACCAAAAAAGGTATAGCCAAACTTTCAACTATTTTTTTGAAATTGTAAATTTGTAAATTAATTTACTAGGATAACTATATCTCATTAAGTTGTTTGTTCTGATGATTAGTGTAACATCCGATCCTTCTACGCATTAAGAGATGTTTGTTGATTTTAAATGAATTAAATGCTCGTATTTGTTGCATTAAATAGCATATAGATGCATTAAAATAAGTTAGAATAAGAGTTTTAAGGGAAATGAAGGAACAGGGACCAAATTTAAAGGGAAAAGATGAAGTGAGGGTAGATATGTGAATTTCTAAAACTTCAGGGTAATAGGCCATAAATTTAGTCAAAATATTTGTTGTAGCAACAAAATTTTGAAATTTCTTGCTAGTAAGCTAGGGACATAATGGTAATTTAACATATAGTTGAAAAAATTATCATTTTGGGCCGAAAGGTTAGGAATTAGGAGCAGAATTACACAAGACTGGATCACCAATAAATAGGTGAAAACTTCAAAACTCTTATTTGGCATCCTGAGTTCTAAAATTCTAGAGAGAGAAAGAGAGCGAGTTAGAGAGATAAGGAGAAGGAATTGTGAGCAAACAAGATTGATGAGCGGATTTAAGCATTTTGGGAGTTAGGAAAACATCCCAGAACACTTCACAATCATCATAAACCAACATACAATCAACAATAAGGTAGCAAAATCACCAATCTCTCTCATTTTTGAAATACCACTATTTATAATTGAAAACTTTGATTTTTCTGTTGTTTAAGTTTAAGAGAGGTTAAAACCTACATCTTTGTGTTTTTTATGGCTATTAGATGTTTTAAATGCATGAATATGATTATGCATGTCCGAATGTAAATATGATAAATGGGTTTTTCATGGTTTTTGAAAAAGAGTTTAAATCCAAGATTTGAGTATGAGTAATCTGTGGTTTGGGTTGTTTTTGTGTGGTAAATGAAGCTTCTATGCTATTATTGAGTTTTTAATTACCAAAACCATTTTAAAAACATGTTCTTGGGCTAAGAAAATTGGTCAACTGTGATTTTTAAAATAGAGCATAACATAACAATCGACTTGTAGCCCTTACCAGTCGACTGTCATGCTCCTAAGTTACCCAGAAACGTGTCCAGAATGCTAGCAGCCGACTTACAGGACGATGGAAGTTGACTGCCATGTTTTTATTTTCCAAAAATTAGCCTAAAATAGAGAAATCAACTGTCGAGGTCTTGAAAGTCAATTGGTTACTCTCTGTTTGAAATATTTTTGGGACAGTAAGTTGGAAGTCGATTGCCAGGAGGCTGGAAGTCGACTTGTAGCTCTCTATTTTGGGAAATTTAGCTTAATAACCTATTTTAAGCCACAATTAGCCCAACACTTTATTCCAATGTAGGATTTTAACCTAAGATGTAATGGTAAGCATGAGAATTGAAAATGCTTGAGAATAAATGAGAATGAAAAGAGAAACTACAAATAGTTGATCTGCGAGAATAGCTACAAATGGTTATGCCGCAAGAATAACTGCATTTTGTTATATCGCTAGAATAGTTGCAATTGGCTGTAATCCAAGAAAATTTTTGTAGATGGTTAACCATGAGAATTAATGCAGACAGCTAACCACGAGAATGGTTGCAAACGGTGGAAACCACAAGAATGGTTGTAGGTGGCTCATGACCACGAGAGAACCCATTTGCGAATGGAAATGTTTAAAGATTTAGTTTGTGATGCTTTTGATTATGGCATATCAAATTGCTTGATTTCCTTGCTTATGCTCTATACTGATCTCTATATTAATATATGACTATTATCTGCTTCCATTACAATATGAGAATATATCCTATGTGACGAATATTTGATGACGTGAACACATATTCATAAGTATGTCTGTATAACATTTATGGATATTATTCCAATATCATAATACTTTAATTATTGATAAAAGAATGTAGTGTATTTTCGTATCAGTACGGTGGTACAAGTTAGAAGCTTTTAAATGACATGTGATTCTTGCTACTGAGAAACTTTTCTCACTAAATGCTTATTTGTATAAGATGCCTAGGTACCAGATTTTCTTGGAGGTTGAGGTGGAAATGATTAAGATACCATTTCTGGGGCTTTTTTCCTGTAATTAAAGAATTATTGGTTATCTATGTCTAGGAAGTTCCTCCCATCCCCTGACTGCATGAAGTATTTGGTATTGTATAGTATTTTACCATGCCCATTTCCTTGAATCCTTATTTGTATTTTAAAAGGATTAGGAGGAAAATTTTGGTGTAAGTAAGGAGGGCATATATGTATTAAGATATGTGAGATAAAATTTTTTGTTTAAAATAGGGTATGAGTGGCAGGCTTATTATCTCCTTACCCTGCTTAGACTCATATATCTATAGGTATATGTCTGCACACACTAATGTTTATGTATGCAAGAAATATTATGTAAATATGAATGTGGATGTTAATGTATATACATATATATATCTTATTTAAATTTGTTTATTTATTTTTATTGCATAACATGTGAGAACCCAAGTGTAGTAACCAAAACTAGTGGCACTCAATTATTTAACTTAGAAAAAGTTAAAAATGTACTCGGGTAGAGGTAGTAGTAAACTTATCAATCCTATATTATATCACCTTATATTATTTAATTATCTAAACAGGAATATAGGGTTGGGGGTGTTACACTGAGTTGGTATCAGAGCACGATTACCACAGCTAGTTGACTAATGACTTGGTAACAAAGGGTAGATTCCTCATGATAGAGACTAATACAGGTTAGTTAGCTGAATCTAGAAAGTTCACTAACTTTTATTCTATTTTGACTTGAGGAATGAAGTGTTAGGTTTGCAGTAGATAGTATTTCTTATTGGTGCCATATGATCTCTTAGAAATATTATGTTATTGAGATTGATCACCTCGGTAATATTTATTTTGTAGAGTGAAGTATGGCTCCTCTTAGAAAGAATACTGGAAAGGATAAAGAAGGAGAGGGTAATATGGAGAGACTGTTGCAAGCTATGATAGGAGTGGCAGAGGATATGAAGGAGCAGGCAGCTGCTATTGTCCATGCTATGAGGGAGTAGGCTGTCTCTACCACTCATGTTCTCAGGAAATTTCAGGAATAGGGGAATAACCATAATAACCCTAATCCTCAAGAAGGACAGGCTGGAAACCCAATATATCATGGCTAGTTAGAATTCCAAAAAGCAAAACCTCCTTCTTTTAGGGGCGACTTTGAACTGAAAGTGGTTGAGGGATGGTTGAAAGGAATGGAGAATTTATTTATGGTTATTAGTATAACTAATGCTTAAAAGGTCTTATTTTTCCACTTATATGTTGGACAAGGAGGCAGAATATTGGTGAAAGGGAGCGAAGTAATTCATGGAAGCTTAGGGAATGCAGATTATCTAGGATTTATTTAAAAAAGCATTCCTTGGAAAGTATTTTCCTCAGAACGTGAGGAATGAGAAAGAAATTGAATTTATGCAGATTAAACAAGGCAAGATGACATTTAAAGATTACTTGGCTAAATTTGAGGAATTATCTAAATTTTCTTCCTATCTGAGACTTCAACCCGACGAGGCAAGGAAAGCTATGCACTTGGAGGTTAGGTTGAGGCCTGAGTTGAAAAGTGGTGTAGCTCCAATGGAAATTCAAGATTATGCCACACTAGCAAACAAGTTTCGCATAGTTTCTAAGAATCTGGCAGATGCTGAGAAAGAAAGACAAACGATTAATTTCCTCAAACAGAAGCAACCTGGATCTTTCGAAAGGAGAGATAACAGGTTTGGCAGAGGCTAAGAAGGTAAAAAGTCGATTGTGAGACTAGTGATGTCCAATGTTTACCCTAAATGTCGAAAGAGTCATGAGGGATCCTATAAATGGCAATAACAATATGTGCAATAAGGCGTGTGTTATAGGTATGGGAAGGAAGGACACTATATGAAGGACTGCCCCTAGTGGAAAAGACAAGATATCACTAAACCTCCTACTACTACAAGAGTCTATACCCTTAAGGGTAAGGAAGTGGTTAAGTCTAATGATTTATTGAAAGGTAAATGTTTAATTAATAATGTATCTTTAATTGTATTGTTTGATTCTGGCGCGACTCACTCATTTATTTCGTTGGAATGTGTGAAGAGATTAAATATACTTGTGACTAGTTTACCTTATCCATTGCCTATTTTTATTTCAGCTAGTAAGCAAGTTTTGACTTCTTTAACTTGCTTGAATTGTTCTATTGTTGTAGAGAACAAATATTTTGTTGTTGATCTGATTTGCTTACCTTTAGTGGATTTGGACATTATTCTTGGAATGAACTGGTGGTCTGTAAATAATGTAATCTTGGATTGTTCAGGAAATTTTGTGACTTTTTTAGATACCTTACCGTTAAGCAGGAGTATTGAGGAAAAGAATGAGGGAATGCAATTTCTATGTGCTTCTGAGATTAAAGTTCAGCATAAACTTGATATCATTCCTATAGTGAATGAATTTCTAGATGTTTTTCCCAATGAATTCTTAATTCTTCCACCCGAGAGAGAGAGATAGAATTTTCTATAGAATTGATTTATGGAACAGGACCAATCTCTATAGCACCCTATAGAATTTCTCCCTTAAAGTTAATAGAGTTGAAGGTACAAATAGAGGACCTATTAGAGAAATAATTCATTAGACCTAGTGCTTCACCATTGGGAGCCCCTGTGTTATTTGTGATAAAGAAAGATAGAAGTTTAAGGTTATGTATAGACTATAGGCAATTGAATAGGGTAACAATAAAGAATAAATACCCACTCCCTAGGATAAATGATCTATTGGATCAATTGAGGGAAGCTATTGTGTTTTCCAAAATTAATTTGAGGTTAGGGTACCATCAAATTAGAGTGAGAAGAGAAGAGATAACTAAGACAACCTTTAAAATAAGATATGGGCATTATGAATTTCTTGTAATGCCATTCGAATTGACTAATGCTCTAGCTATTTTCATAGATTACATGAATCGTATCTTTAGATCCCACCTTGATAAATTCATGGTAGTGTTTATTGATGACATTCTTGTATATTCTAAAAGTAGTGAAGAGCATGAACATCATCTTAGGATTGTGCTACAGTTGCTTAGAGAGAAGCAATTGTATGCTAAACTTCAGAAGTGTGAATTCTGGTTGGAAGAGGTAAGATTTGTAGGTCATGTGATTACTAGAGATGGAGTAGCAGTAGATTCTATTAAGACAGAGGCAGTAGTTGGTTGGGAACGACCTACCACAGTGATCGAAATCCATAGTTTTCTCGGATTAGCCAGTTACTATAAGAAATTTATTCAAGGGTTTTGCAAATAACACTGCTTTTGACTAAATTGACTAGGAAGGATGTTCCATTTGTGTAGGATACCAAATGTGAACATAGTTTCCAAACTCTGAAAGAAAGACTGACAACCACACTTGTCTTAATCATTCCAAACCCATTAGAAAATTTTAAAGTGTACTGTGATGCATCCAAGAAGGGCTTTAGGTGTGTATTGATGTATAATAGGAAAGTAGTAGCATATGCGTCTAGACAATTAAGACCTTATGAGAAGAATTATCCTCCTTATGATCTTGAGTTAGCAGCCATAGTTATGCCTTAAATATTTGGAGACATTATCTCTATGGATCTAGATTTGAGGTATTTAGTGACCACAAAAGTCTCAAATACCTTTTTAATCAAAGAGAGCTGAATACGAGGCAAAGGAGATGGATGGAGTTTATTAAAGACTATAATTTTGAAATGAAGTACCATCTTAGAAAGGCAAACGTAGTGGCCGATGCTTTAAGTAGGAAATCCTTTCACGTAGCTCATATGATGGTGAGTGAAATGAACCTAATTGAAAAGTTTAGGAATTTGAGTTTGTCCACTCTGGTGTTGCTAGATAGGCTATACCTGAATGAAATGAGAATTGAGAACGATCTTATAACTCAAATCCTAGAAGCCTAAAGGGAAGGTGAAATTTTGGAATCCTTAAAGAATTCAAGAGAATTCAAGAGATAGATGGTGTAGTAACCTACCAAAATAGGTTTTATATCCTAGAGTCAGGAGAATTGAGGGACAAAATTTTAGAAGAAGCCCATAAAAGAAACTATATTATTCATCCTGGTGTCATTAAGATGTATCAAGATTTGCAAAAGAATTTTTGGTGGCCAAGTATGAAAAAGCACATAGCTGAATATGTTGCAAAATGCCTAGTGTGCCAGCAGGTGAAGATTGAACATCAGAAACCTACAGGAATGTTACAACCTCTAAAAATTTCAGAATGGAAATAGGAGAAATTTTCCATGGATTTTGTAGTAGGTTTACCTAGAACTCCTTCGAGAAATGACGCAATTTGGGTGATTGTTGACAAATTAACTAAATCTGCACATTTCCTGCCTATTAAAATAAATTCCTCATTGGATAAGTTGGCTTACTTGTATATAAAAGAAATAGTAAGACTCCATGAAGTATCAGATAGAGATCCTAGATTTACCTCTAGATTCTAGAGAGCCTTGCAAGAGGAATTTGGTACTAAGTTGAACTTCAGTATTGCTTATCATCCTTAAATTGATGGGCAAACTGAAAGGACGATCCAGACATTAGAAGATATGCTTAGAGCTTGTACATTAGAACAAAAAGGAAGTTGGGATAGAATTTTGCCTTTAGTTGAATTTTCCTATAACAATAGTTTCCACACCAGCATAGGAATGGCTCCTTATGAAGCCTTGTATAGGAGAAAATGTAGATCACCCTTGTGTTAGTTTAAGGTAGGGAGAGACAAATATTAGGGCCAAAATTAGTTGAACAAAATACTAATCAAATAAAAATGATCAAGGAGAAAATAGCTAAGGCCTAAGATAGAAAGAAAGGTTATGCTGATAAGAGAAAAAGACCCTTAGAATTTGCAGAAAGGAATTATGTTTTTCTTAGAGTGTCTCCAATTACTGGTATTAGTAAGGCTATTAAGTCTAGAAAATTGAATACTAGATACATTGGACCATCTACTTATCAAATATCATTACCTCTGTTTTTGTCCAATCTCCACAATGTTTTTCATGTTTCTCAACTTCGTAAATATATCCCAGATCCTTCTCATATTCTTGACACCAGTACGATATAATTGAAAGATAATTTAACTTATAGTCTTAGATCTTTAAGAATCATTGGTACTAAAGTTAAATAATTGAGGAATAAAATGATTCCACTAGTAAAAGTGTTGTAGGATTAGTCATCACCACAGGAAGCCACATGGGAAAAGGAAGATGATATAAAAAGAATTCACCTAGACTTATTTGTTTAGGTACGTTTCAAATTTCAAGGATGAAGGGGAGAATTGTAACATTTGCTCCTTCTATGCATTAAGAGATGTTTGTTGATTTTAAATGAATTAAATGCTTGTGTTTGTTTTATTAAATAGCATATAGATGCATTAAAATAAGTTAGAATAAGAGTTTTAAGGGAAAGGAAGGAACAGGGACCAAATTTAAGGGGAAAAGATGAAGTAAGGGTAGATGTGTGAATTTTCAAAACTTTAAGGCAATAAGCCATAAATTTAGTTGAAATATTTAATGTAGCAACAGAATTTTGAAAACTTTATATGTGAATTTCCAAAACTATAAATAGGTGAAAACTTTAGAACTCCCATTTGGCATCATGAGTTCTAAAATTCTATAGAGAGAAGGAGAGCAACTTAGAGAGAGAAGGAGAAGGAATTATGAGCAAACAAGATTGTTGAGTGGATTTAAGCATTTTGGGAGCTAGGCAAACATCCCAGAACACTTCACAATCATCATAAACCAACATACAATTAGCAACAAGGTAGCAAAGTCACCAATCTCTCTCATTTTTCAAAATACCACTTTTTATAACTGAAAACTTTGATTTTTCTGTTGTTTAAGTTTAAGAGAGGTTAAAACCTACATTCTTAGTGTTTCTGATGGCTATTGGATGTTTTAAAATGCATGAATATGCTTATTAATGTCTAAATGCAAATATGAAAAATGAGTTTTTCATGGTTTTTGAAAAAGATTTTAAATATAAGATTTGAGTATGAGTAATCAGTGGTTTAGGATATTTTTGTGTGATAAATGAAGCTCTTATGCTGTTATTGAGTTTTTAATTATCAAAACCATTTTAAAAACATGTTCTTAGGCTAAGAAAAATTGGTCAACTGTGAGTTTTAAAACAGAGCATAACATAGCAGTCAACTTGTAGCCCTTACCAATTAACTGTTGTGCTCCTGAGTTTCCCAAAAATGTGTCCAAAATGCTAGCAGCTGACTGCTAGGAGGCTAGAAGTTGATTGTCATGTTTTTATTTTCCAGAAATTAGCCCAGAATAGAGCAGTTGATTATCGAGGTCCTGGAAGTCAACTGGTTGCTCTTTATTTGAAATATTTTTGGGATAGTAAGGTAGAAGTCGACTGCCAGGAGGCTGGAAGTCAACTTGTTGTTCTATATTTTGGGAAATTTGACTTAATAACCTATTTTAAGCAATAATTAGCCCAACACTTTACTCTAATGTAAGATTTAAACCTAAGATATAATGGTTAGCATGAGAATTGAAAATGGTTGAGAATAAACGAGAATGAAAAGAGAAACATGAGATTTTATGAGATGAGCATAAATCATAAATGAGAGTAACTGCAAATGGTTGATCTGCGAGAATAGTTGCAAATGGTTATGTCGCAAGAATAACTGCATTTGGTTATACCGCGAGAATAACTACAATTGGTTATACTGTGAGAATAGTTGCAACTGGCTATAATCCAAGAAAAGTTTTGCAGACGGTTAACCACGAGAATTAATACAGACAATTAACCACGAGAATTAATGGAAATGGCTAACCACGATAATTAATGCAGACGACTAACCATGAGAATTAATGCAGACTGCTAACCACGAGAATGGTTGTAGACGGTGAAAACCACGAGAATGATTGCAGGTGGCTCATGACCATGAGAGAACTCATTTATGAATGGGAATGTTTAAAGATTTCATTTGTCATGCTTTTGATTATGGCTTAAATTGTTTGATTTCCTTGCTTATTCTATATACTGATCTCTATATTAATATATGACTATTGTTTGCTTTTATTACGGTATGAGAATATATCCTGTGTGACGAATATTTGATGACGTGCACACGTATTCTTAAGTATGTCTGTAAAAAATTTATGTATATTATTCCAATAGCATAATACTTTAATTGTTGATAAAAGAATATAGTGTATTTTTGTACTAGTATGGTGGTAGAAGTCAGTAGTTTTTAAATTACAGGTGATTCTTGCTAGTGAGAAACTTTTCTCACTAAATGCTTATTTGTATCAGACACCTAGGTAGCAGATTTTCTTGGAGTTTGAGGTAGAAATGGTTGAGATAACATTACTAGGGCTTTTTCCTATAATTAAAGAATTATTGGTTATCGATGTTTGGGAAGTTCCTCCTACCCCATGACTACCTGAAGTATTAGGTATTGTATAGTATTTTTTTAATAACCCAATTTAAAATAAATTTAATTAGGTAAAATAAACTTAAATTTTGTTGGAATTGAATTAAGCATATTTTCTAAGCTTGTGGTTAAAATTTGAGAATTTTTCAGAATAAAAATCTTATATGACAGAGAAAATTTGATCTGCCTTCAAGAATTTAGCAGATATTTTGGAAAGGCTTAAAAGCCTCAAAAGTTTTTCAAATCCCTTCCATATGGGCCTATATTATTGCCTAAATCAAAGAATACATCCGAAATTTACCCTAAGAAAAGTGATAAAATACCAAAATGCCCTTAGAGGCCATAAAATGCCAAAATCTCATATTTTCCTCTCATTTTTCCTTTTTTCTTTCTTTCTCTCCCTCTTTCCCATGAAATTTTTCTCCTCCACCACCTTCACCATGCTCATCCACTGTCTGGCTGAGTCACCACCACCCATCACTATCAAAAGGTTCAGCAGCTTAGCCTGACGCTGTAGCAAGCCCGGTAATGACCGATGGCCACCATAGAAGCCAAAAACAGCCACATTTCCCTCTATTGCAAGTTTGAAGGTTAGCTTTGATCTCGCCATTCGACATCGTTCGACCGCACCACTTCCACCATTAGCTAGCCTGAGCTGCCAACTTCCTCCACCAGCTGCCTGCCAACGAGAATCGTTGCCACATGCTGCGAACGAAGGAAAAATAGTTTCGAAGGCCACAACATTCTTCGCCAAAAAATCATAGATAAACTGCCATGTTTCGCCAAATTGACCTCGGATCCAGCATCCTCGAGCTGTGGGCTACATTTTGGAGAAAATTTTGACCCCAGTTGCCATCAGCTGCCGTGCGTCACTGTGCTCCACCGTCGTCATCGTTGGAGTTGCTGGAAAGTTATAGGAATCAATTGTCAACCTTCTGAAACCTCTAGTACAATTTAAAATACTCCAATTTGATGGTTTCCTATCAAATTTGACTCCGAATATGTTTAAGGATTATATCAACCTAGAAATTTAGTAATTAACTGTAGGAAAGCATAACTGAAAGGAAAACCCGTCTAAGATTTGAATTATTTCCTCAGGAAACAAATTGGGACCAATCTTTGAGGAAAAAGGAAAATCCCGACCCGAATAGGAGCAAACGGTAAAAGGTAGATTAATTTACATTCCTTTAATTTTAAATTGGCATTGTGAATGACTGTTTTGAGCATGATTGTATTGAATGGGAATGTGTGTTGAAAATATATATGAGTATATAAGAATGCCTGTGTATTGAGAATATTTGTTGCATGTTTGATAGAATTTGGTTATTAAGAGTATATTCCATAGGAACAGACTAACTTAAGGTGGATATTCAATAACTGGTATGGGACAGCCATTGAATATCCCCTATGTAGACAATTTTTCAAATTGAATTATTTTTAATTAAATTAGTCTGCATTGGTTAGGGATTATTTGTTAAACCAGGACAACCTTATGAAAGGTTCAAGGCGTATAAGGGGGATAACCTATATGGGATAACATTTTGGTTTAAGTATAATATCCTATAACCTTGAGTGTTGGTTGGCTATGTGTATGTACTTTTATATAAACTGTATGAGGATGAGAATTAGCGTTTGTGCACATGCTGGGGGACCCCTGGATGTTGATTCTGATCCGGTCCTTGAGTGGGTGATTGGTGTTACGGATCACACCTACAATATAGGCATTGTTTTCAGGTGATTGGTGTTACGGATCACACGTAACCAAAAACCATGTTTTCTGTTAAAATGACATGCAACTTGAAATGAATAATGAATAATCACATGAGACGTGTGACAGATGAGTATATGAAAATCCTCAGGCATGATTTTAAGTAAAATTTTTAGTATAAGATTTCAGAGTTAAGATAATGTGCTCATTATATTGTTTTGCATTGATTTCCCATACTTTTTAAACTTAAAAGTATTTAGTGATTCACATGCATTTAAACTAAATTGGGGAGATATTTTCTGTGCATTGTCACAACTGAGCATCCACATATTTTATAAGTATTTAATTGTAAATTGCTCTACAAGGATTTAACCATCTCATTAAGTTGTTTACTCATATGACTAGGAACAGGGAATTCCTAAGAGATAGCTGGGCAGAAGGAGGATATCAGGATGATGTTGTGGCATAGAATTAGGCTTGAATGTGTATATATATATCTATATTGTTGGTTTTTGGTTTTATTGATGAATTTGATGGTTGTATATGTTGTTTAGGCTATTGTATAAAAGGGAAATGTCCAATTTTTAGGGGAAACTCAGCCAAATTTTTTATAGAAAGATGGTTTAGGAGAATTGATTTTTTTTTATAATAAACTTGATGGATTATGGTTTTTACTAACTAATGTATGAATGGATTTAGTACTTTGAAATAACATATCTCAATTGTATTTGAATGGTTGTTAGAATTATATTTCAGAGTATGTTATGGTTTATAATGTGATAATAAAAACGCTGCACTAGATTTAGGGTTGAGTGAAATTTGAATGGACTGTGAGAAGAGTCTATTTGGGTTACACTTAGCCAATAGTAACCCTCTGATGTTCCCTGACATGGAAAAGGTGAAAAATTTATTCAAAACTTTATATGCTTCCGCTACTCTGATAGAGGAATGTATAGTATGTTTTAGGGGGTTGTTACAATAGTGGTATCAGAGCCCATTTTGCTGGTTTGCTAGTTTAGTGATTTATTGGTTATGAATTTTTAGGTTTTTAGCTTTAGGACTTTAAATTGATTTGACTCTAGAATATCTAGGATTCGATCTACAATTGAGATATTAGGAATAAATCTACTGCTATGCTGATAAATGTTGCTATTAAAGTTAACTAATTATTTTTCTGTGTCAGTTAGCTATAGAAGATGCTAGTAGAGATAATACAAGGAGGCCAAGAGGAAGGCCAAGAAATAGAAGTCAATGGACTTAAGGGAGTAGCAGCAGGGAGGATAATGTTGATATGAGGGACATGATGAAGTCTATAAGAATGATGGCAGGTGCTATGAGGGAGCAAGCTGCCACAAGTGCTAATATAATGCGACAGTATCGGGAGGACCATCAAAACCATGATAATGGAAATAATAGGAATAACAATCCGATGTACTAGGGCTGGATAGAGTTTCAAAGGTCAGGACCACTAGCGTTCTCAAGTATATGTGAACTAGTAGTAGTAGAAGGGTGGTTGAAGGAGATGGAGAAGATGTTTCAATTATTGTATAGTACGGATGAGCAGATGGTTACTTATGCAACATATATGCTGAAAGGAAAGGAAGAGCAGTGGTAGACCGGAGCCTACCAACTCATGGAGAGTAGGGGCATTCCACTCACATAGGAGTCTTTCAAGAGGATCTTTCTGGAGAAATACTTCCCTGAGAGTGAGAGACAGGCTAAGGAAACTGAATTTCTACAACTCAGACAAAGGGGCAGACCATTTGAAGAACACTTGGCCAAATTTGAAGAATTGGCTAGATATTCCACCTATTTGAGGTTACATTATGATGAAGCTTGGAAATCAAGCCAACTAGAGGCAGGGTTAGACTTACAGATGAGAATGCAGATAGCCCCACTAGAGATAAGGGACTTTGCGATACTAGTAAATAAATGTTGAATTCTTAGTAAAAATCTAGTGGAAAGACAGAATATGAATCAAATAACTAAAGGTAGACAGAAAAAACTAGCTAAAAATCTAAATTGAAGGGTGGAATTTTCAAGCCAAAGAAAGGGTCATCTAGCAGTAACAGACGTCCCAAAACTACTAACTACCCAAAATGTGGGACCAAGCACCCAATCAACCTTGCTGGCATTAGACACCAATACAATGCTATAAATGCAGAGGTACAGGGTACTATACGAAGTACTGTCCATCCAGTGGAAACCAGCAGAATCCAAGTGGCTGAAGACCACAAGCTTCAGGGAGAGTCTTTACTCTAGATGGAGCAAATGTCGACAAGTCGCCCAAATTAATGCAGGTTAGAGGTAAGATTTATAATTTTCCTTTCATATTATTGTTTGATTCGGGTGTTACACACTCTTTTATATCTAATGCATGCATGGAAAAAATAAACTTATCTTTACAAACCATGCCATGTGATTTAAATATTTCCACACCATTAGGAGAGACAACCATATCTCCATAAATATGCCTAAACTGTCCTCTTTCCATTGATGACGCCCTATTCATAGTGGACCTTGTGTGTTTGCCTTTGACTGGGATCAACGTCATTCTGGGAATGGATTGGTTATCTAGGAATCAGGTTTTGTTGAATTATTCTGAAAGGACTATCACTTATTTGGATACCTTACTAATAGGTGAAAGTGACAGGGTGTGTGAGATAAGTGATATTTCCCTTAATCTCTCTCAGGTAGAATTGCAAGAAAGGCTAAACCTAATTCCCATTGTTAGTGATCTCCTGGAGATGTTTCCTTTAGAGATAAGCCGGTTACCCCCACCTGGAGAGATAGAATTTACAATTGACCTGATTTCAGGTGCAGGCACAATAGCAATGACCCTATATAGAATGGCCTCAACAGAATTAAGGGAACTAAAGGTCCACATAGAAGAATTATTGGAAAAGGGATTCATTAGGCTGAGTGTGTCACCATAGGGAGCTCATGTCCTATTTGTAAAGAAGAAAGATGGGAGTTTGAGGTTATGTATAGATTATCGACAGTTGAATAAGGTGACTATTAAGAATAAGTACCTATTACCTTGAATAGATGACCTGTTTGATCAGTTACAAGGTGCAACAGTATTCTCCAAAATAGAAATAAGGTTGGGATACCACCAAATTAGGGTTAGGGATGAAGATGTCCCTAAGACAACATTTAGCACTAGGTATGGTCACTATGAGTTTCTAGTGATGCCTTTTGGATTGACCAATGCACTTGCTATCTTTATGGCTTACATGAATAGGATTTTTAGACCCTACTTGGACCAATTCGGAATAGTATTCATAGATGACATCTTAGTCTATTCCAAGACTCATGAAGAACATGCACAACATCTTAGCACGGTGCTATAGATATTGAACAAAAATAATTGTATGCTAAGTTAGAAAAATGTGAGTTTTGGTTGGAGGAAGTGAAGTTTTTAGGTTATGTGATAAATGGAGAAGGAATTTCAGTAGAACCTAAGAAAATTGAAATAATATTAGATTAGGGTCAGCCAAGAACGGTCACTGAAGTTAGGAGTTTTCTGGGTTTGACAGGTAATTATAGGAAATTTATACAAGGATTTTTTTCAAATAGCTTTGCCATTAACCCGGCTGACTAGGAAGGGTGTTAATTTTGAATGGAGCGAGCATTGTGAACATAGTTTTCAAACCCTCAAAGAAAAGTTAACCACCACTCCAGTGCTACTAATTCCAAAACCCTTAGAGTCATTTACAGTTTATACAAACACATCAATGAAAGGTTTAGGATGCATTTTAATGCAAGATAGGAGGGTAGTTGCTTATGCATCAAGACAATTGAAACTTGCAGAGGAAAACTATCTTACCCACGACTTAGAATTAGCTGCCATGGTATTTCCCCTAAAGATTTGGAGACATTACTTGTACGAGGGCTGTATTTGAGGTTTTTAGTAATCACAAAAGCCTTAGGTACTTATTTGATTAGAAAGAGTTGAATATGATGAAGATAAGGTGGGTAGAGTATTTGAAGGACTTTAACTTTGAGTTAAAGTGCTATGCAGGGAAAGAAAATGTAGTAGTGGATGCATTAAGCAGGAAGTCATTACAAGTAGCCAGTTTGATGGTGGATGAGATGAGATTACTTGAGGACTTTAGGAATCTTAGCCTCAATGTAATTTCATTTCCAAAGAGATTAGTAATGAGTGACTTCCTAACAAGCTATAATTTAAGGGACCACTAGAGGATGAATCCTTGGGAATCTATGTGAACCAACCTAATTTTGGGTTAGCCCCTGATAGAGTACCAATGTTTAGGAAAAGAATAGTAATTCCAAACCACCTAGAACTAAAGGAGAAAGTGTTAGCAGAGGCTTATCTAAGCCACTATACCATCCATTCAGGTATTTCTAAGATGTATCAAGACTTGAAAAGAAATTTTTGGTGGCCAGGTATGCGAAAAGATATCACAAAATATGTAAATGCTTGTCTTACTTGTTAACAAGTTAAGATAGAGCATCAAAGATCCATAGGATTATTAAGGCAACTGGAGATACCAAAGAGGAAATAAAATCAAATAACCATGGATTTTGTAGTTGGACTACCTAGAACACTAGCTGGTTATGATTCCATTTGGGTAATAGTGGATAGATTAACCAAGTCTGCTCACTTTTTACCTATTAAGATTAGGTATTCCATGGAGAAATTAGCCCAAGTTTATCTTAGGGAGATTGTGAGACTGCACGGGGTACCATTGGGTATAGTGTCAGACCAAGACCCTAGGTTTACCTCAAGATTTTGGCAATCCCTACAGTAGGCATTAGGAACCCAACTTAAGTTTAGCACCACCTATCATCCTCAGACTAATGGACAGTCTGAAAGAACAATCCAAACCTTAGAAGATATGTTAAGGGCTTGTATGCTAGAACAGAAGGGAAGTTGGGATAAATAACTACCTTTGATAGAGTTTGCTTACAATAACAGTTATCACTCTACCATAGGTATGGTACCATATGCCGCTCTGTATGGGAGAAGTTGCAAATCACCCTTAAGTTGGGTAGAAATGAAGGAGAGTACATTGTTGAGACCGGAGATTGTACAAAAGACTACTAACCAGATCAAGATGATCAGGGAAAAGATGAAGGTTTCCCAATAGAGACAGGAAACTTATGCAATTAGGACAAGGAGACCCTTAGAATTCAATAAGGGAGAGCATTTATTCCTGAGAGTGTCAGCCACTACAGGTATTGGTAGACAAATAAGGACAAAGAAATTGAGTCCCAGATTATTAGGACCACTCTAAATCCTGTAAAGAGTCAGTCTAGTCGCCTACCAAATTGCCTTACCTCCCTACTTGTCAAACTTGAATGATGTATTCCACACCTCACAACTCCAAAAATATATCCCAAATCCCGTGCATGTATTGGGGAATCGACCCATAATATTAAAGGAAAATTTAACTTATGAATCTATGCCTGTCCAAATCCTTGACTTTAAGAATAAGCAACTCCAGAATAAAGTAATTCCTTTAGTTAAGATACTTTGGCAGGATGTAGCATCTTAGGAGATGACGTGGGAGAAGGAGGACGAGATGAGGCAACGTTATCCAGAATTGTTTACGGGTATGAATTTTGGGAACAAAATTCTTTTAAGGGGGGAGAATGTAATAACCTAATTTTAAAATGAATTAAATTGGGTAAAATAAACTTAAATTTTGTTGGAATTGAATTAAGCATATTTTCTGAGCTTGTGGTTAAAATTTGAGAATTTTTTGGAATAAAAATCTTATCTGATTGAGAAAATTTGATCTGCCTTTAGGAATTTAGCAGATATTTTTGGAAGGCTTAAAAGCCTCAAAATATTTTCAAATCCCTTCCATATGGGCCTATATTCCTGCCTAAATCAAATAATGCATCCAAAATTTACCCCGCACAAAGTTGGAAAAGACTAAAATGCTCCTATAGGTCATAAAATGCCAAAATCTCATATTTTTCTCTCATTTTCCCCTTTCTCTCTCTTTCTCTCTCTCTTTGCCATGAAATTTTTCTCCTTCGCCACCTTCACCATGCTCGTCCACCGTCTAGTCGAGTCACCACGGCCCATCACTCCCAAAAGGTTCAATAGCTCAGCCTGACGCCATAGCAAGCCTCGGCAGCGACTGACGAGCACCACAGCGACTGAAAATAGCCGTGTTTCCCTCCATCGTGAGTTCAAAGGCCAACTTCGATCTCCGCCATTCGATGCCGTTCGACCACACCGCCGTCACCATCAGCTAGCCCGAGTTTCCAGCTTCCTCCACCAGCTGCCTATCAGCGAGAACCATCGCCACGCTCTGTGAAAAGAGGAAAAATAGTTTCGAAGGATACCACATTATTCACCAGAAAATCTCAATTAAACCATCGTGTTTCATTGAACCGACCTCGGATTCGGTATCCTCGAGCTGCAGGCTACATTTTGGAGTAATTTTTGACCCCATCTGCCATGAGCTGCAGTAAGCCGCTGTGCGTTGCTGTGAGCTGTCGTGCTCCATCGTCACCGTCATCGGAGTTGCTGGAAAGTTATAGGAATCAATTTTTAACCTTCTGAAACATCTGGTACAATTTAAAATACTCTAATTTGATGTTTTCCTATTGAATTTGACTCCAAACATGTTTAAGGATTAGACCGACCTAGAAATTTAGTAATTATCTGTAGGAAAGCATAATTGAAAGGAAAAACCACCTAAGATTTGAATTGATTCCTTAGGAAACTAATTGGGACCAATCTCTGAGGAAAAAGGAAAATCCTGACCCTAATAGGAGTAAACAGTAAAAGGTAGAGTAATTTACACTCCCCTAAATTTTAAATTGGCGTTGTGAATCATTTTAAGCATGATTGTATTGAATGGGAATGTGTGCTAGAAATATATATGAGTATATAAGAATGTCTGTGTATTGAGAATATTTATTGCATGTTTGATAGAATTTGGCTATTGGGATTATATGCCATAGGAACGAACTAAATTAAGGTGGATATTCAATAGCTAGTATGGGATGGCTGTTGAATATCCCCTATGTAGACGATTTTCCAAATTGAATTGTTTTTAATTAAATTGGTCTGCATTGGTTAGGGATTATTCGTTAAACTAGGATAACCCTATGAAAGGTTCAAGGTGTATAAGGGGGATAACCTATATGGGGTAACTTTTTGGTTTAAGTATAATATCCTATAACCTTGCGTATTGGTCGGCTATGTGTATGTACTTCTATATAGATTTTATGAGGATGATAATTAGTGTTTGTGCACATGCTATGGGACGCCCTCGATGTTAATTCTCACCCGATTCTTGAGTGGGTGATTGGTGTTACGGATCACACCCACAATATAGGCATTGTTTTCAGGTGATTAGTGTTACGGATCACACCCAACCAAAAACCATGTTTTCTATTAAAATGACATGCAACTTGAAATGAATAATGAATAGTCACATGAGATGTGTGACAGATGAGTATATGAAAATCCTTAGGCATGATTTTAAGTAAAATTTTTAGTATAAGTTTTCAGATTTAAGATAATGTGCTCATTATATTATTTTGCATCGATTTCCTATACTTTTTAAACTTAAAAGTATTTAGTGATTCACATGCATTTAAACCAAATTAGGGAGATGTTTTCTGTGCGTTGTCACAGCTGAGCATCCAACTATTTTATAAGTATTTAATTGTACATTGCTCTACTAGGATTTAACCATCTCATTAAGTTGTTTGCTCAGATGACCAGGAACAGGGAATGCCTAGGAGATAGCTGAGAAGAAGGATGATATCAGGATGACGTTGTGGCATAGAATTAGGCTTGAATTTGTATATATATATATCTGTATTGTTGGTTTTTGGTTTTATTGATGAATTTTCTAGCTGTATATGTTGTTGGGTTGTTGTATAAAAGGGAAACGTCCAATTTTTAGGAGAAACTCTGTCAAATTTTTGGTAGAAAGATGGTTTGGGAGAATGGATTTTTTTTATAATGAACTTGATGGATTATGGTTTTTACTGACTGATGTATGAATGGATTTAGTACTCTAAAATAGCATATCTCATTTGTATTTGAATGGTTGTTAGAATTTATATTTCAGAGTATGTTATGGTTTATAATGTGATAATAGAAACGCTGCACAGGATTTAGGGTTAAGTGGAATTTGAATGGACTATGAGAAGAGTCTATTTGGGTTACACTTAACCAATCGCAACCCTCTAATGTTCCCTGACATGGGAAAAGTGAAAAATTTATTCAAAACTGTATATGCTTCCACTACTCTGATAGAGGAATGTATAGTATGATTTAGGGGGTCCTTACAATTTGCCATGCCCATTTCCTTGAATCCTTATTAGTATTTTGAAAGAATCAGGAGGAAAATGTTGGTGTAAGTAAGGAGGGTATATATGTATTAAGATATGTGAGATAGAAAATTTTGTTTAAAATGGGGTATGGGTGGCAGGCTTGTTGTCTCCTTACCCTGTTCAGACTCACATATCTGTAGGTATATGTCTGCACACACTAATGTTTATGTATGCAAGAAATATTATGTAAATTTGAATGTGGATGTAAATGTGTGTATATATATATCTTATTTAAATTTATTTATTTATTTTTGCTGCGTAACGTGTGAGAACCCGAGCGTAGTAACCTAAACTAGTATCACTCAATTATTTAACTTACAAAAAGTTAAAAATGTTCTCGGGTAGAGGTAGTAGTAAACTTATCAATCCTATATTATATCACCTTATATTATTTAATTATCTAAAAAGGAATATAGGGTTGGGGGTGTTACAATCAGGGCTAACATATGCCTAGAAATTATCTGGGCTAGAGATGCATTTGGGGCCGTAAGGCAACCTAGAAGAGTTGTTAATTCTGAAATTGTAAACAGGGGATTTAGAATGGCATGTGGACCATAGAATGTATATGTAATGAATGCTTATATGGTTATTGTGTTGAATTCCATAGTATGTGGATTATGTAATGGAGATAAATACTTTGAGATGTGAAACATTTATGGGAAGTTAATTTCAGTAGTGTTATTTTAAATTATATCTTAATTGTTCCAGAAGGGATGTGTTAGAATTTTATATTCGAACGTACATACTAGTGTGGGTCGTGGTATTAGATATGCTGTGCGATAAAGGTAGTTGAGTGGAATTAGAATGGACTAATAGAAGAGTCTATTTAGGTTACACTCAACTAATAATGGCTCAAGTGGTATAAATTTTTAAAAGAAAAAAATTTTTAGTAAAAAATTCCACGCTTCCTAGTCACTCTAATATCTGTAAATAGAAAGGGGTCATTATAGTTGACATTGTTTTGCTATATGACTATATCTTTTTCATTTAAAACAAATAAGATTTTTACTCTTTTTCTTTGAAAATTTCTTTTGATATTTAAATTTTTTAGAATAACAGCGTTTTTAGGTTTATAATCCTTTTTTGTTCTGTTTCCTTTTGTTTATTTTGATAAAAGGGCTTGAATTTTTTCTATTCCATACTTTTGAAAAAAATTTCCTAATTCTTTCCTATTTTCTTTTCTTTTAGATTTTATTTTATTTTGAAGTTTTAGATCAGTACATATTGCTAATCCTTCTGTGGTAATAAAATTAATTGTTTGTCCATAAGTTAATTGATTATAAGGAATTGTATTACTATGTTGTCTTCTTATTAACTCTCTAACTTTCTCTACAAATAGTTTTGGTAACCCTGCTATAAATATCTCTTTCCAAAAATCAGCATTACAATCTGATCTAGTGTAAAGCTTAGTAAAGAACTTAGCTTTGTACCATTTAAAATCTGACATTATTGGACAAGTTAGATTTATTAATTTTTTTTCTATTCTTTCTTAAAACTTTACTAGATCTCCTATAAAATGTTTTTTTATAACATAAAAGTTTTGATATTGCATCTTCTCTTCTAATCATTTGTCCTTCTCTAACTTCTTTAATATCACTTAGAATTATTGTTCTTTCTACCTCTTTAGATAATTATCCCACCATTCTTTTAATTAACCTTTTCAAAAGTTTTAGTCGACTTATCTTCAGTATGTTCAAAGAAAGAATTTAAAGAAAAACTAAAGCATTATCTGAAAAAGCCAACTTAGAAGATCCTGAAGATAATGATGAAGTTATTTCAGAATTCTCCCTTGAAAATGAAGATGACTGCTATGGAATAGACCTCAATAATATTCAACAGTTCGATTAAAAAAAGGTTCTAAGTGCCACTATTCATCATCTCACATCAATCAATTTCTTTTTTGGAAAGAATCTCAAAAGATGTTTAGAATCTTTAATCATCATATTTGAATTATTGCAGACTTCAACACAATTTAAATTCGAAGCTCAATTATTACAGGCTTCAACATAACTCAAATCCAAAGTTAAATTATTTCAGTTTCAGAAATTTTCAAATCCAAAGATCATCATCTATAAATAGAAGGAAATTTTTAGTTTTTAAAAATCACCTAATTTCTTGCTTTTAATTGCTTTCTCTTGTATCCACCCCTACCTCTTAAAATCCTTTGTAAGTTTTTCCTACCACTGCTTCATTATTGTATTGATCAAATTTATAAGAATTTTAATTTTGGTATATTCAAAGCTTACTTTACTTAAATCTTTGTATTTATCTTATCTCTATAATGTTATATTTCTTCTACAATATATTATGTGTTTTACTGACTTGGCAATGACTTTTTGTTTTGCTGGCGATGTTATCTAAACTAGATATTGATTTTTCCTTCTAAAACAAGCATGGGATCAAAGTTGACCACCATTTGATGCTAAGATCTCTAGCTAAGTAATTAGGATAAGAGGATGGTAATTTTGAGCAAAAAGTGTAGTCCCAAGTAAGTATCCAAGTTACTCCAAAATTTGCAAAGAAATGAATTCATCTGGCTCATTCAAGAAAATTGACTCGAGATTTGAACATTTCAAAGGCCTTTTGAGCAAGAGGAGGGAAGAAGGTAGTATTTGGGCCATATTGGTAAAACCATTTTAAAAATCACGCAGGGATTCAGAAATTCCCCTTTTGAACCATATAAACCATGAATGAGTATAAGGTCTTATTAACATAAAATTGAACCATGCCTTTTGATAGTCAAGATAATTAAATGCTTAAGGGTTGAATTTTCTACTAAAGGCTTGGCTAGTATACCTAGATTTTTGCCATTTTTTTACTGAAAGAATTGTTGATTTTTAATTTGGAGTAAAGGATATATTGATCATTATAAGGATCAATTTCACATGTTAATGTTATTCAATTAGTGTTTACATGAATAAATTCATAAAAAAACTCATGATTTTTCAAGAGACTTTGGAAGAAAATTCCAATTTTTTGAGAAAATATTTTGAGCAATTTCTCTAGGAGTGGCTCTAGGTTTAAGGTCTTCTAGTTCAATTGGAGTTATTGGAATGTTAATGTTCTTTTTCATGTAAGTACAACTTTGTTTTGCCACAGGGGTAGAGGTATGTTGAGAAGAAGATGGATCTGTAGATTTTTTAGAAGATTGAGGAGAAGTGTAATAACCCAAATTAATAATTAAGTAATTAAGAAAAAGTTTAATGGAAATGTTGAAATGTCATTGAGAAATGATTCAGTGATTTTTTCTGAGTTCATAGCTTAAATTTGAAAATTTTTTGGAATAAAATTTCATCTGATGAGAAAATTTTTATTTTTCTTGAGATACTTAGCAAATAATTTTGGAAGGCCTATGATACCTTAAAAATTCTCAAATCCGTTCCATATTGTCCCACATTTTTGCCTAAATTAGAAAATGCATTAAAAATTTACCTGGAGTAAATTAATAGATAATCAAAATACCCTAGATGCCCTAAAATCCCGAATTATCCTTCCTTCCCGTCCATTTTCTTCTCCATCGTGCGATTCCCCCTTTCTCTTCCTCTCACTGTAGCGACCCCCTTAATCATGCTATACATTTATCTATCAGAATAGCGAAAGCATACAATATTCTAAATAACTTTTTCACTTTTCCTATGTTAGTGAATGTCAGAGGGTTGCTACTAGTTGAGTGTAACCCAAATAGGCTCTTCTTATAGTCCATTCAAATTCTACTCAACCATAAATCCTATGTAGCATTTCTATTATCACATTATAAACCATATCATACTCTGGAATATAAATTCTAACAATCATTCAAATACAATTGAGATATACTATGTCATGCTACTAATTTCATTTATACCTTGGCAAATAAAATCACAATTCATCATATCCATTACACAAATCTACTCTCCAAAACATTTCCTACCAAAAATTCGACAGAGTTTTTCCTAAAAAAAGGACATTTCCTCATTTATACAATAACCCAAATCAACATCTAAATCAAGCAATCTCATCAATATAACCAAAAGTTAGCAATACATATTCATATATAAAAATTCAAGCCTAATTTCAAATCCACATCATAGCTTTATAATTCTACAGGGATGTCCTGGCATCCCTCTTCTGCCCAGCTATCTCCTAGGCATCCCCTATTCTTGGTCATCTAATTAAACAACTTAATGAGATTATTAGATCCCAGTAGAGCAATTTACAATTAAATGCTTACAAAATAGTTGAGTACTCAGCTATGATGAGGCATAGAAAATGTCTCCTGCCAAATTAGTTTAAACACATGTGAATTACCATATACCTTTAAATTTATAATAAACATGGGAAATCAATGCAAAAAAATATCATGAGTATAACATCATAAATCTAAAAAATAATACTTAAAATCATGCTAAAAATTCTCATATATTCATCTGTCACACATCTCACGTGATCATTCATCTTAAGTTGCATGCCATTTTATCTAAAAACATGGTTTTGGTTGGGTGTGATCTGTAACACCAATCACCCAAAAACAATGTCCTATTTCGTAAGTGTGATTTGTAACACCAATCACCCACTCAAGGACGGGGAGAGAACCAACATCCAGGGCATCCCCCGATATGTGCACATTGCTAGTCTCGTCCTCATACAGTCTATATGGTAATACATACACATAGTTGACCAATACTCAAGGTTATAGGATATCATACTTAAACCAAAAAATCACCCCGTATAGGTTATCTACCCTTTACTCCTTAAACCTTTCATAGGGTTGTCCTAGTTTAATGAAAGATTCCCAAAAGATGCAAGCCAATTCAAATAAAACTAATCAATTTATAAAACAGTCTGAATGAGGGATATTCAATGGCTGTCCCATACCAGCATTGAATATCCACCCTAAGTTAGTCTGTTACTATGGAATATAACCTAATTGTAATAACCCGTATTTTTTAAAATAAATTAATTGGGTAAATAAATTACATTTTTTGTTAAAATCAAATTTAGCATAATTTTTTAAGCCTGCAGTTAAATTTTGAGAATTTTTCAGAGTCAAAATCTGATCTGATGGAGAAAAACTCTATCCGACTTTAGGGAATTAGCAGGCAAAGTGGAAGGCTTTAAATCCTCCAAAGAAGTCTGAATTCCTTCCATATAGGCCTATATTCTTGCCTAGATCAGAGAAGGCATCCGAGATTTACCCCAGGCGAAGTGGGAAAAGACCAAAATGTGCTTGGAGGCCTTAAAACTCCAAAATCTCCATTTCCCTCTCATTTTTCCTTTCCTCTCTCTCTCTTCCCTATATTTTCTCTCTCTTATCTCTCATTTTTGCGTGCCACCTTGCGCTGCCAGAACTTCTACCCTATGCCGCCATTGGATCCCGCCGCTGGTGCAGCTTAATGCCCCCGACCTTTAGCCACCATCCCTGACCGTCGACAGACGCCATAACGGCCGAAAACAACACATTTTCCCTCCATCGTGAAATTCCTCTTTTGTCGCGATCTCTGCTGTCTGAGGTCGTCCGGCCACACCACCGCCACCGTTGGGTAGCCTGAGCTGCTAGCTTCCTCCACCAACTTCTAGCTGGTAGAACGTCACTACCATGAGCCTGAAACAAGGGAAAAATAGTCCACCGTGCTTCACATTTCATCGTTAGAAAACGTCGTCTAAACGATCATGTTTTATAAAATGGACATTAGATTTGGAATCCTCGAGTTGCGGGCTACATTTTGGTGTATCTTTTGACCCCAGCCGCCGTGCACCGTTGCCAGAGTTTTCAAAAAGTTGTCAAAATCATATTTCAAGCTTCTAAAACCCCCGGTACAATTTAAAATATCCCAATTTGATATTTTCCTATTGAAATTGACCCCGGACATGTTTAAGGATTAGACCGGACTAGGAATTTGATAAATTGACGTAGAAAAGCCTAATTGAAAGAGAAACCCGCCTAAGAATTTAATTAATTTCCCAGGTAACTAATTAGGAGCAATTTCCGAGGAAACAGGAAATCCTGAATTGATTAGGAACAAACGGTGAAAGGTAGAGTGATTTACACTCCCCCGAACTTTAAATTGACATTGTAAATTCCTATTTAGAATAATTTGTTTCATGGGAATGTGTGCTAAAATATATGAGTATATATGTATGCCTGTGTGTTGAGCATGCCTATTGCATGTTTGATATGTTTGACTATCGGATTTATATTCCATAAGAATGAACTAACTTAAGGTAGGTATTCAATAGCCGGTATGGGACAGCCGTTGAATATCCCTTATGCAGACGGCTTTTGTAAATGAATTGTTTTTATTAGATTAAGCCTGCATTCATTAGGGATTATTTGTTAAACCAGGACAACCCTATGAAAGGTTTAAGGCGTATAAAGGGGTATAACCTATACGGGGTAACGTTTTGGTTTAAGTATAATATCCTATAACCTTGAGAATTGGTCGGCTATGCATATGTAGTTCTGTATAGACTGTATGTGTAATAACCGAGAGTTCTTTTACAGGATAAAAACTAAAATTTTACGTTAATCTCATGTAAATTGAGTCTGGCATAAATTTTGAGGTCGATGGTTGAAACCAAAAGGCGGATCAGAGTCAAAAACGCGATCTAATGAAAAGAAACGCATTCCGGCGATCAGAGACTGACAGACAGAGTTCAAGACTTCAGTTTCTTAGATGGAGATTGAAACCTATGCATGGGAACCCGTGCCAATGTTTGGATTGATGAAAACATCCTGAAGTTCCCTCGGGTGGTCTGAAAAAAGTCAGAATTGCCCCCGGGAGCTTTAAAATCCCTGAAATCCCACCATTTCTATCAATTCTCTCTCTCCTCTCTCTCCTTCTTCCTCCACCATGCGCCACCACCTAGGCCATCGTGGGCCACCACCTGACCTACCAACTGACACCCCTCACCACCCTTGACCTCCATTAACCACCCACGGCCATCAACGTCTACCAGAGTCGCCAAAAAATGAAGTTTTTTCCCTCTGTCACGTGAAATTTTCGCCAGCTGGGATTGTCGCCGTCGGCCACCGTTGACCATCACCGCTACCATCAGCGTGTAGGCTGAGCTGCTAGCTTCCTCCCCTAACTCGCCGCCGTTAAATGAAGCTCTAACACACCTGGATCAAGGAAAAATTCCTCCGCTGTGCGTCATTTTTTGAGGCCAGAAAACGTCGTCCAAACGGCCATGAACCGCCGTGCCACCACCATATTTGGACTCCTCATGTTGAGGGCTTCACCGTGGTGTGATTTTCGAGGCCAACTGCACCCTTCCATTTTGCGCCGTTATGAGCCACCGTGCTCCACCATGCTACTGTCAAAGAAGCCAGAAAGACACCAGAGAGAGATTGAGGGACACGTCACCTATCTCACATGCTCTGTCACTCCCTCGCATAGGCACATTATCCAAGTAAGTGATCGTCCTCTCGGAACAGTTTAACAAAACCCGATTCCTAGTCAACCAATCCATTCCCAAAATAATGTCAATCCTAGTCAATGGTATACACACTAAGTCCATGATAAAAAGGGTATCATCAATGGTTAATGGGCAGTTTAGACATATTTGTGGGGACATAGTGGTTTCTCCCAAGGGTGTGGATATGTATAAATCACAAGGCAGGGTCTGTACAGGTAAATTTATTCTTTTTACGCATACATTAGAAATAAAAGAGTTGGCACCCGAATCAAACAAAATTACCAAAGGAAAATTGTAAATTTTACCTCTACCCTGCATCAAACCTGATGACCTGTCGACATTGGTCGTATCCATAGTGAAGACTCTCCCTGGAGCTTGCGGTCTTTGGCCACCTGGTGCCTGCTGGCTTTCACTTAAGGGACAATACTTTGCCATATGTCCTGTACCCCCACACTTATAGCACTAAACTAGAGTCTGATGCCAATAGGGTTGATTAGGATGCCTGGTCCCACACTTCGGACAGAGTGCACTCTTGGGTCATTTGCTACCATTTCTTGAGGACCCTGGTTACGGTTTAAATGTCCAGCCTTTCACATTGAGATTTCTGGCTGGTGGTCTTAGCCGGTTACCTGTCCTCTGTGTCATGTTCTAGGCCTATTTCTGTTCCAGGTTTTTACTCAGGATCTGACATTTGTTCACCAGCATAGCAAAGTCTTTGATCTCAAGCAGGGCAAGCTACGCCTTCATCGGCAAGCCTAGGCCCTCTTCCAACTTCTTTGCCTTTCAGGCTTTGTCATAGTACATCCGCAGGTACGTGGAATATCTGGATAACTCTTCAAACTGTTTCAAATATTCCTCGAATGGTCTACCTCCTTGGGTGAGCTTCAAGAACTGTGCTTCCTTTGACTGTCTGACACTCTTAGGGAAGTATTGCTCCCTGAATAGCCCTTTAAAAGATTTGCAGGTGAGCGGAATACCCCTGCTTTCCATCAACTGCTGGGCACCTGTCCACCATTGTTTCGCTTCACCCTTCAACATATATGTTTCATATGTAACCTTTTGTTCATTGTCACATTGCAATAACCGAAAGATCTTCTCTATATCCTTCAGCCATGCTTCCACTGCGGCTGGTTTGAAGGCACCTGAAAATGGGGATGGACTTGCTCTCTGAAATTCAATCCACCCCTGATACAACGGATTGGAATTCTGGGTAGCTCTATCATTCCTAGTCTGCCTGTCCTCCTATTGCTGCCTCATTACGTTGGTACTAGTAGTGGCTTGGTCCCTCATAGCATCAGCTATCATTTGTATGGAATCCATCATATCTCACATGTCGACGTTGGTTTCCATGCTGCCACTACCTAAAGCACCCTGGCTCCTGTGTCTTGGCCCTCCTCTTGGCCTCCGGGTGTTATCCCTGCTTGGTTCTGCTATGGCTATCTGACACAGAAAGAAAATAGATCAATCTTAATAGCAACAATTAACAGAAAGACATTAAATTCATTCCATCACTTATCGATTCAAGATCAGGTCCTAATATTCTAGAGTTGAGTCAATCAAAACCCTAAAGCTGCAAGCCCGAAGATTCACAATCCCTAACCCACTAAACCAGATGACCTACAAATCGGGCTCTGATACCATAATTGTAACGACCCCCTAATCCACAATACACTATCCTTTATCTGAGTAGCGAAAGCATATGGGTTTTCAAAATAGGTTTTCCTGATATGGGAACGTCAGAGGCTCGCTATTGGTTGAGCGTAACCCAAATAGACTTTTTCGTCATCCATTCAGATTCTGTTCGACCCTAAATCAAATTTGCAGTTGTACTAAATACACATACAATCATCATAATAAAATATGGAATATTAAAACTAATAACCATAAATCAAGCATACATACATTCACATATAATCCATCAAAAATTCTAAAATTTAGTTATACATTCCTGTTGAAAATCGACAGAGTTTTCCCTATATTTTGAACATCTCCCAACTAAAAATAGACAATAATCCAGTAAATACATTCAGTCCATCAACAGATAAAACCAATAAATACATAATCCAATAATAGAATCATGAACAGAATATATACACAACCAATTCAAGCCTAGAACTAAACTGCTCGTCCGTCTGTCATCAAACCATTGCCCAGCTATCTTCTAGGCCCCTGTTCCAGTTCATCTAAGCAAACAACCTTATGAGATGTTTAAATCCCAGTAGAATAATTTACAGTCAATAATAATGTTCGAAAACTAGGTGAGTGCTCAGTGGTGCAAGCACCGAAAATAAACTTTCCATGTTCCTTTCAAAAATCGTGAAATACCTTATCTTTAAAAATCTTTAAATAGCATGGAAATCGAGGTAATTTCTTAATGAATATAAAAGTATATTTTTCTAAAAATCTGTAATAAAAATCAAATCAAATCTCATGCCCGGTGTTTCTAAATCCATGTCGACCACAAATCTTATGCGACCATATCTGAATCTATCCAATTGCATGTCATCTAGAGAAAATCTATCTCTTGTCGTTGGGTGTGATCCATAACACCAATCACCTGAAATCTCACCTATATTGTGAGTGTGATCCGTAACACCAATCACTCACTCAAAGATCGGGTGAGAATTAACATCTAGGGCATCCCCTAGCATGTGCACATACGCCAATTCTCATCCTCATACAGTCTATTCGAATTCATATTCACACGGTCGACTAGTCCTCAGGGTTCTAGGGTATTACGCCTAAATCACAACATTTCCCCGTATAGGCTACCCCCCCTTATACTCCTTAAACCTTTCTTAGGGTCATCCTAGTTTATCGCGTAATCCCTAATGAAATGTAGGCTAACTATAGTTAAAAAAAATTGTTTATAAAATCCCTTACACTCGGAATACTCAATGGTCGTCCCATATCGCCTGTAAAGTATCTAACGCTAAGTCAATCCGTCCTTATGGAATCTAACTCTGATAGCCAAGTCGTCTAACATGCAACAAGTATTTCCAGCACACAAGCATGCAATTATATCCATAGAAATTAGCACGTAAATCTATGAAATCAATCTAAATCGTTCAGGTATTCACAAGATCAATCTAAAGTTCGGGAAGCGTAAATTATCCTACCTGGTTTCTGTTTGCTCCTAATCAATTTGAGACTTCTCGCATCCTTAGAATCTGAGCCTAATCAATTTCCTTGGAAATTTAATTAATACTTTAGTCCGTTACGTGTTCAATTTCACTTTCCTGGGTCCAATTACACATTTTTCTAAGCCTATAGGTTTCCTATACACATTCGGCATCCAATTCAGTCAAAAATACATTGAATTAGGACGATTTAGATCATACCAGTGGTTCTGAACAGTGGGAATTTGCTTCTGGCGTCTTTATGGCTTCTCTAGCTACTACGCACGACGTTTCATGGTGGTGCACGGTGGCTCACAGCAAAAGGGGGCGGTTGAACTCAAAAATTACACCATGATGAAGCCCGCAAGATGAGAAGTCCAAATCTGGGGTCGGCGTGGCGATTCTCGGCCGTTTGGATGGCATTTTCTGGCGATGAAGAGTGACGCACGGCAGACGCCTTTTGTCTCGATCCAGGCACGTGAAAGCTCCGTTCAGCGGTGGTGAGCTAGGGGAGAAAGCTGGCAGCTTAGCCTTCACGATGGTGTTGGCGATGACGTCCAACAGTGGTGAACGGCGGAGATCACGATGGCGCAATAATCTCGTCATGGAGGAGAAAAATGGCCTTTTTTTGGCAATGACGACAGCTGTTGGTGGCTGGGGGTGGTTGTTGGAGGTCGAGGGTGGTGATGTGTGTTGATTGGTGGGTCAGATGGCGGCCTACAGCCGTGCTAGTGGTGGCGCATGATGGTAGAAGAAGGAGAGAGAAGAGAGAGAAAGTAAAGTGAAGAGAGAGAGGGAAATTAGCCAATGGTGGGGTTTTGCCAAGTTTCAAGAAATTTAAGGCCTTTAGGGGCGATTCTGACTTTTTGCCACTTCACTCGGGGAAACTTCTGGATGTCATAATTGATCCAGTCATGGACACAACTTCCTATGCAAGAATTTTAACCTCTATCAGAGGGACCGAAGTCTGAAACTATGTTTGTCAGTTTCATAATGCTGGGTTTCCTTTCCTTTCATCAAATTAAATCCTGACTCTGAAAAATTCTTTGGTTTCAACTGCTAACTCCAAAAACTGTGTCGAATTCAATTTAACAAAATCATACTTAATTTCATTCAGTTTAATCATTTTAAAATTTTGGTTATTACAAAGTGTCCACAAAGTGTCCAAGTGTGCACAATTACCCTAGGTGGTGGCCAAGTGTCCACATAGTGCCCAAGTGTGCACAATGACCCTAGGTGGTGACCAAGTGTCCACATAGTGCCCAAGTGTGCACAATGACCCTAGGAAGGTGGCCAAGTGTCCAAAAGTGCCCAAGTGTGCATAGGTAAAGTACACAAAAAGTTTAAGAAGGATAAGCTGAAATAAATTGTTACCATTATGCTTATGTAAGTCATCGCATGAGTATTTATAAGTACATTGTTTTCATCCTATGAATATTTAATGTATCCCATATTGCTTGCCAGCTATATTATGCTGTATTTTATTCCAAGAATGTAGAACTACTATTTTGGTGCTTACACCCTGATACATATTGGTTATTTTAAAAACAAGATTGTTAATCTACTGGGAAACTTGTGTTTCTCATTATTATGCTAATATGTATTAGATAAAGACACTTAGCAGGGTAGGGAGATAGAAGTTCATTTTGGGTTAAAGAAATTTTTTTGTAACCCCTATTTTTAGGTTCTAGTCCAGATAAAGCTAGGATTATTCTTTTGGTAGTATTCTTGAGGTGTAGTTAGGAAAGAATAGAGGAAGGGATAGGTGAAGGACCGGTCTGTCTTGGAAATTTGTAAAAGGAGTCTGAGTGACAGGAATATTGTCTCCTGACTTCCTATAGACGGGTGCTTCGCATATCCTGATATATGCTTACTATGATGTAATGGACATTATTGGACTCTTATTATTTGAATTGTATGAAAGTCTAATCTTTCGCTGTGTAGTATAGAATTTCTGTTATTCAGCTGCCATGTAAGTTTTAATCTGAGCAAAAGATCCCGAACATAATCCGCTAAATTAATTTAATGGTATAATTTCTCAGACATTAATTAAATAAAGGATAAAGATAATGTACCGAACCTATCTATTTATATCAGAATTAAGAGTAATACTAGATAGGGGTGTTACATTAAGTTGGTATCATAGCACAGCTATCTAGGTTAGGAACGGGGTAGAATTCCTCAAGTAAGGGACTAGTTCAGGTTAGTCGACTGTACTTAGGCGGTTGGCTAGCTTGTATTGTGTTTTGAACTTGGGGATTGGAGCATTAGGTTTAGGCAGATGGAAGCTCCTGTTGATGTTATATGCTATCTGGTTAATAATCTCTTATTGAGCCTGATCACCTCGGTAATACTTATTTTGTAGATTGGCAGCATGACAGCTATAATGCCCCTATCTAGTCTTGTCGTTCATTTCGATATCAATAGATAGGTTCGATACATTATTCTTGTACTTTTTAATTATTGTCTGAGCGGTTAACTACTAAATTTACGTAAATGAATTAGGTTCGGGATCCTTTGCTTAGATAAAAATATAAACTTACATGCACAGTCGAATAATGAAATTCTATGCTACACGATGAAAATACAATCTTTTGTATGAATCAAATAATACAAGTCTGACAATACTCATTACATACTAAGGTACATGTCCCCGGATATATGAAGTACCCATCCCACGAAAGTTAGGGGGCAACAGGCCTGCCACTCAGACTTCCACACAAAATAGTGATGGACCGGTCCCTCACATATCCATTTCCCCAGTGTCCCCAGAACCATTCGTATATACAATCAAATTAATTGTCCTATTCTAATTCAAGTACATCTAGGATCAAAAAAATGGGGGTTACAAAAACCTTACTTAATCAAAAGAGAACTGCTCCCACGCGGCCCTGCTATCCATCCGTATCTGATACATATTAGCACATGGATGAGAAACACAAGTTTCCTAGTAGCTTAGCAATTTATAGTTTAAAACTCAACTAATATGTACCAGGGTGCACGGACCAAAACATTTATTCTACATTCTTGATAATAGGCATAATATTATACAGAACTATAGCTGGCAAGCATTGCATGATAAATTTAGAAGTTATTTAAAATTAGACAATTCTTTATCACATGACCCTTATTCTCATAAGCTTACTGATATTATTATGGAATTATACGTGTGTTTATGCGTATTACATGAACACTAGATCCCAGGTGTGGAGCACCTTTGACCACACCTCTCTAGGTCACCCGTGTGGAGCACCTTTGGCCACACCTTGTAATTCATGGACACTTGGCCATGTATATAGCGTAATCATGGACACTAGGTCATGGGCATGGAGCACCTTTGGCCACGCCTCACTAGGGCGCCCGTGTGAGGCACCTTTGGCCACACATCATAAATTATGGACACTCAGCCACATACATAAAATCATCGGGACACTAGATCACGGGTATGGAGCACCTTTGGCCATACCTCCCTAGGTCACTCATGTAAAGCACCTTTGGCCACACCTCGTAATGCGTGAACACTCGGCCACGTGTCTAGCGTGATAGCGAACACTAGGTTATGAGCATGGAACACCTTCGGTCACGCCTCGCTAAGTTGCCCTTACACGCATCGAGGTACTATGCGGCGCTGGGCCACCTCTGCCATTTATTTAACTATCTTAGAGAAATTTTCTCTTTCTTGCAGTTTAATATAACTATACATGTCTTATGGGAAATTCAATATTGGAAGAATTGTTTCTATCTTTATTAGAATGGTTCTAAGGTATATTTCCTCACGATCTTCTCCTTTTTCTTAGAAAATTAGATCCAATATAATTTCTTTCTAGGAGTACTAGTAGTAGCCTCAAAACATTCCCTTTTTATTGGAAAATTTATTCTAATATAATTTCTTTCTAAACATACTAGAAATAGCCATGAAAATTCTACTCTTCTTGGAAATTAATTCTCATATAATTTAATAGTCATAAAAATTCTACTATTCTTGGAAATTAAATCTTACATAATTTCCTTCCAAAATACCAATAATAGCCATAAAAATTCTACATTCCTTAGAAATTCATTCTCATATAATATAATGGCCATAAAAATTCTACTATTCTTGGAAATTAAATCTTACATAATTTCCTTCCAAAATACCAATAATAGCCATAAAAATTCTACATTCCTTGGAAATTCATTCTCATATAATTTAATAGCCATAAAAAAATTCTACTTTTCTTGAAAATTAAATCTTATATAATTCCCTTCCAAAAACTCCAATAATAGCCATAAAAACTCTAATTTCTTGGAAATCCATCCTCATATAATTTCTTTATTTTTTTTTTAGAAAAAAAAACTTAATAGTTTCCATAATAATGTTCCTCATATCCATAATCATTATTAATCTTAAACCCTCACACTCAAATTTTTCATGATGGTATTCATCATTGATTAGTTTCATAGGTGATCATAACAATAATATCCATTAATATCCTAGTCCATGATTTTCATTAATCACATGCATCATTGTGGATAGGCATAAATTTTCCCATACTCTCATGCATTACTAATTTCATTCACTAGCCAACTCCTAAATTTATCATGTATACTATATCAAGTTCCATCCTAAAATCAAGAATGAAGATGATCACTCTAGTCCCATGGAAGCAAGGCTTTGAAACATATATGCTAATATGGAACTAAAACAAAGAAATTGCTAACCTACCTTGTTGCCTTTGGTCTTCCCTTTCCTTTAGTTTTCCTCTTTCACGTGAGGTTATGTAACATGTATGCAGGAGCTTTGGACTTCTTCTTGCTTCCCTTCACGTGTGGTTTGTTGGATTTGTGGGACGTCAACATTTCATTCCTTTTTCCCCTTTTCTTCCTTCCGAGAGTGTGGGGTATGTGTGTAGCCAAATGAGAGTCTTGACTCTCCCTTCTTTAGGTTGAGGTGGCGTGTGCATGAAGGATGAAATTTCCAAACTTTCCTTCCTCCTATTAGGTCAATGTTACGTGCTTCCCTTCCCTCTTTCTTCTCTTTTTCACGTTAACTTCTCTTTTCACTCCTCACGTGCATGTGGATGATATACATATTATTTTTGTTATCAAATATACATGACTTGTGCATTTTTCCTTCCACCAAACTCACGCCCCTCGTGTATGCTGCCCCATTCTTCTTTTGTAAGAATTTCCTATACTCTTCCTCACTTTCACGTTGCACCTTTTCCATTTAGCTTTTGTCTTTGCTTAATTGCCACGCCACCCTTTCAAGGATTTCCTCTTACATGTGCACTTCCAAGTACACCTTGCTTCTTTTTCACTCCAACCACACTAGCTCATGTATAGGGAAGAAACATCATGCTAGCATTTTCTCTTCCTTCCCTTCTCTTCTCGCGACACACTTCTCTTTTCTAAGGGGGAATGGCTATGTAATGGTATATTTATGTGTATTAAAATTCTGCACAAAATTAAGATTGCTTGTGGCTTTGGTGTTCCTTTTATTGCAAGTTTATCTTTCCCCCTTCCACAAGCAACCTTGGTATTTCCATTTTTTTCTTTTTCTATTCTCTCTCCTTCTATAATTTCCATTGTGTCATAGCATCACCCATAATATTCCTAGCTTCACACGATGGCCTTGATGCATTTGCTTAGTTTCTTTCTTCCAAGGCCCACGTGGTTGCTTAAAAGGAAAGTCAAAAGAGATTAGTTGTCTTTGTACGTCTTCCCCCTTCCATCTTGGCTGAGTAGTGTGATGTGTGGGTATATGTATTATACATATTTTTGTTTGTTTTATTTCTCTTTCCCACCTTTACGTGAGAGCCTTGCATATATATATATATATAATTGCATTCATCTTACTTCTCCTTCTTCTTCATGCGAAAGCTATGCACACAAACATGTATATATATATATATATATATAAAATTGCATGCCTTCCCTCTTAACCTCACGTGTGGCCTTTATATTTCCATGCATATAATTTTAATGTTCCTTCCTTTGGTACTTAGGCTAGATAACAAAAGAAAACAAGGGGTTAAATTAAGCATCAATTTTCTTAGGTAATTTGCCTTTTGAATCTAAACAATTTAGCCATTTAATTATGCAAGTGAAATTTTCCTTCCTCAAGCCAATTCAAATTTATTAGTGTAATAAATCAGATTTTTCAAAATAATTTAATTAGACAAATTTAACTGTGATTTTATTAAAATTAGATTTGGCGTAATTTTCAAAGTTTACAGTCGAAATTTGGGAATTTTTCGAAGTTAAAATCTGATATGATGGAGGAAAACTCGACCTGGCGATAGGAAATTGACAAATAAAGTATTGAACTTTAATTCCTTAAACAGAGGCCAAATTCCTTCCATGGGGATTCATACCCTTGCCTGGATCAGAGAAGGCATCTGAAAATTTCACCGGGTGAAGTGACAAAAGACCGAATTACCCCTAGAAGCTTTAAACTTTCAAAAAACTCCATTTACCCACCTATTTTCCCTTTCCTCTCTCTCTCCTCCCTCTATTTTTCTCCTTCTTCTCTCTTCCATGCTTGCCACTGTGCACATATGAAAATGCCACCCTGCGCCGCCGCCTGACCCATCCACCGGTGCAGCTCGATGCCCTGAACCTCCCGCCACCATCCCCGGTCACCGACGGACATCACAGCAGTCAAAAAACATCACTTTTCCCTCCGTTGTGAGTTTTCTCCTTCCACCGTGATCTCTGCCGTTCCACGTCATTTGCGACACCGCCCCCATCATTGGAAAGGCTGAGCTACCAGCTTCCTCCGACAACTCCCAGCCATCGAATAACCCAAATTTTTAAAATAAATTAATTGGGTAAATTAAATTTTTATTTTTTTAAAATCAAATTTTGTATAATTTTCTGAGCCTATGGTTGAAATTTGGAAATTTTTTGGAGTCAAAATTTGATCTGATGGAGAAAAACTCGGTCCGACATCAAGGAATCCACAAATAAATTGGAAGGCTTTAAATCCTTAAAAGGAGTCCGAATTCCTTCCATGTGGAGTCGTATCCTTGCCCAGGTCGGAGAAGGCATATGGGAATTTCCCCAGGTAAAGTGGCAAAAGACCAAAATGCCCCCAGAGGCTTTAAAACTCCAAAATCCCCATTTTCCCTCTCATTTTTTCTTTATTTTCTCTTTCCTCCAGCCATTTTCTCTCTCCTCTCCCTCTCATTTTCGCGCCACTTGCAACTGCTAGAATCGTTGCCCTACGCCGTCGTCGAACCTTGCCATCGGTGTAGCTCGATGTTGCCGACTTCTAGCTACCATTTTCAACTGCTGACGGCTAACACAACGGCTAAAAATAGCGTGCATTCCCCTCCATCGTGATTTTCCTTCTCTGTTGAGATCTCTGTCGTTCGACGCTGTTTAGCGACACTGCCACCACCTTTGGGAAGCCTGAGCTGCTAGCTTCCTCTGAAAGCTTTCAGCTGGTGAACGTTGTCGCCATACGCCTGGAACAGAGGAAAAATCATCCATCGTGCTTCAAACTTCTCTGTCAAAAAACACTATCCAAATGGCTGTCTCGCCAAACGGACCCAGATCTGGCATCCTCGAGTTACAGGCTATGTTTTGGTGTATTTTCTGACCTCAGCCGCTGCCATCTGCCGTCTGCCACTGTGAGTCACTAGCCGCCACTGTGCACTATCGCCAGAGCTTCCAAAAAGTGGTCAGAATCAAAATTTCATCTTTTGAAACCCTCAATATGGTTTAAAATGCCCCAATTTGATGTTTTCATATTGAAATTTAATCCCGAACATGTGTAAGAATTAGACCGGCCTAGGAAATTTTTAATTTGATGTAGGGAAGCTTAATCGAATAGGAAACCGCTTAAGAATTTAATTATTTGCCTAAGGACTTAATTAAGAGCAATTGTCGAGAAAAAAAGGGCTTGGAAATATATCAAGAAAGAAGAAATAAAGGAAGCAAGGTAGGTTAACAATTTAACTTTTGTTCCACATCCTAATTATACAATGTAATGTTTATATTCGAGCTTTCCATGTAACCTAAGTTGCCTCTACATTCTTGACTGAAATGTATGTCTGTTGGCTGGCGTGTATATTTTTTTGAAATATTGATTGATGAGATAACACGAGCATGTTGTTGGAAAAAGAATAGTGTTGCATGGTTTTAAATTCAATCTGGAGAAAGGAAAATTACCCCGAAAATTTTTAGAATCCTTATAAGAAATGCATGTTAAAATTTATTTCCAAGAAAGGGAAAATCATTTTTGAAAGTACTAGAATTTTTAAAAAGAATTGTACACTAGAGTTAAATTTCAAGAAAAGCGAAAGTATTGTAAAAAAGATTTGTATTTTCACAAGAAGTGTACATTTATAGTAATTTTCAAAGAAAGGGGAAATCAATCATGAAAATAATAGAATTCCTATGAGAAGCGTACATTAATTTCAGATTTTTCAAAAAAGGGCAGTTGTTTTTAAACTATTTAGAATTTTAAGAAAAAAGGGATGTACACTCGTATTATTTTTCAATAAGAGGAAAATTTTCCCTGAGATTTGTTAAAAAATTTTATGCACGTGGCCAAGTGTCCATGATTTACGATGTGTGGCTAAAGGTGCTCCACACAGACAACCTAGCAAGGTGTGGGCCGAAGGTGCTCCACACAAGTGACCTAGTGAGTTGTGGCCGAAGGTGCTCTATACCCGTGACCTAGAGTTCACGATGATTTTATGTATGTGGCCAATTGTCCACGATTTATGATGTGTGGCCGAATGTGATATACACGGGCAGCCTATCGAGGTGTGCCAAAGGTGCTCCATACCCATGACCTAGTACTAGCGATAATGGTATATACGTGGGCAAGTGTCCATGAATTACGAGGTGTGGCCGAAGGTGCTCCACACGGGTGACCTAGTGAGGTATGGCCGTAGGCACTCCATATTTATGACTTGGGGCTCATGATGATTTTATCAAGGTGGTCTAGTAACCACATTACATCCCAGAATGCTTAATTAATCTAGATTGATAAATGTAAAAGTAATACATAAGTAATTTGTGTAATTACGCATTAACAGTTATAATTTTATTTAGATATATTTAATTTGAAAGAGGATGCCTGATATTTATGTTGACATTTAAATTATCATGCACTTCTTGCCTAATTGTAGTTATGAATAGCATTATGTTTTTAATGTCAAGAATGTAGAATGAAATGTTTTGGTGCTTGCACCCTGGTACATATTAGTTATTTTTAAAACCAAATTGTTAAGCTACTGGGAAACTTTGTTTCTCATTACTATGCTAATATGTATCAGATGCAGACACATAGCCAGAGCAGGAGGTAGCTGTCACATTTTGATTTAAGGAGATTTTTGTAACCCTATTTTGCATCCTTGTTCATATTTGTTTAGTTTATAACTAGGGTTATTCTTTTGGTAGTAGACATGGGATATTCGAAGGACTGGTCCATCTTTGAAATTTGTGAAGGGGTCTGAGTGACAGGATTGTTGTCTCTTGACTTCTTATTGACGAGTGCTTCGCATATCCTAATATATGTTGACTGTAATGTAATGGACATTATTAGACATGTATTTATTTATTTAAATTACATGAAGATTTTAATTTTCGCTGTGTAGTTTAGCATATTTTTATCTATTATGCTGTGCATACGAGTTTTAATTTGAGTAAAAGATCCTGAACCTAATATACTTGTTATAATTTTTAATGGTATAACTACTCAGACGTTGATTAAGGAAAAAGAAATGAAGAATGTAATGAAACTATCTGCTCGTATCAGAATTAATGATAATACTAGATATGGGTGTTACATTAAGTGGTATGATAGCACAGCTACCTAGGTTAGGAACGGGGTAGAATTCCTCAGGTAACGGACTAGTTCAGGTTAGTCGACTGTACCTAGGCAGTTGACTAGCTTGTATTTTGTTTAGAACTTAAGGAATAGAGTATTAGGTTTGGGAAGATAGAAGCTTATGTTAGTGTTATATGTTACCTGCGTAATCAATTGTTATTGAGCTTGATCACCTCAGTAATACTTGGTTTGTAGAGTGACGCTATGGCACCGACACAGAGAAGCCGATCACAAGCCCAAAACATGAAAGTGGCTTTGAATGAGGTTAGGGGGACCATGAGATAAATGGCAGAAGCTACGAGAGCCCAGGCTGCAGTCACAATCGAAGCACTCCCTCAGGCCTAGACTGATCAGAGTGAAGATACTTAGGATGGGACTGAACTGATGAGACCTCAAGTTGGGGAGGTTGGATTGAATTACAAAGAGCCAGACCTCTCGTCCTTACTGGTGAGATGAACCCAAAGAAGGCGGAAGAATGGGTACAAAGGATGAAGAAGTTGTTTGGAGTACCGGGTAGCACTAAGACTAGACAGTCTCCTTTGCTTCGTGTTAGCTAGAAGGAGAGGCTAAGTATGGGTGGAAGGGTTTATACCCTCGAAGGTGAAGAAGTAACCAGTCTAAGGATTTGATAAAAGATTGTGTCCAAAGGTTGAAGTTATCGGTGACTAGTTTATCTTGGCAATTATCTATAGTAGTCCCAACTGATCAACATGTGTTCAATATCATGAATCCATTTATGGTAGTATTTATAAATGATATCATGGTGTATTCTAAGAAAAGACAGGAGTGAGAACACTCAGCCTGAAAATAGTCCAATAAGGAACTAGACTATTAGTTGGTGGACTGAATTTTAAACGGGCTAATTGAATTTACCATTGATCTAGTGCCTGGCACCAAACCGATCTCCATATCGCCTGATAAAATGGCACCCAAAGAATTAAGGGAATTGAAAGTGCAAATAGAAGACCTTTTAAAAAGAGGTTTATTAGATTCAATGTGTCACCTTGGGAATCTCTTGTTTTATCTATGAAAAAGACAGGAGCAAGAGACTATGCATAGGATTACCGTCAGCTGAACAAAGTAACCATTAAGAACTAATACCCCTACCCAGAATAGATGACTTGTTTGACCAACTATAGGGAGTAACTATGTTCTCTAAGATAGATCCAAGGTCAAGATACTACCTGATTAGGGTCAGGGAGGAGGATATCCCTAAGACTCCTTTAAGCACCTGATATAGCCATTATGAGTTTATAGTGATATCATTCGGCTTGACCCATACCTAGCAATGTTTATGGACTATATGAATAGGATTTTCTGACCTCACTTGGATCAATTTGTGGTGGCATTCATAGATGACATTCTGATTGATTCAAGGATCCCTGAAGAGTATGCACAACATCTCTGAATGGTGTTTCAGATATTGAAGGAGAAGCAGTTGTGCGCAAAATTAGAGAATTATGAATTCTGTTATAGAAGAACAAGTTCTTAAGTCATGAAAAAAATACAGCAGGGATTTCAGTAGATCCCAAAATGATTGAGGCTGTGTTAAGTTGAAACCGGCCAAACACAGTTACAGAGATTAAGAGCTTTCTGGGTTTGGCAGGCTATTATCGAAAGTCCATACAAAGATTTTCCCAGATCGCCTTTCCATTAGCCCGGTTAACTAAGAAGGATGTAGAATTTAGACGGAATGAGGAATGTGAAAGGAGTTTCCAAACTCTTAAGGAGAAATTGACTAACGCTTCATGGTTAGTTATAATAGACCCTACAGAATCATTTAAGGTACATGGACGCATCAAAGAAAGGTTTAAGATGTGTATTAATGCAGGTTGGGAAGGTAATAGCCTATGCATCTAGGAAAATGAAGCATACAGAGGAAAAAATATCCCACCCATGACTTAGAGTTAGCCTCCGTAGTGTTTGCCTTACAAATTTGGGGACACCAATTATACGGGGCAAGATTAGAGGTTCATAGTGATCGTAAAAGTTTTAGGTACCTATTTAATCCGAGAGAACTAGATATGAGGCAGAGAATGTAGCTAGAGTATTTGGAATACTTTAACTTTGAGTCAAAATATCATACAGGGAAAACAAATGTTGTAACGGATGCATTGAGTAGGAAACCCTTGCAGGTAGCTTGTCTGATGATCGATGAGATGAGATTACTTGAGGACTTTAGGGATCTGAGTCTCAATGTAATTTCATCGCCCAATTAGATTAGCCATGAGTGATTTTTAGATAAGCTGTGATTTGAGGGAACACGTAAGATAAGCACAGTTAGAGGATGAATCCTTAGAGATTTATTTGAACCAACCTGATCTTAGGTTAACTCTGATGGAGTACTAATGTTTAGGAAAAGCATAGAAATTCTAACCCATCGGGACCTAAAGGAGAAAGTGTTAGTAGAGGCTCATTGAAGCTACTATACCATTATCGAGGTATTTCCAACATGTATCAAGATTCGAAAAGCAACTTTTGGTGGCCAGGTACGCGGAAGGATATCACAAATTATGTGAATGCCTGTCTTACTTGATAGTAAGTAAAGATTAATGACCAGAGCCCTACGAGTTTATGGACGCTACTCGAAAATACCAGAAAGGAAATGGAATCAGATAACTATGGACTTTGTAGTGGGATTACCTAGAACACTAGCTAGTTATGATTCCATTTGGGTAATAGTGGATAGATTGACCAAGTCTGCTTACTTTCTACCTATTAAGATTAGGTATTCCATGGAGAAATTAGCCCAATTCTATGTTAAGGAGATTGTAAGACTACATGGGGTACCATCAGGTATAGTATCATATCGAGACCTTAGGTTTACCTCAAGATTTTGACAACCCCTGCAGCAGGCATTAGGGACCCAACTGAGGTTTAACACCGCATACCATCCTTAGACCGATGGACAGTTTGAGAGGACAATACAGACCTTAAAAGATATGTTAATGGATTGTATTATAAAACAGAAAAGAACTGAGGTAAATACCTCCCTACCTGTCAAACTTGCATGACGTATTCCACATCTCGCAACTCTGTAAAACTGTCTCAAATCCTGCGCACATATTAGGGAATCAGCCCATAAATATTAAAGGATTTTTTAACTCATGAATTTACGCCTATCCAAATCCTTAACTTTAGGGCTAAGCGACTCCGAAATAAAGTGATCCCTTTAGTTAATCCTTTTATTTCAAATTTTATTTTATTTTGAAGTTTTAGATTAGTGCATATTGGTAATCCTTTTGTGGTAATAAAATTAATTATTTATCCATAAGTTAGTTGATTAGAAGGTATAGTATTATCATGTTGTCTTCTAACTAAGTTTATAATTTTTTCTCCAAATAGTTTTAGTAACCCTGCTATAAATCTCTCTTTAGAAAAATCTGCATTACAATATGATATAGTGTAAAGCTCAGTAAGGAAAATATCTTTGTACCATCTAAAATCTGACATTGTTGGACAAGTTAGATTTATTAATTGTTTTGCTATTCTTTCTTGAAACTTTACTAGATCTCTTATAAAGTGCTTTTTAATAGCATGTAAAAGTGTTGATATTGCACCTTCTCTTCTAATCATTTGTCCTTCTCTAACTTCTTCTATAATAGCATTTAAAATTATTGTTCTTCCTAGTTCTGTTAGATAATTATTCGACCATCCTTTTAATTGACCTGTAAATCCTGTTATTAACCTATTACTATTTCTTTTCACTGTTTTGCTTAACTTTACAGGTTGTTGCACACATAACCATGTTTTGAATTGTATCTAATATATGATGTTTACTAGCTCCATCTATATTCCATTCTACTATTGATTCTCTTGAATATAAATATTCATTATACATTCATTTTTCTTCATATTGAGTATCTGGATAAGTTGGTCTTAGGTAATAATTTCTTGTTTTTGGTCTAGGAGTAAATCCTTTATTAAATTTTATTTTATTTATTTCATTTTGTTTTTCATCATTATCATTATAAATTTCTTGAGTCAAGGTATTTATTCTAAGATTATTTGATGAGGATGGTATATTTCCAGTATTTAATTTTTCTAATTTCTTAGTAATCTCTTCTAATAGGTTATCATGCTTTTTTCCTAAATTTATTTTCTTACTTTCTTCTTTAGATAAATTTTGAATTTTATATATTGGTCTTTGAGGATCTATCTTTTGAATCTTTAAAGTATTGTTTATAGTTTTATTATTGATTTGAACTTTTACTTTATCTAGTTTCTTAGTTATGGTATTAAGAACTATATTTGAATAATTATTTTGAGATTATATATTTTTTTTATATTTTCTATTAGCATTTTTATCTATTTTTGAGGATATTATTGTTTTGAAGGGTGAAGCTTCAAACTCTATGCCTTCTTTTTCTAGCTTTATGGTTTCTAAAGGGGGCGGTGGGAGGGGGGTGTATATGTAACATCCGCTCCTAAATTTTGAGAGATCTTTGTTAATTTTAGTTGATTGCTTGTGTATGTTGCATTTATGATTATGTTAGCTTGCATATAGTTGCATGAGTGCAAGAATTGGACTAGAAATGAGTGAGAAAATTGACTAGAATGAAGAAAAGGACTAAAATGAAAAGTGAAGAAGTTTAGGGATAAAAATCACAATTTTAGCTAAAGGATTTACTGTAGCAACAAAATTTTGAAAGCTTCCCTGCAGTAAGCTAGGGACAAAATGGTAATTTAACATATAGTTGGAAGAATTATCATTTTGGACCAAATGGTTGGGAATTAGGAGTAGAATTGCAAAAGGGCCGGACTGCCTATAAATAGGCCAATCCTTCAGACCCTTCATTTGGCATCTTGAGTTTTGAAATTTTAGAGAGAGAAGGAAATCGATTTAGAGAGAGAAAGCTATAATTGTGAAGAAAGGAAGTTGTTGGACGAATCTAAGCACTCTGAGAGTTAGGAAATCACTCTAGAACACTTCCCAATCATCAAATAATGATTAGAAACCAGAAAAAAAGGTAGCATAATAACCTAATCCCTTTATTTTAGAGTTTATTATTCATACTACTGAAATTTGTGAAATTGAACTTATTTGAAAGAAAAAGGGATTAAAAACTACATTCTTATTATTTTTAATCACTATTGGGTGTTTTTAACCGATTGAAAATACTTGTGCATACTAAAAATTGTTTCTGAAAAATGGGTTTTTCAGCTTGAACGAAAATGAGTTTTAATCTAAGATTTAAACAGGATTATATGATGTTTTAGGCTATTTTCTTGTGTTAAATGTTGCTAAGGAGTTTATCTTGAGTTCATCAATTTCAAAATGGGTTTAGAAACAAGTTTTTGGATTGAAATTTTGGGTCAACAGCAATTCACAAAACAAAGCAAGACGCAGTAGCTAACTGCCCTAGTGCAGCAGTTGACTGTTGTGTTCTTGATATGCCCAGAAACGCATACAGAATGTTAGCAGTCAACTGTTGGGCACCTGGAAGTCGACTGCTATGTTCTTCATTTTTCCAAAAACACCTAAGAACAGATCAGCCAACTGCCCCAACCTAGCAGTTGACTGTCAAGCCTAACAGTAAGCTAGTAGTCGACTACCAGCACCTATTAGTCGACTGATAGCTCTCTGTTTGGAATTTCAAAGATTTGGATAAAATGCAATCAGTTGACTTGTAGCATGATACCATTCGATTGCCACCTTCTGTGATAAAAAGATGAACTTATGATATATTTGAATGATATCTGGCCTAAAAACTAAATCCAAACTAGAGATTAAACTCAAATTACAAGAAAGGTAACATATACTTTGAATGTAAATGAGAGAGAACACGAAAGTGATGAAAGTTAAAAGGAAAGAGCAAGAATCCATAAGACAAAATGAAAATTTTATTCTTAATATATGTATTTGTGGTAGATAGGTTCATATCTAAATGACTGATTACAGGCATGGGAGGGTGATCGGACATTCTGCGATTATCGTGATAGTTGTAAATTGTAAGTTAGTGACTTAATGGCCAATGTAAATGAAAAGTCACATACTTAGAATTTACAGAACTATAGTATACACCTATTCACCGATATATATATATGTTTTATGAATAACGTTTTAAGGACCCTAGTGTGTACTTAATGTGTGGAACCCAGAGTTGGGGACCTTATGGTACTTGGATCCACTGGAGGACACTCCAGAATGTACACAAATGTTATATGTAGTCGAGGACTGCCAGGCAGATTTGCCACAGTACATATGCGAAAACATGGAATGGTACACATACTGCCCCTCTAGATTTCTCTTATTATGCAATTATATGATGATAATTATAAAGATGATTAGTAGAGGCCAATGAGAAGTGCTCTTATTTTCGTATTGCTCTTTATGTTATGATGAAAGTTATATCAATGATGTTATGTTACCTATAATAACACGTATTTTTTAAAAATAAATTTAGATTTTGTCAAAATTAAATTAAGCGTGATTTTCTGAGCCTGCGATTGAAATTTGGGAATTTTCTAAAGTCAAATTTTATCTAATAGAGGAAAAATCGATCCGACTTCAAGAAAATTAACAAATAATTTGGAAGGCTTAAAATCTTCAAAAGATTTCTGAATTCCTTCCACATGGGCCTGTATCCTTGCCCAGATCATAGAATGCATCCGAATTTATCCCCGGCAAGTGGAAAAAGACCAAAATGCCCTTGGAGGCCTTAAAATCTCAAAACCTCACTTTTTCCTCTCATTTTTTCCTTTCCTCTCTCTCTCCTCTCCCTCTCATTTTCACGCCACCTCCAGCCGTCGAAATCGTCGCCTTGTGGCGTTGCCAGACCTTGCCACTGGTGTAGCTCGACACATTTTAAAGCCCCACCGATGGCTGACACAGTGACGGAAAACAATTTGCATTCCCCTCCATCGCAATTTCAAAGCCTCGTTATGATCTCTATCGTCTGACACCATTCGGCCACACCGCCACCACCGTTGCATAGCCAGAGCTGCCAGCTTCTTCCGATAGCTTCCAACTGGTGGAATGCCATCGCCATGCGCCCAGAACGAGGGAAAAATAGTCTGCCGTGCGTTAAGTTTCATCGTCAAAAAATGCCATCTAAACGGTCGTGTTTTGCCAAATGGACCCCAGATCTGCATCCTCGAGTTGTGGGCAACATTTTGGTGTATCTTTCAACCCCAGTCATCGTTCACCACCATTTGCCACCATGCTCTGCCGTATGCCATTGCTGGAGTTGTCAGAAAGCTAACAGAATTAGATTTCAAGCTTCTGATGTAACGACCCCCTAATAAGACATACACAATCCTACGTTTATATAGCGGAAGCATATGGGTCTTTTTAAGTAGTTATTCCTGATGTGGGAATGTCAGGAGATCGCTACTGGTTGAGCGTAACCCAAATAGACTTCCCGTTGTCTATTCGGATTCTGTTCAACCCTAATTCACATGCAGCTATGCTAATTATACATACATACATCATAACTCACTCTGGAATGAAAACTAAAGTCCATACATACGGCATACAATCATCAAATGCAAAATCCAACATAATTACACAAGTTTATAGCGGTAAACCCTACCAAAAATTTGGCAGAGTTTCCTCTGTATTTTGAACATATTCATAGTACAACAGTCACCTGTTTACAATTATACAGCCAGTCCAACAACAACAAAAAACATAATTTACAGAAGACCAATTATACAGCATTATCATCAAAACATATACACTGTAATTCAAGCCTAGACTAAGCCGTTCTTCTGTCTATCATCAAATCACCATCCAGCTAACGTCTAGGTTCCTGTCCCTGTCCCTGTTCATCTGAGTAAACAACCTGGTGAGATATAAAATCCCACTAGAATAATTTACAGTTCAAAATCTGGTTGAATACTCAGCGATGCAAGCACCGAAACATCTTCCCGAAATCAGTTCGAAATCAGTGAAATACCTTATCTGTAAAATCATTTTATCACATGGAAATTACGGCAGATAATCAAAATCATAAAAAAAAATCCATTTCTTTTAAAATCAATACTCGAAATCAAATAAAATCCCATGCCCGGTGTATCTAAATCCACATTGGCCACAAATCCTCTGTGACTAAGTCTAAATCGTCATCTAATTGCACGTCATCTAGAGAGAATACCTCTCTGATCATTGGGTGTAATCCATAACACCAATCACCCGAATCGAGCCTATATTGTGAGTGTGATCCATAACACCAATCACTCACTCAAGGACCAGGTGAGAATCAACATCTAGGGCGTCCCTTAGCATGTGCACATATGCCAATTCTCATCCTTATACAGTCTATTAGCACTCACATGCTCACGGTCGGCTATTCCTGAGGGTTCTAGGGTATTATGCCTAAATCACAACGTTTCCCCGTGTAGGCTATCCCCCTTTATACTCCTTAAACCTTTCTTAGGGTCGTCCTGATTTATTGCATGATCCCTAACGCAGTACAGGCTAAATCTGATAAAAATAATCTCATTTAAAAACTCCCTGTACTCGGGATACTTAACGGCCATCCCATACCGGTTATCAAGTACCCTACCCTAAGTAAATCCGTCCTAAGGGCATCTAAACTCGATAAACAAAGCGTCTAACATGCAATTAGGATATCCAGCACACATGCATGCAATTTATTCCATCAAAAGCGACAAAGAACGACATTTACAACAAGACAACGGAGGGGTGTGGTTGGCCTCAAAATTTACACCACGGTGAAGCCCGCAAGACCAGGAGTCTGAATATAGTGGTGGCACAACGGTTCACGGCCGTTTGGATGGCATTTTTTGACCATAAAAGTTTACGCATGTAAGACAGAAATTACCTCGATCCGAGTGCGTCAGACCTCCATTCGAAGTCAGCGAGCTGGTGGAGGAAGCTGGTAGCTCAGGCTACACGATGGTGGGGGCGGTGACGGCCAACGGTGGCGGACGGCGGCGATCTCAGCTGGCAAAGTTTTTGCGTGATGGAGGTGGAAAACATCATTTTTTGGCGGCGCTGGCGGTCGTTGGTGGCAGTGGGTGGTTGCTGGAGGTTGTGGGTGGCGAAGGCTGTCGATTGGTGTGCCAGGTGGTGGCCCACAGTGGCTGTGGTGGTAGCGCACGGTGGAGGAAGGAAGAGAGAGAGGAGAGAGAAAGTGAGATGAGGAGAGAGAGAGATTTGAGAAAAATAGAGGGATTCTGGGAAATTTAAAGCCTCTGGGCGTAATTCTGACTTTTCTCGGACCACCCAGGGATACTTCAAAGTCGGTTTCCTTCCAGATGTTGGCACATATTTCTATGCGAAGGTTTTGGCCTCTGTCAGTGAAATTGATGCACGAAACGTCGTTTGTCAATTCTTGATCGCCGGATTGCATTTCTTTCCATTCGATCATGTTTCTGGCTTTAAATAACCTTTTGTTTCAAATCACTATCCTCGAAAGTCATGCCAAGAGTCGTTTGATTGGAATTAGCGTCAAAAATTAGGTTTTATCTTTTAAAAAAAATTTTGGTTGTTACATTCTCCCCCTCTTAAAAGAAATTTTGTCCCCAAAATTCATACCTGTAAACATTTTTGGGTATCTTTGCCTCATCTCTTCTTCTTTCTCCCATGTCATCTCCTGCGATGCTATATCCTGCCAAAGTACCTTAACTAAAGGGATTATTTTACTTCGAAGTTGCTTAGTCTTAAAGTCAAGGATTTGAACAGGAGTATATTCATAAGTCAAATTTTCCTTTAATATTATCGGTTGATTCCCTAATACATGCGCAGGATCTGGGACATATTTGCGAAGTTGGGAGACGTGGAAAACATTATGTAGGTTGGACAAATAGGGAGGTAAGGCAATTTGGTAGGCAACGAGACCAACTCTTTGTAAAAGTTGGAATGGTCCTAGGAATCTAGGGCTTAGTTTCTTGGTCCTTATCTGTCTACCAATACCCATGGTGGGGGACACTCTTAGAAATACGTGGTCTCCCTCATTAAATTCCAAAGGCATTCTTCTCTTGTTGGTATATGATTCTTGCCTCTGTTGTGCAATTCTCATCTTTTCCCTGATCATTTTAATCTGATCAGTGGTTTCTTGTACAATTTTGGGTCCCAACAGTACACTCTCCCCCATTTCTACCCAACTTAAAGGTGACTTACAACTCCTCCCATACAGAGCCTCATACGGTGCCATACTGATGGTAGAATGAAAACTGTTATTGTATGCAAACTTTATCAACAACAGGTGTTTATCCAAAATTCCTTTCTGCTCAAGTACACAAGTCCTTAACATGTCTTCTAGAGTTTGAATAGTCCTCTCAGACTGCCCGTCAGTCTGAGGATGATAGGCTGTGCTAAATTTAAGTTGGGTTCCTAAGGCTTGCTGTAGGGATTGCCAGAATCTCAAAGTAAACCTAGGGTCTCAATCAGATACTATACCTGACGGTATTCCATGTAATCTCACGATTTCCCTAAGGTATACTTCAGCTAATTTCTCCATGGAGTAATGCACCTTAACAGGTAAAAAGTGAGCAGATTTGGTCAACCTATCCACTATCACCAAAATGGCATCAAATCCTGTTGGTGTTCTAGGTAATCCTACCATAAAATCCATAGTTATTTGATCCCATTTTCTCTCTAGTATCTCCAATGGTTTTAGTAGCCCTACGGGTTTCTAGTGTTCTATCTTAACCTGTTGACAAGTCAAACAAGCATTCACTAGTTCCTAATATCCTTCCGCATACCGGGCCACCAAAAATTTCTCTTTAGGTCTTGATACATCTTGGAAATACTAGGGTGAATAGTGTAATGGCTTCTATGGGCCTCTGCCAACACTTTTTCCTTTAGTTCCTGATGGTTCGAAATCACTACCCTCTTTCTAAATATTAAAACTCCATCAGGTGTTAGTCCAAAATCGGGTTGGTTTGCGTATACTTCCAAGGATTCATCCTCAAGTTGGGCTTGTCTAATCAATTCTCTCAATTCGCAGGTTAGCAAAAAGTCACTCATCACTAATCTTTGTGGAAACAAGATTACGTTGAGGCTGAGATTTCCAAAATCCTTAAGTAACCTCATCTCACCAATCATTAAACTAGCTAATTGTAGTGACTTTCGGTTTAATGCATCAGCCATGACATTCGCTTTTCCTGCATGATATTTCAATTCAAAATCAAAGTCTTTTAGGTATTCTACCCACCTACGCTGCCTCATGTTTAATTCCTTTTGATCAAATAAATACCTAAGGCTTTTATGATCACTATATACCTCAAATACAGCGCCATACAGGTAATGTCTCTAAATCTTTAGGGCAAACACAACGGCAGCTAATTCTAAGTCATGGGTGGGGTAGTTCTCCTCCGCAGGTTTCAATTGTCGTGATGCATAAGCCACAACTTTCCCATCCTGCATCAAAACACAACCTAGGCCTCTCAGAGATGCATCTATGTATACAGTAAAGGGTTCTAGGGGTTTCGGAATAATTAGTATGGGAGCGATGGTTAATTTCTCTTTCAAAATTTGAAAACTAGTCTCACACTATTCTCTCCATTCAAAATCTACCCCTTTCCGAGTCAACCGGGTTAATGGCACAGTTATCTGAGAAAATTCTTGAATGAATTTCCTATAATAGCCGGCCAAACCCAGGAAACTCCTAATCTCGGTGACCGTTCTAGGTCGATCCCAATCTAATACTGCTTCAATTTTCTTTGGGTCTACCGCTATCCCTTCCCCATTTACCACGTGTCCTAAGAATTTCACTTCTTTTAACCAAAACTCACATTTCTCTAGCTTTGCATACAATTGCTTCTCTTCCAATATCCGTAGCACTGTGCTAAGATGCTGGGCATGCTCTTCGTGAGTCTTGGAATAGACTAAGATATCATCGATGAATACCATAACAAATTGATCTAAATAGGGTCTGAAAATCCTGTTCATATAATCCATAAAAACAGCGAGTGCATTTTTCAATCCAAACGACATCGCTAGAAACTCGTAGTGGCCGTATCTTGTTCTAAACGCTGTCTTAGGAATATCCTCCTCTCTAACCCTAATCTGGTGGTATCCTGATCTTAAATCTATCTTAGAAAATACAGTCGTGCCTTGCAACTGATCAAACAAATCATCAATATGTGGCAATGGGTATTTGTTCTTAATGGTCACCTTATTTAATTGTCGGTAATCAATACATAATCTCAAACTCCTGTCTTTCTTCTTTACGAATAAGACCGGAGCTCCCCATGGTGATACACTTGGCCTAATGAACCCCTTCTCCAACATATCTTCAATTTGGACCTTTAATTCTATTAATTCCGCTGGGGCCATACGATATGGGGTCATGGCTATTGGGCCCGCGCTCGGAATCAGGTTAATGGTGAACTCTATCTCCCTAGGTGGTGGCAGTTTACTCACTTCCAAAGGAAATACCTCCAGAAAGTCACTAGAGATTGGGATTTGGCTTAGCCTATCGTGCAACTCTACCTCAGAGAGATTGAGGGACATATCACCTATCTCACAAGCCCTGTCACTCCCTCGCACAGGTACGTTATCCAAATAAGTAATTGTCCTTTCCGAACAATTCAACAAGACCCGATTCCTAGTTAACCAATCCATTCCCAAAATAATGTCGATCCCAGACAATGGTATACACACTAGGTCCACAAGGAATTAAGTATCTTCAATGGTTAAGGGGCAATTCAAGCATATCCGGCTACCAGATGTTGGCTGGTTCCCGGTGGAAGGGCAGTATCTGGCCATATGTCATGTACCTCCACACCTGTAACACTGAAGTGGGGTCTGATGCCAACAGGGCTGATTCGGATGTCTGGTGCCACACTTCGGACAGGGAGTATTATCAGGTCGCCTCCCACTGCTATTAGAAGCCCCTGGTTGCGGTTTAAACATACCGCTTCTCATGTTAAGGTTTCTGGTTACTTGTTTGGGCTAGTTCTCTGTTCTTTGTGTCATGTTCTGAGCCTGTCTTTGTTCTAAATTCTTGCTCAGGATTCGGCACTTGTTTACCAGCATGGCGAAGTCTCGAATCTCCAGGGTAGCTAACTGAGTCTTCATGGATAAATCTAGGCCTTCTTCTAATTGCTTCGCTTTCCAGGCCTCATCATAATGCATTCGCAAGTAGGTGGAGTATCATGATAATTCTTCAAATTGTTTCAAATACTCCTCAAATGGCTTGCCTCCCTGTGTGAGCTTTAGAAATTGTGCTTCTTTTGATTGTTTTACGCTCTCAGGGATGTATTGATCCATAAAGACTCTCTTGAATAACTCCCAAGCAAGTGGAATGCCTCTGCTTTCCATCAATTGCTGGGCATCTGTCCACCAGAGTTTTGCTTCGCCTTTCAACATGTATGTTGCATATGTGACCTTCTGCTCATCGTCGCACTGCAACAATCTGAAAATCTTTTCAATATCCTTCATTCAGGCTTCTACAATAGCTGGATCGGAGGCACCTTCAAATGGAGATGGACCTGCTCACTGAAACTCGATCCATCCCTGATACAGTGGGTTTACATGCTGGGTGGCTCTGTCATTTCTCATCTGTCTATCTTTCTATTGCTGTCTCATCACATTAGCGCTGGTAGTGGCTTGATCTCTCATCGCATCAGCCATCAACCGGATGGATTCCATCATATCGCGCATGTCGACATCAGTCTCCATGCTACCACTACCCGAAGTACCCTGGTTCCTAGGCCTTGGCCTTCCTGAGGGTCTGCGGGTGGCATCCCTGCTAGATTCTACCATACTTATCTGACACAAGAAGAAACGGTCGCTTTTAAAGAATGATTAACAGAAAGGCATTAAATTTATTCCGTTAATTGACGGTTCAAGATTAGGTCCTAACATTCCAGAGTTAAATCCATCAAAACCCTTAAGCTGCAAGCTCGAAGATTCAAGTCCCTAACCCACTAAACCAGACGATCCGACAAATCGGGCTCTGATACTATAATTGTAATGACCCCCTAATAAGACATACACAATCCTACGTCTACATAGTGGAAGCATATGGGTCTTTTTAAGTAGTTATTCCTGATGTGCGAATGTCAAGGGATTGCTACTGGTTGAGCGTAACCCAAATAGACTTCCCTTGTCTATTCAGATTTTGTTCAACCCTAATTCACATGCAGCTATGCTAATTATACATACATACATCATAACTCACTCTGGAATGAAAACTAAAGTCATACATATGACATACAATCATTAAATGAAAAATCCAACATAATTACACAAGTTTACAGTGGTAAACCCTACCGAAAATTTGGCAGAATTTCCTTTGTATTTTGAACATATCTATTGTACAACAGTCACCTGTTTACAATTATACAGCCAGTCCAACAACAAAAGAAAGCATAATTTATAGAAGACCAATTATACAGCATTATCATCAAAACATATACACTGTAATTCAATCCTAGACTAAGCCATTCTTCTGTCTATCATCAAATCATCGTCCAGCTAACTTCTAGGTTCCTGTCTCTGTCCCTGTTGATCTGAGTAAACAACCTGGTGAGATATAAAATCCCAGTAGAATAATTTACAGTTCAAAATCTGTTTGAATACTCAGCGGTGCAAGCACCGAAAACATCTTCCCGAAATCAGTTCGAAATCAGTGAAATACCTTATTTGTAAAATCATTTTATCACATGGAAATTGCGGCAGATAATCAAAATCATAAAAAAATCCATTTCTTTTAAAATCAATACTCGAAATCAAATAAAATCCCAGGCCCGATGTATCTAAATCCACGTTGGCCACAAATCTTCTGTGACCAAGTCTAAATCGTCATCTAATTGCACGTCATCTAGAGAGAATACCTCTCTTATTGTTGGGTGTGATCCGTAACACCAATCACCCGAATCTCGCCTATATTGTGAGTGTGATCAGTAACACTAATCACCTGAATCTCGCCTATATTGTGAGTGTGATCCGTAACACCAATCACTCACTCAAGGACCAGGTGAGAATTAACATCTAGGGCATCCCCTAGCATGTGCACATACGCCAATTCTCATCCTCATACATTCTATTCGAACTCACATGCTCACAGTCGGCTATTCCTCAGGGTTCTAGGGTATTACGCCTAAATCACAATGTTTTCCCGTGTAGGCTATCCCCCATTATACTCCTTAAACCTTTCTTAGGGTCGTCCTGATTTATCGCGTGATCTCTAACGCAGTACAGGCTAAATATGATAAAAAGAATCTCATTTAAAAACTTCCTGTACTTGGGATACTTAACGGTCGTCCCATACCGGCTATCAAGTAACCTACCCTAAGTAAATCTGTCCTAAGGGCATATAAACTCGATAAAAAAAGCGTCTAACATGCAATTAGGATATCCAGCACACAGGCATGCAATTTATTCCACCGAAAGTTACACGTAAATCTATGTAAAAAATCTAAATCGTTCAGGTATCCACAAGGTCAATTCTAACGTTCGAGAAGCGTAAATTATCCTACCTGGTCTCCTATCACTCCAAATTGATTGAGAACTTTATGTAGTCTCGATTTCTGAGCCCAATTAATTTCCTGGACATTAAATTGAATATTCAAACTTGTCACGTCATTCGTTTAACAATTCTAAGTTGATTGCCCTAATACCTAGGTTAATTTATTGCCTAATTACGTTCGACAGCTATTTCAATCAGATTTCATTATTTTTTGGGAAATTAGACCTTACTAATGTGATCGGATGGTGGAATTTTGTCTCGGGGTGATCTCAATTTCTCCCGGTATATGTCCAGAAGCTCCAACACGGCGGCGCAAGGAGGAGGGGTGCGGTTGGCCTCGAAATTTACACCACGGTGAATCCCGCAAGACCAGGAGTCCGAATATGGTGGTGGCACGACGGTTCATGGCCGTTTGGATGGCATTTTTCGGCCACAAAAGTTTACGCACAGCAGACAAAAATTACCTCGATCCTGGCATATCGGACCTCCGTTCGACGTTGGCGAGCTAGTGGAGGAAGCTAGCAGCTCAGGCTACACGATGGTGGGGGCGGTGACGGCCAATGGTGGCGAACGACGGCGATCTCAGCTGACGAAGTTTTTGCATGATGGAGGTGGAAAACGCCATTTTTTAGCGGCGCTGGCAGCCGTTGGTGGCCGTGGGTGGTTGCTGGAGGTTGTGGGTGGCAAGGGCTGTCAATTGGTGTGCTAGGTGGTGGCCCACGGTGGCTGTGGTGGCGGCGCATGGTGGAGGAAGGAAGAGAGAGAGGAGAGAGAAAGTGCGGTGAGGAGAGAGAGAGAGATTTGAGAAAAATAGAGGGATTCTAGGAAATTTAAAGCCTCTAGAGGCGATTCTGACTTTTCCCGAACCACCCGGGCATACTTCAAGGTGTCGACTTCCTTCCAAATTTTGGCACGCATTTTCATGAAAAGGTTTTGGCCTCCGTCAGTGAAATTGATGTACAAAATGTCGTCTGTCAATTCCTGATTGTCGGATTGCATTTCTTTCCATTCGATCGTGTTTCTAGCTTTGAACAACCTTCTGTTTCGAATCACTATCCTCGAAAGTCATGCCAGGCATCATTTGATTAGAATTAGCATCAAAAATTAGGTTTTATCTTTTAAAAAACTTTTTAGTTGTTACATCTGAAATCCCTGGTACAGTTTAAAATCCTTCAATTTGATTATTTTCCTATTGAAATTGACCCTGAAAATGTTTAAGGATTAGACCGGCTTAGGAATTTGATAAATTGACGTATGAAAGCCTAATTAAAAGAAAAACCCACCTATGAATCTAATTATTTCCATAGGAAACTAATTGGGATCCATTGATGAGGGAAAAGGGCCTGAAAATATATCGAGACGAGAGAGATTTAGTTAAAGAGAAAGGAAGCAAGGTAGGTTGACAATTCTTGAAAATAGTGTTCCAAGATTTCGTATGTGCATGCTGTGTTTCTACAAGCTTTCATAGGACATTGTTGCCATCTTAAATTCTTAATATTATTTATGTTTTGCTGGTCAAATCCGCATGATAGAGTGGTATATGGGTATATGATAAATTGAACATTGATGTTGTGGAAATGTAGGTTAGCAATTTATTAAATTCTTATTCCATGATTGAGTATGCATGTTCAATGATATAGCTTCCATGGAATTTGAACCCTTGTCTACACTCTTGATTTAGAAAGAAAATTTTAATGGAGCTTGCATGATAAACATAGAAGGTGGCTAATGCAATTCTCTAAATTATTATTTCCTTAAGATCATAAGAGGACTCAGATTTAGAAATTTGTTTAATGGTTTGGTTAGTTTGGTTTACTACTCTTAATATTGTAGTGAACTTGTTATTTCCATGATGAAATTAATGGGGTTGTTAAACATTTATGATTGCTAATAATAACGCATGTGATTATAGGAAATAATTGACTAGGTTAGTATTGGAAATTATTTTCATGATCAACTATGAGATTAAGTAATGATGAACACTATTATGAGAGATTAATTCTGAGGGTTTAAGACTAAAAATGATGGCCATGGATAGGAGGAACATTATTATGGAAAGTATTCAAACTTTTAGAAAGAAAAATATACATTGGAATTAATTCCAAGAAAAGGGAATTATTAATGAAGTTATTGAAATTTTTAGAAGGAAAATGCACATTTAAAATCAACCTCTAAGAAAAGAAATTAATATTGAGACTTTTAGAATTTTATAGGAAAATGTACCTTAGAAATCATTTCTAAGGAAAATAGAAACTACTCCTTAAAGATTGAATTTTCAAAAAAAAAATGTATAGCCACATTAAACTATAATAAAGAGAAAGTTTTCCTGGAAATTAATAGCATATCCAATGAAGTATAATGGTAATTTCCAAGAAAAGGAATGTTATTTTTGAAGTTACTAGAATTTAAAAAGAGGACTATGCTAATGATAATTCTCAAGAAAAGAAACTTTTTCTGGGATAATTAAAGAAATGTTAAAGGTGATCCACACGGGTGACCTAGCGAGGCATGGCCGAAGGTGCTCTATGCCTACAACCTAGTGCTTGCGATTACGCTATATACATGGCCGAGTGTCCACAATTTATGATGTGTGGCCAAAGGTGCTCCATACCCATGACCTAGTGCTCACGATTACGCTATATACGTGGCTGAGTGTCCACGAATTATGAGGTATGCCCAAAGGTGCTCTATATGGGTGACCTAGTGAGGTAAGGCCATAGGCGCTCCATACCTATAACCTAGTGCTTACGATGATTTCATAAAGGTGGTCTAATGACCACATAACACCCCAGAATGCTCAATTAATCTAGATTGATAAATGTAAAAGTTAATACATAAGCAATTTGTGTAATTACATGATAACAGGTATAATTTTATTTGGATATATTTTATTTGAAAGAGGATTCTTGATTTTTATGTTGACATCTAAATTATCATGCAATGCTTGCCTAATTGTATTTATAAATAACATTGTGTTTTAATATCAAGAATGTAGAATGAAATGTTTTGGTGCTTACACCCTGGTACATATTAGTTATTTTCTTAAACTCGATTTGTTAAGCTACTCGGAAACTTGTGTTTCTCATTACTATGCTAATATGTATCAGATGTGGACGCATAGCCAGAGCAGGAGGTAGCAGCCTTTTTGATTAAGTATAATTTTTTATAATCCCCTATTTTGGGTCTTAGTTAGATCTGATTTAGAATAGGACACTATTTTGACTGTATATATGAGTTGTAATTGGGGTATACAGGGGAAATGGATATGTGATGGATCGGTCCCTCTTAATTTGTACGGGAGTCTGAGTGACAGGCTTGTTGTTTCCTGACTTCCTATGAATGGGTACTTCATATATTCTGATACATGTTTACAAAAATGTAATGGACATTATTGGACATGTATTTCTTTATTTGAAATACATAAAGGTTTTAATTTCTACTGTGTAATTTAGTATATTTTTATCTATTCTGCTACGCATACGAGATTTAATTTGAGTAAATAATCCTAAACCTAATCTGCTTGATATAAATTTAATGGTATAACTGCTCATAAATTAATTAAATAAAGGATAAAGATAATGTACCGAACCTATCTATTTACATCAAAATTAATGATAATACTAGATAGGGGCATTACATTACTTATATGTTTTGATGAATTGATGAGATATATACTATGAGTTAAGTTTATGCATGCAAGTATGAATGTTAAATGAAATGTTATACAGGATAACCCAATAGATGTATTGTGTTATGAAAAAGAATGTAAAATTTTCGTATGAGTTTATGGTGGTACAAACTGGCTATTTTGAAAAATGGTTATTAATGCTACTGAGATTTATTCTCATAAAAATACTGGTTTGTATCAGATGCCTAGATGCCAGATCCTTCTTGAGATAGAGATAGAGTTAGTTGACATACCCTTCTTGGGGTATTTCCCTGTTATTAAGGAACTATGGATCATATATATATGGGAAGTTCTTCCCCCACCCTGATTACATGAAGTATTAGGATAGAAAGTTTTTGGTATGCCCTTTACCCTGAATCCTTGTAATATTTTTGGTAAAAGGATTAGGAGAATAGTTTTGATGTATAGGATAAGGGCACATATGTATTAGGAAATGTGAGCTAGGAATCCACTAGCTATTTTTGTTAAATGGGTATGAGTGACAAGCTTGTTATCTCTTTACCCTATCTAACACTCTCACATATCCATAGATATATGTCTAATAAATGATATGTATACATTGTAAATGAATGTTGTTGTATATGAATATATGTATGCACATGTATGTTATTTTAACTAATAGGTTTTAATTTTCGCTGCGTAACGTGTGAGATCTTGAGTGTAGTAACCTAAACCAAGAATACTAATTATGTCGTTTGGTAAATAATTAAGAATCGACATCGCCCCCACCACTGGAAAGGCCAAGCTGCCAGCTTCCTCCGACAGCTTCTAGCCGACAAATGCCGCTGCCAAGCGCCTGGAACAAAGCAATAACAGTTTGTCGTGTGTCATTCTTCTCCACCGAAAAATTCCATCCAAACGGCCATGAACTACCAAACGAACCCCAGATCCAGCCTTCTCGACTTACGGGCTACGCTTTGGTGTAATTTTTTACCTCAGCCGCATCCCTCTGTCATGCGCCGCCATGAGCTACAATACTCAGCCGTGCGCCATCGCTGGAGCTGTCAGAAAGCGTCAAGAACTAGGATTCTATCTTTCGGAACCCCCAGTAAGGTCTAAATTGCCCCGATCTAATGTTTTTTGATTGAAATTGAATGTCGAACATGCGTAGGAATTAAACTGGCCTAGAAACGTTGTAATCAAACGTAGGGAAGTTTAATTGAATAGGAAACTGACTGAGATTTAATTAAATTGCCCAGGGAACTAACTAGGCTCAATTTTTTAGGAAACGGGAAGCCCTGGATTGTTTAGGAGAAAATGGTAAATAGGTAGAGTGATTTATGCTCCCTGTACTTTATTTGATGCTATGAATGCCTGATTATAATAATTACGTTGCATGGGAATACGTGTTGAATTTTATGAGTATATCTGTATGCCTCCATGCTGTAAATGCCTGTTACATGTTAGATTGATTGGCTATCGAATTTAGATGCCATAGGAACGGGTTGACTTAAGGCAGGGTATTCAATAGCCGGTATGGGACGACCATTGAGTATCCCGAGTGCAGATGGTTTTGTAAATGCATCATTTTTAATCAGATTTAGCCTGCATTCATTAAGGATTACGCGATAAACTAGGATGACCCTATGAAAGGTTTAAGGTGTATAAGGGGGGATAACCTATAGGGGGAACATTGTGGTTTAAGTGTAATCTCCTAGAACCTTGAGAACCGTTCAACTGTGTGCATGTAGTTCCAAATAGACTATATAAGGATGAGGATTGGCGTATGTGCACATGCTAGGGGGTGCCCTAGATGTTGATTCTCAATCGATCCTTGAGTGAGTGATTGGTGTCACGGATCACACTCACAATATAGGCGTGATTTCGGGTGATTGGTGTCATGGATCACACCGAACAAAAAAGTATGTTTTCCATAAAAACGACATGCAATTAGATAGATTTGTAAACAGTCACATGAAACTTGTGACTGATATGTATGCAAAAACCATCGGACATGGATTTTTAACTAGAACTTCAGTATGGATTTTCAGAAAATGTATTTTATACTCAGTTTAATTATTGCATCGTGTTCTATGTGATTTCACGTTTTTAAAGATAAGGTAATTCACTGGCTTTTGAAATTAACACAGGGAGATGTTTTCTGTGCTTTGTTACAGCTGAGCATCTAGCTATTTTATAACTGTATATTGTAAATTACTCTACTAGGATTTAACTATCTCATGAAGTTGTTTGCTCAGATGATCAGGAACAGGGTATGCCTAAGAGATAGCTGGGCAGGAGTAGGATAATTGAAGGACGTTGCTACGTAGTTTTAGGCTTGAATTGATTATGTAATTAAATGTATTGATGTTTTTGTTTATTGATGGATTTGACTGGATATATTCACTAATTTTCTAACTAATTGTACTTTGGGGAACATTTGATTTACAGGGAAAATGCTGCCGAATTTTCAGTAGAAATGACTGCTTGAATATTATTTTAAGTTGAATTGCATGAATGGATTGCGTATTCTGATTTTATGGTTATTAGAAATTAATATTCCAGAGCGTATCATGAATATATGTGAAAATTAGAATAGCTGCATATGGCATAGGGTTGAGTGGAATCTGAATGGAAAGTGGTAAGAGTCTATTTGGGTTACACTCAACCTGTAGTGACTCTCCGATATTCCCGAATTAGGGAAAAATGAAAAATTAATTTGAAAACTCATACTTCTGCTACTCTGATAGAGGTAAGTGTATTGTAAATTAAGGGGTCGTTACACAAGTCTCTTTTGCTCTTGGTTTTCTAATACTTATCATATAATTAGGTAAACAATGAAAATATATAGGATCATCGCATAAGTTTGATTCTAGTATCGTAATTATTGAATCTTTAAAATTTTGAATTTGATTGTCTCTTAACACTAAGAATACTGGGTGACTAATTCCTAATCCATGTAAAGGTTTTACTGTTGCTTGTATTACTCCTATGTGCAAAAAGTTTTATCCTTCCTATTTATGTTGGTTTATTAAATTTTCTTCTAATAGATGCATTGTATCTTGTATTATTCCTACTATTCTTATTGTTTCTATTGTTCTATAAACATCTTGAGTTTGGAAACTAAAAGTAGATTCTATATAGATTTCTTGTGGTTTAATATTTGGTAATGACCAATTTTCTAATCTATTTTCTGCTTCAGCTATTATTATTTCTGAATTATTAACATGATCTTAATCTCTAATTTCTTCTTGATCAAAAGATGAAGATGGACGAAAGGCTACTAAATTCTTGTTTCCGGAACGTAACCTTTGTAGTAAATGAGGCATGACAAGTATTAATAATTAAACTTGGTTTAAACAATTGAAAGAGACTATTGGGACCAACTTATTGTGGGACCACCTACTGTCTTGGTTAACCAATGCAGTAATCCAGGTTAACCAACGCTAGTTTCTTGATTTATCTAAACTTTGTTTAATAACTAATTTTTTTTTTCTTATCTCTTTAAACCCTAGGCTCTGATACTAAAATTGGACCCAGTAAAAAACATAATATATCGTAGAAGAAATATAATAATATAGAGATAAGATAAATATAAACTAATTAGTCCTTGTTTATATTTATCTTCTATATCTAGAGTATTAATTTTCTTTTTTAGTTGACAATTTTTTTCTATATGAACATATCTTCTACATTTAAAACAATCAAGATTTTTTCTTTTTTTCATTGAAAATTTCTTTTGATATTTAGATTTTTTAAAGTAAGAGGGTTTTTTAGGTTCATAATCTTTTTTGTTATGTGAACCTTTTTTGTTATATTTTCCTTATCTATATTTTTGATGAAGGGGATTGAATTTTTTATATTCCATATTGTTGACAAAAATTTCTTAATTCTTTCTTTTTTTTTTAATTTTATTTTATTTTAAAGTTTTAGATCAGTACATATTACTAATCCTTCTATGCTAATAAAATTAATTATTGGTCCATAATTTAATTGATTATAAGGAATAGTATTATTGGTAACCTTGCTATAAATCTCTCTTTCCAAAAATATGTATTACAATATGATCTAGTGTAAAGCTTAGTAAGGAAAAAATCTTTGTACCACTTAAACTCTGACATTGTTGGACAAGTTAGATTTATTAATTGTTCTGCTATTCTTTCTTGAAACTTTACTAGATCTCCTATAAAATGTTCTGTTATAGTATATAAAAGTGTTGATACTGCATCTTCTCTTCTAATCATTTGTCTTTCTCTAACTTCTTCTTTAATAGCATTTACAATTATTGTTCTTTCTACTTCTTTTAGATAATTATCCCATCATTCTTTTAATAAACATGTAAATCCTACGAAATTATGATAGTTGATTTATAATTAATAGATATCCAATTGGATACAATTAATTAAATAAATATAGTTAAATTATATATATTAATTAACTTAGAGTCCATGGAAATTTACAATAATATGAACTATAAATAAATAAATATTAAATAAACTATGTATATAATTTAGAATTATGTATTAACAATAAATATTAAATAATATTATTGTAATAACCATAATTTTTGAAAACAATTAAATTGGGTGAATTTAATTGTGATTTCGTAAAAAATAAATCCGTCACGATTTTCTAAGATTACCAGTGAAATCTAAGGATTTTTCAGAGTTAAAATCCAATTCGATGAAGGAAAACGCAATCTAGCGTTAAGAAATTTACAGATAAAGTCTCAGATTTCAATTCCTTAAATGGAGGATGAAATTTTTGCATGGGAACCCGTGCCCTTGCCCGAATCAAAGACAACATCCAGAAGTTTGCTCGAGTGAGGTGGAAAAAGACCGAATTACCCCTGGAGGCTTTAAATTCTCAAAATCCCACAAAGTCCCTCACATTTGCACCTTTCTCTCGCTCTCTTCCTTCCACTTTCTCTCTCTTCCCTCTTCCTCCCTTCACCACCGCGCGCGGCCACCACCGTCGCACTACGCCACCATCCAACCTAGCAACCGGTGCAGCTCGCCAAGCCAAACCTCCAGCAACCACCCACGGCCACCAACGGGTGCCACCGCCATCGGGAAAAGCTCTTTTTCTCCCTCTGTCGTGAAATCCTTCGGCCGCTGTGATCTCTGCCCCGGGTGATTTGGGAAAAGTCAGAATCGCCCTCGGAAGCTTTAAATTTCCCGAAACCCCGCCATTTTTCACAATTCCCTCTCTCTCCTCACTCCACTTTCTCCCTCCTCTCTCTCTCCTCCTTCTTCCACTGCGCGCCGCCACCAGAGCCACCGTGAGCCACCACCAGGAATACCAACCGATAGCCCTCGCCACCCTCGACCTCCAGCGATCACCAACGGCCGCCAGTGCCGTCGAAAAATGGTGTTTTCCTCCTCCATCATGTGGGATTTTCGCCAGCTAAGATCGCCGCCGTCATCAGATTGGCGCCACGCCCCCACCATCGTGTAGCTTTGTGTGCGACTTCCTCCATCAGCTTGCCGACATCGAACGGAGGTCCACCATGAACTGTTGTGTGTTAGTTCTTCGTGGCTTTTTTCATCTGCCGTACGTCGTTCTTTGTGGCCAAAAAATGTCATCCAAATGGCCGTGAACCGTTGCGCCACCACCATATTCAGACTCCTGGTCTTGCGGGCTTCACCGTGGTGTAAATTTCGAGGCCAACCGCATCCCTCCGCCGTGCGCCACAGTGGTGGAGCATCAGGATATACACTGGGAGAAATCGAGACCACCCCGGGATAGATTTCCATCATCCGACAACACTGGTAAGGTCTGATTCCCCAAAAAGTGATGAATTCTAATTGAATTAGCTGTCGAACATAATTAGGAAATAAATTAACCTAGGTATTAGGGTAATCAGACTTAGAATCGTTAAATGGATGACGTGACGAGCTTGAATATTCATTTAAATGTCCAGGAAACTTAATTGGCTCAAAAACTGAGATTTCGTGAAATTCTAAATTGTTTCGGAGCAACAAGAGACCAGGTAGGATGATTTATGCTTCTCGAGTCCTAAATTTGACTTAGTGATTGCCTGAATGATTGGATTAAATTGCATAGATTTTCGTGCTACTTTCGATGGAATAAATTACATGTCTGTGTGTTGGATATCCTAATTGCATGTTAGACGCTTTGTTTATCGAGTTTAGATGCCCTTAGGACGAATTTACTTAGGGTAGGGTACATGATAGCCGGTATGGGACGGCCGTTAAGTATCCCGAGTACAGGGAGTTTTTAATTGACCTTGTTTTTACCTGATTTGGCCTGTACTGCGTTAGGGATCACGCGATAAATCAGGACGACCATAAGAAAGGTTTAAGGAGTATAAGAGGGGATAGCCTACACGGGGAAACATTGTGATTTATGCGTAATACCCTAGAACCCTGAGGAATAGCCGACCATGAGCATGTGAGTTCGAACAGACTATATGAGGATGAGAATTGGCGTATGTACACATGCTAGGGGACGCCCTAGATGTTGATTCTCACCCGTCCTTGAGTGAGTGATTGGTGTTACGGATCACACTCACAATATAGGCTAGATTCGGGTGATTGGTGTTACGGATCACACCCAACGATAAGAGAGGTATTCTCTCTAGATGACGTGAAATTAGATGACGATTTTAGATTTGGTCACAGAGGACTTGTAGCCAAGATGGATTTAGAAACTCTGGGCATGGGATTTAACCTGATTTCTGTGATTGATTTTTAAAGAAATGAATTTTTATGATTATGATTATTTGCCGCAATTTCCATGTGATGAAATGATTTTAAAGATAAGGTATTTCACTGATTTCGAACTGATTTCGGGAAGATGTTTTTGGTGCTCGCACCGCTGAATATTCAACCAGATTTTGAATTGTAAATTATTCTACTGGGATTTTATATCTCACTGGGTTTTTTACTCAGATGAACAGGGACAGGGACAGGAACCTAGACGTTAGCTGGACGATGACTTGATAATAGACAAAGGAGAAGCTTAGTCTAGGCTTGAATTGTATTGTATATGTGTTTACTGATGTTGTTATATAATGGTCTTCTGTAAATTATGTTTTCTGTTATTTTTAGACTGGCTGTATATCTGTAAACAGGTGACTATTGTATTATGGATATTTTCAAAATACAGAGGAAACTCTGCCGAATTTTTGGTAGGGTTTACCACTGTAAACTTGCAAACTTAAGTTGGAATTTATATAAATGCATGATGTGATGTATACAGGGATTTTAGATTTTATTCCAAAGTAATTTATGATGTATGTATGTATATTTAGTTTAGCTGCATGTGAATTAAGGTTGAAAAGAATCCGAATGGACAATGGGGAGTCTATTTGGGTTACACTCAACTAGTAGCGATCCCCTGACATTCCCACATTGGGAATAACTATTTAAACCAACCCATATGCTTCCGCTAATCAGATAAGTATCACCTATGTTGTATTAGGGGGTCGTTACAATTATGGTATCAGAGCCTAAGTTGTCGAATCTTCTGGTTTAATGGGTTAGGGATCTTGAATCTTCGGGCTTGCAGCTTTAGGGTTTTAATTAATTTGACTCTGGAATGTTAGGGCTTGATTTTGAACCGATATTGAATAGAATGAATTTAATGCCTTCTGTTAACTGTTGATGTTATGACTGATCTGTTTGCTTCTATGTCAGATAAGCATGGCAGAATCTAGCAGGGATGCCACTCGCAGTCCCAGAGGAAGGCCAAGGCATAGGAATCAGGGTGCTTCGGGTAGTGGAAACATGGAGACTGATGTCGACATGCGCGATATGATGGAATCCATCCGATTGATGGCTGATGTGATGAGAGATCAAGCCATTACCAGTGCTAATTTGATGAGACAGCAACAGGAAGACAGACAGACTAGAAATGACAGAGCCACCCAGCATGCAAACCCACTGTATCAGGGATGGATCGAATTCCAGCGAGCAGGTCCATCTCTATTTGCAGGTGCCTCCGATCTAGCTATTGTAGAAGCCTGGGTGAAAGATATTGAAAATATTTTCAGATTGTTGCAGTGTGATGACGAGTAGAAGGTTACATATGCAACATACATGTTGAAAGGTGAAGCAAAACTCTGGTGGACAGGTGCCCAATAACTGATGGAAAGCAGAGGCATTCCACTTACCTGGGAGTCTTTCAAGAGAGTCTTTATGGACCAGTACATCCCTGAGAGCATAAAACAATCATAAGAAGCACAGTTTCTGAAGCTCACATAGGGAGGCAAGCCATTTGAGGAGTACTTGAAACAATTTGAAGAATTATCACGATACTCCACCTACCTGCGAATGCACTATGATGAGGCCTAGAAAGCAAAGCAATTAGAAGAAGGCCTAGACTTACCCATGAAGACTCAGCTAGCCACCTTGGAGATTAGAGACTTCGCCACGCTAGTAAACAAGTGTCGATTTCTGAGCAAGAATCTAGAACAGAGACAGGCTCAGAATATGACACAGAGAACAGGGAACCGGCCCATACAAGCAACCAAAAACCTTAACATGAGAAGCGATATGTTTAAACTGCAACCAGGGGCTTCTAGTAGCAGCAGAAGGCGACCTGATAATACTCCCTGTCTGAAGTGTGGCACCAGACATCCAAATCAGCCCTGCTGGCATCAGACTCCACTTCAGTGTTACAGGTATGGAGGTACAAGACATATGGCTAGATACTGCCCTTCCATCGGGAACCAGCCGACATTCGGTAACCGAAGACCACAGGCTCTAGGGAGAGTTTTCAATTTGAATGCTGCCAATTTCAATAAGTCTTCAGGCTTGATGCAGGGTAGAGGTAAAATCTATAATTTTTATTTGATAGTATTGTTTGATTCGGGTACTACACACTCCTTTATTTCTGATGTATGCGTAGAGAGAATAAAACTACCTGTTCAAACCTTGCCCTGTGACCTATACATATCCACACCTTTGGAAGAAGCCATTATGTCCCCACGAATATGCCTAAATTGCCCCTTAACCATTGAAGATACTTTGTTCATTGTGGACCTAGTGTGTATACCATTAACTGGGATTGACATTATTTTGGGAATGGATTGGTTGACAAGGAATCGGGTCTTGTTGAATTGTTCCGAGAGGACAATCACTTACCTAGATAATGTACCTGTGCGAGGGAGTGATAAGGCTTGTGAGATAGGTGATATGTCCCTTAATCTCTCTGAGGTAGAGTTACAGGATAGGCTAAGCCAAATCCCAATTGCTAGTGACTTTCCGGAGGTATTTCCTTTAGAAGTGAGTAGACTGCCACCACCTAGGGAGATAGAGTTCACCATTGACCTGATTCTGGGAGCGGGCCCAATAGCCATGACCCCATATCGTATGGCCCCAGCGGAATTAAGAGAATTAAAGGTCCAAATTGAAGATATGTTGGAGAAGGGGTTCATTAGGCCAAGTGTATCACCATGGGGAGCTCCGGTCTTATTCGTAAAGAAGAAAGACAGGAATTTAAGATTGTGTATTGATTACCGACAGTCGAATAAGGTGACCATTAAGAATAAATACCCATTACCACGTATTGATGACTTGTTTGATCAGTTGCAAGGCGCGACTGTATTTTCTAAGATAGACTTAAGATCAAGATACCACCAGATTAGGGTTAGAAAAGAGGATATCTCTAAGATAGTATTTATAACAAGATACGACCACTACGAGTTTCTAGTGATGCCATTTGGATTAACGAATGCACCTGATGTTTTTATGGATTATATGAATAGAATTTTCAGACCCTATTTAGATCAGTTTGTACTGGTATTCATCGATGATATCTTAGTCTATTCCAAGACTCACGAGGAGCATGCCCAGCATCTTAGCACGGTGCTACAGATACTGGAAGAGAAACAATTGTATGCAAAGCTATAGAAATGTGAGTTTTGGTTAGAAGAAGTGAAATTGTTAGGACACGTGATTAACGGGGAAGGGATAGCGGTAGACCCAAAGAAAATTGAAGCAGTATTAGATTGGGGTCGACCTAGAACGGTCACTGAGATTAGGAGTTTCCTGGGTTTGGCTGGCTATTATAGGAAATTTATTCAAGGATTTTCTCAGATAGCCATGCCATTAACCCGGTTAACTCGGAAAGGGGTAGATTTCGAATGGAGTGAACAATGTGAGAATAGTTTTCAAATTTTGAAAGAGAAATTGACCACCGCTCCTGTACTAATTATTCCAAAACCCCTAGAACCCTTGACCGTATACAAAGATGCATCCTTGAGAGGCCTAGGTTGTGTCTTGATGCAGGATGGGAAAGTTGTGGCTTATGCATCACGGCAATTGAAACCTGCAAAGGAAAACTATCCCACCCATGACTTAGAATTAGCTGCCGTAGTATTTTCCCTAAAGATTTGGCAACACTACCTGTATGGCGTTGTATTTGAGGTGTATAGTGATCATAAGAGCCTTAAGTATTTGTTTGACCAAAAAGAATTGAACATGAGGCAGCGTAGGTGGGTGGAATACCTGAAAGACTTTGATTTTGAATTGAAATATTATGCAGGGAAAGCGAATGTCGTGGCTGATGCATTAAGACGAAAGTCACTACAACTAGCTAGTTTAATGATTAGTGAAATGAGGTTACTTGAGGATTTTAGGAATCTCAGCCTCAACGTAATCTCGTTTCCGAAAAGATTAGTGATGAGCGACTTTTTGATAACCTGTGAATTGAGAGAACTGATTAGACAAGCCCAACTTGAGGATGAATCCTTGGGAGTATACGCAGACCAACCTGATTTTGGACTGGCACCTGATGGAGTCTTGTTGTTTAGAAATAGGGTAGTGATTCTGAACCATCAAGAGCTAAAGGAAAAAGTGTTAGCAGAGGCCCATAGAAGCCATTATACTATTCACCCCGGTATTTCCAAGATGTATCAGGACTTAAAGAGGAATTTTTGGTGGCTCGGTATGTGGAAGGATATCACGAACTACGTGAATGCCTATTTAACTTGTCAACAGGTTAAGATAGAACATCAGAAACCCGCAAGGCTACTAAAATCATTGGAGATACCAGAGAGAAAATGGGATCAAATCACTATGGATTTCGTGGTAGGATTGCCTAGGACACCAACAGGATTTGATGCCATTTGGGTAATAGTGGATAGGTTGACCAAGTCTGCGCACTTTTTACCTATTAAAGTACATTACTACATGGAGAAATTAGCCGAAGTATACCTTAGGGAGATCGTGAGATTGCATGGAATACCGTCAGGTATAGTATCCAATCGAGACCCTAGGTTTACTTTGAGATTCTGGCAATCCCTACAGCAAGCCTTAAGAACCCAGCTTAAATTTAGCACAGCTTATCATCCTCAGACTGACGAGCAGTCTGAGAGGACTATTCAAACTCTAGAAGACATGTTAAGGGCTTGTGTACTAGAACAGAAAGGAAGTTGGGATAAACACCTACCGGTGATAGATTTTGCATACAATAATAGTTATCACCCTACCGTCGGCATGGCACCTTACAAGGCTCTGTATGGGAGGAGTTGTAAGTCACCTTTAATTTGGGTATAAATGGGGGAGAGTGCACTGTTGGGACCCGAGATAGTACAAGAAACCATTGATCAAATTAAAATGATCAGGGAAAAGATGAGAATAGCCCAACAGAGGCAAGAATCATATGCCAACAAGAGAAGAAGGCCTTTGGAATTTAATGAGGGAGAGCACGTATTTCTGAGAGTGTCCCCCACCACAGTATCGATGAGCGGTGAGGACCAAGAAACTAAGCCCTAGATTCTTAGGACCATTCCAAATCTTACAAAGAGTCGGTCCCGTTGCCTACCAAATTGCCTTACCTCCTTATTTGTCTAACCTACATGATGTTTTCCACGTCTCCCAACTTCGTAAATATGTCCCAGATCCTGCGCATGTATTAGGGAATCAACCGATAATATTAAAGGAAAATTTGACTTATGAATCTACTCCTGTACAAATCCTTGACTTTAAGACTAAGCAACTTCGAAGTAAAATAATCTTTTTAGTTAAGCTACTTTGGCAGGATGTAGCATCGCAGAAGATGACATGGGAGAAAGAAGAAGAGATGAGGCAAAGATACACAGAACTGTTCACAGGTATGAATTTTGGGGACAAAATTTCTTTTAACGGGGAGAGAATGTAACAACTGAAAATTTTTTTAAAGGATAAAACTAAACTTTTAACACCAATCTCATTTAAAACAAGTCTGGCACATATTTCGAGGCAATGGTTAAACTCGAAAAGTGATTTGATGTCAAAAACACAATCAAATGGAAAGAAACGCAATCCAGTGATCAAGAACTGACAGACAAAGTTTTGTACTTCGATTTCGCAAACAGAGGCCAGAATCGCTACATAGAAATGTGTGCCAACATCTGGAGGGAAGCTGACATCCTAAAGTTTCCTCGGGTGATCTGGGAAAAGTCAAAATCACCCCCGGAAGCTTTAAATTTCCCGAAACCTTGCCATTTGTCACAATTCCCTCTCTCTCCTCACTCTACTTTCTCTCTCCTCTATCTCCTCCTTCCTCCACCGCGCTTCGCCACCAGAGCCAACGTGAGCCACCACCAGGCATACCAACCAATAGCCCTCGCCACCCTCAACCTCCAGCGACCACCCACGGCCACCAACGGCCGCCAGCGCTACCGAAAAACAACATTTTCCTCCTCTATCACGTGGGATTTTTGCCAGCTGAGATTGCCGCCGTCCGCCACCATTGGCCGCCACCACCCCCACCATCGTGTAGCCTGAGCTGCCAGCTTCCTCCACCAGCTCGTCAATGTCGAACGGAGGTCCGACAGGCCTAGATCGAGGCTTTTTTTATCTGTCATGCGTTGTTCTTCGTGGCCAAAAAATGCCATCCAAACAGCCATGAACCACCGCGCCACCACCATATTCGGACTTCTGGTCTTGCGGGCTTCACCGTGGTGTAAATTTTGAGGCCAACCGCACCCCTCTACCGTGCGCCGCCGTGCTGAAGCATCTGGATATACACTGGGAGAAATAGAGACCACCCCGTGACAGATTTCCATCATTCGACAACACTGGTAAGGTTCGATTCCCCAAAAACTGATGAATTTTGATTGAAATAGCTGCCAAACATAATTAGGAAATAAATTAACCTAGGTATTAGGGTAACCGGACTTAGAATCGTTAAACAGATGACGTGATGAGCTTGAATATTCATTTAAATGTCCAAGGAACTTAATTGGCTCAAAAACTGAGATTTCGTGAAGTTCTGAATTGTTTCGGAGCAACAGGAGACTAGGTAGGATGATTTACGCTTCCCAAGTCCTAGATTTGACCTAGTGATTGCCTGAATGATTGGATTAAATTGCATGGATTTTCGTGCTACTTTCGATGGAATAAATTACATGTCTGTGTGTTGGATATCCTAATTGCATGTTAGACGCTTTGTTTATCGAGTTTAGATGCCCTTAGGACGAATTTACTTAGGGTAGGGTACATGATAGCCGGTATGGGACGGCCGTTAAGTATCCCGAGTACAGGGAGTTTTTAATTGACCTTGTTTTTACCTGATTTTTCCTGTACTGTATTAGGGATCACGCGATAAATCAGGACGACCCTAAGAAATTTTAAGGAGTATAAGGGGGGATAGCCTACACGAGAAAACGTTGTGATTTAGGCGTAATACCCTAAACCCTAAGGAATAGCCGACTGTGAGCATGTGAGTTCGAATAGACTGTATGAGGATGAGAACTGGCGTATGTGCACATGCTAGGGGACGCCCTAGATTTTGATTCTCACCCGGTCCTTGAGTGAGTGATTGGTGTTACGGATCACACTCACAATATAGGCTAGATTCGAGTGATTGGTGTTACGGATCACACCCAACGATAAGAGAGGTATTCTCTCTAGATGACGTGCAATTAGATGACGATTTTATATTTGGTCACAGAGGACTTGTGGCCAAGATTGATTTAGAAAAACTGGGTATGGGATTTAACCTTATTTCTATGATTGATTTTTAAAGAAATGAATTTTTATGATTATGATTATTTGCCGCGATTTCCATGTGATAAAATGATTTTAAAGATAAGGTATTTCACTGATTTCGAACTGATTTCGGGAAGATGTTTTCGGTGCTCGCACCGCTGAGTATTCAACAAGATTTTGAATTGTATTTGAATTGTAAATTATTCTATTGGGATTTTATATCTCACCAGGTTGTTTACTCAGATGAACAGGGACAGGGACAGGAACCTAGACGTTAGCTGGACGATGACTTGATGATAGACAAAGGAGAAGCTTAGTCTAGGCTTGAATTGTATTGTATATGTGTTTACTGATGTTGTTGTATAATGGTCTTCTGTAAATTATGTTTTCTGTTGTTGTTGGACTGGCTGTATATCTGTAAACAGGTGACTGTTGTATTATGGATATGTTCAAAATACAGAGGAAACTCTGCCGGATTTTCGGTTGGATTTACCACTGTAAACTTGTGAATTTAAGTTGGAATTTATATAAATGCATGATGTGATGTATACAGGGATTTTAGATTTCATTCCATAGTAATTTATGATGTATGTATGTATATTTAGTTTAGCTGCATGTGAATTAGGGTTGAACGGAATCCGAATGGACAATGGAGAGTCTATTTAGATTGCACTCAACCAGTAGCGATCCCCTGACATTCCCACATCGGGAATAACTATTTAAACCAACACATATGCTTCCGCTAATCAAATAAGTATCACGTATGTTGTATTAGGGAGTCGTTACAAAAGACGTTGCTTCAAGAAGAATATATATATTGATAATTCCTATAATATCTATAACTATTAAAAGTAACAAACAAATTAGATAAGAAAGCAAAGAAATTGAATAAATAAATTAATTGAAAAATAAGTAAAGATTTTAGAAGGCAAGTAATTAGATAAAAGATGACAATATGTTGTTAATGATTAACCTTATGTGAATGAGTTAATGACAGCAACCTATAAAAATTAAAACAATTATGATCAAATAAAAATATTAAAATTTTTTTATGTCAATTGAAAAAAAATAGAGTATATTTCAATACGTAGATATTTGTTAATTTAAATTCTTGAAAATGCAAAATAGATTATAAGAACGCCTACATGAAAACAACTTATAATGGCTAATGTTACATGAATGACTTAATAATAGAAATCTATAAAGATTAAAATAATTATAATCAAATAAAGATATTAATGTTAAATGAAAATGAAGAACAAAATAGGGAAGTTAATATTTAAAAAATTAACAAAGTCAAAAAAATAAAAAATTATGATTACTGTACCTAAGACAAATCTCAGTAAATTTGAATACCAAATATTGATTGAGAATAAGATGCAATTGAAGAATAAAAAAAATAGCTTCACTGGTGGTGGTCTAGAGGAACGTAATCAACAATGCCAAGTTGATTAAACTTTTGGAAGGAGAAATCATTTTTCACTGAAACTGAAAGGATAACGTTGAAATCATTTTTAAAAGATAAGAAGTTGAAGCACGTAAAATCAGGTATTGGAATCAATGGATACATGTTGTAATTTATAGTTAACTGATGCAATATTCAGTAAATCTGTGCATACATTATTACGTAAATCTAAAAAAAAATTTTATTGAGGAACTAAATTGATTACGTTTTAAACATTTTATTTTAAAAGTTAGTCAAATTTTAAAGATAAAAAAAAGTCATCGACACAGTTTTAATTTAATTTCTCTTATTAAACTCTCATTGTTATGATGTTATCTATATTATGATTCTAAATTTTTTTAGTAATTGATATGTAAAATTATATATTATATAATATAAAATATAAAATAAAGTATGTGATATGAGTTAACGAGAGAACGAAAGCAAAATAATATAAACTCAAAAAGAGTGAGAGTATAAATAACTTATTATTTAATCTATTATTTTAAAATAGAATAATTATTATTTATATTATATTTCAAAAATTAAAAACAAAATTAACATGTACTTTTGCACTGTCTCTAGTTTATATTATGTTCATTACATCAATGATTTATTATTTTGACCATATATTATTCATCCTCATAAAAAAAGAGTGAAAACATATAATTGAAAAGGTCAATAAAATTTAATCAGGTATTAATAAAGGTTTAATGTTGGAGACATAAATTAAAAATTTTTAAAATTATAAAGATGTAATTATAAGTAGAAACAAGTTTTAGAGACATATGAATTATTTATAAATCATAGCAAAACGAAATAAACAGAATGTAAATTCAATGAAACAGATGGACACTAATTTTAAGGCAATGGTGAAGCTTGGAAATCATTTCATAAAAAAAATTTACAAGTTTTAAATATTTAAAAACGATAATACAAAATAATGAAGAAATAGATGATGACATAAATCATTGGGTTGGTGGATGAAATGAAGGAAAACTTCAAGTATTATTTGTGATAGAAAAGTACCACTCAAGCTTAAGAAAAAATTTTATCGTATAGATATAAGACCTGCATTGTTATATGATATTGAAATGTTGGGTGATAAGATGCCAACATGAGCAAAAATTTAACATTGCAGAAATGAGAATGTCGTGTTAGATAAATGGTCATACTAGAAAGGATATAATTAAGAATGAGTGCGTTAGAAAGAAAGTTTGAGTAATACCTATCATAAAAAAATTAGTAGAAATGTGACTTAGATAGTTTGGGCGTGTATAGAGAAGACCATTAGAGACTCTCGTATAAAGAATTGACCAGATGAAAAATAATCCAATAATTAGAGGTAGGGAAAGACCAAAGAAAATAACAGCAGAAACTATTATGATGGACTTAACTATTGTAGAAATGAGTAAATATAGAACATATTTATATCGCTTAATTCATATAGTTGACCCCACTTATATATAAAAAAAAAAAACTTGCTACTTAATTGATATTTATTGACATAAAGATGTAATTATAAACTTTAAATTTATTCAGACAAAAAAAAAACTTTAAAGTGATTAGAACTAAATTATAAATTAACTGAAATTTTATATTTAAACAATAATCTATCTATAAAGTTTTAGGTACATGTGCTAAACCTTCATAAATAAATTATAAGAATGTAAAGTTACAAATTTTTCTTGTATACACTATAGTACACACAAAATAAAAAGTAACAAAGGGTTGATATGAAATTCTTATATAGTAAATATAATAACTCGATTAAAAATTAAATAATTGGGATAAAAAATAATAGGAAACCTTGAAAGATTGTTGCAAAGTGATTAAGAATATTTTCCTGAGCTCGTATTTTAAATTTGAGATTTTTTTGGAATAAAAATTTTATCTGATAGAGAAATTTTTATCTGTAACGACCCCCTAATCCACAATATACTATCCTCTATCTGCATAGCGAAAGCATATGAGTTTTTGAAATAATATTTCTCAATATGGGAATGTCAGAGGATCGCTATTGGTTGAGCGTAACCTAAATAAACATTCTGTCGTCCATTCAGATTCCGTTCAACCCAAAATCACACGCAGTTATACTAATTACACATGCAATCATCATAATAGACTCTGGAACAATAAAACTATAACCCATACATAAACATGCAATCCATTCATATAAATTCCATCTTAATTATACACATTTACAACAGTAAACCCTGCCAAAAATCTGGCAGAGTCTCCCCTGTATTTCGAACATATCCCAAAGTACAAACAATCATCCATTTAATATTTTATATCCAGTTCAACAACAAAAGAAAACATAACTACATAATCCAATAAAAATATCCACAGCATATATATATATACATCACAATTCAAGCCTAGAACTACGCTGCTCTTCGGTCTATCATCAATGTCGTTGCCCAGCTAGCATCTAGGCCCCTGTTCCTGTTCATCTGAGCAAAAAACCTGGTGAGATATTGAAATCCCAGTAGAATAATTTATAATTCATAATATGGTTTGAAAACTGGTTGATCACTCAACGATGCAAGCACCGAAAACAAACTTCCCGTATTCAATTCAAAATCTGTGAAATACCTTATCTTTAAAAACATTATTTAGCATGGAAATCGCGGCAAGTTCTCAAAAATCATAAAAAATTAGTTTCTCTAAAAATTAGTAATCAAATCGAGTCAAATCCCATGCCCGGTGTATCTAAATCCGTATCGGCCACAAATCATCTGCGATTGTATCTAAAATCATCCAATTGCACGTCATCTAGAGAAATTACATCTCTTATCATTGGGTGTGATCTGTAAAACCAATCACCCGAATCTCGCCTATGATGTGAGTGTGATCCGTAACACCAATCACTCACTCACGGACCGAGTGAGAATCAACATCTAGGGCGTCCCCTAGCATGTGCACATACGCCAATTCTCATCCTCATACAGTCTATTTGAACTCACATGCGCACGGTCGGCTATTCCTCAGGGTTCTAGGGTATTACGCCTAAATCACAACGTTTTCCCGTGTAGGCTATCCCCCCTTATACTCCTTAAACCTTTTTTAGGGTCGTCCTGATTTATCGCGTGATCCCTAACGCAATGTGTAATGACCCCCTAATACGTCATACGCGATGCTCGTCTGATTAGCGGAAGCATATGTGGCATTCTGAATGTTTATTCCCTATGTGGGAACGTCAGGGGATCGCTACTGGTTGAGCATAACCCAAATAGATTCTTCGTTATCCATTCAAATTCCGTTCAACCCTGATTCACACGCAGCTAACTAAATACACATACATATATCATCAATAATAACTCTGGAATGAAATCTAAAACTGATATACATGTCTCATTATACATTCATACACATTTCAATTCAAATCGATAAGTTTACGGCTGTAAGTTCTACCGAAAATCCGGCAGAGTTTCCTCTGTAATTTGGTCATATCCCAAGTACAGAATCACCTGTTTAAAACGTAACAACCAGTCCAACAACAGCAGTAAACATACTAATATAAATCCATATACCGTAACATTAATTCATCGCTACAATCCATACATACTGTCTGAAACGTCATATATACATTCAGCCTAGTCCATACATAAGTTACAAGAAACAGAATCTGATAATTAACAGTGTCATCAAAGTATATGTACAAACGATTCAAGCCTAAGCTAAATAATCCTCTGTCTATCCTCAAGTCAGCTTCGGCTATCGTCTGGGCTCACCTTTGTCCTGTTCATCACAGTACACAACCTAATGAGATATGAATCCCGGTAGAATAATTTACAATTTAAATATCATTCAAAAACCGATTGAATACTCGTGGTGTGAACACCGAAATCGTCTTCCGAAATCGATTCAACAACGGAATACCTTATCTTTAAAATCGTTTAAACACATGAAAATTGCGGCAATATATCACAATCAGGAAATCCATTTCTTTTAAAATCACCATAAAAATCAAATGAAATCCCATGCCTGTGTATCTCAATCGCGTTGGTTACAAATCCATCAGAATCAATCTAAATCATCTGCTAATTGCACGTAGTCTAGAGAGAATACCTCTCTTATCGTTGGGTGTGATCCGTAACACCAATCACCCGAATCAAGCCTATATTGTGAGTGTGATCCGTAACACCAATCACTCACTCAAGGACCGGGTGAGAATCAACATCTAGGGCGTCCCCTAGCATGTGCACATACGCCAATTCTCATCCTCATACAGTCTATTCGAACTCACATGCACTCGGTCGGCTATTCCTCAGGGTTCTAGGGTATCACGCCTAAATCACAACGTTTCCCCGTGTAGGTTATCCACCCTTATGCTCCTTAAACCTTTCTTAGGGTCGTCCTGGTTTAACGCGCAATCCCTAACTCGGTACAGGCTAAATCTGATAAAAATAGTTTCGTTTAAAAACTTCTGTCACGAGGAATACTTAACTAGTCCCATACCGGCTATTAAGTACCCAACCCTAAGTAAATCCGTCCTAAAGGCATCTAAACTCGATAAACAAGGTGTCTAACATGCAATTAGGGTTTTCAGCACACAGGCATGCAATTTTATCCCATCGAAAGCAGCACGCAATTCCATACAAGCCGTCTAAATCAGTTAGGTATTCACTAAATCAATTCTAGGGTTCGGGAAGTGTAAATTATCCTACCTGGTCTCCGGTCGCTTCAATTCAAATCAGGACTCTGTGAAATCTCGGTTTCTGAGCCCAATTAATTCCCTGGACATGAAATTGAATATTTAGATTCGTCACGTCATCCAATTTTCAATCCTAAACCCGGTTACACAGTTACCTAGGTTAATTAATTGCCTAATTACGTTCGGCAGTCATTTCAGTCATATAACATTAGTTTTTGGGAAAACGAACCTTACCACTGTGCTCGGATTATGTAATTCTACGTCCTGGTGATCTCAGTTTCTCGGGATGCACGTCCAGAAACTCCAGCACGGTGACACACGGCGGCGCACGGTGGTACACGGCGGCGCACGGCGGTGAGGTGCGGTTTGTCTCGAAAATCACACCACGGTGAAGCCCGTAAGCTCAGGAGTCCGAATACGGTGGTGGCACGGCGGTTCACGGCCGTGTGGACGGTGTTTTCCGGCCACGAAGAGTCTCGCACGGCGGACGGCGTTTTGCCTCGATCCGGGCGTCGGCCTTTCGGCCGAGAAACTCTTGGAAGCGGTGGCGGCTCGGGCTACGGTGGTGGTGGGCGGTGAGGGTCCGCAGCGTCAGGCGGCCGGATCGGTGGGGAAGCCGGCGATTGAGGGGAAGCGGCGTTTTTCGGCGACTCCGGCGGCCGTTGGTGGCGGTGGTTGGTTCTTTGGTGGTTGTAGGCGATGAAATTTGTCGGTTGGTACCCTTGGTGGCGGCCCATGGTGGCTGTGGTGGCTGTTCACGGTGGAGGAAGGTGGAGAGAGAAAAGAGAGAAGAGAGAGAGAGTGTGGTGAGGAGAGAGAGTGAAATGAGAGAAATGGTGGGCTTTCGCGTAATTTAAAGCCTCCAGGGGCGATCCCGACTTTTCCCAGGCCACCTGGGGATCTTTTAGGGTGTCGGCATCCTTCCAGACGTTGGCACGCATTTCATGCGAAAGTCTTGGCCTCCGTCAACGAAAGTGATGCACGAAACTCCTTCACGATTCGATCGCCGGATTACATTTCTTTCTGTTTGATCGTGTTTCTGGCTTCGAACGACCTTCTGTGTCAAGTCACTATCCTCGAAATACGTGCCAAGCTTCGTTTGATTGGGATTAGGGTTAAAATCAAGTTTTATCTTTTAAAATTTTTTAAAAACTCTTTCGAATCTTTCCCGTTGTTACACAATGCAGGCTAAATCTAGTTAAAAATAATATATTCATGAAATCCCCTACACTCGGGATACTTAACGACCGTTCCATATTGGCTATTAAGTATCCTACCCTAAGTCAATCTGCTTTAATGGCATCTAAACTCGATAGGAAAATCATCTAACATGCAAATGGTATTTCCAGCACACAGGCATGCAATTTAATCCATCGAAAGTAGCATGCAAATCCATGCAATTAATCTAAATCACTCAAGTATCCACAAGGTCAATTCTAACGTTCAGGAAGTGTAAATTATCCTACCTGGTCTCCGTTTGCTCTAAATCGATCTGAGACTTCTCATATCCTCAGATTTTGAGCCTAATCAATTCCCTGGGCATTTAAATGTGTAACGACCCCCTAATTTAACATACACAATCCTTATCTGATTAGCGAAAGCATATGGACTTTTCTAAATAGTTATTCCCGATGTGGGAATGTCAGGGGATCGCTACTGGCTGAGCGTAATCCAAATAGACTTCCCGTTGTCCATTCGAATTCTGTTCAACTCTAATTCACACGCAGCTAATCTAATTATACATATATCATAATTTACTCTGGAATGAAATCTAATATCCATACATACGGCATACAATCATTCATACAAATTTCAACTTAAAATCACAAGTTTACAGCGGTAAACCCTACCAAAAATCTAGCAGAGTTTCCTCTGTATTTCGAACATATCCCAAATACAACAGTCATCTAATTTATACGTATACAGTCAATCCAATCACCACAGCAGGAAAAAATTACAGAAAACTAATATACAACATCATCAGGAAAATATATACAATACAGTTCAAGCCTAGACTAAGCTTCCCTTCTGTCTATCACCAAGTCATCGTCCAGCTAACGTCTAGGTTCCTGTCCCTCTTCCTGTTCATCTAAGTAAACAACCTGGTGAGATATAAAATCCCAATAGAATAATTTACAATTCAAAATACAATTTAAAATCTGGTTGAATACTCAACGGTGCGAGCACCGAAAACATCTTCCCAAAATCAGTTCGAAATCAGTGAAATACCTTATATTTAAAATCATTTTATCACATGGAAATAGCAGCAAATATTCATAATCATAAAAATCCATTTCATTAAAATCAATCATAGAAATTAGGTTAAATCCCATGCCCAGTGTTTCTAAATCCATCTTGGCCAAAAGTCCTCTGTGACCAAATCTAAAATCGTCATCTAATTGCACGTCATCTAGAGAGAATACCTCTCTTATCGTTGGGTGTGATCCGTAACACCAATCACCTGAATCTCACCTATATTGTGAGTGTGATCCGTAACACCAATCACTCACTCAAGGACTGGGTGAGAATCAACATCTAGGGTGTCGCCTAGCATGTGCACATACGCCAATTCTCATCCTCATACAATCTATTCAAACTCACATGCTCACAGTCGGCTATTCCTGAGGGTTCTAGGGTATTACGCCTAAATCAAAACATTTTCCTGTGTAGGCTATCCCCCCTTATACTCCTTAAACCTTTCTTAGGGTCGTCTTGATTTATCGCGTGATCCCTAACGCAGTACAGGCTAAATCTGATAAAAATAACCTCATTTAAAAACTCCCTGTACTCGGGATACTTAACGGCCGTCCCATACCGGCTATCAAGTACCCTACCCTAAGTAAATCCATCCTAAAGGCATATAAACTCGATAAACAAAGCGTCTAACATGCAATTAGGGTATCCAGCACACAAGCATGCAATTTATTCCATCGAAAGCAGCACGTAAATCCATGTAATTAAATCTAATCATTCAGGAAATCACTAGGTCAAATCTATGACTCGGGAAGCGTAAATCATCCTACCTGGTCTCCTGTTGCTCCGAACTAATTCAGAACTTCACGAAATCTCAGTTTTTGAGCCAATTAAATTCCCTGGACATTTAAATGAATATTCAAGCTTGTCACGTCATCCGTTTTATGATCCTAAGTCCGATTATCCTAATTCCTAGGTCAATTTATTTCCTAATTACGTTCGGCAGCTATTTCAATCAAAATTCATTAGTTTTTGGGAAATCAGACCTTACCAATATTGTCAAATGATGGAAATCTGTCCCAGGGAGGTCTTAGTTTCTCCCGGTGTATGTCCAGATTCTCCGGCACAGCGGTGCACGGCGGAGGATGCAGTTGGCCTTAAAATTTACACCACGGTGTAGCCCGCAAGACGAGGAGTCCGAATATAGTGGTGGCACGGCGGTTCACGGCCGTTTGGATGGCATTTTTTAGCCACGAAAAATGACACACGGTGGACAAAAAATGCCTCGATCCGGGCTCGTCGGACCTCCGTTCGACGTCGACGAGCTGGTGGAGGAAGGTGGCAGCTCAGGCTACACGATGGTGGGGGTGGTGACGGCCAACGGTGGCGGACGGCGCCGATCTCAAGTGGCAAAGTTTTCGCGCGATGGGGGAAGAAAACGCCATTTTTCATGGCCAGCGGCCATTAGCGTAGTGGGTCGTTCTTTGGAAGTTGTAGGTGGCAAGGGCTGTCGGTTGGTATTCCTGGTGGTGGCTCATGGTGGCTTAGGTGGTGATGCGCGGTGGAGGAAGGAGGAGAGAGAGGAGAGAGAAAGTAGAGCAAGGAGAGAGAGAGAATTGTGACAAATGGCGGGGTTTCAGGAAATTTAAAGCTTCCGGGTGTGATTCTGACTTTTCTCGGACCACTCGGGGAAACTTTAGGATGTCGGCTTCCTTCTACACGTTGGCATGAGTTTCCACACAAAGCTTTTGGCCTCCGTCAGTGAAATTGTAGTACGAAACGTCGTCTGTCAGCTTCACATCGCCAGATCATGTTTCTTTCCATTCGATCATGTTTCTGACTTCAAATCGCTTTCCAAGTTCAAACATCATCTCGAAATACATGCCATACTTGATTTAAATGGAATTGGTGTTAAAAGTTTGGTTTTATCTTTTAAAAACATTTTTGATTGTTACAAAATGAATATTTAAGCTCATTACGTCATCCGTTTTACGGTTCTAAGTCCGATTTCATAGTTTCCTAAACCGATCTATTTCTTATTTATGTTCAGTAGCCAATTCAATAAAAAATCATTAGGTTTAGGTGAATCGAACCTTACCGAGGGTGCCGGTTGATGGAAATTTGTTCTGAGACAATCTCGGGTGTCTTTCTGGCTTCTCTGATGGTGACGCACGATGGAGCACAGCGGCGCATGGCAGAGGGGTGCGATTAGTCTCAAAAATTACACCACAGTGAAGTCCTCAAGATGGGGAGTCCGAATCTGGTGGTGGCACGGCAGTTCATGGCCGTTTGGACAACATTTTTTGGCCCCGAAAGTTGATGCACGGTGGACGAAATTTTCCTCGATCCAGGTGCATGGGGGCTCTATTTGGCTGCAGCGAGTTGGGGGAAGGAGCTAGTAGCTCGACCTACACGCTGGTAGTGGCGGTGATTTCTAACGGTGGCTGATGGTGGAGATCACGACGGGCAAAAATTCACACGATGAGGAGAAAAAGCAACATTTTTCAGTGACCCTAGTGGCCATTGGTGGCCATGGGTGGCTGCTGGAGGTTGAGGGTGGCGAGGTATGTTGATTGGTAGGTCAGGTGGTGGCCCACGGTGGCCCAGGTGGTGGCGCGAAATGGAGTGAGGAGAGAGAGGGAAATGGTGAAAATGGTAGGGAATGGTGAGGTTCCGGGAAATTTAAAGCTTCTGGGGGCGATTCTAACTTTTTCCAGACCATTCGAGGAAATTTCAGGATATCGTCTTCCACCCGGACGTAAGCACAGTTTCCCATGCAGAGCTTCCGGCCTCCATCTGAGAAACTGAGGTTCGGAACTCCGTTTGTTAGCATCTTATCTCCGGGCCGCATTTCCTTTCATCAGATCACATTTTTGACTCTGAAAAGCCTTCCGGTTTCAACCGTCGACTTCAAAAATTGTGCCAAACTCAGTTTAAATGAAATAAATATCAAAATTTGGTTTTTAATCTTTAAAAACAATCTCAGTTATTACATTATCTGCCTTCAGCAACTTAGCAGGTATTTTTAGGAGGCTTAAGATCTTTAAAACAATTGCAAATTCCTTTGATATGATCCTATATTCTTGCCTAAATCAAAAAATGCATCCAAAATTTATCTAGGGCAAAGTGAGAAAAGACCAAAATGCCCCTAGATGCCTAAAAAACCAAAAATTTCATATTTTCCTCCCATTTTACCTCTCTCTCGCACGACTTCCCTCTCATTTTCCACTCTCACCATGCGTTGCCTATGTCCTCCCGGAACCACCGCCTGCTGTCGCCGGCACTATGTCACACCACTATCGAAGTGCGCAGCTCGTCGCTGTAGAGCTCTAGCTTCCATTCCCCGCCATCAACAGATGCCACAACCACTAAAAACAACGTCTTTTCCAACTAGCATTGCATCTTCGATTTGACTAAAAAACGTTGCCATTCAACTGTACCGCCGCCACCAACAGCTAGCCCGAGTTGCCTTCTTCCTCCGCTAGCTACCAACCAACGAAGAACTGTCGCCACACTTTGTGAATGGAGAAGAAATTTTTTAGAGCAACCACCACTTTTTGCCAAAAAAATCGTAGTTAAACTGCTATTTTTCACCAAACCGGTCCTAGATCTGGCATCCTCGTGCTTTGGGCTATGTTTTAGACTAATTTTTGCCGTCAACCACTATCTGTCACCATGCATCATCGTGCTCTATCGTGCGCCATTGCTAGAGTAGCTGGAAAGAAGCAAGGATCAATTTTCAAACTTTCGAAACCTCCGATATAATTTAAAATACTCCAATTAGATGTTTTCCTGTAGATTTTTGATTCTGATTATACCTAGATATTAGATCGAAGTAAAAATTAGGCATTTAATTATAAGAAAGTGTAATTGAAAGGAAACTTACATAAGATTTGAATTGTTTCCTCAGGAAATTAATTGTGAAAACAACCTCCGAGGAACAAAAGGAAAACCTTGGATTGAATAGTAGCAAATGGCAAAAAGTAGAGTAATCTATACTACCCTGACTTTTAACTAACGTTGTGAATTACTAATTTAAGTATGTTTTGTATTGAATGGGAATGAGTGCCAAAAATGATTGATTTACATGAGAATTATATATATGAGTATATAAGATTACCTGTGTATTGAGAATTCTTGTTGCATGTTTGTTAGACTTGGATATTGGGACTACATGCTATAGGGATAGACTAACTTAGGATGGATATTCAATAGCTGGTATGGGACGGTCATTGAATATCCCCTATGTAGACTATTTTATAAATTGATTTATTTTATCTAAATTGGTCTACATCTATTGGAAATTATGCATTAAACCAGGACAACCATTGTAATGACCCCTTATTTCACAATACACTTACCTCTATCAGAGTAGTAGAAATATATGGGTTTTCAAAATAATTTTTCACTTTTTCCCATGTTAGGGAATCTCAGAGGGTTGCTACTGGTTGATTGTAACCCAAATAGACTCTTACCACTGCCCATTCAGATTCCACTCAACCCTAAGTCTTCGCAGCTATTCTAAATTCACATATAATTATAACACGCTCTGGAATATCAATTTTAATAACCATAAAAAAATCAGAATACATAATCCATCCACATGCAATTCAACTTAAACCAACATTCAAGCAGTCACTCTTATCGAAAATTTGACAGAGTTTCCCCTATAAATCAGACATTTCCCAAAATACAAACAGTCAGAAATCCAACAATTTACATCCAGTCAAATCCAATAATAAACAAAAACATCAATACATTAATTACATAATCAATTCAAGCCTAAAACTACATAGCAACGTCCTTCAGTTATCTAGCTTTCGCCCAGCTATCTCCTAGGCCTCCGTTCCTATTCATCTGAGAAAACAACCTCATGAGATAGTTAAATCCCAGTAGAATAATTTACAGTATATAATTTCAAAATAGCTGGATGCTCAGCTGTGACAAAGCACAGAAAACATCTCCCCATGTTTAATTCAAAAGCTAGTGAATTACCTTATCTTTTAAAACGTGAAATCGCACAGAAAATGATGCAATAATTAAAATGAGTATAAAATACATTTTTTGAAATTTCATACTGAATTTCTAGTTTAAAATCCATGCTCGGTGGTTTTTCGCATACGTTTCAATCACAAGTCTCATGTGACTGTTTACAAATCTATCCAATTGCATGCCGTTTTTATGAAAAACATACTTTATCATTGGGTGTGATCCATAACACCAATCACCCAAAATCACGCCTATATTGTGAGTGTGATCCGTGACACCAATCACTCACTCAAGGACCGGGTGAGAATCAACATCTAGGGCGTCCCCTAGAATGTGCACATATGCCAATTTTCATCCTCATACAGTATATTCGGAATCACATGCACACAGTTGACCAGTTCTTAAGGTTCTAGGAGATTATAGTTAAACCACAATGTTTTCCTGTATAGGTTATCCCCCCTTATACACCTTAAACGTTTCATAGGGTCGTCCTGGTTTATCACGTAATCTTTAACGAATGTAGGCTAAATCTGATAAAAATAATGCATTTAAAAAGCCATCTACACTCAGGATACTCAACGGCCGTCCTATACTAGCTATTGAATACCATACCCTAAGTTAACTCACTCCTATGGCATATAAATTTGATAGACAATCAACCTAACATGCAACAGGAATTTACAGCATGCAGGCATACAGATATACTCATAAAATTTAGTACGCATTCCCATGCAATCAACAAATCTATATCAGGCATTCAAAGCGTTAATTTAGGTTTAGGGGAGCATAAATCACTCTTCCTTTTTATCGTTTGCTCTTACATAGTCTGAGGCTTCTCTTTTCCTCAAAAATCGAGCCTAGTTAGTTCCCTGAGCAATTTAATTAAATCTTAGTCGGTTTCCTAATTAATTAAACTTCCATACGTCTGATTACAACGTTTCTAGGCTGATTTAATTCCTACGTATGTTTGAGATTCAATTTAAATTTGAAAACATCAAATTGGGGCAATTTAAATCATACCGAGGGTTCTAGAAGATGAAATTCTGGTTCTGGATAGTTTATGCCAGCTTTGGCGATGGTGTACGGCAGAGCGTGGTAGCGCAATGTGGCTCACGGCGGAGAGATGCGACAGAGGTAAAAAATTACACCAGCGCGTAGCCTGCAAGTCGAGGAGGCCAGATCTGGGGTCCGTTTAGCGGTTCACAGCCATTTGGATAGCATTTTTCGGCAGAGAAAAATGATGCACAACGGACGATTTTCGCTCTGTTCTGGGCGCGTGGCAGCGACGTTTGATGGCTGGGAGCTGTCTGAGGAAGCTGGCAGCTCAGCCTTTCCAATGGTGGGGGCGGTGTCACAGGACGACGTCAAACGACGGAGATCACGGCAGCGAAGGAAAATGCAATGGAAGAGTAAATGTGGTGTTTTTCAGTGGCTGTAACGTCCGTCAGTGGCGGGGGATGGTGGCGGGAGGTTCAGGATGTCGAGCTACACCAGTGCCTGGGTCGGACAGCAGCGCAGGGTGGCATTTTCAGTCGCGCACGGTGGCGGGAAATGGGAGGAGAGAAGGGAGAGAAAATGGAGGGAAGAGAGAGAAAGGAAAGAGAAAATGTGGGGGGAAAAGTGGGATTTTGAATTTTTAAAGCCTTTAAAGGCATTTCGGTCTTTTGTCACTTCGCCCGAGGGAATTTCTAAATGTTTTTTTCGATCTGGGCAAGGGCACAGATTCCCATGGAAGGGATTCGAGCTCTGTTTAAGGAATTAAAGCCTGTTACTTTATCTGTCATTTCCCTGATGCTGAGCCGAGTTTTCCTCCATCAGATCAAATTTTGACTCTAAAAAATTCTCAAATTTTGACCGTAAACTCAGAAAATTACGCCGAATTCTATTTTAATAAAATCATGGTTAAATTTGTCCAATTAAATTATTTTGAAAAATTTGATTTATTACAACCATATGAAAAGTTTGAAGAGTAAAGGGTGGACAACCTATACGGGGCAATGTTTTGGTTTAAGTATGATATCCTATAACCTTGAGTATTAGTCGACTATGCGTATGTAGTGTTATATAGACTATATGAGGATGAGAATTAGCTATTGTGCACATGCTGGGGGACGCGCTGGATGTTAATTCTCACCTAGTCCTTGAGTGGGTGATTGGTGTGACGGATCACACTCACAATATAGGACATTGTTTTTGTGTGATTGGTGTTATAGATCACACCAAACTAATGTAATAAACAAAAATTTTAAAATAGCCAAACTGAATAAAAACTGATTGTGATTTCATTAAAACTAAATCTGGCATGATTTTTGGAGTTGATGGTTGAAATCGGGGAATTTTTTAGAGTCAAAAACTTGATCCGATGGAGGAAAACGTAGCCCAGCGTTAAGAATCTGATAGATAGAGTTTCAGACTTCAGTTCCTCAGACGGAGGCCAAAACGCTTGCATGGGAACCTATGCCCACGACCAGATCGAAGATGGCATCCAGAAGTTTCCCTGGGTGATGTGGCAAAAGACTAAATCGCCCCCAAAAGCTTTAAACTTCCTAAACTTCCTAAATTTCTATCATTTTCCCACCTTCACTCTCTATCTTCACTCTATTTTTTCTCTCTTATCTCTCATCCTCTCACCACCATGCACGGCCACCACTGTCGCCCTGGACCGTCGTCTGACCTACCAACCGACGCGCCTCACCACCCTCAACTTCCAGCAACCACCCACAGCCACCAACGGCCACCACCCTCACCGAAAAAAGTCCATTTTCCTCCTTCATCATGAATTCCTTTTGCCACTATGATCTCCACCATTTGGCATCGTTAGACGTCACTACCCCTGCCATTGTGAAGGCTGAGCTGCCAGCTTCCTCCTATAGCTCGCAACTGCCGAACGAAGCAGCCATGTGCTCGGATCGAGGAAATCTCTGTTCCCCATGTGTGAAACTTTTTAGCCAAAAAATGCCACCTTAACGGTCGAGAACCACCGTGCCAACCCCAGATTTGGACTCCTCATCTTGAGGGCTTCACTCTGGTGTAAATTTTGAGCTCAGTCGCACCCCTCCCCCGTAGGCCACCGTGAGTTGCCGTGCGCCACTACCGAAGACGCCAGAAGCAAATTCCCACCTTTCAGAACCCCCAAAAATTGACTAGGCTCAGATTCTGAGGATACGAGAAGTCTCAAACTGATTAGGAGCAAACAAAAACTAGGTAGGATAATTTATGCTTCCTGGACGTTAGAATGACTTTGGGAATACCTGAATGATTTAAATTGATTGCATGGAAATGCATGTTTCCTTCGATGGATATAATTACATGCCTGTGTGCTGGTATTGTCTGTTGCATGTTAGACGATTTTCCTATCAGATTTAGATGCCATAGGAACGGATTAACTTAGGGTAGGGTACTTAACAGTCGATATGGGACAGCCGTTGAGTATCCCGAGTGCAGGGGATTTTATAAATGTTTTGTTTTAACAGGATTTAGCCTGCATTCGCTAGGAATTATGCAGTAAACCAGGACGACCCTAAGAAAGGTTTAAGGAGTATAAGGGGGTATAGCCTATGCAGGGAAACATTGTGATTTAGGCGTAATACCCTAGAACACTGAGGACTAGTCGACCGTGTGCATGTGATTCCGAATAGACTATATGAGGATGAGAATTGGCGTATGTGTACATGCTAAGAGATGCCCTAGATGTTAATTCTCACCCGGTCCTTGAGTGAGTGATTGGTGTTACAGATCACACTCATATTATAAGCGAGATTTCGAGTGATTGGTGTTATGGATCACACCCAACGATAAGAGATGGATTTTCTCCAGACGACATGCAATTGGATAAATTCAGATACGGTTGCATAAGACTTATGGCCAACGTGTATTTAGAAACACCGGGCATGGGATTTGATTTAATTTTTGAGCATAGATTTTATAAAACAGATTGTTATATTCATTGAATAATTACCTCAATTTCCATGCTATTTAACGATTTTAAAGGATAAGGTATTTCATCGATTTTTGAAATGAACACGGGAAGTTGTTTTCGGTGCTTGCACCACTGAGCATTCAACTAGTTTTTAAATAACTATTACTGTAAATTACTCTACTGGGATTTAAATATCTCATGAAGTTGTTTTCTCAGATGAACAGGGACAGGGGCCTAGAAGATAGTTGGGCAGAGACTTGATAACAGACAGACGTGCAGCTTAGTCCTAGGCTTGAATCTGATTTGTATATATATTATGTTGATGATTCTGTTGCTGGATTTATGTATTTACTGGTAGTTTTTGGTTGTTGATGGTTTTATCTGTTGGATTGGATTTTATTCGATGTATATATTGGAACTAGATGACTGTTTATATCTTGGTAACGTTCAAAATACAGGGAAAACTCTGTCAGATTTTCATTAGGAATTTATAACTAAAATTTGGAATTTTTTATGGATTACATGTGAATGTATGTATGCTTGATTTACAGTTATTAGTTTTAATATTCCAGAGCTTATTGTGGTGATTGTATGTATATTTAGTATAGCTGCAATTTAATTTGGGGTTGAACAGAATCTGAATGGATGACGAAAAAGTCTATTTGGGTTACGCTCAACTAGTAGCAATCCCCTAACGTTCCCATATCGGGAAAAACTATTTCAAAAACCCATATGCTTCCGCTACTCAAATAGAGGATAGTGTATTGTGGATTTGGGGGTTGTTATAACTAAAACCATGTTTTCATATAAAACGACAAGCAACATGAAATGAGGAATCACATGAGATGTGTCATAGATGAATATATAAGAATTTTAGGCATGACTTTTTCAGTATGATTTTTCATATTAAAGATAATATACTCATTATACTACTTTGCATTGATTTCCCATATCCACTTTGAATTTATAAGTATTTAGTAATTCAATGTATTTAAAATGTTTAATGGGGAGACATTTTATGTGCGTTGTCACAACTGAGTATTCAACTATTTTAAATATTTAATTGTAAATTGCTCTAATGAGATCTAATTATCTCATTAAGTTGTTTGCTCAGTTGACCAGGAACAGGGAATGCCTAAGAGATAGCTGGGCAGAAGAAGGATATCAGGACATCCTTGGAGAATTATAATGTTGTTATGTGGATGTAGAAATTAGGCTTGAATTTATATATAAATCTGTATTGCTGATTTTTGGTTACATTGATGAATTTTCTGGATATATGTGTTGATTGGGCTATTGTATGAATGGGAAAATGTCTAAATTTTAGGGAAAACTCTGCCAAATTTTCAGTAGGAAATGTTTGGGAGAATAGATATGTATAATGAATTTGATGAATTGTAGTCTTAATTACTGACTTATGAATAGATTTAGTATCATGATATAGTATATATCAATCGTATCTGAACGGTTGTTAGAATTTATATTCCAGAGTATGATATGGTTAATAATGTGATAATATAAATGCTGCAATGGATTTATGGTTGAGTGAAATTTGAATGGACTATGAGAAGAGTCTATTTGAGTTACATTCAACCACTTACGACTCTCTAACGTTCCTTGACATGAGAAAAGTAAAAAATTTATTTAGAATATTGTATGCTTTCGCTATTATGATAGATGAATGTATAGCATGACTAAGAGGGTTGTTACAATAAAAATCATTGTAAAGATTAAATCTCTACTATTTATTATTTTTTTATTATATGTACAAAAAGTGTATACAAGAATTGCTTTAAGATTTAACTCCTTCAAACTAACATCAATAAGCAATATATAATAATGCTAACCAAACTTTCATCTACGTACATTATTAGGACATTTGAACTTCTCAATAATTATATTGCTAGGTTATTACAACAGTGAGGTTAAAATGCTAAGAAAACATTTCGACTTTATGTAACATACTTTCTTCCTTAACGGTTGTATCCTGAGACCACTTTAATGAAATTGAGTGCATATTTTATACAAAAATTAAAAATTTGAAGGAAATTTGTGTCAAAATATTAAAGTTAATGGTTAAATTTAATTTACAACACTTATAAAGGAGTTCTTGTCAATTTTCAAGTTGAAATGGCTAAATTATGCAACCCCTTAAATTGAAGAGATTTTGTATTTTAATCTAAAAGCAAATTTAAAATCATAGAGTGAAATAAATTCTTATGAGAGATGATGTAATAAGCCACATGTGTGCAAAACTAAAGCTGTCAAAACAGGGTCCAACTCGGTAAACACCAAGAAGGTGGGTTGGGTTTTAAGTTTCCTAACGTGTATAACTATTGATAAAATTTGACCCAGCTTACTTAACTCATGGGTTAAACAGGCTAACCTGCACAACTTGCGATTAAGCGCCTTTTTTTTTTTTCAAACAAAACAAAGTAAACTAAATCTGAAACCCATAACCTATTGGACAATGTAGAGTGGCCTGTTTAGTGGTGCAGTGCACTGCATTGGCCTGATTCTTTAATTAACCAAATCCAATTTGAATTTATCCAAACCAAATGTCCTAATTCCTAATGCCACAAAATTGAAAACTCTTATTCTGAAGCATGAACTCAAGCTTTAGTAGAAGACTGTGACACTGTGACTGCGAAGGCTAGCTAATCTAAGGACTAAATCGTGATCGTGCCATGATCAAGACTTAGTCTTAGACCACGATGGATAGACGACACGAAAAACACTTCACCTTGACTACCATCTGCACTTCAAGTTGAAACTAGTCCTGTACTTATTTAATCTTTATTTTCCCTTCTTCTTTCATCTTTATTTTCTAATCTAATTCATATAATGAAAGTTGAAACCAATCCTGAACTTTTTTTTGTGGGTTAAATGGGCCAATTCGTTTAACCCACCTGGTGAGTTGGGTTGAAAGTTTTTCTAACCTATTAAAACCCGGGTCAGTCCAGCTTAGATCATTGAGCTTGAGCCGAGTTGTTCCATTTTGACAATTATAAGTCAAACAAAGGCAAGGCTTTGTGAAAAAGATAGATAATATGTATATTTTGGTTCTATTTTTATGTTTTAAAAAATTTCATAAAGTGAAAATATTAAAAAAAAAATAATGATATAAAAACTGATAATATTATATAAAATTAAAAATACCAATAATATAGTACGTACATTGATTAAAAATCTTAATTATAAAAATACCATTAGATAAAAATGATTTTCTTCATGTTTTGTGAAATAAAATTTTAAAAAAGATCACTTTGAATTTTACTCTATCTTCAATTATTGTGGAAAATTTTTTTCTTTTAATTTTAGAATAAAAATCAATTTAAGAAAAAATTACAACCTAATATTGTATATTTAGATTTTAGACAAACAGTACTAAACATTTAAGATATTGTTAGAAAAAAAAAGCTAAAGCATTCATTAATTAATAAATTATAATGCAAACTTTGGCCAAAAAAAGAAATTATAATGCAAAAAAACAAGGAAGATTATTTATTAATTATTTTTTCAAAATAAGAGCCTTGTGTAGAATTCATGCTAAATGTAAGAGAACGGGAAAAAACAATTTAGAAAAAAAAAAACACCAATTGATGCCATGATATCTTCCTCCTTGATCCTTACATTTGTTTTTGTTTATCGACTGCATTTAGCTTATTGCATCTTGATCTTTCCATTGTGTAGAAGATTCAAATTTGTGTGTGAAAACTTGCTTGCTGATTAGGTGTTGTGTTAATTCATATTAACTTTAGAATATATTATTGCAAGATTGAATTCTTGATAGCTTTGAATCTGGCTAAACTAATGATCTGATAAAACCGAATTCACTAATTGATAGTTTCGGATCTATGATTTAACATCCCCTCTATTCTCAGGTATTCTATTAGAAAAAACGTGGTGACGTGAACCCTTCTTTGGATTGTCTCAAAAAATTCTCTTACTATGGTATTTTTGGACTTTTTTTTTATGTTGGGTTTTCATCCTTCTAAGATTAAATTCTCCCTTCAAGAAATTTTGCTTTTCATCCTTTCATTTTTGGGTTCATTCTAAAATCTTTGCCCATTGGAATTATATTGGGTTTTGCTTTCCTTTCCTTTCTAATTTTACATTCTAAACCCTATCCATTAACACCTTTCAACTAAGGTGTTTACACATATAAGGCTTACTAGCCACGTATATATACAGAGTCATAGTTTGGAACCATACACAAATAACTTCCCTTATACAAGTTTAGTACTACCCACTAGCCTTTATAAGGCTTCCATACTCGTACCCATTGCCATGCCGTATCTACATACACAGAACAAAATACCCAAAAAGGGAGACTGGGATACATATCAAAAGTACATGGGGGAAATTCATCTTGCTACATATCTAATCCTTCGGGGGTAGGGGTAATTCCATAACTGCTACCACAACTAGCTCCTGTATGATGTTGAATACCCGTAAGAATGGGATACTAACCAAGTCAAATCTAGCTCCAAGATTACGTGGTATCTAGTCATCTGTAACACACCTGTAGGAGTGAGAATTCATATTCTTAGTAGGATAAAAATCTTCATACAATCACACCACACATGAATCATTTAGCTAAATAATGGTTCATACAATAATTGTATTAAACTTAGCTGAGTGCACTTACCATACATTTTACCTGTTACCAATAGCTTACCAGGGCTTAACGTTCATACCTTTCCTTGAAGGAAATTGTGAGCTCATATGCCATAGGTGAAATCCATCACCTACCATACTATGGAACATTCATACTTTTAGCATTTTGTGGCACTCTAGATCATTTGATCATATTATGGTTCTTCACATTTGTCATGAAATTATCTACCTTCACTTTATTTAGTTTGGAATTATAAGAAAATGGATTCAAGTATTAGATCCTTAAGGCCTATCTAGAATTTAATACTTAAACTCCCTTCTTACTACATGATAAATGTTCTTTTTAATTAAACATGAATCACATAGGACAATAATAGTAATCCCACACTTGCTACCATTACCCACTCCAAAATTTATAAAATGTAGCATATAAAACAATGACCTTCTTCACATACATCAAAGCCCTCTCTCTATGGATATTTTGGTGGCTAGTACACTTTAGCATTCACTTTCTATGGATTTCTCTTGCACTTTGTAATTTCTTTCTTGGATTTTTCTATGATACTCGTTCATCTCTATGGTATTTGCATAATAGTTTCTTTGGTCTCTTTCTTTCGGCATGCAGGCCAATTTCATATTTTCTTGAGTTCCTTATAGTAGTAACTTGGCTGAGTTAATACTATTTCTCTTCCCATCCTAACTACTCTTTGGTTCAACTCTCTTTTATTGGTTCCCTTAATCTTTTACCCCAATGTGTGTTTCTTCCTTTTTAGATTTATTGTTATATTATTAAACTTTTATGTGATTATTTTATTTTATTATTTTCTTTCATATTCCAATTTAAGGGTCCTGTTTCTAACACATTAGTTCATATAAATATTAAGGTACATTTATACTCAACTCCTCTCCCAGAAAATGTAACTTCAGCAATTTTTCACCCATTCTAGAATCCAATTTCGGGGCCACTTTCGGTCTCCTCACTGTTTCGGGCAACATGTATCCAAAATTCTTGTTTTTCCTATAGCTTACATATTTTTTGATCTAATTAAATTTCTAGTTTACATCCCACCTATGTTGCACTGATACGGGTATAGGTACGGATACAAATTCGGGTATGAGTATGAGATATGACAAATTTTAAAAATTATACGATACGGATATGGCAAAATATTTTTATATAAAATAATAAATATATATATTATATATAATTTTTCACATTAAAATTAAATAATATAAACTTTTTATTCATAGTCATCTGATATATCAATTAAAATTAACTAAAATAACAATAATATAAAAATTAAAATACCAAAGCAAGAAAAATCTTATTTAAGTTCCAAAATAATATATATATATATATATATATATATATATATATATTCAAACTTTAACCGTAGAAATTTTATCATTCTCCTTTCTATCATCAGTGAAAAGAACAACGTCAAATTCCGGCTCATCAAGAGAAAGACTTGCAACTTCAAGAGTACCAACCCCATCAAATTGTTCCTATCTATTTCCACCAATGTCCCACATTTTAGTTTCACCCTCTTGATACTTTGACCTCTTTCTTGATAAAAGATGAAGATTTGTATGTACAAAGACTAAGTCTTCAGCTCTTTTGGGATTGATATTTTTTCTCTTCATAGAGTGAACGAAAGAATAAGTACTCAAATTCCTTTCACAACAAGAGGAGGAGCACGGTTGAGAAAGGAGTTTTAAAGCAAGATTTTGAAGTAAAGGAGTTGAAGATCCATATATAATCCACCATTCTTTTGGTTCCAAGTTCCATCTATGTTGTAAACATTCAAATTGGCCAAATGTATCTTCACTTCCTGAAAATCTAATGAAATCCTTAGTTGCCATTAATCTTTCCTCTGAATTTTGAAAATATCTTTTATTTGTTTCTCTCAACACAAATTTCTTCATCCTTATGTGGAGGTACTCGATTTGGGGCTCCTTGAAGCCATTCCAAGCAATAGTACCTATATATGCACAATTAAATTTTCAATTAACATAATGCAATTTACTTAATAAAGAGAAAATAAATAAATGAATTTACCTTGGATTTAATGAGTCAGCCAAGCAATGAAGTAGTGTGGAACTTTTAGTCTAGCGATCTATAAGGATATTATACACCACATTGTAAAAGGAGGACTCCTCATGTAATTCTTTGTGTTCATGCCTACATATTGCATATTTTACTTGCTCAATCATGGAATTGCACATATTATATATTAAATGAAGTGTGGGATTGTCAGTATCACAAAAATGAATCATAACATAAATAGGCTTTGTAAAATTTTAAATGCAGTCAATCTTATCCCAAGACTTATCATTAAGAATAGTCTCTTTCACAAAGGCAGCTTTTTGGATATCATCCTCTTTATATTGATTCCACTTGTCATCAATAACCACATCTTGAAGACCATGCCTAATGAGCTTCAACCTTTTAAGCATCACAATTATTGAGGCAAATCTAGTATCTGCAATAGCTAGCAGCTTTAGTGGAACAAACTCATTAAAAATTGATAATCTCATGTTATGATTCATTATAAAATTTTTGATAAAAGTAACATCATCAGAAACAAGAGTAATCCAATGGCATTCTTCATAGGCAAACCTTATTTGTTGCTATATTTTTTGTGCACAAATATTTTTCAAAGCAAGATTTAATGTATGGACTACACAAGAAGTCCAAAAAATGTGAGGATAAGTTGATTCAATAAGCAATCCAGTAGCCTTGCAAAATGGGGCATTATCAGTAATAACTTGAACAACATTCTTTAATCCAACTTCATCAATTGTAGTCATAATCAAGTTAGCAATATAATGCTTAACCTTATATTCTGTTGAACCATCAGTGGCCTTTACGAAAATAGGCCCCCTACTTGATGTAGCCATAAAGTCTATCAATGGTCTTCTTTGAGGATCAGTCCATCTATTAGCTACTATACTCACTCCTTTTTTTGGCCAAGTATTTTTGATAGGTCGAAGCCATCTTTCAATATTTGCCTTTTCCCTTTGTAATAATGTAGTTCTCAAAGCATTATACCCTAGAAGAAGAAATTCACATAAATTAATGTTTGCAGCATAGGAATATAAGTTAACATAGTATGGAGTTCTAGCAACATTAAAAGGCAGTCTGGCTGAATAAAATAGTCTAGCAATGTCTGCTTTAAGATGCTCTCTGGCCTCATTATTAAAAGCTTTTTCAATTGGATTAATCCCATTAGCTCTTCTTTTTCTACCCAAATCCTCCATAAGTGGTTTTAAACTTGTTCTTCCCGTAGGTAAAGGAATTTAGATTGGCCTAAATTTTTTTATTGACTCACTAACTACTTTATTCAACTCTGAAAGATATTCCTTATTTACAGCTGCACATACCTTAACTCCAACACCTAATTAATTTTCTCAATAAATGTGCCCTTACTCTAGAATAAGATCCTTTAAAAACATTTTGGCAAAAATTACATTGCCAAGTAACATTTCCATTTCCTTCTTTTTTGTCTTGAACTATGGTAACATAAGCCCAAACAGGAGCACCATCCTCAGATTCTCTAGTAGTAACAAATTGATGTAATATATTAGAAGAAGAAGACTTAACTGCAATAATGAATTTTAACCTTAGAATTATATGAATACAAAAATTTATATAAACATTTAAAAGAAGTTTTAAAAAAATTAAAAAGTATAAACTATGAAATAATCATTTATAATAAAAGTTATATCAAAATTTTACTAATCTAAAAAGTATGAAATAATTATTCATTAAAAAATTTTAATAAACATTGAAAGGAATTTAAAAAAATTAAAAAAAGATGAACTATATATAATTTTATTAAGTTATATCAAAATTTTAAATAATTTAAAAGAAGACTAATTAAAAAAGTATGAAATAATTATTCATTAAAAAATTTTAATAAACACTGAAAAGAATTTAAACAAATTAAAAACGATGAATTATAATTTTATTAAGTTATATCAAAATTTTAAATAATTTAAAAGAAGACTGATTTTAAAAATATGACATAATTATTCATTAGGAAGAACACAAAGATATATATTTATTTTAGCATTTACATAACCTTTGCAAGAATACAGACTCTATATATACCTTTGCAAGATTACAGAGGAAGCAGAAGAACGTGCACTCTATTTTTGTGTTGCAAAACAGAGTCTTAGACTGTAAGTTTGAAACACAGTAAAAAAACCTCTAGATGCAATGGCCATTGAAAAGCAAGGAAGAATAGATCTGTAAGTTTGGATTTTTAACTCTTGAATCTTGATTTTATATCAACAATGTCCAGATTTCCTTATCCAAATCCTATTAGAATTTCTTTCTTTTTTTTTTCAATTTTAAATTTGTATATTAGTTACAAAATACGTATGGGATATGTATTATATAGTACCCAAAGAGTACCCGTATCCCATACATATCAGGTAGGGGTACGGCTCCATTTCTGCCGTACCCGTGCTTCATTGTATCCCATACATTACCCGCCGTACGTGACAATCCCAAGTAGTTATATTTTGTGAATTCTATTACTACTGCTTTTGGGTAAAGGAGCTTATATTCTGTAGTTTGATGTTATAATGCTAAGCTTCTCGGTTCAACCCTTAATCCTTCCCATTCCTATGCAAATATCACTCCCCTTCTTACCCTATAATTACACTTTATTCTTATCCTATTTTATCGTGTTACGACACTTAATTGCACCACTTACCTTGGCCATTTCTTCACATTTCATAGCAGAGTTTTCTGCAGAATTATGTCTATCATCTAGTCTTAAAGTTTGTCATCATCTCGGTTTACAAGGCTCCTCCCAAATGTTATACGCCCACCATGGACATATCACTAACTAAACCTTAATATATCAGTCCTACTTGGTTACATTTAACTAAAATTTTCTACTTCCCCAAAGTCTCCCCCACCGTTTATCACATACTCACCCAAACCCATTTTCCCCATGAGTTTGGTCTGTATTTTTCCTATTTTCTCTTCTGTCATGTTTTTCCCTTCCCTTATTCCACTTCACAACAAAATCCTCATCCCTTAGTTTGGTTAGATATTCACCCAAAATTTTGGAAAGATAACAGTAGGAAATTCACGCTCCACCCCCATTTCATCCCTATCTTCTTGGTTTGGGTTCTTCTTAGAACATCTTCTATCTGGTTTTTCTGGCAACTACATCTCAGCAAGGGATCAACATGCACGATCAGATTTCCCACCAATATAGTCAAAAGATATACATGCATAATGAAAACACATATTTAGCATTTCCATTTTCCCATTAAACCCCTCGGACATTAACTTTTTCTCTGTCCCCCTATACCCAGATTTTACACAACACTCTACAGCAGGGGATTTCAACATGAAAGTGGGAATCCATGCCATTTAAAGCCATAATAATAGAGTTACCCTACCTCTTCCTCCAGCTTCTTCCCTTTGATTGTCGCTTACCCGACACCCTCTCCTCTTATTTTTCTACTGTGTTTTCCTCCACTAGCAACGGTAGTCACTCGCATGAGAGGGAGGGTTTTTGTCTCACAACTCTCCTACTCTTGAAGTGTACCCCTTTCATTGCGCTCTTGGGAAATAAGCAGGACGAAAATAGCAGTTCTTCCTCTCCTTCCTCTTCTCCAAATTCTCAGTCCCCTCTAAGTATATTCTAACTTATTCTTCAACTATAGGTTATTGTTCTTTGGGATGGTAACCGAGGTGGGTTTGGTTACAGTTTAGGGATATAGGTTAGTCATAGTATGAGTATAGGTTAGCCTATGTGAGGAAATTTTGTTCATAGGGAGTTGCTTAGAGAGTTACATAAGCATGGGTAAGTAATTTATTTTTGGACAATATTTACAAATTTATTTTTATTTCCTTTATTATCATTTATTTCTTCTACATCTTGTATATTTCTTAATTTTAAATGATTTTTCTTCTCCTTGATTCTTTCTTAAATTATAAAGATTTAATTTTACTAATCTTATCATTAAATTTTACACTATAATCTAAATAAATATTTCTAATTTATTTATTGTTTTCTAATATTCTAGAGTTACACAGATATATATATATCTAATTATAATTTAACAAGAATTACAATTAAATAAGGAATTTATAAAACGTCAACCAAAGGCATGCATTTCTTAAAATTATATTTCCTTCCTAATTACTCATAATTTCCCATTTAGATATTTTTAAGGGTGGGATGTTACAATCTCCCCCACTTAAAAAAATTGACCTGCAAATAGTGTACGGTAGGTTTGTCTCATCTCTTCCTCTCTCTCCCAAGTAGCTTCCTGAGCAGTGGAGTCTTGCCATAACACCTTGAATGATGGGATAATCTTACTCCATAGCCTTTCATTTCAAAATTTAAGATCTCTATAGGTTTTAACTAGTATGTCAATTTTTCTTTTAACTGTACTGGATAATCTTGGAGGATGTGTGTGGCATCTAGAAATTGTGTCCTCAAAATAAGGAAATACCTATAAATTGCAGACATTGGATAATCTAAGAGATAGGGCCAATTGGTAGGCAACAAGACCTACTCTCTTTAGGATCTAAAATGGCCCTAAAAATGGGGGTCTTCATTTCTTAGGTTTAAGTGCTTGCCTAGTCTCGATAGTAGGAGTAACCTTCAGGAACACATGTTCTCCTTCCTGAAATTCTAACTTTTTCCTCCTTTGATTCACATAAGTCATTTGTTTATGCTAGGCTTCCTCAGTTTCTCTCTAATCACCTAAACTTCTTCAAAAGTTTGATGTACCAAATAAGGTCCCAACAATTAAATTTCCCCTACTTCGGTCTAAAAATTGGGTGACCTACATCTCCTCCTATAGAGTGCCTCATAGGGTGCCATACCTAGGCTCGAATGATAGCTATTATTATATGTAAATTCAGCCAACGGTAAATACTTCTCCCAATTCCCTTGTTGTTCTAAGACACAAGCCCTTAATATATCTTTAGGGTTTGGATGGTTCTTTCGATTTGTCCATTAGTTTTGGGATGATAGGCAGCGCTTATGAAGTTGAGTTCCTAGAGCTTGTTGTAAGGCTTGCCAGAATCAAGAGGTGAATCTAAGGTCCCTATCAGACACTATTCCCATAGGTATTCCATGTAATATGACTATCTCCCTAAGGTAGATTTGGGCCAACTTATTAGTGGAGTAACTTAATCTGAAGGGTAGGAAGTGGGCTAACTTGGTTAGCCTATCTACTACAACCCATATTGAGTCGTAACTAGAAGGGGTCCTAGGCAATCCTATCACAAAATTCACGATAATCTGGTCCCATTTCCATTCTAGTATTTCTAATGGCTGTGACAGTCTTAAGGGTTTTTGATGTTCTATTTTAACTTGTGGGCAAGTTAGACGTTGGCTTACATATGTTGCTATATCTCTCTTCATTCCTGGCTAAGAGAAATTTCTTTATAATTCCTCATATATTTTGGTGGTCCTAGGGTTCATAATGTAATTCCTCCGGTGTGCTTCATCTAAAAGTTTTTCTTTCAATTCCTTTTTGGGAGGAAATACTATCCTATCCTTAAATAGTATGACTCCTTCAAGGGCCTTATGAATTTCAGGCTGATTCTTGAGATCCTTTAAGATTTCATATCTTTCTTGTGTTTCCCTAATTTGATTATAGAATTCACAATCAATGCTAAACTCAGTCATCACTAATTTATCTTGTGCAAAAATCACATTCAAGCTTAAGTCCCTAAAACTCTCAATCAATGCCATCTCAACTATCATTAGGTGGGCTACTTACAAGGATTTATTCCTTTGGGCATCAGCTACCATGTTAGATTTTCCTAGGTGGTATTTGAATTCAAAATTATAGTCTTTGAGGAATTATACCCACCTACACTTTCTCATATTTAATTCCTTTTGATCAAACAAGTATTATAGGCTCTTTGTGATCACTGTACAATTCACATTTGACCCCATGCAAATAATGCCCCCATATTTTAAAAGTAAATACCATTACAGCTAATTTCATATCATGCATAGGATATTTTTCCTTGTGGGGTCTTATTTGGTGAGAGGGATACACTACCACCTATTTATTCTGCATTAAGACACATCCTAACCCTTTCTAAGAGGCATCATTATACACTTCAAATGGTTCTAAAGGTTTAGGAATGACTAAAGCCGGTGAGGAAGTTAATTTCTCCTTCAGGGTTTGAAAACTTTTTTCACATTTCGGGCTCCAAATGAAAGGTACTCCATTCCAGGTTAATCTAGTTAAAGGCATGGCTACATGGGAAAACCCCATTATAAATCTTCTATAGTAACTTGCAAATCTTAGAAAACTCCTAATCTCTATGACAGTTTTGGGCCATTCCCGTTGCGGCATGACTTGAGTTTTTCTAAGGTCTACCGACACTCCTTTCTTGTTGATCACATGCCTTCCTGAGGAGTGTTTCTAGAAAGATATCTCACAGTGAGTGTTATGAAGAACTGGGAATATAAAATCCCTACATTTGAAATAGAAGACGTACAATATTTATCCCTTACCAAAATAGGACAACTACCATGGAAATAATCCTATACTGGTAGAAAGGAATAATTACCATAATTAAGAAAGAATCTAGTCACTATCCTTAGAAATATACCCAGAAAATGACTAGGGACTAGGAAACCAATAATACCTTAAAGGAAAAACAAATTGTATGGTTGAATAGATTGATGAGGGGCATTCAATATAAGAATGACATCTCCTTGATCTTATCACTTGTGTGGATTTTGGTTTCTTTTAATTTGACTGTTGTCTTTGCCATTTACCTTCATTGGCAGAATGTAGTACTCACATGCTTGTGTTTGCTAATGTTGATGAATCAAAATAACCCCTATATGATTGATAAATGTATTAGTTGTTATCGATGGCTAAAGATGATGTGATTAAGGGAAGGATGAACTTCCCTATGAGTTTTCCATGTGTGGATATGATGTTGTTTCCTTATGATATGTGTTAGACTTACCAAAGTTGATGATTTCTTGCTAGGTAGGTATCCTTAATATTTCATCAAATTGTCTGAGGGGCAAAATAGTCTTATAAAAATGTTATTTGGTGCTATGGAAAACTAGGGATTCCTAAAACTATCATCTAGATTGGGGAAAAATAGGTTAATAACAGGGATACAAGTTAATAATAGGGATATTTGTAGAAATTCAGGAAGTGAGAATAGAAATCCTAAATAAGACTAATTAACCTTGCTCAAGTGAACCCAAGTGTAATAAATTAAACTCTGTTTTCATTCATCCCCTCCATCTCAAATACTTAGTTCTTCCTATTGTTTAGTAAATTCTTCTATTCACTGATATGATCTGTAGTATAGTAGATTAACCATAAAACCTCAAGGACACAAAAGTGAAATTCACAACTTAGTATATTAACTCACCCCTTTATTCATTATCCTTCCTTCTAAACATCTCACTTATTTTCTCCTCCTTCTAAACTTTTGTCTCTAGATACTTCCTGTAATATATAAAAATAAAGTTACAAATTTAGTTTATGTTAAATCCTCAAATTCTATATAGGGGAAGTTGAGGAAAATTTTGGGAAAAAGAAAAGTATGTCGTTCTCCTATTAAACTTTAGAAAAACATTGGATCTCTTTAAAACTTAAAGAAAATCCCATCACCACCATACTTGAAAAAAAATCAAATTCTTTACTTAGGAAAATGAAGGAACATAGGCTGAAAGGAACCCACAGAAGTCGTAGACTATATTCAAGGAGTAGGAAACACAAAAAATCCTAGAGGACCAATCATTATCTATATTTATTCTATTTGAAACCTATAGGTTAATCCTCTAACCTCTTATATTCCTTCGTTTAAGCATCTTTTGAGTATGCTATAGACACTCATGGAATTTAGAGAAATAGAATTCCTTTTAGGTAAACGATTGACCCAAACCATTAAGTGAGCAAGAAAATATTAGAAATAAAAAAAACTAAGAAGTTTGATAAAATCCTTCAAAAATAATACAAGAGTTTGACAAACTCTAAACCCCTAATGACACCAAGTCATTTTACAATTACATCTAACTAAGATTTAATTGTAGTCACAACTCTATGAACAAACTATAGAAGGATGAAAGGAACCACCGGGAAAATTTACACCTTTAATTAAATTCACATTAAGTGAAAAATGAGGGATTGGAAGGTAAACCAAAAGAAAAGAAATTAGAAAGCAAAAGAAGTCATAATTGGAGGAAATAAGCATGGCTAACACATATATAATCCTGAGTATATTCTTCATTAAGTACAAAATTAGGTGTCAAGAGATTGCACTATAAACGATTTGTAAGTAAGAAAAAGAATTAGAGTAGTAGCATATACACTTGTCTAATATAAAACAAAATCTGAGAGACTCCATAAAGGGAAACCAATCCAAGAATACATATTCCTACATATAGAAACTTTTGTAAGAATAAGTCATAGAATTTTGGAGTGTTTAGAAAGTTAACACTTACAAGACAATTCATAAAAGTAGGAGTTATTGAAGTTAAACCTAATTATAAGGAAACTCTTTTAAATACATAAGAGAAAGCCTTAAGGGAAATCATTTGAAATTATAGAAATTTAGGATAGTAACATTGAAAAAGGGGAAATTTTTGAAGTTGGAAAAATAAAAAAATAGCTCTAAAAACTAATATAGATACGTAAGTGGGAAGAATAAAGTATAAAAAGTGACCACTAAATGAGGAAAAAGAAGAGAATTTAGCCTATTATTCAAAACCCCTAAAACTTTTAAAATATAAAATTAAGCAAACCTAAAAAGGTAAGATCAGATGAAACAAAATAACTACTTTGCTTATAGTTATGTTTGAATTTTGAGGGCAAAATTCTTTTAAAGGGGAGAGAATTATAGCATCTACTATTTAAAACTAAGAGGAAATTCTCTAAATCCCAAATAGGAGAAATTTAGTACAATTAAATTGCTTAATTATACTAATTTTTGTAATGTCCCACATCGGTTGGAGAGGGGAACGAAGCATGCCTTATAAGGGTGTGGATACCTCTCCCTTGCAGACGCATTCTCACCTCGAAGGGATAGGGGTGAGGAACAAATCCCTGTGGCTCGATAACCACAGGGGACAATATCTATAAGGGACATGGATGGACTGACTTCTACTGTGCCACCCTGATAGATGTGTTTTCTCCTCCGAAGGGATAGGAGGAGAGGAACAAAACCGTGAGGTGGCTCGATAACCACCAAAGCGGACAATATCTGTAAGTGGGCAGCTGGACTGTTAAAATTTTGTTATAAAAATTTAATTTTTAAAAATTACTAGAAACTACTACCAAATAATACAATTAAATTTTAAATGAGGAATACCCTCAATTATTAAAAGAAACAAATTTAGAAAGGAAACCAACACAATAAGATAAGAGAAAAATAAGAAATTTAAAAGAAAATATGGTGTTTAATTTTATAATTAAAGGCTACGCTAAAAATAAAAAAAATCTAAGAATAAAAGTGAGGAAAAGTAAAGAATAAATAGGGTTTATAGGAATCCAAGATAAATAAATGTGGAGAAATTAAAAATAAATTAATAAAAAAATGATATGATAAAGATAAAGAGGAGAAATAAGAAAGAAAAGAAAATAAGAAAAAATAGGAGTAAAAGAAATTGCCAAAGAAGAAAGATCCAACCTTACTAACTCAAATGCTTTTCCCTTAATAACCCACCTAGGGGAATTTTTCCCAAAGCATAATCTCACCTTATATCACCACATAGCACTCTCTCCTTCATTTAGAATAAGCCACCTAAGCTTTGAGAAAAAGAAAGGAAGACAATTGGTTCTGCTCTTCCCCACCCACGTACAAGCTAAAGCTTCTTAATTAAGACACAATTCCCTTACCCCACAAAGAAAGAAAGCTACGATAAGAGGCTTTAAGAGAGAGAAAGGAATGTGGTCTTGAGAGAGAAAGCTTTGGGTAGGGAGAAAGTGGAGAAGGAATGCACTTAGGAGGCTCGAAATAAAGAGAAATCCAAGCAAAAGTAAGAGTTATCCATCTTGAACATTTATCTTACCCATTCTTCCTTCTTGTTCTTTCCTTTCATGCTTCCGTGTATGCTGGTATTGGGATTGAATTGGTTTATTTTGAATGCTCAAAAACCATGAGAAAGTATTGCACATTCCAATTTAGGCTTAGAGAAAAAATTAGAAAGGACTTCCATGAAATAGGACTAAAGTGAAGATTTACTAAAATTTTTGTGATATTGCTGTAACTTCTGGATTTCTGGTATTTTGATGCAAATGATAGAAATAATATGATAGAATAGAAGAAAAGAGAGGAAAAACCATGAATTTAGGTGAATAGGGACCAATGTAAATTTTAGAAAAATTTGGGTGATGGATGAAAACTATAAAAAACTAGAATTTTTATGATATATGGTTATTGTATAACTTCAGTATAAATTCAGGAAAATTTGGGAACTTCCTAGGGCCTTTTTTGAAATTTAAAGAATAGAAGGGACTTAATTGCAAAGATTAGAAATTTTAGGAAAATAGTGTAAAACATAGAAATTTGAGAAATTTCCCTATTTATAGACTGTAAAATAATATTTGAGTAGCTTGAGGGAAGATTTGAATTTGTTTAAGGGTGATTTAGAAAATAAGATAAATTTAGGGATTAAACTGAAAATTTTAAAAATTATAGGTAACAAATGAAAATTTTGTAAATCCTAGGATTTTTCAATTCTAGTTCTAGGGAGGTTCCTATATTAAAATTTGAAAATTTTAGAGACTTCTAGGGGTTGTTTTGAAAATTAAGAAAATTTAGGGATTAAACCAAAAAAATTAAGAATTTTACGTAACTAGTACAAAACTCATGAATTTGAAATTTTAGAACAGGTCTGGACCTAAAAAAATTTCAAAATTAGTTTGGTTAGAGGTTTACAATTGTTAAGGCCATTTTTTTAATTTTATAAATATTTAAAGACTAAAAGAAAAAAAACTTTGGCCCTATATTAAGGTGCAAGTGGGCGAGTTTATATGTGTGAAAATGGGGCTATTAATTATACGTGTAAAGGTGGCTGTAATTGGGAGAGAGATAATTTTCATGCATTTCATGGCACTAATTCTACAGTGTAAAATTACAGAACAATTAATTTTTATTAGTTAGTATAGACTATGTAACGCTCTTATCTAGTATTACCATTAATTTTGACATAATTAGATAGGTTTGGTACATTATTCTTATTCCTCTTATTTAATTATGTGGACACTCGAACATTCATGTATATAGCATAAACGCAATTGATAAGGGAAAACATAGATAGGTAAACGATTTACGAGGTATGGCCAAAGGTGCTCTACACGGGCGGCCTAGCAAGGTGTGGCCGAAGGTGCTCCATGCCCATGACCTAGTGCTCGCAATTACGCTATATACGTAGCCGAGTGTCCATGGATTATAAGGTGTGGCTGAAGGTGCTCCACACGAGTGACCTAGTGAGGTGTGGCTGAAGGTGCTTCATACCCGTGACCTAGAGTTCACGATGATTTTATGTACGTGGCTGAGTGTCCATGATTTACGAGGTGTGGCCGAAGGTGCTCCACACAGGAAGCCTAGCAAGGTGTGGCTGAAGGTGCTCCATGCCCATGACCTAGTGCTCACGATTACGCTATACACATGGCTGAGTGTCTATGATTTACGAGGTTTGGCCGAAGGTGCTCCACACGGGCGGTATAACGAGGTGTGGCCGAAAGTGCTCCACATGGGCGGCATAGCGAGGTGTGGCCAAAGGTGCTCCACATGAGTGACATAGTGAGGTGTGGCCAGAGGTGCTCCATACCCATGACCTAGAGTTCACGATGATTTTATGTACATGGCCGAGTGTCCACGATTTATGAGGTGTGGCTAAAAATACTTCACACGGGCGACCTAGTGAGGTTTGGCTGAAGGTGCTCCATGCCCATGACCTAGTGCTCGCGATTACGCTATACACGTGGCCGAGTGTTCATGATTTACGAGGTGTGGCCAAAGGTGCTCCACACGGGCAGCCTAACGAGGTGTTGTCAAAGGTGCTCTATGCTTATGACTTAGTGCTCGTGATTACACTATACACTTGGCCAAGTATCCATGATTTACGAGGTGTGGCCGAAGGTGCTCCATACCCATGACCTAGAGTCCACGATGATTTTATGTATGTGGCTGAGTGTCCACAATTTACGAGGTATGACCGAAGGTGCTCCACACATGCAGCCTAATAAGGTGTGGCCGAAGGTTCTCCATGCCTATGACCCAGTGCTCACGATTATGATATACATGTGGTCGAGTGTCTACGATTTACGAGGTGTGGCCAAAGGTGCTCCACACGAGCAGCCTAGGAGGTGTGGCCAAAGCTGCTCCATGCTTATGACCTAGTGCTCACGATTACACTATACACGTGGCCGAGTGTCTACGATTTACGAGGTGTGGCCGAAGGTGCTCTACACGGGCAGCCTAGCGAGGTGTGGCTGAATATGCTCCATGCTTATGACATTGTGCTAACGATTACGCTATATACATGGCCGAGTGTCCACAGATTAAGAGGTGTGACCGAAGGTGCTCCACACGGGTGACCTAGTGAGGTGTGGCCAGAGGTACTTCATACCTATGACTTAGAGTTCATGATGATTTTATGTATGTGGCCGAATGTCCACAATTTATGAGGTGTAGCCAAAAATGCTTTACACGGGCGGCCTAACGACGTGTATCCGAAGGTGCTCCATACCCATGACCCAGTTCTCGCGATTATGCTATACACGTGGCTGAGTGTCCACGATTTACGAGGTATGGCCAAAAGTGCTCCACACGGGTGGCCTAACGAGGTGTGGTCAAAGGTGCTCTATGCCCATGAACTAGTTTTCACGATTACGCTATGTACATGGCCGAATGTCCACAGATTATGAGGTGTGGCCAAAGGTGCTCCACACAAGAGACCTAGTGAGGTGTGGCCGAAGGTGCTCCATACCCGTGACCTAGAGTTCACAATGATTTTATGTACGTGGCTGAGTGTCCAGGATTTACGAGGTGTGGCCGAAGGTGCTCCATGCCCATGACCTAGTGCTCGCGATTACGCTATACATGTGGTCGAGTGTCTAAGATTTATGAGGTGTGGCCGAAGGTGCTCCACACGGGTGGCCTAGCGAGGTGTGGCCAAAGGTGCTCTATGACCATGACCTAGTGCCCACGATTACACTATACACGTGGCCGAGTGTCCACAATTTACAAAGTGGTGCCAAAGGTGCTCCACACCGGCGCCCTAGTGAGGTGTTGCCGAAGGTGTTCGATGCCCATAACCTAGTGCTCGCGATTACACTATATACATGGCCGAGTGTCCACAGATTACGAGGTGTGGCCGAAGGTGCTCCACAAGGGTGACCTAATGAGGTGTGGCCAGAGGTGCTCTATACCCGTGTCCAAGAGTTCATGATAATTTTTTGTACGTGGCCGAGTGTCCACAATTTACAAGGTGTAGGCGAAAATGCTTCACACAGGCGCCCTAGTGAGGTGTGGCCGAAGGTGCTCTATACCCATGTCCTAGTGCTCGCGATTACGTTATACATGTGGCTGAGTGTTCATAATTTACGAGGTGTGGCCAAAGGTGGTCCACACGGGTAGCCTAGCGAGTTATGGCCGAAGATACTCCATGCCCATGACCTAGTGCTCGTGATTACACTATATACGTGGTCGAGTGTCCATAGATTACGAGGTGTGGCCGAAGGTGCTCCTCATGGGTGACCTAGTGAGGTGTGGTCTGAGGTGCTCCATACCCGTGATCGAGAGTTCACGATGATTTTATGTACGTAGCCGAGTGTCCACGATTTATGAGGTATGGCCGAAAATACTTCACACGGGCGACCTAGTGATGTGTGGCTGAAGGTGCTCCATGCCCATGAACTAGTGCTCGCGATTACGCTATACACGTGGCCGAGTGTTTACGATTTACGAGGTGTGGCCAAAGGTGCTCCACAGGGGTGGCCTAACGAGGTGTAGTCAAACGTGCTCTATGCTTATGACCTTGTGCTCCCGATTACACTATACACTTTGCCAAGTATCCATGATTTACAAGGTATGGCCGAAGGTGCTCCATACCCATGACCTAGAGTCCATGATGATTTTATGTACGTGGCTGAGTGTCCACAATTTACGAGGTGTGACCGAAGGTGCTCCACACAGGCAGCCTAATGAGGTGTGGCTGAAGGTTCTCCATGCCTATGACCCAGTGCTCGCGATTATGCTATAAATGTGGTCGAGTGTCCACGATTTATGAGGTGTGGCCAAAGGTGCTCTACACGAGCAGCTTAGGAGGTGTGGCCAAAGCTGCTCCATGCTTATGACCTAGTGCTCATGATTACACTATACACGTGGCCGAGTGTCTACGATTTACGAGGTGTGGCCGAAGGTGCTCTACATTGGCAGCCTAGCGAGGTGTGGCTGAATATGCTCCATGCTTATGACATTGTGCTAACGATTACGCTATATACATGGCCGAGTGTCCACAGATTAAGAGGTGTGGCCAAAGGTGCTCCACACGGGTGACCTAGTGAGGTGTGGCCAGAGGTGCTTCATACCTATGACTTAGAGTTCATGATGATTTTATGTACGTGGCCGAGTGTCCATAATTTATGAGATGTAGCCAAAAATGCTTTACACGGGCAGCCTAGCGAGGTGTAGCCAAGGTGCTCCATGCCCATGACCCAGTTCTCGCAATTATGCTATACACGTGGCTGAGTGTCCACGATTTACGAGGTATGACAAAAAGTGCTCCACACGGGCGGCCTAGCGAGCTATGGTCGAAGGTGCTCCATGCCTATGACCTAGTGCTCGTGATTACGCTATGTACATGGCCGAGTGTCCACGGATTATGAGGTGTGGCCAAAGGTGCTCCATACAAGTGACCTAATGAGGTGTGGCCGAAGGTGCTCCATACCCGTGACCTAGAGTTCACAATGATTTTATATACGTGGCTGAGTGTCCAGGATTTACGAGGTGTGGCCGAAGGTGCTCCATGCCCATGACCTAGTGCTCGCGATTACGCTATACACGTGGTCGAGTGCCTAAGATTTATGAGGTGTGGCCGGAGGTGCTCCACATGGGTGGCCTAGCAAGGTGTGGACGAAGGTGCTCTATGACCATGACCTAGTGCCCACGATTACACTATACACGTGGCCGAGTGTCCACAATTTACAAAGTGGTGCCAAAGGTGCTCCACACCGGCGCCCTAGCGAGGTGTGGCCGAAGGTGCTCTATGCCCATAACCTAGTGCTCGCTATTACACTATATACATGGTTGAGTGTCCACAGATTACGAGGTGTGGCCGAAGGTCTTCCACACGGGTGACCTAATGAGGTGTGGCCAAAGGTGCTCTATACCCGTGACCTAGAGTTCATGATAATTTTATGTACGTGGCCGAGTGTCCACTATTTACAAGGAGTAGCCGAAAATGCTTCACACAGGCGCCCTAATGAGGTGTGGTCGAAGGTGCTCCATACCCATGTCTTAGTGCTCGCGTTTACGTTATACATGTGGCTGAGTGTTCATAATTTACGAGGTGTGGCCAAAGGTGCTCCACACGGGTGGCCTAGCGAGTTGTGGCCGAAGATACTCCATGCCCATGACCTAGTGCTCATGATTACACTATATATGTGGCCGAGTGTCCATAGATTACGAGGTGTGGCCGAAGGTGCTCCTCATGGGTGACCTAGTGAGGTGTGGTTAGAGGTGCTCCATACCCGTGAGCGAGAGTTCACGATGATTTTATGTACGTGGCTGAGTGTTCATGATTTACTAAGTGTGGCCGAAGGTGCTCCACACGGGCGGCCTAGGGAGGTGTGGCCAAAGGTGCTTCATGCCCATGACCTAGTGCTCGCAATTACGCTATACAAGTGGCCGAGTGTCCACGATTTACGAGGTGTGATCGAAGGTGCTCCACACGGGTCACCTAGTGAGGTGTGGCCAGAGGTGCTTCATACCTATGACTTAGAGTTCATGATGATTTTATGTACGTGGCCGAGTGTCCATAATTTATGAGGTGTAGCCAAAAATGCTTTACACGGGCAGCCTAGCGAGGTGTAGCCAAGGTGCTCCATGCCCATGACCCAGTTCTCGCAATTATGCTATACACGTGGCTGAGTGTCCACGATTTACGAGGTATGGCCAAAAGTGCTCCACACGGGCGGCCTAGCGAGCTATGGTCGAAGGTGCTCCATGCCTATGACCTAGTGCTCGTGATTACGCTATGTACGTGGCCGAGTGTCCACGGATTATGAGGTGTAGCCAAAGGTGCTCCATACAAGTGACCTAATGAGGTGTGGCCGAAGGTGCTCCACACCCGTGACCTAGAGTTCACAATGATTTTATATACGTGGCTGAGTGTCCAGGATTTACGAGGTGTGGCCGAAGGTGCTCCATGCCCATGACCTAGTGCTCGCGATTACGCTATACACGTGGTCGAGTGTCTAAGATTTATGAGGTGTGGCCGGAGGTGCTCCACATGGGTGGCCTAGCAAGGTGTGGACGAAGGTGCTCTATGACCATGACCTAGTGCCCACGATTACACTATACACGTGGCCGAGTGTCCACAATTTACAAAGTGGTGCCAAAGGTGCTCCACACCGGCGCCCTAGCGAGGTGTGGCCGAAGGTGCTCTATGCCCATAACCTAGTGCTCGCTATTACACTATATACATGGTTGAGTGTCCACAGATTACGAGGTGTGGCCGAAGGTCTTCCACACGGGTGACCTAATGAGGTGTGGCCAGAGGTGCTCTATACCCGTGACCTAGAGTTCATGATAATTTTATGTACGTGGCCGAGTGTCCACTATTTACAAGGAGTAGCCGAAAATGCTTCACACAGGCGCCCTAATGAGGTGTGGCCGAAGGTGCTCCATACCCATGTCTTAGTGCTCGCGTTTACGTTATACATGTGGCTGAGTGTTCATAATTTACGAGGTGTGGCCAAAGGTGCTCCACACGGGTGGCCTAGCGAGTTGTGGCCGAAGATACTCCATGCCCATGACCTAGTGCTCATGATTACACTATATATGTGGCCGAGTGTCCACAGATTACGAGGTGTGGCCGAAGGTGCTCCACAAGGGTGACCTAATGAGGTGTGGCCAGAGGTGCTCTATACCCGTGTCCAAGAGTTCATGATAATTTTTTGTACGTGGCCGAGTGTCCACAATTTACAAGGTGTAGGCGAAAATGCTTCACACAGGCGCCCTAGTGAGGTGTGGCCGAAGGTGCTCTATACCCATGTCCTAGTGCTCGCGATTACGTTATACATGTGGCTGAGTGTTCATAATTTACGAGGTGTGGCCAAAGGTGCTCCACACGGGTGGCCTAGCGAGTTGTGGCCGAAGATACTCCATGCCCATGACCTAGTGCTCATGATTACACTATATATGTGGCCGAGTGTCCATAGATTACGAGGTGTGGCCGAAGGTGCTCCTCATGGGTGACCTAGTGAGGTGTGGTTAGAGGTGCTCCATACCCGTGAGCGAGAGTTCACGATGATTTTATGTACGTGGCTGAGTGTTCATGATTTACTAAGTGTGGCCGAAGGTGCTCCACACGGGCGGCCTAGCGAGGTGTGGCCAAAGGTGCTCCATGCCCATGACCTAGTGCTCGCAATTACGCTATACAAGTGGCCGAGTGTCCACGATTTACGAGGTGTGATCGAAGGTGCTCCACACGAGCGCCCTAGTGAGGTGTGGCCAAAGGTTCTCTATGCCCATGACCTAGTGCTTGTGATTACGCTATATATGTGGCCGAGTGTCCACAGATTACGAGGTGTGGCCGAAAGTGCTCCACACGGGTGACCTAGTGATGTGTGGTCAGAGGTGCTCCTACCCATGACCTAGTGCTCACGATGATTTCATAAAGGTGGCCAAATGTCCACATAACACCCCAGGGCGCTCAATTAATCTATATTGATAAATATAAAAGTTAATACATAAGCAATTTGTTTAATCATGCGATAACATGTATAATTTTTTTTGGATATATTTCATTTGAAAGATAATACCTGATTTTATGTTGACAGCTAAATTTATCATGCAATTCTTACCTGTTTACATTTTTTAGTAACATTATGTTTTAATATCAAGAATGTAGATTGAAATGTTTTGGTGCTTGCACCCTAGTACATATTAGTTATTTTTATAACTCAAATGGTTAATCTACTGGAAAACTTGTGTTTCTCATTATTATGTTAATATGTATCAGATACAGACGCTTAGCAGGGCCAGGAGATAGAAGTTCCTTTTTGGTCGAAGGAAAATTTTGTAACCCTTATTTTTGGGTCCTAGTCCAGATATATTTAGTTTATAATTAGGATTATTTTTGACAGTAGACATGAGATGTAAATTAGAAAGAATCGGGGAAGGGATATGTGAAGAACCGATCCATCCTAGTAATTTGTGAAGGGGTCTGAGTGACAGGATTGTTGTCTCCTGACTCCTGACGGATGGGTACTTCATATATCCTGATACATGTGTATAGAAATGTAATGGACATTATTGAACATGTATTTATTTGAATTACATGAAAGTTTTTATTACTGCTATGTAATTTTATATATTTTTGTCTATTTCGCTGTGCATACGAGATTTAATCTGAGCAAAAGATCTCAAACCTGATCCGCTTAATATAATTTAATGGTATAACTGCTCAGACATTAATTAAATAAGAGGAATAAGAATAATGTACTGAACCTATCTAACTATATCAGAATTAATGGTAATACTAGATAGGGGCGTTACAGACTACACATCAAGTGCCAATGAGAGGTTTATGGGAGAACAATGGGGCTATTTCGAGAATGAAATTGAGGGTGCATTTAGGGCTGTTAGAGAGATATTTTGGGTAAGCTTATGCAGAAATTCTAGGATTTACTGCACTATTTATAATTGTCCTATTTTAGTGTAAAACATAATAAAAAAGAACCACAACTTCAAGGAAATTGAAATGTGTATGGTGGAAATAATAGGGTAGCGATAAAAAATTTTTAAATAATTTAAAAGAATTATCAAGAAAGAGTTTAAATTTTAAAAATTATAGGATACAGATAAAATTTTTTTAGTAAGTTACATCAAAATTTTAAATAATTTAAAAGAAAATTAATTTAAAAAGTATGAAATAATTATCCGTTAAAAAATTTTACTGAACACTTAAAAGAATTTAAATAAATTAAAAAGGATGAACTATAATTTTATTAAGTTGTATCAAAATTTTAAATAATTTAAAAGAAGACTAATTTAAAAAGTATGACAAATTTATTCATTAGGAAGAACACAAAGATATATATTTATTTTAGCATATACATAACCTTTGCAAGAATACAGACTCTATATATACCTTTGTAAGGTGACAGACGAAGCACAAGAACGTGCACTCTATTTTTGTGTTGCAAAATAGAGTCTTAGATTGTAAGTTTGAAACACAGTAAAAAACCTCTAGATACAATGGCCACCATAGAGCAAGGAAGAATAGATCTATAAGTTTGAATTTTTAACTCTTGAATCTTGATTTTATATCAACAATGTGCAAGTTTTCTTTTCCAAATCTTATTAGAATTTCTTTTTTTTTTTAATTTCAAATTTTTGTTAGTTATAAAATACATATAAGATACGTATTATATGGTACTCAAAGAATACCCGTATCCCATACATATTAGATATGAGTATGACTCCATTTCTGTCGTACCCATGCTTCATTGGTCGTCAGGAACCTCGTGATTGGGGTTGGCTTCCCATTATGCGCATTGCACCTTCATCTTATAATGCATCTTACCTCCCCCATTTGATCGCCTACCTGCCTATTGAGCAAAATTTGGAACTAGTGTCAAAGAAGTGATGATCTGTTAGGAACTATACATGGAAATGGTAGAGATTCAACTGTAATGCCTGCTTCTTAAAAACATTTGTGGATGCATTTTTATTAAAATGGTCCAACTAAAACAAGAGGCTAAAACTCTAAAATAATTTTGGAGAAGTTTTTTAAAAAGTTTATTTTTGAGTTTTTTCTGCAAGGACTAAAGAGTAAATTCTTTATTTTTAAGGTTTTATCAGCCTATTTCCCCTTCCCTATATCACACACCCTCCTTCCCATACCAAACCAAAGTGTTGCTCATACCAGGTGTAATGACCCTCAAATCTGCAATATACTATCCTCTATCTAAGTAGCGGAAGCATATGGGTTTTCAAAATAGTTTTTCTCGATATGGGAACGTTAAGGGGATCGCTACTGGTTGAGTGTAACCCAAATAGACTTTTTCGTCGTCCATTCAGATTCTGTTCAACCCTAAATCAAATTTCAGCTGTACTAAATATACATACAATCATCACAATAAACTTTGGAATATTAAAACTAATAACCATAAATCAAGCATACATACATTCACATGTAATCCATCAAAAATTCCAAAATTCAGTTATACATTCTTGCCGAAAATCTGACAGAGTTTCCCCTGTATTTTGAATGTCACCCAAATACAAACAGTCATCGGATTCCAATATATACATCAATTCAAATTCAATCCAACAGATAAAACCATCAACAGCTAGAAACTACCAGTAAATACATAAATCCATCAACAGAATCATCAACAGTAAATATATATATATATATACAATCAGATTCAAGCCTAAGACTAAGCTTCACGTTTGTCTGTCATCAAATGTCTACCCAGCTATCTTCTAGGCTCCTGTCCCTGTTCATCTGAGCAAAAAAATTCATGAGATATTTAAATCCTAGTAGAGCAAATTACAGTAAATAGTTATTTAAAAACTAGTCGAATGCTCAGCGGTGCAAGCACCGAAAACAACTTCCTTGATCATTTGAAAATCAATGAAATACCTTATCTTTTAAGTCGTTAAATAGCACAAAAAATGATGCAATTATTCAATGAATATAAAAGTCTGTTTCTCTGAAAATCTGTAATCAAAATCAATTCAAATCCCATGCCCGATGTTTCTAAATACACGTTGGCCACAAATCTTTTGCGACCGTATCTAAATCTATCTAATTGCATGTTGTCTGGAGAAAATCCATCTCTTATCATTGGGTGTGATCCATAACACCAATCACCCGAAATCTCGCCTATATTGTGAGTGTGATCCCTAACACCAATCACTCACTCAAGGACCAGGTGAGAATCAACATCTAAGGCGTCCCCTAGCATGTGCACATACGCCAATTCTCATCCTCATACAGTCTATTCGGAATCATATGCACACAGTCGACTAGTCCTCAGGGTTCTAGGGTATTACGCCTAAATCACAACGTTTCCCTATATAGGATATCCCCCCTTTATACTCCTTAAACCTTTATTAAGGTCGTTCTGGTTTACAACGTAATCCCTAATGAATGCAGGCTATATCTGGTTAAAACAAACATTTATAAAAATCCCCTGCACTCGGAATACTCAATGGCTGTCCCATACTGACTGTTAAGTATCCTACCCTAAGTAAATCCATCCCTAAGGCATCTAAATCCGATAGCCAAATCGTCTAACATGCAACAGACAATACCAACACACAGGCATGCAATTATATCCATCGAAAGTAGCACGTATTTCTATGTAATCAATTTAAAATCGTTCAGGTATTCGCAGAATCAATCCAAAGTTCGAGAAGCATAATTTACCCTACTTGGTTTCCTTTTGCTCCTAATCAATCCAAGACTTCTCGTATCCTTGGAATCCAAGCCTAATCAATTTCTTGGGCAATTTAATTAATACTTTAGTCCGTTACGTGTTCAATTTCACTTCCCTCAGTCTAATTACACGTTTTTATAAGCCTATAGGTTTCTATACAAATTCAGCATCCAATTCAGTCAAAAATACGTTGAATTAGGGCGATTTAGATCATACCGATGGTTCTGAACAGTGGGAATTTGCTTCTAGCGTCTTTCTGGCTTTTCCGGCAGCGGCACATGGCTGAGGGGTTCGGTTGAGCTCGAATTTTACACCACGATGAAGCTCGCAAGATGAGGGTTCCGAATCTGGAGTTGGCACGGCAGTTCTCGGCCGTTTGGATGGCATTTCCTGGTGATGAAGAGTGATGCACGGCGGATGCCTTTTGCCTCGATCCAAGCACATGGGAGCTCCGTTCGGCAACAGCGAGCTAGGGGAGGAAGCTGCCAGCTCAGCCTTCACAATAGCGGTGGTGGTGATGGCAACGACACCGGACGGTGGAGATCATGGTGGCCGAAGAATTTGTGACAGAGGGAAGAAAATGGAGTTTTTCGGCGAGAGTGGAGGCCGTTGGTGGATATGGGTGGTTGCTGGAGGTTGAGGGTGGTGAGGGGCATCGGTTGGTAGGTTAGACGGTGGCCCAGGGTGGCGGTGGTAGCCGTGCACGATGGTGAGAGGAGGAGAGAGAAGAGAGAGAGAGAGTTTTGTAAAAATAGAGGAAAATTGTGAGAAATCAAAAAATTTAAAGCCTCCGAGGGTAATTCCGTCTTTTTCTAGACCACTCGGGGAAACTTCTGGATGCCGTCTTCGATCTGAGCGATGGCATGAGTTCCCATGCAAAGGTTTTGGCCTCCGTCTAAGGAACCAAAGTCTGAAACTCCATCTGTCAAATTCTTAACGCTGGGCTACGTTTTCTTTCATTGAATCAGGTTTCTTACTCCAAAAAATTCCTCGATTTCACCCATTAACTTTGAAAATCGTGCCAAAATCAATTTTAAAGAAATTACAATCAATTTTATTCAATTTAGCTATTTTAGAAATTTCATTTATTACACTAGGAAAGGGAGAAGAGAGAAAAGAATGGACCAGGGAGAAAAGAGGAGAAATCAAGTGGAAACTTTTCATAGCTGAATTTCAGGTAAGAAAATCTTTACCTACACTTATGAAAACATCCTAGCTTTCATATAGAAGTAGTATATTCTTTCTACAATCCATCAAGCAGGCTGAAATGCCTAGGAATAGCAAAAATGGCCAAGTTAGGTTATTTTTGAAATCTTGGTTTTCTTGGCCTGGAATGATGATTTTAAAGTTATTTGTAGATAGGAAAAGGTTTCTAAACTAAAATGCTAGAGTCTTTAACTTCCATTAAGCATTTTCTAGGCTTGAATCAGATTAGGAGAGTTAGATTTTACTATTCACCCATTTTGGATGTGTAAATTGACTTTTTTGATTGATATTTGAGCATGAAAATGGTTATAAATTGAAGGAAAATGACCGATAAGGGTTAGAAAGTAAGCTCATAGCTTTTAATATAGAAAAATACTAGATTCAGGACTGGAAAAGTGTGAAAATCTGAGTTTTTAAACTGTCGAAGAACATAGCAGTCGATTAATAGCATACACTAGTTGATTGTCGTGTTCTTGACAAACCTAAAAATTTATACAAAGATGCAGCGATTGACTGGTAGCCTCATTAGTCAATTGTCAGGTTCAAATTTCTACCTAGTAGTAGACTAATAGCCTTCTATTAATCGACTGGTAGCCTACTATCTTACAAAGTCCAAGATTCTAGAAAGCCACTGGTCGACTGTCAACTTTACAACAGTCGACTGGTAGCCTTCCAGAGAGCAACTAGTCGACTACTATCTTCATGGCAGCCAACTGGCAGCCCTCCAATATGAAAAATGACTTTTAAAATGAGAAATGAGCTTAGAAACTCCTAGTATTGGCTGAAATGAGGCTCAAAATGTTATCCTACATGAGAATTACATAGGTTCAATAATAAGTAACATGAAAGTAGGAAGGGAAAGAGAAGAGATGTTAAGTCATCAAATCTCATAGGAGAAATTTGGAGAAAACCCATAGTAAAACTCTAAGCCTAAGTTGCATAGAAAGCATATTGCAACTGATGTATAATTAAGAAGAACCAGTGTGAAATTTAGGTTGTTTCTCAGGAAGTGACTTGTAAGACTAGGTCAAAGAGGAAAGAGAGAAGTCTTGATCAAGAAAGGAACAAATGGTTAAGGTTGAGCAATATACACTCCCCTATTTTGAAATGATATTATGAATTGCTTGACATAAATGAAATTTATTATATGGAATGGGAAATATTTGATGAAATTTGTTTAAGAAATGGAAAGTTTTCGTATAAGTATAGAGAATTTGCCTGTACATGTTGAAAAGCATGAGATAAATCCTTTACTGCTTGTTTTGATTTGGCTATTGGGTTGTATGCTTGTAAGGCAGAAAAAATTTAGGGTGGACATTTAATGGCTGGTATGAGACGATCACTAAGTGTTCCTTATGCAAACTACTTTGTAAAATGTAACTATTTTTATCATTAATGGTCTGTATTTGTTAGAGGTTGTACTTTAAACCAATACAACCCTATGTCAGACTTTAAGGAGTAAAGGAAGGATAGTCTAAATGGGGAAAACATTTTGGTTTAAGTGTAATACTCTATAACCCTAAGTATTAGTCACCTATTTATATATATTGTTGTATAGTCAGAAAAAGGATGAGAATAGTAATGTGCACATGTAAGGGGATGCCCTGGAAGTTAGATCTCAATCACATGGATAAAAGGAAGTGTGACAATATCACATGGATAAAAAGAAGTGTAATAATCACTGGGAGTATAGTTCCCGTGATAACAATAATCCCAGTCACATTGATAAAAGGAAGTGTGACCATCACATGGATAAAAGGAAGTGTGACGATTGCTTGAGATTGGGAAACATTATGCAAAGAGACTGTGATTTTATATTTTTGTGATGATATGCATATTGATTTTGAAAATGTGATGATTAATGAGGCTTTTGCATCAACATGAGTATTGTTATGCAATTAAGATTAAAATGTAAATACAGGCACTATGAAAAATGATGTTTTGACTAGAATAATGGTCCTACACTCTTATGATTTCGATATGAATTTTGTGAATTGTTGCTTTGATGAAATATGGTGAATTTTGCATATATTTGATCATGATAAATTGTAAGATGCAATTCACATGTTTGGTAATATGATACATAGGAGAGATTTTTTGTACCATAAAGGAGTACAGCTAAAATTTTAATTGTTTTATAAAATTATAAACTATAAATTACTTTACTGAGATAATTAGATCTCATTAAGTTGTTTTTTCAGATAATCAGGGCCAAGAGATGCTTATAAATTAGCTGGGCTTGAGATGTATATTGAAGCTGCGAGGCAACCTAGAAGAGCTGCAAATTCTGAATCCTTAAAGAGTAAATTTGAAATGGCATGTAAGCGATGAATTGTATATGTAACGATAATTGTATGGTTATTTGATAAATGCCATAGTATGTGAGATCATGTAATGGAGATAGTTATATTGAGATGTGATCTTGTAATAGAAAGTTTATTTTAGTAGTATTACTATAAGCCATATCTCGACTGTTTTTAAATGGATGATTTAGAATTGTATATTCCAGAGTATATGGTTGTATGAATTGTGGCATTAGAATATGTTGCGTATAAGAGATAGTTAAGTGAAATTTGAATGAACTACGAGAAGAGTCTATTTAGATTATACTCAACTAGTAACAACTTCAAATGGTATAAACCTTTAAGAAAAGAAAAAAGCATTGAGAGAATTTCATGCTTCCTAATTATTCTGATATTGTAAGTCTATAGAAATCAAAGGGGTCATAACATCAGCCACCTTTGGGTGTGCCCAAGACGACGTTTGGTTCGCCCTCTCACAAGGGCACCAAGATCAAATATTCGTCTTGCAAGAAAAAAAAAATCAATAAGAGTCCTACCACTCCTCTCAACACACTTTTCAAAAAAGGGGAAGAAAACTAGATAGCAGGTACCTGAATGAGACATGTTGAAAATTCAAAAATTTGTTCGTGAAATAAAAGCAAATGGTAAAGCAAAAAAAAAAAAAAAAAAGGAAAAAAAGCGAAGAACATAAATAGGCTAACTAAAAGGAAAACACAAGTCAGTGATCAATTGCGCGGAGGGTGAAGCATCACTTACAAACACGAAAGAGCTCTTGGCAGCATTTGCAAATCCTCTGGAGCGTAAATTGAGGAATCCTCACACACTGAAAGCTGTTGCAAATATACGAAAATGTTGAAATGGTGAATAAGGGATATATTTCAACACCTAAAATATATTGGTTTCAAATATCGAAACAATGGGGGTGTAAAAAGTCTAAAATACCTCTTCTGCACTATTACATGCGCATGTAAAAGATCAAAATGTTCATACGGGGCACAAACCATGCTCAATAGGTGCCTAGAGGCCATAATGGCCACGATGCCCAACACAAAAAGATGATTCGAAAGAACGTGGCTTTTTCATACCAAATGAAACAGGGTAGCTTTAAACATATGGAACATCATCGTGTGCACATTAATCTATCAAAATTGGGGAAATGCAGTGTGCACATTAATGAATTCACATTTTTAGTTGTCGGAAAACAACAAAAATATTTCATTCATACCTTATTGACTTTTAATATATCGATTGATTGAAGTTATGAAGAGGTTAAAACCTTTTATCTTATTGGGTGTGAATTACGAAATTAAAATTCAGCAATTCATAGTATACATGTTTCTTATAACATTACCAAAACATTATGCAATAGACAATAAAAATATAAAGTGTACAAATTAACCATACATATTACTGCCTAAAAAACCTCAAGACTTAAGGAAAGCACTACTGCGATACATCCACAAGTAAATATAAAATAGCAAACTATATGATCAATCTTCAGGCTATGTCTTTATAATCTTCCTCGCATTTGATGACATCTAAGCAGGAACATTTTCATTGTCACCCAGACATACGACATATTCTGATGACTGGCACTTCATAGGTGTTAACCCAACAAATGTCGTGGCTACTTGAAACTCAAGCAATTAATTCTCGGTCTGAAAAACATTTTAGGAAAAAATGTCATAAGATAATAGGAAAAAAACTGAACTAAAATGAGTTATAATTACCTTATCTGAACCGTCAATGGTTTGATAAGAAGTCTCATTTCCGTAATTTGAAAGGTTCTCCATATGCGCTACAAGTGGCGATGAGGTCGTCGTTGTCATTCATCCTAAGAACCAAAAACACAAAGCTACAGCCCTTGGCATTCCTTTCATTAACAAGCACCTTCAAAGTGAATTTTTCCCCCACAAACTTATATAGTTACTCAGGTACATTGTTAACATCACTGCATTTCTAAGAAACAAATATCCGTAAATGAGTAAACGAAGTAAAAAAGCTTATAACATAATAATAAAGTATCATAAAAAAGGACATACAATTAACAACACCTTGAAGAAACTCTCCCGCAACTCGTTTGCAGTACACTTAAGAAATTGAAAGACCTCATGATCGAAGACAATGAATACAACACTCTCAATATCATCAATAACCCTTAATTTTGATTTTAAATCTATGATAAATAATTCGCGTACACATTATACAACAATAGAATTTAAACAAAAATACATCGAAATTCACATACTAATAAAACATAAAAGAACGAATGTAACTACCTCAAAATAACAATGTTGACAATTCCGTTGCATTTCTTACAGTAAAAAGCAGAATTGTCAGGATTAACTTTCTTACTGCACCTTTTCAATGCCCATTATTGTTGCCATAGTAATACATGTTGTCTCTTGAATTTATTTTTTTTTAAAAAAAGTGTCAATTGAGATTGAACGTAAATAGCCTACAATATTAACACCACGAATTCCGTCAGGATTATTAAATGCCAAATGACATTCTTTGATCTCGTCAATGGTCCTTTTGCCTTGAATACTTAACAAATCTTCAGTAATTGATACTGGCTACTGGTTGGAAAGTTGAAAGGGTTGCCCTGACAAGAGACTATCACCTTCGTCAATCCAGCAATCAAGATACATGTTCTAGAGTTTAATCAATTGGTAAATTATTAATTATATTTGATATAAAGCATGAAATTACTGAACTAGGAATTCAGAACATTCTAGTAAAGAAGGGTTAATGAGAATCCTAGAGATATTAAATATTAACGGACAATAACAGGATAATAAAATACCTGAGAAATCCATAATATTACACCATTGGATGATAACGATTATAGGTCCCTTGCAACAACTAGACTTGTATGAAGCAATGTCATCAGCATAAACATCCCACAATGTACATTTCAGCTTAATATTTCTGTTAACCACGTAAATGTAAACAATCAATTTTAAATAATAAGATTCTGAGATGATCAAAGTCAAACACTCCAAAATATATCAATAATACAAATAATAATGTTAAACACTAAAAGCGTGCAATTACTCGAAGTCCTTCAGTTTAATTTCAATTCACTTAGTTACGTTTCCATTCTAATCTCTTCTATTTCTCCAACAGAAGATAACTTGCCAATTGCATCTTAAAAAAACATGAATGGATAAGTGAAAAATTAAATTAGGAAAAAATTTTAACCAAAACATAGTCAAATAAAATGAATATACAAAATAAAGAAGAGAAGATTTTATAAAGTCCATACCAACCAAACACTTGTCATCTGCCTGCTTTGATAAAATTTCATGGAATGAACAAATATGAAATCCACATCTAGGAATTCCACTGTCGTCCTCGACAACACGTATAGATGTTGAGAACTAAAAATTTAACTTGAACTCATGCTTAGTGGTTCTATAAGAACCACTATTTTGGCCACACCGAACTGAGTAAGGACAACAACTCTTCTTTCGAATAATAAATTCTTGAACTTGCGGACATAAACATGCTTAACGGTTGCATGTAGTCATAGAAAAAACAATATTAAATAACTACAAAAAAAATCCACATAGTTCATAAAACATGAAGAAATAAGCAACAATTACCATACCGGATAATCCTGGAGAACAATCTCAAAGCTGCTTACTTCCCCAGGAAGATTAAACCCAGGCATCGATCACAGTAAAAAAAATCCTTGCCCTGAACCTCCAATTCTCCCTTAAAGAAGATATTATAGAATCGTACCTTACAGATATAACTACTATATCAATCTATATCAATTATGAATACAGATAGAGAACATGTGAAGACTACGTTTACAGCTGAACCAATATATAAAGCTAAAGAGTGTGGCCAAAATGCCGTTTCTTCGTAAAAATGAAAAGAAAAAACAATATTGCCTAGAGTAAAATTGACATTAGTTAATGTGATTCGTCGTCGATGTGTAATATTGTTTAATATTCTTGCAATGACTACCCTTCTCCTTGATTTATGGATTGTATTATCTTCTGAAAAAGGTACAGAAATCACTTTAGCTTGTTCAAAAAATTTATTATTGATTGATAGATGATATATCACGTTGACTTTTTGTAGTAGATTTGGCATGATTAAACAATAGCATCTATAGGCACTCGCTAAAAAATATAAATCAAAGTAAAATAAAATAAAATATAGATACTAGGTGCCAATTGCCAACAAATAATGATAAAAATTTCTTGAGTTTGGAAAAGTCTTTACAAGAAAAAGGTAAAGTTACAATAATCAACAATGAGCATCCATAGTGCGTTTAGTATTATCTCATCAATAGCGATTGACAGTTTTGGATACATATGTTTTTAGTCTCATCTCATCAATAGCGATTGATAGTCTTGAATACATAAAGGAATCCATCCCTTAAATCGCATAACTTAATGCTCTACATCTTAGATGGATTAGTTTGGGTGCATGCCCTTTAAAATGCGTTAGATGCATAAAGTCCCCATTTGTTTAATGCTACGTCATTTCATCTAGGATGATTAACGTTTTGGGTGGGACTTTTCTTGTGATGTAATTTTTTAGACATCGTGAACATTATGGCTTTTAGGTGCATAGCAAATGTGAGGTACGTCCAGAAGGGATAGGTTGCTCTTTTCCTGCAGTGTGCATGTGCGTGTAAGAGCAAATGCGGGGGTATTCAGAATTTTCATGCTCACGTCGTTTCTCCTTTCGAAACCACAGGCTTTTGGAATTTTAAACTTCTACTCTCCTAAATATTTCACAAATTTGTTCCTTCCTCAAAAGCTTTGAGACTGAGAATTCTGTATTTCCCTCTCTAGAATTTTTAGGAACTCCAAGGAGCAATTTCTGTCTTCGTAAGTATTTCTTCTGAGCAAATGGTTGTTAATTTTGATTTCCTTTTAGTCAGCCAGTCATTGTTAGCTATTATTTGCTTCATTGTAGGATTTGCTTCAATTTCTCACAGTGATTTATAACATTACGCCATATCTCATTCAGGTAAGCCATTTAACTCTATTTTCTCCCAATTCTTTTTAATGCTATTGATAAGAAGGGCATGACTCAAAATGGCGTTCGTGTCAGACTCTATTTGTGTCTAGGATACAAGAAGGGTCGCCACAGATATTGACTGACAATGTTTGAGTCATGTGAGTCAAAGCCCTAGTCCTTGAGATGGAGCGAGGCAAAGTGGGAGGCATTCAACCAAGCTTAGACTGGGGTTCGAAGGAGGGACCCCGTTTATGATCCTAAGGAGGAGGATCTTCCCCAATGGATGACGACAAAAATGTACTGCCACTTCTTAAGGTGAACGCAAAAATGTCCAGTAAGCTCCACAAGAAGTGAAGAATTTCGAGTCCTCATTGTATAATAGAAATCATATGAAGTCGATCTGGGACAATTTCTTCGCCCCTTTAAAGCATATCGACATCATGGTAAATGGAAGGGAGGAGGCGCCAAATGTGATGCACACAAATAGCCTTAGGTTCTTGATGTATAGATATGAGCGACATTGGGATCAGCCCTCCATTTACGCAACTTGAGATTGACATTTTGAACCGTCACGATGTATGTCCAACCCAATTGACGGTGAATGCTTAAACTGTCATTAGAGGGTTCGAACTACTTTGTGACAAAGAGAAGGTAGAGGCACTAGTGAACGTCTTTTTCTACTTCTATGTGGCACACTGCCAAGTAGATAGAGGGTGGATGCACTTCCAAAGCAGGGGAAATCGCCCAATGTTAGTTAGAGTACTTACCAACAATATAGAGATAAGCATTTGACGTAATGTACAAATTAACACTCCAACTTTGCAAAAGATAGTCATTTATTAACAAAGATAAGTAAAAAAAAATCAACTTTAAGCAAGAAAAAGTTTGTAAAGAAGAATTCACCAATAACAAAATTTTACACAGAGGAATAGATGAAAGTTTATTATGTTGGTGTAAACATTTGACAAAGCTTGTGCAAAGGTGGACAATCGCCCTTCCAAATTAATACGCTAACTTAGAAAATGATAACCATTCATTGACATAGATAAGTAAAGAAAAATACCCTTCAGCAAGAAAAAGATTTTATAAATAAGAAATTGCCAAACAAAGTTTTGTACAAAGGAATAAATTAAAGTTTATTAAAGAAAAATGTTGAAGCTTGTATACAACAGTACTAGCATTGGCAAACGCAAGTCTTCGAAACCTTTAATGGCTGAGATGGCTTCTAGGGATGCGAGCACACCTGCCTTCGAAGGCCCTGTTAATGATTAATGTTAGAAATTATTATTTTTTGCCACTTCGTTTTATTAAGTTGGTGTAAATATTTGATTAAAGGCAAGCTTGAACATATCGAAACCAACTTCTTAGTCAGAAAGAAGAGCTCGTAAATATCCCATAAAAATGGAATAACATCCAATGGGGAGGGTCCCTAATACACAAATAAGAAATCCATTGCAAAAGAAAGAAAAAGATCAAAACATGAAAAAACAATAAAAACATAAAAGATTGGTAAGCATAGAAAATAAAATCAAATAATGCAAATAAAGGGTTATTGGAATAGACTGGCAAAATTTTGAAAAAATATTTAGTAATGGAAATAGTTGTAGCATGTACACATCAAGTGATGACCAACAGTAATCTTCAAAACATTTGAGGAATGGATAAAAGGCAAGCTTGAACATAACGAAAGCAACTTCCTAGCAAAATAAAAGAGTTCAAAAATATCTCACATGAATGGAATATCATGCAATGTGAAGGGTCCCTAATACACAAAAAAGAAAGGCATTGAAAAAGAAAGAACTACATAACAAAACGTGAGTATAACACTAACATAAATAATTGGAATGCATAGGAAATAAAATCAAGTAATGCAAATAAATGGTTATTGAAACAGTCAATTTTTAATAATGAGAATAGTAGCGACCTGTATACAAATATAAACAATTCTCCAAGATAAAATCACTCCAATAGAATCGCACATGGAAAAGTCGCAAAGACTGAGAATCACCAGCGTCAGCTTAAGGAGAAAAATGGAGGAAGAAGAAAGAAACACCATTCTTTTGCACACCTACAACATTGTATACAAAATCAAAAGTATTGTCGGTCGATAACCAATCTGAAGGTACAAAGAAACTGAAAAACCTTCAAAGTTAGAGTGACACGAGCTATGTATTTGTCTCCCATGGATTATGTTTGAATACTTTTGTCTGCAGATATTCTACGAATATAAAAATTTCTGCAGAACAAAAGTATTTCAATAGAATGAGACATGGGAAAGAGTCGTATAGTGAGTGTTGTATTTGTCTGCTTAAGGAGCGAAATGGAAGAAGAAAGCAGCGCCATTGTTTTGCACACCTACCACCTTTGCAATTGGAGAACTAAACATTAGAACTGGAAAAGTAAAACGAGGAAAATTTAAATTTTGAATTCTAAATTAACGGCGGTTGGGTATTGGGGGAGACAAAAGAAAGTAGCACCATTCTTTCACGCACCTAACACCTTTGCAACTAAACTTCATAAAACCAGAGATGTAAAGAGAGGCAAATTTAATTTTGAACTCAAATCAAGTTGTTGGATATGGAATGAGATAGGATGACTGATTTTAAAAAATATCGAAGAGAAGGATAACTGAAAATCATAGATGTGAAAAGATATTATAGGGAAGGGCTTTAAATGTTGCATTTAATGTGATTAGATGTAGAGGGTAATATTAACTTTGATATGAAAGCAGGGAAATTGTTATGAAAGAAAATAGGCGAGCCTTTAGCGGGAGAGTTTTAGAGAGATAGAGACAATTGAAGGGTATTAAATGTCACATTAAATGTTCTTTGGGCCACCTGTCTATCTCTAATGAGTCCAGGAAAATAGTCAGATCAAAATGGCCTAGGTTAAAATCATAACATAGATGGGTGCATTAAATCAAAGCTCGTTACCCAAATCAACCCATAACAATTATAGTAAACATACCGATATAATGATACAGTACATAAATGTGAAGAAGCAATAAGGCAAAAATGCCAACAGTTCTAAACTTAGAATATTAAGGTCACCTCAAGAATAATAAGATGAAGTGTAGCAGTTAAATTTCTCTTTATTGTACAAGAGCTCCTGCTACGTTATTATAATACATCCAAAACAGTATGTCCAAGAAATTTCATACCTCAAATCTTTCTGGAATTATAAAATTATAAATATAAAATTATACAAATAAATGAAATTAAAAAAATATATAAACAAATATGTAAAATACATATATATATATATATTAAAAATATAGACAAAAATACAAACAAATATTTCAACAATTAATTTTTAATAATATAAATTATTAATACAAGTTGATTATTAAAATATGAATTATTACAATTTTATAATTATTATATAAAATATTTAACATATTAACAACAAATATTTAAATAGATAAAGTTAAATTATTGTACCATATTCAAATTTAAATAAAATATAAAAACAAATTTATATAATATAAATATTAAAAAAAATTTATATAATATAAAAATAAATATAAATATTTAGATATAATATTAAATAAATACTTACACTATTACATAAAATAAATTTATATGTAGTGTTTTAGTTTGATTTAATAAGAATTTCTTTTTTTATTTTGATTTCACTCTTTACTAACTTTTAATTAGTCTTGATTTAATTCTTATGTCATATGTGGCTGTTTTCTGTTATGTTAACGAATATAATATTTATATTTATATTTATAAAAGAAACGGAAGAAAAAAAAAATTGAGGAGTTTAAACATATTTAGGATTTATATCTTGTGGCATACATATTTTTAAATAATTTTCATCTAAAAATTTATTTCAAAATATTACTCTTTACATATTCATTTCCTCCATTAATTATAACATCACCTCACTTACCGCTTATATTGATTTTCACTTTCCCTAGGCTTGCAGTGAGAGCAGGTGAAGGCATATTGAATTGTCTCATCTCCCTGTTTCCTATCCTGATTGATAGATAGCATTAACCCTAATGAAGGATGAGAGTGATGAAAGAACTGATGAGAAACTCACTAGATTCGTACTTTACAACTGATAGGGTGACAAAACTGGGGCAGAGACAAACAATGACGGTGAACTGAGACTCAGAGAGAAGAGGATGGCAGAGGCGTTGTTGAGTGTGTGCAGCAGCGGTGAGATTGAGCAATGGAAGCTGGGGCAGAGGCCACCAAATCAAGCTTCTTTTTACTAAGTGAGATCGAGAATATAAATCAAGCGATTCAATGTTTTCTATGTTTGTGACACCCTCTATTGAATCATCAAGGAAAATAGTGATAACATTTTGCACGAGCCGATTGGTCCCTAAATATGAATACATATCAAATTCTGACATGAAGGCCTTCAGGATAAAGTGATTATGCAGTACTTGCAACAGCTACAATTTTCAGTCAGATTGGAAGATATTGCATCCCCATTACAATTTTATTCAAAAATATTAATGTCATAGCAGCCCACAGATGCTGCTGCCAGTGTCACTTACTGCATCTTAGAGTATGATGATTATATTAAGAATCATATCAATAATACACGACAAATAATAATAATTACTAATTATGTTCTAACAAATCTATAATGCACAGAAAAATGAATCAAATACTAATATGGTACTAATATATATATTTTAAAAAAAACACTGTTTCCTTGAATAACAAAGAAAGAAACTGCTCAGTAACGAAACTCTTCATTTTGCGCAAAACCGTTACAAATCTTTTGTACTATCTGATACAGCATTAAGGCGACATTACATCAAATAAGAGGTTACAAACTAAACTGACCCTTCAAATCATACCATCAATTTCTTACCATCAGTTTTGTGTCATGGGTCTTGATAACAATGCCTCTTTACCATATAATGCAATATTTGATAATGGCAAAGTTTCAATGCAAATTAGCGTATAATTCCAACTCAGAATAGTAAAATAATTGCAAAACATGAAATACCATGACACGTTAGACTAGTCCAATTTTGGGTTTCAGCATATTAATGTACAAGGTATGAACTTTAGTAAGGCTATAACTGCCCTAAATTGTTCTGACTTCTGATTGTTTTGCAGGAGGTCAAGCTTTTCACATATTAATGCAAGCTTGAATTTGATGAAAAATGACATCAGTCTTAGCTCTAAACTAATATGACGTGAAGCATAAAGCAAGTGCAACTGGCAGTATAAGTGAAGGTTAACTTACCAAACTCTTCATCCTCGCCCTCCATAAAATGACAGAAAACAATTTGTGTGGTGTAAGAAACATCAATGGACAGAAGATTATGTAAAAATATTCCAAAACACCAAAAGAGTCACAGCCACTCTTATTTGTTTTCCTGAGAAAAATTGTTCTACAACACCTGCAAAACATAGCAAATATAATTCAGAAATATTTTACTTTATTCTTAAACTTCTTAATTTATTTATAATTGAATAGAGGAAGTATTGAAAGAGTATCAAACTGCAAGTGAAATGAACATAGAATAAAAGCCTTGATTTTGGAGTGACTGTGGATGCTTGAATTTGATTTAATAACACCAATCTATTTCAAGGAGCAACTAATTCAACGATATCATTTAAAAGAGTAGTGTAAAAGATAGGGCTGTTGAGAAATAAATCTAAGCACAATTAAAAATAAAAACAGAGAATAAGCATGGCATTGGAAGATGTCCAGGAAAGGTACAAGCACTAAACTTTTGAAATTGTTTTTTTCTTGGGTTAATAGTGTGTGAAGTGAAAAGTGATAATTCAAATACTAAAATGAAGTGGAATGGAGGAGTGAAGGGTGAGTTAAAGGGTTTTGTCTCTTGTGGTGGCACAAAACAGGGCATTGTAGCAAAAAACTGAAGTGGTCTACATTTTTAGACCTCAAAAGAGTTGGAGAAGCAATTTTAGCCATAATGAAAGTTTAGAGGCACACTCATTAACCATCTTTCAGCCTTTCACCATAACCCTTTTCATCCATACTCAAAAGTCAATAGTTTCTTGGGACACGAGGCATTAACCATGGTTATACATACAAATGGAGACAGAGAACAGTGGATCTAATAGGGATGAAGGTAGTATGGACTACCAAGTCCCACATCGAATAGAATGAGATACTCGACAGGATATTTAAGTGGCTTGGTTCTTCTCCTTCAATAGCTAGCTTTTGAGAAAGGGTTCCTCAAGCTTCTTAAGTACCTATCAATTGGTATCAGAGTTGGTTTGCCGACAGCACAGAGAGGGTTACCTGCGCAGGGTTTTGACTAACAGAGGGGCTGACTGGCAGAGGGGCTGACCGGCAGAGGGGCTAACCTGCAGAAGAGTGAAGCAATGTCGAGTGAAATGTCGCATAGTGTAGCCGCTGGGACGTTGGCTCTTCAAAGGCGGTGCTATGATAGGGATGAGTAGTATGGGTTACCAAATCCCACATCGAGTAGAATGAGATGCTTGATAAAGTATTTAAGTGGGTTGATTCTTCCCCTTCAATAGCTAGATTTTCAGGGAGGGTTCCTCAAGCCTCTTAGGTACCTATCAATTATGATAAGGATGAGGGTAGTATGGGCTACCAAGTCCCACATCGAGTAGAATGAAATGTTCGATGGGGTATTTAAGTGGTTTGGTTCTTCTCCTTCAATAGCTAGCTTTTGAGGGAAGGTTCCTCAAGGCTCTTAGGTACTTATCAATTGGTATCAGAGCCAGGTTTGTCGACAGCACGAAAATGGCTACCTAACAGAGGGTTCTGGCCTACGGAGGGTTCTGATCGACGAAGGGGCTAACCCGCGAAGGAGTAAAGCGTCGCCGAGTGAAGTATCACAGAGTGAAGTGCCGCAAAGTATAGCCGGCAGGTCGTCAGCTCTTCAGGAGGGGTGTTAATGATAGGGACCAAGTCCCACATCGAGTAGAGTAAGCTACTCGATGGGGTACTTAAGAGGAGTGGTTCTACCCCTTATGAGCTAGCTTTTGAGGTGGGTTCCCCAAGCCTCTTAGATACCTATCAAGATCGCTCCAACTTATAATACTAAAAGCAATTTAATTTACAACGTAGGAAGCACAGAAATTGATATGGATACAGGACATGTCCATGTAATTTAAAGTGTCATGTAGTGTTTACTATGAGTGTCAGACACAAACATCAATTTTTTGTAATTTTCTGTGCTTCATAGTTTATAATACTATGGTGATAACATAAACAATAGTGTACCTCCATGTTTGTTGAAGTGGAGGTGGGGTGTGCCCCACCTTCATTTCCTTTTATTTTAGTTAGTATAATATAATAATATATGTTATATGGGACCAAGACACTAAGCAATATAAAACAAAATGTTACTAACAAGCAATAATGTTAGTATGATAGAACCCAATAAACAAAACACCCTCTATTGAAAATGCACACTAAATATACTGATAGAATACCCTTTTCCTAGAGATGCAGACACCTTAAGAGAAAGTAATTACAGCACACACACAGCAGAAATCACACCTCACTCAACCTAGCAGAATGGCAGAAAATGAAATAGAAAACACGAGAAAAGCAATAAGGGTACTAGTTTTCGAGAGGCTAGTGCTCTCCCAGACACTTCCCAAAATCTTCCTCCCTCTGCCCAAGCCAATCACAACTCTTAAATCTTCCCATCCGTGGTCCCCACATCACTCGATCCCCCTGCCAAATTGGTTAGAATCATTCCTCTCTCACCTGCCAGCACATCCTTCTCCTCATCCTTCTTATTTCTTCTTGAATAAACCTTTAAAGTGAGCACTATAGTATTATCCGCCCCATTTTTCTCCTTTTTCCTTTTCTTATGACAACTAGTTGCATCAATACCTCCCCCAATAAGCTTCACCTTGTCCTCAAAGTGAAAGTACGGAATTGATTCAAAGTGACTTTATAGGACTCCCAAATGCTATTATGCATGGGAAGGTTCATCCATTTGATCATGGCTTTACTTTTCTCCAGATCCTCTTGAACCCTCCTAGGTGGAAGACCTGTAGGTGCTGTCACCACCTCGGGAGACTCCCTAATTAACCGCTGAATGTATTTAGGAAGCTACAAGTCTTCATCCAATGCACCATCTTCTTTTCTAGAGTGAACTAGCATGTTGCCAATCAACTAAAAATCCTTGCCCACCTTTTTTTAGTGTCTTCACTAAGGATTTAAGAGATACCAAGGCCCTAGACAGAGTAAGGTCCCCTTTAAGGCATTTTTCTTCTCTTCCCATCCTTTATCTTCATGGTCAATTCCCCCCAATTCACCTTAACTTCTTCCAATGATTTCAGCCACTCAATCCCCAATACCAAGTCTCCTCCGCCCATAGGAAACACATAGAAGTTTTGCTCAATATTCATCCCTTGGATTTCTAACACCAAATCAATACACACTTAATTACTTCTCACCTTATATCCATCTCCCACGAAAACTTCGAAAGTTCTAACTTGCTTGGTCTGAATCTCCAGCTTGTTCACCACTTTGGAAGACATGAAATTGTGGGAAGCCCCACTATCAATAAGAACAATTATTTCATCCCCTCTACAGTGCCCCAATACCTTCATTGTATTGTTACCAGTGAACCCAATCACCGAATTAGTGAATATTTTCATCATATTTTTCTCAGTAAGGCTTTCTTCTTCATCTTCTTCATTGCATATAAGGATTTCTTCTTTCGTTATCTCTCCCACCTCATTCACTGGTTGTAGCAAAAGCACTTGTAGTTGTTTGTTTTTGCATGGGTGGGTGGGGCTGAATCTTTTATCACACTTGAAACACAACCCCAAGGCTCTCTTCTTCACTGCTTCTGCCTCTGTGAGCCGCTGAAAAGAGTTTCCCTTGACAGTGCTGTTGCTGTTTGAACCAGTAGCAGGGATGTTAGTTGCCGTCTCCTCCTTCATAGCATCTGCATTTCTATTTGTCACCAAGGAGGTCGTGCTTCCTAGGTCAGGGTTACTCATGACCCGACTCCAAGTTTGTTTTAGCCCAACCCAGTGGTTTGAGCCCAGCATTGTAGTCTGTTTACAAACCCACTCCTCTTGGGGATGAACTGCTCTTTGAAAAGAAGACAAACCATTGTCAACATCTGGGGCTAAAACCCCCTGGTTTGAATGTGTTCAACCTCCTCACTTTAGTCTTCTCAAAAATTAGGTTTTCTGTCTTTAATTTATCGGCCAAGCCCATTAACCACAATTGGATCGAGGGTTTGGACAGATTAAAATGGGTAATTAATTGGGTCAAGGTGATTATTATTAAGGCCCAGTAGGTAGGCCTTTCCACAAGTGTTTTGGGGCTTCTTCCCCACATAATTCTCCTAACCTGATCCAAGACCCAATACTCATTTTTCCCATTGACCTCATCTTCCTCTCCTTCTGCAGTCTATAGTCGCAGGCAGCGTTTCTTGGGTATCTAATCACCACAGTAGCCATTCTCCAGCTCTTTTTCATTTATTTTGACATTTCACAAGTGGAGGATAACTTCTAGCTTGACACAGGTGCCAAGAGTAAATTTCTCTTCTCTTCTGATATTTCATTTGCCTCCATGTAAGTTGTAAAGCTAACTTCTGAGTTCTCCAATTTATTCCAACTTGAAGACCATTTAATAGGCTCTTTCTTCCATTTTTCCATCTCCTTTTCTTTGCTTAGCCTAACAATAGCATCTCTTAGTTCTCTCATGATGCATTCCTCCAGAGTTCTAACATCCTCCTTCATCCATGTCATCCCTCTTTCCAAATAGTCCATTATCTTCTCCAACTTAGCCATTCCCAGATTGTCACCTGCTCTGATACCAATTTGATAGAAACCAATAAATAGAGCACCCTCTACTGAAAATGCACACTGAATATATTGATAGAATACCCTTCTCTTAGAGATGCAGACACCTTAAGAGAAAGTAATTACAGCGCACACACACAGCAGAAATCACACCTCACTCAACCTAGCAGAATAGCAGAAAATGAAATAGAAAACACGAGAGAAAAGCAATAAGGTTACTAGCTTTCGAGAGGCTAGTGCTCTCCCAAACACTTTCCAAAATCTTCCTCCCTCTGCCCAAGCCAACCACAGCCCTTAAATCTTCCCATCCGTGGTCCCCACATCACTTGACCCCCCTGCCAAATTGGTTAGAATCATTTCTCTCCCACCTGCCAGCACATCCTTCTCCTCATCCTTCTTATTTCTTCTAGAATAAACCTTTAAAGTGAGCACTATAGTATTATTGGCCCCATTTTTCTCCTTTTCTCCTTTTCTTGTGACAACTAGTTGCATCATAGCATGACGGATAAAACATAGTGATCCATAGACAGCCATTTGACTTGATAAAGTTTTATATAAAAATAGGAGATTCTAAAGTAGATATTCGTGTATGTACACCAACAACAAATAAAATGGAGTAAAAATGTATTAGATAACAATTTTCTGAAAAATATGTTGATCCTTTGGATCAAAATACTCTCAATTTCCACATGACTTTTACTAGGTGAATTTCTCTGAATCAGAACCATGCAATCCACTCAAGCCTATATCCACTGCTAATATAAAGCCAAGTCAGAAATTTAACATTTTAACGCAAAACTCACTGATTTGTTGCTTCAAAGAATTTCACTCTGCACAGAGGAGGTTATAACCAATGGCACAATACGATTGTAAGGGACTGGGCAGAGAGCCATATCACAGAATTACTATCCAACCACAAAGTGCCCCATTTACACATAAAATTTAAATTAGTTAGAAAATCAAAAATAAGTATTGAATCATCTCTGTCAAATTAGTGGCTTCTAATGGAAAACTTCTAAAAGCAAAAAGAAAAGCACTGAATCTTCTGTTGAAATTGTAGGTTTCAATGAAAAGATTTCTCAATCTAATAAACTTCACTAGGGCCAAACAAATTGATAGAGATTATTGATGGGAGAGAAAGATTAGAGATCTAAGATAGACAGAAAAGAGAGTGGTTAATTGCACCACTATAAATGGAAGAGTATGACACCCAGAAAAAATTACTGATCTCTGTCACATTATATTCATTTCCATTTATGGTTCTTCATTTTGCTGAGTAACACTTGAAGGCATGATAAGAAAATACAGTAGAAATTCTAAACCATACATGTACAATAAACACTTTTTCTATATAGAACTCAAAAAATGATGGTACCATGAAAAGAAATGGCATGTTTGCACCAAGTGAGGTAAAACAAATACATAACAAGCATTTGCTGCACAAATGACCAAAACATACCGAGTGGAAAAGATAAGACAGATAGGGCACGGGGTCATGCACTGCAATGTCCGTATATGGCGAAAGCAATGATAACTGCAATTTGAAAATAACAATTATTAGCAATTGCAAAAAAAATATGGAGAAGAGGAAAAACATAATTTCCCAAGCACACAGACATAAGATATTTGAGACAACCTAACACAAAGAAAGTAATTTCTTAACATACAATGTACGGTGCATACACAATCCTCTAGAATTATTCACAATGTGGACAAAAGATTCTTGTTGGGGAGGAAGTGTAGGAAAAAACTGAACCAAACAAAACTATCAGAAAAATTCTATGTCAAACTTTTACCTGATTAAAACTTCAAAAGTTCTGAGGGACCATGCAAATTTATGGTCACCAACAAGGTAAGATGATGTACAATCTGAGCACACCAAGAGATATCACCAACATGCCAAATAAACAAATGTCACTCCTTCATGATTTTATTTCTTAAATTTATCATGTATCACAAACTCTAGAATTCTTGCAATCTCAGGAAATCTCTTCAACCAGCCTTTTGATGTAGCTTCTTTGAGAATCTCAAGAGTGACCTTATCAGGTTGACACCCTTCAATAGCCATAACTTTTAATAACCAAATAATATCCCCAAACTTGCCTCTTTGGAACATTGCTCTCAATATGGCATTGTATATTGCAATGCTTGGAACGATCCCATTCTCTAGCATTTGCTTTCTTATGTGCAGAGCAACTGACACTTTTCCTTCCTTACAGAGACCACTTATTAAAGATCCGTAAGTAATAAGATCTGGTTTCAGTTTCTGGCTATACATGTCTTTGAACAATTGGCTCAAAAGTAAAGTATTGTTTTCTTTAATTGAAGCATGTATAAGAATATTGTACGAAATAATACTCGGAAGAAATTGAGAGTTCTGAAGATATTTAAAAATATTGTATGCAGTTGCAAGTAACCCTTTTTTGCAAAGTTGGTCCAGAACCACATTAAAAGTAACCATTGTTGGACTGGGACCATTATGCAACATCAATTCCAGGAGCTCCAAACACTCATAGAAACTCCCCACTTTGCAGAAATACTGAATTAAACAAGTTGCACCAACAGCATTAAGCCTAATGCCTTCATACTCCATGCGAGATAAGACCCTCCGAATAATTGACGAATTTCCTTGCTTACATGCAGCAGACAAAATTATATTAAATGAAACTGAATCTGGCTTATTAGCAACCCACTCAAAACAATCTAAGAATTTAAAAGCTTCCTCAAGATTATTCTTTTGACAAAATCCCTTAAGAACTGTGTTAAATGAAACATTATTTGGTGAAAATCCTCTATCCATCATTATTTTCAACAAATATATCATTTCTTGCAGTCTTCCCTGAAGGCTTAGACAGTGGCAGAATATGTTATAAACAGCAATATCCAGAGTATAGCCTTTTGAAATCACATGATGTAATATCACAGAAGCAACCCCTAATTTTCCTATTTTCAATAGGCCCCCAGACAAAGCAGCATATGTATGTGGACTAGGATGATATCCTTTCTGATCCATCACTTTAATGAGCTCCAAAACATCATGCTCTCTATCTTGATGACAAAGTTCACGGAGAATTACATTATAAGTTATCAAGTCTGGTTCACATCCTCTAATTTGCATCTTGGCTAGAAATTCTAGTGCCAGTTTACTTCTCCCATTATCACAAAGATATTTGATGATTATAGTATATGTTATGACATTGGGCTTACACCCATCACTTTCCATGTCATCTAAACAGCGAAAAAGCTGTTCACACAAACCTTCTCTACTAAATCCATATACTAAAGCAGTATAAGAGCAAACATCATGACTTATGCCTTTCCTCTTCATTGAATAAAATAGTTGCAGAGCAGCGTAACTCTGACCAGATTTGCACATAGTCCATAGAATTCTATTGTAATTATGCATACCACAGAAGAAACCCTCCCCTAGAAGGGTAGAGAAAACAAAATACACTTGTTGGATCATCCCTGCCTTGCAAAGCATAGAAATTAAAGAATTTACAGTGTGTTCGGTAGGATAATACTTCAGCTGCATCATGAAGTCAAGAACATTGAGAGAATCAATAAAATTCTCTGAGTGTATAGTTTTGTTCAACATTTTTGACAATGAACAGAATGATGGGACAAACCCGCAACTGTACATCTCTTTTGTCACCAAAAAGGCATTTTTCAGATTGTTGAGAGCCAACAGTCCATTAAGAAGTGTGTTGAAAGTTAATGCATTCGGAAAAGGACCAAACCTCTTCATCCCAAGATACAAGTTCATTAGCTTGTCATATGATACATTTTGTGATCTTAAATAGCAATAAATCAAAGCATTATAATCATACACAGTAGGCTTCCCAGCTATATTTCTCATGCAACACAGTGTCTCCATAGCTTTTCTAAAATGACCTGAGGTAGCATAGTTCTTCATTATACACTGTAATTCTATGTAATTACAATCATGGGCATTGTTATCATCTGTAAAATCCATGGTCTTGAGAGCACATAGTGAAGAAAAATTCACAAATACACTGCCATTTCTGACAATTCGATATAAATTACTTACTAAAGTAATTGTACCGAAATGCACTGCTGGCATGAAGGCAGCAACCATTGCTAAGCAGGCTCAGCTGCTCCTTCAACTCTGGATAAGGGAAAATTAGGGAGATAAACAGAGAGCAGGTTAGGAAGATAGTGGGGATTATAGTTATTGGAAGGAGAAAGATAAAAAGAGAAATGATCTTTTTGTCCTGTTACAATATTGCATATAGAAGTACCAGACCAGCCCACATACTTTTTCTTTTTTAATCATGTTAATCCTCAAGATGAATGGTCGTGAGTATAATAGCTGTAATTTGGATTGTAGTTTTTCCATCAAAATGTATAAAATAATGATCATGTAAAAATGGTTTCCTTCCTGTGAATGAAAGATAATTATTTACATATTAGCAAAAAGGAGATGACCAACAGGAATGTTTGATCCAAGCTTTGTAAGATGTCAAAGAGTAGGTTTTTGAAGAGGCATTTTAGTTTCAGATTTTATAGCATTTTTAAAATTTTCAATAATCTATTAGTTTGCATTATCTGCTAATTCTAAATTTATTTAGTTTTTTCAAATTTTGAATAAGTTGTAACCATGTAGATAATGGACATTAAAATAGGAAGAAAATTGTAGTCTCTGATGGGCCTGTTAAAGGTAGTAGGCTGAAGATACATTCCAGAAAGAGAAAAGGGCACGTGGCAGCAAGGGTAGAAGAGGGAAATGACCATGCAACCAACTCTGACAGTAGCAGAGTGGGAGAGGAGCGGCAAGGTGATATATAAAAAGGGAGAATACTAACTTCTCGAATTACTAGACTATCTTCATTTTTCCTTGTTTTGATTCATATTTTTGTGCTTTTCTTGTATGTTTTGTGCTGTTTGATACTGGTTTGGCTGTACTAAGGACTGGTTAAGTTCTTCTCTGGTTATGAATGAATATATGAGCAGTGTTCTATCATTTTCGGTGAAGGTAAAGCTTGAGATCAATCCTTATGCAACAAGCTCTCTAAAAAAACATTGACATGCAGGAAAAGGGGAAAATAAAACTATAAAAAAGATAAATCAAATAAGAAAAGTATGGGAAAAATGAAATTATTTACAAGGCAGACTTGACCTAGGATAAGAGTTGATGACCTACGTATCCAATGATTGGAATCAAAGTCCACGAAGTTCAAAACAAAGAGCCAAGTCAAATGGTTGGATTGTTTTAATTTTTGTGAAAAGAGAAAAGAATAAATTATTAACATGATTACACAAACAACAACAATAAACAAAGTCTTTTCCCACTAGATAGGATTGGCTACATGGATCAAGTGACGCCAACGTGTTTTATCATGGTTGATTTCTACTGTTAGATTATGTATAGCTAAATTCATCTTAATAGTTTCTTTTATTATTTTCTTAGGTCTCCCCCTACCTTTAATTATTGGACTATCCTTTAACCATTTAAAAGATTGGTTAGTGTGTTTTAGTTTGTAAAACTACATCAATCTATTGTTCTTACTCTCTTCATTTTCCTTTTTTTTTTTTTTGGATTTTATTTTTGAAATAAGTTCATATATTTTAAAAACCTAAGAAAAACAAAAACAAAAGGAAATGCACAACTTCAAACAAGAGAGTGGTGGTAAATGTCAGTAATTTTAGCTCAAAATCTATATCAGAAAGACGTCTTAGAACACAAATAGAAAGCCAAAGCATTAGGATCAAATTTGGATAGCCTTTTGACATAAATTCACATGCCAAACTAAACTCATGCAACAGTAGCAAATTTTCTGCACAGCATTAAGCTAAAATATGTACCCTTAAACCAAGTTTTAACTAACTGGACAGCAACACTTCATTTAGACAGCTTTAGAACTTCAAATTCATATGCAAAACTAAGCCAAATTAATACACAAAATCCATGGGACAGCAGCAAAAGTTTTGGAAGTCATCAGGTTTAAAATTCAAGCATTCAGACAAACCTTTTGGAAGTCAACCATGTAAACCATAAGCTTGAAAAGAAACAATTAATATCAACTAATCCAACAAATATGTTACAGATCAAGGAGTAGCCGAAGTCCAAGAGGAAGCAAGCACAGCCCATCTCAAGGAAGAAACAAGCTCAGCTAGAAGCATAGATGGAAAAACTAGACTGGACCGGCCGGTTCAACCAGAAAACCGGTGAATTGGACGGTTCGGAAGAACCTCAAAACCAGCCATCTTTAGAATCGGTCAAAACCAGTGAAAATCGATGAAAACCAGCCAGTATAATGGGTCAGCCAGTTTAAAAAAAAAATCTTTTTCTGGGTTTTTCTTTACTGGAAGGAGGAAGAAGGAGAAAAGGAAAAATGAAAGGGAAGAGTAAGAGGAGGTTTTGTTTTACTGGAAAGTACAAACAAGCAGAAGAAAAAAATAAAAAAGAAAAGAACAGAGGCAAAGATGAAGAAGAAGTGGTTGCCTTACCTGTGAGAGAGAGAGGGGGTGAGGGGTATCATTATCAAGACTAGAGACAAGGGAAGGAAAAAGAATAGACATGAGAGAGAGATGCGAAACAGCAAGCTTATGATCCTTTACAAATTCCAAGTAGACCAATCACAAGAGCTAGAGCTAGAATGATCAAGGAAACTACAAATGGACTTGTGCAAGAGACTTGGACAAAGCAAATAACAATTGGGTCATCAAACAAGGTTGAGGATGTCGCTCATTTAATTAGGCTAAAAAAGTGGGGCTAAAAATCATATTTTGAGCATGGAGACTTCAAATTAAAGAGTTTGGACCAAGTACTACAAATGTGAAATCACTTTTGGGCCTAATTTATCACATTTTGGGCTCAATATGCTAATTGTAATTTGGATTTTAATTTAGTGACAAAAATCAGAGTTATTAATTTGCATATTTGACTTTTCAAGATAGCATTTATTATTTTGAGTCTCTAAGTTTATGTTTCCTAAGCCATTAAATCAGATTTTGGGCTGTAATACATTGTATCCTTCACTGGTTTGAATCAGATAACTAACTCTGACAGTGGAGCAGGGCAGGGAACAATACAGAAGTTGGATGGTGCATGGGAGTGAAGCAGGCAAGGTTTTGGTTAGAAGAAGAGTTCTGGCCTCTCGAAGAGCCAGAGATGTTTCCTTCACTGGTTTGTTTTATCTTACACTTTATGTTTTGGTGCTGAATTGCATATGTTCTGCTAGTGTGCTGTGTTAGGAGGTTAGGCTGTTTTGTGGCTAGTGTTTTATGTTTTTCATTACTGTTATATTGAACTCTGTTATAATGATATTTACGTAATATATCAGTAGCCTATTCCAGTACCCCCATCATGGTCCAAAATTATGTAATGTAAGCTTGACACATTTATAGTTTGTTATTAAGGAATAATGAATGTATAAGATAGTGAAGTTGTATAGGAGTATATATAGCTATTCTGAATAGTTATTAGGCAAGTATTGTGTTTGTGTAATCTTTCATTTATAGAGCTTCTCCTCTGCTCGAAACAACGAGCCCACTATATGTTGCTTTTTCTTTGCAATAAGAGATCTGTTTACTAACACTGCCTTCCACTCGAATGAAGGTCTATTCTTCCTGCTTTTACTGCTGCAGTTATATTAGAAACTAACAAAATATCTCCATGGTTCAAGGCTAATCACCACCATGGTGATTTAACTAATACTCAGTATCTGAGCTTGAATAAAACCGTATACAATGGATTAAGCTTTGAACCAACAGTTAGCAAAACCAATCATCAAACTAACAAAAACTCCCATGCTTTGAAATTAGTCAGTAGCGCGAGGTTTTTCTTTTGCAGGGAGGAGAAGGAGGAAAGGAAAGGAGAAGATGGCTTACCTTCTTTGGACACCCGCAACGGTGACGAACGATGGTAGTGGCTACAGCAGATGGCAGCAGCAGTGGACAACCGCAATTTCTCAAACAGCGCGGCTCAGTTTCCGTTAGAATTGCAGCATGTATTTGAAGCTTTGTAGTCTTGGTGTTCTACAGTGGTGCTTCACAATTCTGCCCTATGTTTTCCTATAATGCTTTTTTTTTCCCTCTCTGCTCTACAGTCCTCGTCCCCGTCCCCGATCCCCATAGCGGGGACAATTTTTCCCCTGTCCCCATTCCCAGCTTCCCCGCAAGAACCCCGATTTTAATATTAAAAAAATCAATAAAAATAAAAAATATTTATAAACATAACAAACACTTATTTTTACTAAACATTACCATATAAGTTGACAAATTCAAGATCAAACACTTAAAAGAAAATTCAAACAACAAATATTACAATCGAATCTAATAAAATAAAAATACAACATTAAGTTCACCTTTCACAATCATTCTTATGCAAGCAATCAAGAGCTAAAATCAAATCTTTTCTTGGGTTCAAATTAGAGAAATATGTAAGAAAAAAGAATGCTTATCTTTATAGATCTCCTCCTTACACAGCATGACAAATGAAAAAAAAAAAAACTGTCAAGCATCAAAAAATCACAGTAAAAATGCTTACAACTACATGAATGTGATGGAAACATAACTTCTCTATATGCAAGCATATCAAAAAAGTTTTTCCAATGTAATAATTAGGGAGAGTTGAGCAGGGGTACACTGCTTTTGGATGTTTCATTCACCAACACCAAATAAGATCATAATACTTACGGGGTGATATCTTAATAGATTGTTGATAATGGCAAGTCAAATATTCTCTGAAATGACAGAATTTCCAACTTGCAGACAGTCTTTGTAACACTGGAAAACCCAACACTAATATTTAATAGCCAAATGTAGCCATCAAAACGACAACCAGAGGCAGGAACACTGTTAGCTCATGGCATGTTCAAGATGCTTGCTTAGAAATATAGCTAACCAAGAAAAATGTTGCACCCATTCTTCAACGTTGTTACTTAAAAAATATACTTTACTTTGCAACAAATAAAACGTAGGGCAATATATCTACTTGAAAAAAATAGATGAAAGAACCAAAAAGAAATCTGGAAATGATTGAAATTTCTTTGGAGCTCCTATCCTGCCTTATAACTACTACCACATTCATATTTCAAGATGATAGGTATACGTATACGCAGGTACATATATGTAGGATTGTATTTTATTAGATTTCCTGCTTTGGAGAGTTTATTTTCAGTGTAGAATGAAATTAAATTCTTTGTTTTAAACTGAGACTTTTTGGGTTGTATGGGGCTTTAAATGTCACATTTAAAAAAAAAAAGTCTATTTCTTACTGGTTTAGGGCTTAATTTTCTTGCCATATAGAAGGGTGGCCATTGAGTTTATTATTAGAATTCCAGTTCTATGAAAAGATCAAAATGTTAAGCAATGTATTTTTCACAACCAGCATTCACAATCACAAATCACAATTCACAACCAGCACTCCAGCAGAGAGAGTAAGAGATAGATACTGACCGGACGGCGGACTGCTGCTGCACAGGCGGACGACGGATGGCGTGCTGCGACTCGGGTGCTGCTGCAATGGCGGATCGATCTCGACTCGATCTGACTACTGCGCAACGCCGACTGCAAGGTGGATGCTGGATGGCGGACAGCGGACGCGGACGGCAAACGGCAGACGCGGATGGCCAAGGGCAGACGCAGACGGGGACTGAGACGCTGGACTGAGACGCTGGGTTGAAGAAAGCGATGGCGGCTGATGATTTCGAATCTGATAGGGTGGCAGTGGGAGTTCTGATAGAGTTTTAGAATTTAGGTAAAAATAAATAAATATGCAATTTTTTATTTAAGTAATAAATTATTAAATTATTAAAATGAACCTAATCAAAAATAAATTAATATATTTATTTAAGATTATTAAGATAATATATATATATATATATATTTAAATGAATTGATTAAATTACGGAGTCCCGTAGGAAGTTCCCATCACCAAATTGAATTAAGGAAATTTGTTTTTCCAACACTTGTCTAGAAAGAAAAAAATTTTCACCTTTGGATCGCCTGCTGTCAAGTTGCTCCTGCTGTCCATGCTGTCAGCTTCATCCTCACCGTCTGATTCATCCGAGCGTCTCCATGCTGCCACATCGCGTTGTATTTGTTCTTTACCAAACGATGCGTCTTGACCAGTACACGTCAGCAACATAATGAAACCGATTGGACATGCACTTGTTGTAACATAACAGGAAGTGAAGGAGCCAACCACATTCATAAAGCCGATTGCCATCATCTCCTTATTTCTGTCCACTTTGTAGTTCTTGAGAGCTGCAAAAGTCCTTCCTACGGCAATACCTTCCTATTTGAGAAAGTATCATAATATTTCATTAAGGATCAATCCCTGTTTTTCTCAACAGAGTCCTATGGTACAATATGAATTCAACAATGTGTAATGGTTCACATTTTTAGTATTATAAAAAAGTATCAGCGTTTGATATGTGGTTTATTCTTCTAGAAAAATTTTCTCATATGCTTTAAAATATATTAAGAAACAAAAAGTTAGAGAAGAGAGAAGAAGTAAAACTCACAGTAAGGGATAAAATGCCAATGATAAGCCCAGTCTTGATTACTAGACCCAGATGAGCTCCATGAAAGTGCAGCATATTCCAAGAAGGAGGATTTAAACCTTGTTGCAATTTTCCAATCTAAAAAACACCCCTGTGATACATCTCTTTAGTACTAAAATTGAAAGTGATTGCAGAAGCAAGTAAGATGTTGTTTGGGAAAGTGACTTACAACACTAATGGCATGATTTTGAGCCTTCATTGCAAAAACCAGGAGGGTAGAGATAATTACAGACACAAGAGGAGCAACAGCTAAGAGCCAAAAAAGCTTCAGCTTCCTCATGCTCTACACATAGGCAGCACTTGAAGTTAGGGACCAGAACATATGATTACTCCCACCATGGTATTAAAGTTCTAGGTTCAATATGATGAACAAACAAGTACTGCATAGACATGGACTGGATGAAATCCCTACGGTAGTTCTCTTCAAGCGACAGCTGCTGCAGTGGCGACGAATTCGGTGCTTCTCTCCTGGCGACAGAGATTCTCTTTTGGTGACAACTGATGCAACGATGACAAAATCCTTCGTAGGGCTTTCATTGCGATGGATCGAAGGAAATGAAGAATCCCTCTGAGCGCTGATTGCAATGGGCATAAGAACGTAAAAAATGCACCGTTTCATGTGTTTGAAAAAAAAAAAAAAGGAAGCGCGACGTGGCACGCTGATGATGCTCAGATCCAACGGACGGTCGTGATTCGTCCGACAGCATGGGCAACTTGACAGCAGGCGATCCGAAGGCAAAATTTTCATGTCTGAAACTCCGCGCGAGGTGGTCTTACAAGACGAGTCAGAGAATTTTGCCACCCTTACTCTCGTCCCTTTCTTTTACTGATTTGATGCTCTCTTTTTTTTTTAAATAAAAAAACCTTAATAATATAGTACATTATTTTATAAAAAAATAATAAACGGTAAAAGAAAAATCTAAAAACATTAATGTAAAATAAATTTAAACTAAATACAACAACCTTAATGTAAAATAACTTATTTTATAAAATAATATAATACTTTTATATTTATCTTTTAGCTTTTATTTTTTACTAGTAGGTTCAAAAATAAATAATAATCAAAATCACAAAATAATATTAGGATAAGATTTTTTTTAATAAAGTAAAATCCTATAAAATACAAGAAGGTAGGATCCTAATTACATTAGAACAATGAAAATACATAATTTGATTGGCAGAGGTATTTCTCTCTCTTGGTTTTTTTAGGCAAAATTATTATTACTTTTGACAAAGCATAAATAATTATTGCTACTCTTGACTATTGATACAATAATTAATATTCCTTTGCTCTTTATGTCATTTTCTTAATGGATTATCACTGTAATTTTTAATTAATATTTGTTCTATAATTTTTTTTTTGTATAACCATCATTTATTTCTTTTTTCTCTTTTTATAGGTTTTAAGTTTAGAATAAATTAAATTTCATTGTTTTCTTTTTTTCTTATAAAGATTGTATCTGTTCTATTATAAGAATTATTAATTTTAATTACTCATTCTTCATGTTTACATAGAATTGTTAATATTAAAACTTTGTTTATAAAATATAATAACATATATTGTTCTAAAAAGTCTACCCCTAATATTATATAAGGAATTGTTTCATTATATTGATATAATACTAATATTTTAATTTATAATCTCTTATTTGTATTGGTACTTCCTTAACTAATAAGAAGTACATATAATAAAATTATTAGCTAAGGAAATACCAATACAAATAGGAGATTATGAATTAAAAATATTAGTATTATATCAATATAACGAAACAACTCCAAATAAGATTTTTCAAGAGAATATTTATCTGAAATATATAAAAAAGCCTGGAGAAATAAAAAATATTATAAAACAAATAAGTTATTATTAAAATGTTCAGAAATAGAAAAACCTCATAAAAGGAGATGTATTAACAATTCCTACTGAAGAATTAATAAATTGGATTATTCATATTGATGCATCAGAAAACTATTGGGTGGTAGTCTTATACCATGAAAATAAAAATAATGAAGAAATTCCCCTTACTCATACTATACATTCATCTATCAGAGTAGTGGAAGCACACAAAATTTGAATAAATTTTTCACTTTTTCCATGTTAGGGAATGTTAGAGGGTCTTTACTGGTTGAGTGTAACCCAAATAGACTCTTCTCACAGTCCATTCAAATTCCACTCAACCCTAAATCCTGTGCAGCATTTCTATTATCACATTATAAACCACATAATACTCTAGAATATATATTCTAACATCCATTCAAATATAATTGAGATATGCTATTTTATACTACTAAATCCATTCATACATCAGTAAATAAAACTATAATCCATCAAATTCATTATAAAAATCTATTCTCCCAAAACATTTTCTACTGAAAATTCGGCAAAGTTTTCCCATTTATACAACAACTCAATCAACATATACATCCAACAATTTTATCAATAAAACCAAAAATCAACAATACAGATTCATAAATATATATTCAAGCCTAATTCTATATCCACAACACAACGTTATCCTGACATCCTTCTTCTGCCCAGCTATCTCCTAGGCATTCCCTGTTCCTGGTTGTAACAACGGAAAAGATTCGAAAGAGTTTTTAAAGGATTTTAAAAGATAAAACTTGATTTTAACCCTAATCCCAATCAAACGAAGAATGACACGTATTTCGAGGATAATGACTGGACACAGAAGGTCGTTTGAAGCCAGAAACACAATCAGACAGAAAGAAATGTAATTTGGCGATCAGAAACTGACGGAAGGAGTTTCGTGCGTCACTTTCATTGACAGAGGCCAAGAATTTTGCATGGAAATGCATGCCAACGTCTGGAAGGATGCCGATACCCTAAAACATCCTCGGGTGGCTTGGGAAAAGTCAGAATCGCCCCTGGAGGCTTTAAATTACGCGAACTCCCGCCATTTCTCTCATTTCACTCTCTCTCCTCACCACACACTCTCTCTCCTCTCTCTTTTCTCTCTCCACTTTCCTCCACCGTGATCGGCCGCCACAGCCACCGTGGGCCGCCACCAAGGGTACCAACCGACCTCATCGCCACAACCACCAAAGAACCAACCACGGCCACCAACGGCCGCCGGAGTCAGCCGAAAAACGCGCGTTTTTTCCTCTCGCCGTCTTGGCCGCCGTGCGCCGCCGTGTACCGCCGTGCTGGAACTTCTGGATGTGCATCCCGAGAAAACGAGACCACCGTGACGTAGAATTCTATCATCCGAGCACAGTGGTAAGGTCCGTTTTCCCAAAAACTAATGTTATATGACTGAAATGATTGCCGAATGTAATTAGGCAACTAATTAACCTAGGAAACTGTGTAATTGAGTTTAGGATTGAAAAATGGATGACATGATAAGTTTAAATATTCCATTTAATGTCCAGGGAATTAATTGGGCTCAGAAACCGAGATTTCGTGGAGTCCTGACTTGAGTTGGAGCGACCGGACACCAGGTAGGATAATTTACACTTCCCGAACCCTAGAATTGATTTAGTGAATACCTGAATGATTTAGATGACTTGCATGGAATTGCGTGCTGCTTTCGATGGGATAAATTGCATGCCTGTGTGCTGAAAACCCTAATTGCATGTTAGACACCTTGTTTATCGAGTTTAGATGCCTTTAGGACGGATTTACTTAGGGGTTGGGTACTTGATAGCCGTTATGGGACGGCCGTTAAGTATTCCTCGTACAGGAAACTTTTAAACGAAACTATTTTTATCAGATTTAGCCTGTATTGAGTTAGGGATTACGTGTTAAACCAGGACGACCTTAAGAAAGGTTTAGGGAGTATAAGGGTGGATAACCTACACGGGAAAACGTTGTGATTTAGGCGTAATACCCTAGAACCCTGAGGAATAGCTGACCGAGTGCATGTGAGTTTGAATAGACTGTATGAGGATGAGAATTGGCGTATGTGCACATGCTAGGGGACGCCCTAGATGTTGATTCTCACCCGGTCGTTGAGTGAGTGATTGGTGTTACGGATCACACTCACAATATAGGCTTGATTCGGGTGATTGGTGTAATGGATCACACCCAACGATAATAGAGGTATTCTCTCTAGACTACGTGCAATTAGAAGATGATTTAAATTCGGTTACGACGGATTTGTAACCAACGTGGATTGAGATACACAGGGCATGGGATTTCATTTGATTTTTTTGATGACTGATTTTTAAAGAAAGTGATTTTCTGATTTCGAATACTTGCCGCAATTTCCATGTGATTAAACGATTTTAAAGATAAGGTATTCCACTGTTGAACCGATTTCTGAAGATGATTTTGGTGTTCACACCGCTGGGTATTCAACTGGTTTTCGAATGATAATTGATTTGTAAATTATTCTACTGGGATTCATATCTCATTAGGTTGTTTACTCAGATGAACAGGGACAGGGGCAGGAGCCTAGAGATAGCTGAAGCTGACTTGAGGATAGACGGAGAATGATTAGCTTAGGCTTGAATCATTTGTATATATACCTGATGATACTTTTATTTCTCGGATTCTGTTTATTATGAATTCTGTATGGATTGGACTGAATGTACATATAACGTTTCAGATAGTATGCATGGATTGTAGTGATGAATTGATGTTGCTGTGTATGGATTTATATTGGTTATGTTTATTACTGTTGCGAGACTGGCTGTTGATGTTTAAACAGGTGATTCTGTAGTTGGGATATGATCGAATTACAGAGGAAACTCTGCCGAATTTTTGGTAGAATTTACCGTTGTAAACTTATGGATTTGAATTGAAATGTGTATGAACGTATGACGTGACATGCATATGAGTTTTATATTTCATCCCAGAGTTATTATTGATGATGTACATATGTGTATTTAGTCAGCTGCGTGTGTATCAGGGTTGAACGAAATCCGAATGGATAACGGAGAATCTATTTGGGTTACGCTCAACCCGTAGCGATCTCCTGACGTTCTCACATAGGGAATAATCATTTAGAATACCCCATATGCTTCCGCTAATCAGATAAGCATCACGTATGACGTATTAGGGGGTCGTTACAATTATGGTATCAGAGCCCTGTTTGTCAGATCTTCTGGTTTAGTGGGTCTAGGACTTTAAATCTTTGGGCTTGCAGCTTTAGGGTTTTGATTGATTTAACTCTGGAATGATAGGACCTGATTTGAATTGATAATGAACGGAATGAATTTGATGTACTTCTGTTAACTATTGCTGTGTGACTGATCTGTTTGTTTCTGTGTCAGATAAGTATGGCAGAATCTAGCAGGGACGCCACACGTAGGCCTAGGGCAAGGCCAAGGCACAGAAGCCAGGGTGCGTCAGGTAGTGGTAGCATGGAGACTGAGGTTGACATGCGTGAGATGATGGAATCTATCAGATTAATGGCCGATGCCATGAGAGACCAGGCCACTACCAGTGCCAATGCAATGGGACAGCAGAAGGACGATAGACAAACGAGAAACGACAGAGCCACCCAACAGGTGAATCCACTATATCAGGGATGGATTGAATTCCAGAGCAGGTCCATCTCCGTTCTGAGTGCCTCCGATCCACCGTGGAAGCTTGGATAAAAGGAATTGAAAAGATTTTCGTGTTTTTGCAAAGGTCGACGATGAACAGAAAGTCACATATGCAACATATATGCTGAAGGGCGAAGCAGAACTTTGGTGGACAGATGCCCAGCAATTGATGGAGAGCCGAGGCATTCCACTGACTTGGGAATCTTTCAAGAGAGTCTTCATAGATCAATATATCCCTGAGAGCGTGAAACAAGCAAAGGAAGCACAGTTCCTGAAGCTCACCCAAGGAGGCAAGCCGTTTGACGAGTATCTGAAACAGTTTGAGGAATTATCAAGGTACTCTACTTACTTGCGAATGCATTACGATGAGGCTTGGAAAGCGAAGCAACTAGAAGAAGGCCTCGATTTGCCTATGAAGACTCAGTTGGCTACCCTAGAGATTCGAGACTTTGCCACACTGGTGAATAAGTGCCGAATTCTGAGTAAGAATCTAGAACAGAAACAGACTCAGAATATGACACAGCGTATAGGGAACCGACCCAGACAAGCGCCCAGAAATTTGAATGTAAGAAGCGGTATGTTTAAACCGCAACCAGGGGCTTCTAGTAGCAGTGGGAGGCGACCTGATAATACTCTTTGTCCGAAGTGTGGTACCAGACATCCAAATCAACCTGGCGGCATCGACTCCCCTCCAGTGTTATAGATGTGGAGGCACAGGACACATAGCCAGATACTGCCCTTCCACGGGGAATCAGCCGACATCTGGTAGCCGAAGACCACAAGCTCCAGGGAGAGTTTTTACTATGAATGCTGCCAACGTCGACAGTCCTCGTGCTTGATGCAGGTAGAGGTAAAATTTATAATTTTTCTTTGATAGTATTGTTTGATTCGGGTGCTACGCACTCCTTTATTGCTGATGCATGCGTAGAACGAATGAGATTACCTGTTCAAACCCTGCCCTGTGACCTATATATATCCACACCCTTGGGAGAAGCCACTATGTCCCCACGAATATGCCTAAACTGCCCCTTAACCATTGAAGATACTTTATTTCTTGTGGACCTAGTGTGTATACCATTGTCAGGGATCGACATTATTCTGGGAATGGATTGGTTGACTAGGAATCGGGTTTTGTTGAATTGTTCCGAAGGGACAATTACTTATCTGGATAACGTACCTGTACGTGGAAGTGACAGGGCTTGTGAGATAGGTGATATGTCCCTCAATCTTTCTGAGGTAGAGTTGCAGGATAGACTAAGTCAAATCCCAATTGTTAGCGACTTTCCAGAGGTATTTCCTTTGGAAATAAGTAAACTGCCACCACCTAGGGAGATAGAATTCACCATTGACCTGATTCCGGGAGCGAGTCCAATAGCTATGACCCCGTATCGTATGGCCCCCGCAGAATTGAGAGAATTAAAAGTCCAAATCGAAGACATGTTGGAGAAGAGGTTCATTAGGCCGAGTGTATCACCATGGGGAGCTCCGGTCTTATTCGTAAAGAAGAAAGAAGGGAGTTTAAGACTGTGTATTGATTACCGACAATTGAATAAGGTGACCATTAAGAACAAATACCCATTGCCACGTATTGATGATTTGTTTGATCGGTGCAAGGCGATCAGATTTTCTAAGATAGATTTAAGGTCAGGATACCACCAGATTAGGGTTAGAGAGGAGGATATTCCTAAGACAGCATTCAGGACAAGATACGGCCATTATGAGTTCTTAGTGTTGCCGTTTGGATTGACGAATGCACCCGCTGTCTTTATGGATTATATGAACAGAATTTTCAGACCCTATTTAGATTAATTTGTTGTGGTATTCATTGATGATATTCTAGTATATTCCAAGACTCACGAAGAGCATGCCCAGCATCTTAACACGGTGTTACAGATACTGGAAGAGAAACAATCAGTATGCAAAGTCGAGAAATGTGAGTTTTGGTTAGAAGAAGTGAAATTTTTAGGACATGTGGTTAATGGGAAAGGGATAGCGGTTGACCCAAAGAAAATTGAAGTAGTATTAGATTGGGATCGACCTAGAACGGTCACCGAGATTAGGAGTTTCTTGGGTTTAGCCGGTTATTATCAGAAATTCATTCAAGGGTTTTCGCAGATAGCTGTGCCATTCACCTGATTGACTCGGAAAGGGGTAGACTTTGAATGGAGCGAGCAGTGTGAAACTAGTTTTCAGATTTTGAAAGAGAAATTGACCACCGCTCCTGTACTAATTATTCTGAAACCCCTAGAACCCTTTATTGTATACACAGATGCATCCTTGAGAGGCCTAGGTTGTGTTTTGATGCAGGATGGGAAAGTTGTGGCTTATGCATCGCACCAATTGAAACCTGCAGAGGAGAACTATCCCACCCATGACTTAGAATTAGCTGCCGTTGTGTTTGCCCTAAAGATTTGGAGACATTATCTGTATGGCGCGGTATTCGAGGTGTATAGTGATCATAAGAGCCTTAGGTATTTGTTTGATCAGAAGGAATTAAACATGAGGCAGCGTAGGTGGGTAGAATATTTAAAGGACTTTGATTTTGAGTTGAAATATCATGCAGGAAAAGCAAATGTTGTAGCCGATGCATTAAGCCGAAAGTCACTACAACTAGCTAGTTTAATGATTGGTGAGATGAGGTTACTTGAGGATTTTGGGAACCTTAGCCTCAACGTAATCTCGTTTTCGCAAAGATTAGTGATGAGTGACTTTTTGATAACCTGCGAATTGAGAGAACTAATTAGACAAGCCTAACTTGAGGATGAATCCTTGGAAGTATACGCAGACCAACCCGACTTTGGATTAGCACCTGATGGGGTTTTGATGTTTAGAAAGAGAGTAGTGATCCCGAACCATCAGGAATTAAAGGAAAAAGTGTTAGCAGAAGCTCACAGAAGCCATTACACTATTCACCCAGGTATTTCCAAGATGTATCAGGATCTAAAGAGGAACTTTTGGTGGCCTGGTATGCGGAGAGATATCACGGATTACGTGAATGCCTGTTTGACTTGTCAACAGGTTAAGATAGAGCATCAGAAACCCGCAGGGCTACTTAAGCCATTAGAAATACCAGAGAGAAAATGGGATCAGATCACTATGGATTTCGTGGTTGGATTACCTAGAACACCAGCAGGATTTGATGCCATTTGGGTGATAGTGGATAGGTTGACCAAGTCTGCACACTTTTTTCCTGTTAAAGTGCGTTACTCCATGGAGAAATTAGCCGAAGTATACCTTAGGGAAATCGTGAGATTATATGGAATACAGGCAGGTATAGTATCTGATCGAGATCCTAGGTTTACTTCGAGATTTTGGCAATCCCTACAGCAAGCCTTAGGAACCCAGCTTAAATTTAGCACAACCTATCATCCTCGATCGACGGCAGTCTGAGAGGACTATTCAAACCCTAGAAGATATGTTGAGGGCTTGTGTGCTTGAGCAGAAAGGAAGTTGGGATAAACACCTGCTGTTGATAGAGTTTGCATACAATAACAGTTATCACTCTACCATCGGTATGGCCCCGTATGAGGCTCTTTATGGGAGAAGCTGTAAATCACCTTTAAGTTGGGTAGAAATGGGGGAGAGTGCACTGTTGGGACCCGAGATGGTGCAAGAAACCACTGATCAAATTAAAATGATCAGGGAAAAGATGAGAGCTGCCCAACAGAGGCAAGAATCTTATGCTAACAAGAGAAGAAGGCCTTTGGAATTTAACGAGGGAGATCACGTATTTCTGAGAGTGTCCCTACCACTGTATTGGTAGACAGATAAGGACTAAGAAACTAAGTCCTAGATTTCTAGGACCATTCCAAATTTTACAAAGAGTCGGTCTCGTTGCCTACCAAATTGCTTTACCTCCCTATTTTTCCAACCTACATGATGTTTCCCACGTCTCCCAACTTCGTAAATATGTCCCAGATCCTGCGCATGTATTAGAGAATCAACCGATAATATTAAAGGAAAATTTGACTTATGAATCTACTCCTGTTCAAATCCTTGACTATAAGACTAAGCAGCTTCGAAGTAAAATGATCCCTTTAGTTAAGGTACTTTGGCAGGATGTCGCGTCACAGGAGATGACGTGGGAGAAAGAAGATGAAATGAGATAAAGATATCCAGAACTGTTTACAGGTATGAATTTTTGGGGACAAAATTTCTTTTAAGGGGGGGAGAATGTAACAACGGGAAAGATTCGAAAGAGTTTTTAAAGGATTTTAAAAGATAAAACTTGATTTTAACCCTAATCCCAATCAAACGAAGAATGACATGTATTTCAAGGATAATGACTGGACACAGAAGGTCGTTTGAAGCCAGAAACACAATCAGACAGAAAGAAATGTAATCCGGCGATGAGAAACTGATGGAAGGAGTTTCATGCGTCACTTTCGTTGACAGAGGCCAAGACTTTTGCATGGAAATGCGTGCCAACATCTGGAAGGATGCCGACACCCTAAAACATCCTCGGGTGGCTTGGGAAAAGTCAGAATCGCCCCTGGAGGCTTTAAATTACGCGAACTCTCGCCATTTCTCTCATTTCACTCTCTCTCCTCACCACACACTCTCTCTCCTCTCTCTTTTCTCTCTCCACTTTCCTCCACCGTGATCGGCCGCCACAGCCACCGTGGGCCACCACCAAGGGTACCAACCGACATCCCTCACTGCCCACAACCACCAGCAACCAACCACGGCCACCAACGGCCGCCGGAGCCGCTGGAAAAATACCGTTTTTCCCCTCCATCGCGCGAAACTTCCCTAGCTCGAATCGTCGCCGTCCGTTGCCGTTGACCCTCACCGCCCCCACCACCGTGTAGCCCGAGCCGCCACCGCTTCCGAGTTTCTCGCCGCCGAAGGAGGCCGGACGCGCTCAATCGAGGCGTAACGCCGTCCGCGGCGAAGTTTTGTGGCCGGAAACCACCATCCAAACGGCCGTGAACCGCCGTGCCACCACCGTATTCGGACTCCTGGGCTTGCGGGCTTCACCGTGGTGTGATTTTCGAGGCAAATCGCACCTCCTCGCCGTGCGCCGCCGTGTACCGGCGTGCCGGAGCTTCTGGACGTGCATCCCGAGAAAACGAGACCACCGTGACGTAGAATTCTATCATCCGAGCACAGTGGTAAGGTCCGTTTTCCCAAAAACTAATGTTATATGACTGAAATGATTGCCGAACGTAATTAGGCAACTAATTAACCTAGGAAACTGTGTAACTGAGTTTAGGATTGAAAAATGGATGACGTGACAAGTTTAAATATTCCATTTAATGTCCAGGGAATTAATTGGGCTCAGAAACTGAGATTTTGTGGAGTCCTAACTTGAGTTAGAGCGACCGGACACCAGGTAGGATAATTTACACTTCCCGAACCCTAGAATTGATTTAGTGAATACCTGAATGATTTAGATGACTTGCATGGAATTACATGCTGCTTTCGATGGGATAAATTGCATGCCTGTGTGCTGAAAACCCTAATTGCATGTTAGACACCTTGTTTATCAAGTTTAGATGCCTTTAGGATGGATTTACTTAGGGTTGGGTACTTGATAGCCGTTATGGGACGGCCGTTAAGTATTCCTCGTACAGGAAACTTTTAAACGAAACTATTTTTATCAGATTTAGCCTGTACTGAGTTAGGGATTACGCGTTAAACCAGGACGACCCTAAGAAAGGTTTAGGGAGTATAAGGGTGGATAACCTACACGGAGAAACATTGTGATTTAGGCGTAATACCCTAGAACCCTGAGGAATAGCCGACCGAGTGCATGTGAGTTCGAATAGACTGTATGAGGATGAGAATTGGCGTATGTGCACATGCTAAGGGACGCCCTAGATGTTGATTCTCACCCGGTCCTTGAGTGAGTGATTGGTGTTACGGATCACACTCACAATATAGGCTTGATTCGGGTGATTGGTGTAACGGATCACACCCAACGATAAGAGAGGTATTCTCTCTAAACTACGTGCAATTAGAAGATGATTTAGATTCTGATTTAATGGATTTGTAACCAACATGGATTGAGATACACAGGGCATGGGATTTCATTTGATTTTTTTGATGACTGATTTTTAAAGAAAGTGATCTTCTGATTTCGAATACTTGCCGCAATTTCCATGTGATTAAACGATTTTAAAGATAAGGTATTCCACTGTTTTCGAACTGATTTCGGGAAGACGATTTCGGTGTTCACACCGCTGGGTATTCAACTGGTTTTCGAATGATAATTGATTTGTAAATTATTCTACCGATTCATATCTCATTAGGTTGTTTACTCGTGATGAACGAGGACAAAGGCGAGAGCCAGGCGATAGCAGGCGACTTGAGGATAGACGGAGAATGATTAGCTTAGGCTTGAATCATTTGTATATATACCTGATGATACTGTTATTTCTCGGATTCTGTTTATTATGAATTCTGTATGGATTGGACTGAATGTACATATAACGTTTCAGATAGTATGCATGGATTGTAGTGATGAATTGATGTTCTTTGTGTATGGATTTATATTGGTTATGTTTATTATCGCTATGGGATGGCTGTTGATGTTTAAACAGGTGATTCTGTAGTTGGGATATGATCGAATTATAGAGGAAACTCTGCCAGATTTTTGGTAGAATTTACCGCTGTAAACTTATGGATTTGAATTGAAATGTGTATGAACGTATGACGTGACATGCATATGAGTTTTATATTTCATCCCAGAGTTATTATTGATGATGTACATATGTGTATTTAGTCAGCTGCGTGTGTATCAGGGTTGAACGGAATCCGAATGGATAACGGAGAATCTATTTGGGTTACGCTCAACCTGTAGCGATCCCCTGACGTTCCCACATAGGGAATAATCATTTAGAATACCCCATATGCTTCCGCTAATCAGATAAGCATCACGTATGACGTATTAGGGGGTCGTTACACTGGTCATCTGAGCAAACAACTTAATGAGATGATTAGATCCCAATAGAGAAATTTACAATTAAATATTTGTAAAACAATTGGATGCTCAGTTGTGACAACGCACAGAAAATATCTCCCCAAATCGGTTTAAATGCATGTGAATCACTAAATACTTTTAAATTTAAAATGAGTATGGGAAATCGATGTAAAAAAATATAATGAGAATATTATCTTTAATCTGAAAAATCATGCTGAAAAGTGTACTTAAAATCATGCCTGAAAATTCTCATATACTTATTAGTCACATATCTCATGAGATCATTTATTGTTCATTTCAAGTTGCATGTTGTTTTAACTAAAAACATGGTTTTTGGTTGGGTGTGATCCGTCACACCAATCACCCGAAAAAAACACCTATATTGTGAGTGTGATCCATAACACCAATTACCCATTCAAGGACCGAGTGGGAATTAACATCCAGGGTGTCCCCTAGTCGATGCACAAACGCTAATTCTCATCCTCATACAATCTATATAGCACTACATAAGCATAGTCGACTAATACTCAAGGTTATAGGATATTATACTTAAACCAAAACGTCACCCCGTATAGGTTATCCACCCTTTTACTCCTTGAACCTTTCATAGGGTTGTCTTAGTTTAATGCATAATTCCTAACAGATGCAGACCAATTCAATTAAAATAAATCAATTTACAAAATCATCTGCATAGGATATTCAATAACCATCCCATACTGGCTATTGAATATCCACCTTAAGTTAGTTCGTCCCTATGGCATATAATCCCAATAGCCAAATTCTATCAAACATACAACAAGTATTCTCAATAAACAGGCAATCTTATATACTCATATATATAGTTTTCATGTAAATTAATTATTTTCATCACTCATTCCCATTCAATACAAATCATACTTAAAGCAGTAATTCACAACATCAATTAAAAGTCAGGAGAGTGTAGATTACTCTAACTTTTACCGTTTGCTCCTATACAAACCGAGATTTTCCTTTTTCCTTTGAGATTGTTCTCCCAATTAGTTTCTTGAGGAAACAATTCAAATCTTATACCAGTTTCCTTTCAGTTATACTTTCCTACAATTAATTGCCTAATCTCTACGTCAGTCTAATCCTTACAACATATTTTGAAACAAAATCAACATAAAAATATCAAATTGGATTATTTTAAATTATACTAAAGGTTTCAAAAGCTCGAAATTGGATCCCTGCTTCTTTCCAGCAACTCTGGCGATGGCGCACAGTGGAGCACGGCGGCGGATGGTGGTTAGTGTCGAAAATTAGTCCAAGATGCGGCCCATAGCGAGGATACTGAATCTGGGTTCGGTTCGATGAAAAACAATGGTTTAACCGTGATTTTCTAGTAAAAATGCAATGGTACACGAAAATTGTTTCTCTTTCGTTCGCGATGCGTGGCGACGATTTTTCACTGGTTGGCAGCTGACAAAGGAAGAAGGCAGCTTGGGCTAGCTATTAGTGGCAACGGTGTGGTTGAACGGTGACGGATGGTGGAGATCGAAGCTGGTCTTCAAATTTGCGATAGAGGGAGAAAAGTGGATGTTTCTGGCCACTATGGTGGTCGTCAGTTGTTGTGGTGGCTTGCTGCGGCGTCGGGTTGAGCTGCTAAACCTTCCAGCAATGAGGGGCAGCGGTAACTCAACCAGAAAATGGACGAGCATGGTGAAGGTGGCAGATGGAGGTTTCCGCATGCGAGAGAGAGAGAGAGAGAGAGAGAGAGAAGGAAAATTTGAAAATATGAAGGATAGATTTGGTATTTTAGCATATAAGGGCCTTTTGGTCATTTCAAAATTTACTTCGGAGAAATTTTTTGATACATTTTCTTATTCATCTTCAAATACGGGATAATTCGGAAGGAACTTGGGAATCTTTAGAGCATCAAAAGCTAACCAATATTACCTATCAAGTTCCTCAAACCAGATACAAATTCCCTCATTGGATAAATTTTTATCCTGAAAAATTTTCAAATTTATACTACAAGCTCAAGGAAATTTTCTTAAATCAATTCTAACAAAATTTCAATTTATTTTTAAATCGGATTATTACATTAAAGGTATTCTTAAAACTCCTTTAGTATGAGTTGCTTCTATATGGTGTTTCTTTTGTAATACTACACAGGCATATTTTTCTTTTTTCTTTGTTTTTTTATTTTTCCTAATTAATCTATTATACTTTTTCATCTCCAGCCCAAAGGGACCTACACATCTGGTACATGCCAACATTATCATGAGAAATGAATCTCAGTAGCAATGCAACCTATTACGAAATCCATTGACCTGTACCACCATGCTTGCATGGAAAAACTCTACATTCTTTCATAAAACATATCACATACTATTAGGACATAGCGTATGTAGCATTTAATCATGTTATATACTTATACATATGCATATTCATCAAGTACATTATCTTTAAAACATGGGAAGTGCATTTATCATCATTTTCATTATAAAAAATTTCTTTAGGGTATTAACATGCCTTTTGAGTAAGAGAAAAAAATCACATCATATGAGCTATCGAGAGTGTCTCCCAGCAACAACTCTATGTACCACTACATATATGAATGAGCCATCCTTGTGACTACTGTGTCACTACAGTAAAAGACTGCCCTAGTACATCTGAGGCGTCCCTTAATGGGATCCATTTGTACATTCTTTATAACTCATGGGATCACCGTATTCCTTCGAACAGATCATATCCTCTCAACTTCCATGGATCATGAGCCTTGGGGATCACCACCATTCCTTCGAGGTGGATCACCCGCTAAACCTTATCCTCTCTGCTTCTACAGATCATGGGTTTATGGAGTCACCACCATTCCTTCGAGGTGGATTACCCTCCCGATATGCTATCTTCTAACATATGCACTAAGGTGATTCAGCTCATGCCTATGGTTATGCTTTAACCTTAAGTATGTGTTTCTTAATGGCCCTTGGAAGACACACTAACTTAGGGTTCACAACCATCACAGTGTTTTCAAAATTATCTATGTTCAAGTGGATGTTTAACCATCCAAATACATGGCACAACCATGGAATGCCAACAGTCATCCCATATCGACAATCGGTCACTCAAATCATGAGCCTATCTACTACTAATGCATATGATTAGGATACTTCACTCTTCCTTTTAGATGTCTCTCTGCTACCTTTTGTATCATTGTCACAAGGACCATTCTCATCCAAGTGAAAAGTGACTCTATCCTTTGCACATTACCCAAAACTCTTAGTTTCCTTACTTACCTATGTTGTGAGCCCTTAATTAAGTTAGTATGAGGAATTACTAATCTCAATTGCCATTAAAAACCTTATTTCACAAGCTAAAAGGCTGCCAGTCGACTTTTGGAAGGCTAGCAGTCGGCTAGTGGCTCTCTAAATCCTTTGGGTGCTAGACAGTAAGCTAGTAGTCGGCTACTAGCCAGCTGGCAGCAGGCTGGTGGCTTACTGGAATGCATCTTGGGAAAAATACAAGTAGGATAGTTGTAACACCTATAATTTAAGTAGCTTAAATTAATGATTTTAATGGATAAAATTTATGGTGCTAGTTAATTTATTTCTTATTGCTAATGAATTTAAGGAATTGGCTTAAGGAAGGAAAATTTCACTTGCATAATTTAATGGCCAAATTGTTTAGATTAAAAAGACAAGCTACATAAGAATTTGATGCTTAATTAACCCCTTATTTTCTTTTGTTATTTAGCCTAAGTACCAAAGGAAGGAGCATCTAAATTTATGGATGAAAATCTTAATGCCACATGTGAGGTTAAGAGGGATGAAGGCATTCAATTGTTTATACAAATGTGCATGGTCTTCACGTAAAGAAGGAGGAGAAGTAAGGTGGAATAAAATATATATACACATATACATGAGTGCCACATAAGCAAAAGGGAAAAGCTAACAACCAAATCAACTTTTCCCTTGAATTGGATGGCACACATGATGAAGGAAGCCATTAGGTAATGTAAAATTTTGTTGCATGAAAAAAATGGGTGAAGCCACGTGAAAGGAAGGGAAGGGAATGCTGAACTCCTACATGAAACCTCCAAGCTACACGTGAGCCATGAAGGAAAGAAAATCATGTAAATTGTGGCATGGGGCCACACGCAAGATATGAGAGAATGCAACAAATTTTTTTATGGTTGCTTGTGAAATTGGACAATCTAAACTTATAAGGAAAGGCAAGACCAAGGTTGCAAGTAAGGGAGTACAAGTGTAGAAATTATATATATATATATGCATGAGCATGTGGGAAATAAAAAGGGAGAATAGGCAAGAATGCATGCTACACAACAACTCCATCCAAGGAGAAATCAAGTGCAGCGTCCCACGTCCTTCTACCCAGTTGAATGGGAAATTGAAATGAGGAAAAGAGAGAGAGAAGGATGAGAGGCACATGCCACCTAGGTTGCAATATGTACATAAAATAAGAATTTACAAAGGAAGGGAATTGGCGTGAAGGAGAAGAGAAAAGGGAAAAAGTGCAGCCCTCTTTCCTGGCTTGGACGAAGGGAAACAAGAGAAAAAGGGAAGGAGTGGTGTAGCGTTTTCCTCACTAACCTAGCCGAATGGAAATGGGAATGAGGGAAGAAAGGTGAGGTGGCGTGAAGCAAGCAACCAAGATGGAGTGTGAGGGAAGTAAAGATTACATGTGGAATAAAAATAAACCAAAAATAAATGAAAGAGGAGGCTACACATGGATTAGGGAACAAAAAGGAAAGGATAAGAATTTTTCCATGCACCCCACACACAGACATACATGAACCAAGAGGAGAGGCATTTCGTATAACCATATACACACACCACTTGGATGAAAAGGGGAAGAAGAAGGAGAGAAGGGAAGAATAGCCAAGTTGGTCATATACACAAGGCAAAAGAGGAACCAAGGAAAGGCTAAGATCATCCCATACTAGTCATCTTGGAGGTAGGTTAGCAATTTCTTGTTTTAGTTCCATAAGTTAGCATATATGTCTCAAAATGTTGCTTCCATGGAATCAGAGTGATTTTCTTCATTCTTGATTTTAGGATAAAACTTGATACTGTATGCATGATAAACTTAGGAGTTGGCTAGGTTGAATGAAATTAATAATGTTATTGAACATTTATGTTGATAAATAAATGCATGTGATGATGAAATAAGATGGACTAAGTTAGTGTTGGAAATTTATTGTCATGACCACCTAAGAAACTCATTAATAATGAATACCATTATGAGGAATGTGATTGTGAGGGTTTAAGGTTAATAATGATCATGGATAGGAGGAACATGATCATGGAAATTATTAAACTTTTAGAAGGAAATTATATGAGATTAAATTTCAAGAAAAGTAGAATTATTATGGCTATTAGTGATATTTTGGAAGGAAATCATATAAGATTTAGTTTCCAAGAAGAGTAGAAATTTAATAGCTACTAAATTATGTGAGATTTGATTTCCAAGAAAAAAATAGAATTTTTATGGCTATTATTGGTATTTTTAGAGAGGAAATTATTAGGAAAATATACATGAGAATTAATTTCTAAGAAAAGGAAATTTATTATGAACTATTTTTGCAGTTATCAAAATTTTTGAAGGAAAAATGCCCATTAGAATTAATTTTCAAGAAAAGAAAATTATTATTGAAGATGTTGGAATTTTAGAAGGACAAATGCACATTTGTATTAATTTCCAAGAAAAGGAAATTAGTATTGAACTTATTGAATTTCTTAGAAGAAAAATGCACATTGGAATCAACTTCCAAGAAAGGAAAGTAATATTGAGATTATTAGAGTTTTATAGGAAAATGTACCTTAAAAATTATTTCTAAGAAAAATAGAAACTATCCCTTAAATATTGAAATTTTCATAAGAAGTGGTAAAGGTGGCCCAGCGCCCACATAATAACCCAAGTGTGCACCAGTGAACTAGCGAGGTGTGGCCGAAGGTGCTCCATACCCGTGACATAGAGCTCACAATGATTTTATGTACGTGGCTAAGTGTCCACGGTTTACAATGTATGGCCAAAGTTACTCCACACGGGCGGCCTAGCGAGGCGTGGCCGAAGGTGCTCCATACCCATAATCTAGCATTCGCGATCACGCTATACACATGGCCAAGTGTCCATGCATTACGAGGTGTAGCCAAAGGCGCTCTACAAGAGTGACCTAGGGAGGTGTAGCTGAAGGTGCTCTATACCAGTGATCTAGTGTCCTGATGATTTTATGTACATGGTCGAGTTTCCACAATTTATGAGGTATAGCCAAAGGTGCTTCACACAGGCAGCCTAGCAAGGCGTGGCTGAAGGCGCTCTATGCCCATGACCTAGTGTTTGTGATTACGCTATATACGTGGCTGAGTGTCCACGAATTACGAGGTGTGACCGAAGGTGCTCCACATGGGTGACCTAGATAAGTGTGGCTGAAAGTGCTCCACACCCGTGACCTAGTGTTCACGTAACACGCATAAACGCTCTGATAATTCTGTAATAAACCGGTAAGCTTATGAGAATACGTGTTATTTGAAAAAGATATCTAATTTTTGTTAACTTCTAAATTTATCATGCAATGATTGTCAGTTTACAGTTATGTGTAATATTACGCCTGAAATCAAGGATGTAGATTGAATGTTTTGGTGCTTGCACCCTGGTACATATTAGTTTCTTTTTAAACTACGAATTACTAAGCTACTGGGAAACTTGTGTTTCTCATATATGTGCTAATATGTATCAGATATGGCGTAGCAGGGCCGCGTGGTAGCAGTTCTCTTTGATCAAGTAAGGTTTTTGAACCCCTATTTTTGGATCCTTGGTGTATCCGAATTAGAATAGGACAACTGATTCGATTGTATACGTTAGTTGTTTTGGGGTACACTAGGGAAATGGATATGCGAAGGACCGGTCCATTACTATTTTGTTTGGGAGTCTGAGTGGCAGGCCTCTTGCCTCCTGACTTCCAAGGGACGAGTACTTCATATATCCGGGGACATGTATATCAGTATGTAATGAATGTTATCAGACTTATATTATTTGAATCATATGAAATTCTGTATTTTCACCGTGTAGTATAGAATTTCATTATTCCAATTTGCATATAAGTTTTTATTTTTATCTGAGCAAAAGATCTCGAACCTAATATATTTAACATAAATTGAATGGTATAATTGCTCAGACAATAATTAAACATAAAGGAAAAGAATAATGTACCGAACCTATCTATTGATATTGGAATGACCAATAAGACTAGATAAGGGCGTTACAACAGTCGACTGCTAGGATGTCCAGTCAACTACTTAGTGCAAACCTGGGCTCGACAGTCGACTGCTAGGAATCTGACAATCGGCTGCTAAGCCTTTGTTAACACTTCTGGGTTTTTCAGGAACACAACAGTAGATTACCCCATATTTAGCAGTTGGTTGCTATGCTCCGCTATAGTTTAAAAAACATAATTGTGATAATACCCAGTCCAAAATGCATTCCATTTTCAATTCTAAACACATAAGCTTAGTTTCCATATAACAAACTTTCTTCTCATTAAACCTTTCTCATCCATTAGCTTAAACATGGTACATTCAAGGAAAACTAGTCTATATCTTTAGATGAATACAAACCAGCCCTTCAAATCCATTACAAGCACAAATATGAGCATACATTTAGCAACACAACATCCCATAGAAATACAAAAGCATATAGAATGTAGGTTTAACCCCAAACTCATTTCAAACATTTAGAAATTCATATTTTCTAGCAACAGTAAATATTTCAGAAAAGAGATGGGTTTAGGATGGATTTTTACCTTGATTCCTTACAAAAGTGTGTATTAGATGTGTTAGAAAGGCTCTCCCCTTGTTGTAGGATTGATTTTTAGCCTCAAATGCACCCTTCCTTTAGCAAAATCTCTTCTTTCTTACCCTAGCTCGCCCTTTTCTCTCTCTACTTGTCCTTTCTGCTTCTTTCTCTAAAATGCAGATGGAGAAAGTGTGTAAAAAGTTTAGGGCTGCAGCTAGGGTTTAAGGAAGTTTGGAGAAATTGCTATTTAGTCCCTAGGCTATTTTGCATTCTTAGACTCCCTCATTTTTTCCCTTTTCAATTGAGTCCCTAGCCACCTTTTGCAAAACCTTCATGTATTTTCTTTCAATTTAGTCCCTAGACTAATGCAACTATATGCACTAATGCAACATACACAAGCATTAAACATCAAATTAACAATTATCAACCATCTCTTTAATCTTAATTGGAGCGGATGTTACAATATTGATCATAATTTAGCTCATTTTCTTCTATATTTTGACTACTAGTTTCGCTTTCCATCATATTTATTTCATCTTCTTCTATTATATAGGCTATGTTACTATTTTCTTCAGATTCTATTTCTGATTCTGTATTTATTTCTAATCTATAAATTTCTATATCTGAATTATTTATTTCATTTTTTTGATAATTCTATGTATTCTAATGGTTCTAATTTATAATCATTTGCTAATTCTATAATATTCATAGTTTTCTTATTTTCAAGTTTTTTATGTAATAACTTGATTTTTTTAAAAAAATAAATTAATTGGGCAAAATAAATTTAGATTTTGTTAAAATTGAATTCAACGTAATTTTCTGAGTCTGCGATTGAAATTTGGGAATATTTCGGAGTCAAAATCCGATCTGACGGAGAAAAAAAAACTCGGTTCGGCTTTAGGGAATTAGCAGGTAAATTGGAAGGCTTTAAATCCTTAAAAGAAGTTAGGATTCCTTCCATGTGGGCCTGTATTCTTACCTAGATCGGAGAAGGCATCCGAGATTTATCTCGGGCAAAGTGGGAAAAGACCAAAATGCCCCTGGAGGCCTTAAAACTCCTAAATCTCTATTTTCCCTCTCATTTTTCCTTTCCTCTCTCTCTCTTCCCTACATTTTCTCTCTCTTCTATCTCATTTTCATGTGCCACCTTGCTCCACTAGAACCGCCGCCCTGCGCCGCCGCTGGACCCTGCCACTGGTGTAACTCAATGCCCCCGACCTCTAACCACCATCCCTAACCACCAACGGACACCACAGCGGTCGAAAATAGCTCATTCTCCCTCTGTCATGAATTTCTTTCCTCGTCGCGATCTCTGTCATCCAATACCGTCTGGCCATACCGCCACCACTGTTGGGTAGCCTAAGCTGCCAGCTTCCTCCAGCAGCTTTCAGCTGGTGGAACGCTGCCGGCACGTGCCTAGAATGGGGGAAAAATAGTTTCGTCGTCCGCTACCTTAGTCGCTAAAAAACGCCGTCTAAACGGTTGTGTTTCACCGAACAGACTTTGGATCTGGCATCCTCGAGTTACGGGCTACATTTTGGTGTATCTTTCAACCCCACCCACCGTCTGCCGTCGTGCTCTGCCACATGCCGTCTCTAGAGTTGCCAAAAAGCTGCCAAAATCAGATTTCAAGCTTCCAAAACCCTCGGTACAGTTTAAAATACCCCAATTTAATATTTTCATGTTGAAATTGACCCTGGATATGTTTAAGGATTAGACCAGCCTAGGAATTTGATAAATTGACGTAGGAAAGCCTAATTGAAAGAAAAAAATCCGTCTAAGAATATAATTTTTTGCCCAAGGAATTAATTAAGAGCAATTGCCGAGAAAAGAGGGCCTGGAAATGTATCAAGAAAGAAGAAGCAAAGGAAGCATGGTAGGTTAACAATTTAAACTTTCGTTCCATGTTCAGGTTATGCAATCTCCTGTTTAAATTCAAGCTTTGCATGGAACTTAAGTTGTCTCTGCATTCTTGACCTAAATATAAGCATGTGGGCTAGCATGTGTGATTTTATTGAAATGTGGATGGGAGAGATAGCATGAATATGTTGTTGGCAAAATGATTAGAGTTGAATGGCGTTAACTTCATGGTGACCACAAAGAAAGAACCCTACAATTTAAGTGTATTAAGTAAAGAACCACAAGAAAGGAAATGGAATTTCCAAGTGAACAAAACTCCCCAGGCTAAGTCCATGAAATTTATTCATGGAATCTAGAAGCTACACACCAATATATATTTTCAAAAAAAAAAGTATGGGAATTTATTAACGGAGGAAAGGGAATTGTTTTGGATTAGTAAAATTTTAAAAGAAAGGATATTATTATTATTTTCAAGGAAGGAAATTATTCCTGAAATTAATAAAATATATAAGAAAATTAATTTTCAAGAAGGGAGAAATTATCCTTAAGAATATTAAAGTTTTTGTAAGAAACGTACATTGGAATTAATTTCCAAGAAAGAAGAGATTATTCTTGAAAATACTAGAAATTTTATAAGAGTTGTACATTAAAGTTAAATTCCAAGAAAAGCGAAAGTATTCTCGAAAATATTCGTATTTTCACAAGAAATGTACATTTATAGTAATTTCTAAAGAAAAGGGAAAATCGTTCATGAAATTAATAGAATTTTTATGAGAAGTGTACATCAATAGTAATTTTCAAGAAAGGGGCATTTATTCTTAAAATTTTTGAATTTTAAGGAGATGTACACTAGTACTATTGTTCAATAAAAGGAAAAGGTCCCCTGAGAATTGTTAAAGAATTATAAAGGTGGCCGAGTGTGTAATAAATTGAATTTGAAAAATAAGTTAATTGGACAAATTAAATATCAAATTTATTAAAATCAAACCCGGCGTAATTTCCTGAGTCTACGGTCAAAATTTGGAAATTTTTCGGAGTTAAAATCCAATCTGATAGAGAAAAACTTGATCCAGCGTCAGGAGATTGGCAGATAAAGTAACGGGCTTTAATTCCTTAAACGGAGCCTTGATTAGGATCGACGTCATTCTGAGAATGGATTGGTTATCTAGGAATCGGGTTCTATTAAATTGTTCCGAAAGGACTATCACTTACTTAGATACCGTGCCTGTACATGGGAGTGACAGAGCATGTGAGATAAGTGATGTTTCCTTAAATCTCTCTTAGGTAGAATTGCAGGAAAGGTTAAACCTAATCCCTATTGTTAACGACTTTTCGGAGGTGTTTCCTTTGGAAGTAAGTAGGCTACCCCCACCTAGAGAGATAGAATTTACAATTAACCTAATTCTGGGTGCAAGCCCAATAGCTATGATCCCATATAGAATGGCCTTAGTAGAATTGAGGGAACTTAAGGTCCAGAAAGAGGAATTGTTAGAAAAGGGATTCATTAGGCCGAGCGTGTCACCGTGGGGAGCTCCTATTCTATTCGTAAAGAAGAAAGACGAGAGTTTAAGGTTATGCATAGACTATCGACAATTAAACAAGGTGACTATTAGGAACAAGTACCCATTACCACAGATAGATGACCTGTTTGACTAGTTGCAGGGTGCAACAGTATTCTCCAAGATAGACTTAAGGTCGGGAAACCACCAGATTAGGGTGAGGGAGGAAGATATCCCTAAGAAAACATTTAGCACTAGGTACGACCACTATGAGTTTTTAGTGATGCTGTTTAGATTAACAAATGCACCTGTTGTCTTTATGGACTACATGAATAGAATTTTTAGACCCTACTTGGACCAATTTGTAGTGGTATTCATAGACGACATCTTAGTCTATTCCAAGACTCACGAAGAGCATGCATAACATCTGAACACAGTGCTACAGATATTGGAAGAAAAACAATTGTATGTTAAATTTGAGAAATATAAGTTTTGGTTAGAGGAAGTGAAGTTTTTAGGCTATGTGGTAAATAGGGAAGGGATTTCAGTAGACCCTAAGAAGATTGAAGCAATATTAGATTGGGGTCAACCAAGGATGGTCACTGAAGTTAGGAGTTTTTTGGGTTTAGCAGGCTATTACAGGAAGTTCATGCAAGGTCAAATAGCTTTGCCATTAACCCGGTTGACTCGCAAGGGTGTAAACTTTGAGTGGAGTGAGGAGTGTGAACATAGTTTCCAAAATTTAAAGGAAAAGTTGACCACTACTCTAGTGCTAATAATTCTGAAACCCTTAGAACCTTTTTCAGTATATACAGATGCATTAATGAAAGGTTTAGGATGTGTCTTAATGCAGGATGGAAAAGTGATAGCTTATACATCGAGGCAATTGAAACCTACAGAGGAAAACTATCCTACCCATGACTTAGAATTAGCTAACGTTGTATTTGCCCTGAAGATTTGGAGACATTACTTATACAGGGCTATATTTGAGGTTTTTAGTGATCACAAGAGCCTGAGGTACTTGTTTGATCAAAAGGAATTAAATATGAGGCAGAGGAGGTGGGTAGAGTACTTGAAAGACTTTGACTTCGAGTTAAAATACCATGCAGGGAAAGCTAACGTCATGGCTGATGCATTAAGTTGAAAGTCATTGCATTTAGCCAGCTAATGGTAGATGAAATGAGGTTACTTGAAGACTTTAGGAATCTCAGCCTCAATGTAAATTTCATTTCTAAAGAGATTGGTAATGAGTGAATTCTTAATAACTTGCGACTTGAAGGAATAAATTAGACAAGCCCAACTAGAGGATGAATTAGCCCCTGATGGAGTATTGATGTTCAGGAAGAGAATAGTAATCCCAAACCATTAGGAATTAAAGGAAAAAGTGTTAGTAGAGGCTCATCGAAGCCACTATACCATCCATCCAAGTATTTCTAAGATGTATCAGGATTTAAAAAGAAACTTTTGGTGGCCAGGTATGTGGAAAGATATCACAAAGTATGTGAATGCTTGTCTGACTTGTCAACTGGTTCAAATAGAGCATCAAAGACTCGCAGGATTACTGAAGCCATAGAAGATATCAGAAAGGAAATGGGATCAAATAACCATAGACTTTATGGTTGGATTACCTAGAACACTAGCTGGTTATGATGCCATTTGGGTGATAGTGGATAGATTAACCAAGTTTGCTCACTTTTTACCTGTTAAGATAAGATACTCCATGGAGAAACTAACCGAGACCCTAGGTTTACTTCAAAATTTTAGCAATCCCTACAACAAGCATTAGGAATCCAACTTAAGTTTAGCACCGCCTACCATCCTCAGACTGACGTACAGTCTGAGAGAAAAATCCAAACTTTAGAAGACATGTTAAGGGCTTGCGTGCTAGAATAGAAGGTAAGTTGGGATAAATACCTACCTTTGATAGAGTTTGCATACAATAAAAGTTATCACTCTACCATCGATATGGCACCTTATGCTGTTCTATATGGGAGGAGTTGCAAATCACCTTTGAGTTGGGTAGAGATGGGGGAAAGTACACTGTTGGGACCTGATATTGTACAAGAGACCACTGATCAGATTAAAATGATCAGTGAAAAGATGAGGGCTGCCCCAAAAAGACAGGAAGCCTACGCTAATAGGAGAAGGAGACCTTTAAAGTTTCATGAGGGAGAGCATGTTTTCCTAAGAGTGTCCCCTACTACGGGTATCGGTAGACAAGTAAGGACGAGAAAATTAAGTCCTAGATTCTTAGGACCATTCCAAATCTTGCAAAGAGTCGATCCAGTCGCTTACCAGATTGCCTTACCTCCATACCTATCAAACTTGCATGATGTCTTTCACATCTCGCAACTTCGCAAATACGTCATAGATCCTGCGCATGTATTGGGGAATCAACCCATAGTATTAAAGGAAAATTTAACTTATGAATCTACACCTGTACAAATCCTTGACTTTAAGACTAATTAACTCTGGAATAAAGTAATCCCTTTAGTTAAGGTACTTTGGCAGGATATAGCATCGCAGGAGATGATGTGGGAGAAAGAGGACGAGATGAGGCAACGTTATCTAGAGCTATTCACAAGTATAAATTTTGGTGACAAAATTTCTTTTAAGGGGGGAGAATGTAATAAACCAAATTTTAAAAGTAAGTTAATTGGACAAATAAATATCGAATTTATTAAAACCAAATCCGGCGTAATTTCCGGAGTCTACGGTCAAAATTTGGGAATTTTTCAAAGTCAAAATCCAATCTGATGGAGAAAAACCCAGTTCGGTGTTAGGAGATTGGCAGATAAAGTAACGGGCTTTAATTCCTTAAAAGAAGCCCGAATTCCTTCCATGGGAATCAGTGCCCTTGCCTAGATCGGAGAAGGCATCCAAAAATTTTCCCGAGTGAAGTGGCAAAAGATCGAAATGCCCCTAGAGGCTTTAAAATTTCAAAACTTCCATTTTTCCCCACATTTTCTCTTTCCTTTCTCTCTCTTCCCTCTATTTTCTCTCCCTTCTCTCCTCCCACATTTGCCACTCTGCACGGCTGAAAATACCACCCTGCGCCACCACCCAACCCAGCCACTGGTGCAGCTCGACGTCCTCAACCTCTCGCCACCATCCCCAGCCCCCGACGGATGCCACAGTGGCCGAAAAATGCCTCATTTCCCTCTGTGGTGATTTTTTCTTCACCGTCATGATCTCTACTGTTCGATGTCGTTCGGTGACACTGCCCCTACCATTGGAAAGGCTGAGCTGCCAGCTTCCTCCAATAGCTCCCATCCGGCGAACGCCGCCATCATACGCCCTGAATAGAGCAAAAATAGTCCATCGTGCATTATTTTTCTTCACCAAAAAACATTATCCAAACGGCCGTCAACCACCAAACAGACCTCAGATCTGGCCTCCTTGACTTTCGTGGTACGCACTGGTGTAATTTTTGACCTCAACTGCATCGCTTCGCCATGTGTCACCGTGAGCCACTGTGCGCCACCGTGCTCTGCCGTGCGTCATCGCCGGAGCTGCCAGAAACTGTCCAGAACTAGAATTCCATCTTCCAGAGCCCTCGATATGGTCTAAATTGCCCTAATTTGATGTTTTCTGATTGAAATTAAATGCCAAACATGCATAGGAATTAGACTAGCCTAGAAACGTTGTAATCAGACATAGGGAAGTTTAATTGAATAGGAAACTACTTGAGATTTTAATTAAATTTCCCAGGGAACTAACTAGGCTTAATTTTTGAGGAAACGGGAAGCCCTAAACTGTTTAGGAGCAAATGGTAACAGGTAGAGTGATTTACACTCCCCTAAACTTAAATTAACGCTGTGAATGCCTGATTTAGATTTTTTGATTGCATGGGAACAAGTGCTATGAATTTTATGAGTATATCTATATGCTTGCATGCTGTAAATGCCTGTTGCATGTTAGATTTGTTGGATATCAGACTTAGATGCCATAGGAACGAGTTAACTTAGGGTAAGGTCTTCAATAGCCAGTATAGGACGATCATTATGTATCCCGAGTGCAGAGATGGTTTTGTAAATGCATCATTTTTTATCAGATTTAGCTTGCATTCGTTAGGGATTACGTGATAAACTAGGATGACCATATGAAAGGTTTAAGGTGTATAAGAGGGGATAACCTATATGGGAAAACATTATGGTTTAGGTGAAATCTCCTAGAACCTTGAGAACTAGTCAACTGTGTGCATGTGATTCCAAATAGACTATATAAGGATGAGGATTAGCGTATGTGTATATGCTAGGGGATGCCCTAGATGTTGACTCTCACCTGGTCCTTTAATGAGTAATTGGTGTCACAAATCACACTCACAATATAGGCGTGATTTCGGGTGATTGGTTTAAGGTGTATAAGAGGGGATAACCTATATGGGAAAACATTATGGTTTAGGTGAAATCTCCTAGAACCTTGAGAACCGGTCAACTGTGTGCATGTGATTCCAAATAGACTATATGAGGATGAGGATTAGCGTATGTGTATATGCTAGGGGATGCCCTAGATGTTGACTCTCACCTGGTCCTTTAATGAGTAATTGGTGTCACAAATCACACTCACAATATAGGCGTGATTTCGGGTGATTGGTGTCATGGATCACACCTAACGATAAAGTATGTTTTCTGTAAAAATGGCATGCAATTAGATAGATTTGTAAACAGTCACATGAGACTTGTGACTAAAACGTATGCGAAAACCACCGGGCATAGATTTTAAACCAGAACTTCAGTATGAATTTTCAAAAAATGTATTATTATACTCATTTTAATTATTGCATCATTTTTTTTGTAATTTCACATTTTTCAAGATAAGGTAATTCACTAGCTTTTGAATTTAACACGGGGAGATGTTTTCTGTGCTTTGTCACAGTTGAGCATCCAGCTATTTTATAACTGTATATTGTAAATTACTCTACTGGGATTTAACTATCTCATGAAGTTGTTTGCTCAGATGATCAGGAACAGGGTATGCCTAGGAGATAGTCAGGCAGAGCAAGATAATCAAGGACGTTCTTTGCATAGTTTTAGGCTTGAATTGATTATGTAATTAAATGTATTGATGTTGTTTTCACTGTTGGATTTAACTGGATGTAATTATTGGTTTTTTGACTGTTTATACTTTGGGGAAACGCTCAGTTTACAGGGAAAACTCTGTCGAATTTTTGGCAAAAATGCATGTTTAAAGATTATTTTAATTTGAATTAAATTTGAATTGAATGTGAATGGATGTCGTATTTTGAATTTATGGTTATTAGAATTGATATTCCAGAGCATGTTATAGTTAATTATGAAAATAGAATAGCTGCTTAGAACGTAGGGTTGAGTGGAATTTGAATGGACTGTGGTAAGAGTCTATTTGGGTTACACTCAATTAGCAGCGACCCTCTGAGATTCCCTGACACGGGAAAATGAAAAATTAATTTGAAAACCCATATGCTTCCGTTACTTTGATAGAGGTAAGTGTATTGTGAATTAAGGGGTCGTTACAGAGTGCACAATTACCCTAGGCGGTGGCCCAGTGTCCACGTAGTACCTCAGTGTGCACAATGACCCTAGAAAGGTGGCCAAGTGTCCACAGAGTGCCCAAGTGTGTACAATTACCTTAGGTGGTGGCCCAGTGTCCACGTAGTGCCCAAGTGTGCACAATGACCCTTGGAAGGTGGCCAAGTGTCCACAGAGTGCCCAAGTGTGAACAATGACCCTAGAAAGGTGTCCAAGTGTCCACAGAGTGCCCAAGTGTGCACAAGAGATTTTTGTAAAGGTGGCCAATTGTCCACAGAGTGCCCAAGTGTGCACAAGAGATTTTTGTAAAGGTGGCCAAGTGTCCACATAGTGCTTAAGTGTGCACCACTTTCATATAAAAGTATGTTTTAAGAATGAAAAGCATGAATGCCTTGTTAATTTTATGATAATGTGTTTTTATAGCAGGCAAGGTGTTTTATTTGAAAGAATATTATTTCTATCTCATTGACATTTAAATTGATCATACATTGCTTGCTAGTTTACATTTATGAACAATGTGATATTTTATTTTCAAGAATGTAGAGTTAAATATTTTGGTGCTTGCACCCTGATACATATTAGTTGTTTTTAAAACTCGAATTGTTAATCTACTAGGAAACTTGTGTTTCTCATTATTATGCTAATGTGTATCAGATGTGGACTTCTAGTTGGCTGGGAGATCAAGTTCTTTCTTAGGTTTAAGAAATGTTGTAAACCCTATTTTCGGGTCTTAGTCCCGATATGTTTAGTTTACAATTATAATTATTCTTTTGATAGTAGGCATGGGATTGTAAATTGAAAAGAACTGGGGAAGGGATATGTGAGGAATCGGTCAATCCTAGTAATTTTAAAAGGGGTCTGAGTGACAGGATTGTTGTCTCCTGACTCCTGACGGACGGGTACTTCATATATCCTGATATATGTTGACTGTAATGTAATGGACATGTATTTAATTGAATTACATGAAGGCTTTAATATTCCACTGTGTAGTATAGAATTCTGTTATTCTGCTGTGCATGTAAGTTTTTAATCAGAGCAAAAGATCTCGAACCTAATCCGCTTAAATTAATTTAAAGGTATAACTGCTCAGACATTGATTAAATAAAGGATAAAGACAATGTACCAAACCTATCTGTGTATATCAGAAGTAATAGAGATACTAGATAGGGGTGTTACATTTTACATTCTGTAGATATATGTCCTATTTTATAAAATAAATAATAATAATAATAAAAGGTAAAAGATAAATCTAAAAACATTACTATAAAATAATTTAAAAATAAATATAAAAATATTAATATAAAATAAATTATTTAATAAAATAAATGTAAAAAGTAAAATAAATAAAAATTTATAAATTTATAAATAAATAGAAAAGCCTCCATATGATATAACTTATTTTATAGAAGAATATATTAGGTTACTTTAAAAAATCAATACAAAAAAGTAAAAAAATAAATACAAACACATAAATATAAAAAATTAAATCTGAAAGAAGATTGTGGCGACCGCCCACATGTTCATAAAATCACCAAGATTTGTAAGTCTTTATAAATGTGAACTAGACAAAGACTATTCTCTGGAAAAGGTAGCTCAACTTTACCTTAAGAAATTATGAGATTACATGGGATAGCATCCAGCATAGTGTCAAAATGAGATCCTAGGTTTACCTCTAGATTTTGGCAATCCTTACAAAGAGTATTAGGAACCCAACTAAAGTTTAGCACTGCTTACCATCCTCAGACTGATGGACAGTTTGAGAGAACAATACAAACCCTGGAGGATATGTTGAGAGCATGTCTACTAGAATAGAAGGGAAGTTGGGGTAGGTACCTACCTTTGATAAAGTTTGCATACAACAATAGTTATCACTCTACTATAGGTATGGCACCATATGTTGCTTTGTATGGAAGGGGTTGTAAATCACCCTTAAGTTGGGTAGAAATGGGGGAGAGTACATTGTTGGGACTTGAAATAGTGTAGGAAACCACTGAACAGATAAAGATGATTAGGGAGAAAATGAGAGTTGCCCAATAAAGATAAGAAAATTATGCAAATAGGAGGAGGAGACCTTTGGAATTTAATGAGGGAGACTATGTATTTTTGAGAGTGTCACCTACCATGGGTATAGGCAGACAAATAAAGACAAAAAAATTAAGTCCATAATTCTTAGGACCATTCCAGATCCTGAAAGGAGTTGATCCAGTTGCCTACCAAATTGCCTTACCTCCTTACCTTTCAAACTTGTATAACATCTTCCATATCTCAACTCAGAAAATATGTCCCTGATCCTACTCATGTATTGGGGAATTAACCCATAGTATTAAAGGAAAATTTAACTTGTGAGTTTACTCCTATTAGGATCCTTGATTTCAAGACTAAGAAGCTTTGAAATAAAGTAATTTCTTTGGTTAAGGTACTTTGGTAGGATATAACAACACAAGAGATAACTTGGGAGAAAGAAGACAACATGAGGTAACACTACCCCAAACTATTTACAGGTATGAATAATTTTGGGGACAAAATTCTTTTAAGGGGGAGAGAAATGTAATAACCCCAATTTTAAAATTGGATGACTGGGATAAATTTTACTGGAAACCTTGAAATATTGTTGTGAAGTGAATAAGCAAATTATTTTGAGCTTCTAGCCCAAATTTGAGAATTTTTATAAATAAAATTTTATTTGATGGAGATATTTTTATTTGCTTTGAGGAACTTAGCAAATATTTTTAGAAGGCTTTAGATATTCAAAAAAATTTCCAAATCTCTCCTGTGATATTCTATAATTTTGCATAAATCAAAAAATGCATTCAAAATTTATCTGGAATAGATGGGTAAATGACCAAAATACACTTAGATGCCCTAAAAATCCTACATTCCCCATTTTCTTCTCATTTCTCTCTCCCTATCCTATGCATCTCTCTCATTTTCCCTCACCATCATGTGACACCTCCGTTCGACAGAACCATTGTGCTGTGCCACCACCGGACTGCGCCACCTGCGCCGCTCATCACTGTCGAGCTTTTGCTGCCATCCCCTGCTGTCGATAGCCATCATAGCAGTCGCATCATTGAATTTTCCCCCTTCATCGCAAATCCTAGAAGCATCATTGATCTTCAATTCTGTCACTATTTAGTTGTTGGTGAGCCTCGGGTCTGGTCCCCCAATCGACGCTGAAGCTACCTATAACCTTCGCCGAGCTCCCACCATCGTGAGCCACCGAAAATGTAAGAGGGACTAAACTAAAGATTTTGAAAATTAGAATTTCAATTTTTGATGCATGTCTATAATCTTTAGCTCTAATAGGACTCTTATGATTGTATAGAAGTGGAAAATGGAAGGAAAATGAGGCAAAAACATCATATGAAAATATAGGGACTAAATTGAAAATTTTGGAAAGTCTAGGTAATGAACTGAAATTCTAGAAATTTTAGTATTCTCTGTGATATTGAGTTACATGGAGGCTCTCATATGAATTTGGAAGATTTTTGATAACTTTAAGGGCTATTTTCAAGTTAAGAGAGTTTTAGGGACTAAATTGAAAAGGTTGTTATTTTTCTATTTAAGAAGAGAAAACCATGTAATTCTAACATTTTGAGTTGGGTTGAGTTTATTTAGCCTAAAAAAAAGGGTCCTTAAAGAAATTTCAGAGTTTTATAACTAAATACTGAATTTGAGGTGTGTAACGACTCCCTAATCCACAATACACTTACCTCTATCAGAGTAGCGGAAGTATATGGGTTTTCAAAAACAATTTTTCACTTTTTTCCTGATACGAAAATCTTAGAGGGTCGCTACTAGTTGAGTGTGACCCAAATAGATCTTTACCACTGTCCATTTAGATCCCACTCAACCCTAAGTCCTATGCAGCTATTCTAAATTCACATACAATCATAAAACGCTATGGAATATCAATTCTAATAACCATAAGATCAAAATATATAAACCATCCACATGCACTTCAACTTAAACTAAAATTTACACATTCCTCTTTACCAAAAATTTGGCAGAGTTTCCCTTGTAAATCAGATGTCTCCCAAAATACAAACAGACATAAAAACTAGTATATACATCCAATAAAAATCCAACAACAACAGAATCATCAATACAAATATTTACAATAACAGATTCAAGCCTAAATTACGCTGCAACGTCCCTCCGTCATCCAGTTTCTGCCCAGCTATCTCCTAAGTCTCTGTTCCTGTTCATCTGAGCAAACAACCTCATGAGATAGTTAAATCCCAGTAGAGTAATTTACCGTAAATAAATTTCAAAATAGCTAAGTGCTTAGCGGTGACAAGCACCGAAAACATCTCCCCGTGTTTAATTCAGAAATCAGTGAATTACCTTATCTTTTAAAATCGTTAAATGGCACTGAAAATGATGCAGCAAATCAAACAAGTATACAAATCTATTTTTCTAAAAATTCGTACTGAAAATCTAATTAAAATCCATTGCCCGGTGGTTTTCACAATCACATTAGTCACAAGTCTTATGCGATCGTATCTAAATCTATCCAATTGCATGCCGTTTTTACGAAAAACATACTTTATCGTTAGGTGTGATCCATGACACCAATCACACGAAATCACACCTATATTGTGAGTGTGATTCGTGACACCAATCACTCGCTTAAGGACCAAGTGAGAATCAACATCTAGGGCGTCCCATAGCATGTGCACATATGCCAATCCTCATCCTCATATAGTCTATTCAAAATCACATGAACACAGTCGACTAGTTCCTAGGGTGCTAGGATATTACGCCTAAATCACAACGTTTCCCCATATAGGTTATACCCCCCTTATACTCCTTGAACCTTTCATAGGGTCGTCCTGATTTACTGCATAATCCCTAACGAATGCAGGCTAAATCCAATTAAAATGATACATTTATAAAATCTCCTACACTCAGGATACTCAACGACCATCCCATACCGGCTATTAAGTACTCTACCCTAAGTCAACTTGCTCCTATGGCATCTAAATCCGATAGCTAAATCGTTCTAACATATAACAGGCATTTATAGCACATAGGTATACAATTATACTCATTGAAAGTAGCATGCATTCCCATGCAGTTAAATTAAATCAAATCAGGTATCCACATAATCAATTTAAAAGTCAGGGGAGCGTAAATCACTCTACCTGTCTACCGTTTGCTCCTAATTAATTCGAGACTTCTCATTTCCTTGAAATTCAAGCCTGGTTAGTCTTCTGGGCAATTTAATTAAAATATTAGGCTTTTTCTTACTCAATTAAACTTCCTATGTTCAATTACACGTTTTCCTAGGTCAATTTAATTCCTACGAATGTTCGACATTCAATTTCAATCAGAAAACATTAGATTAGGGCAATTTAGACCGTACCGGGGGTTTTGAAAGGTAGAGTTTTGATTATGGACCATTTCTGGCTTCTCCGATAGTGACGTATAGCAGAACACGGCAGCTCATAGCACTGCACAACTGAGGGGTGCGGTTGGGGTCAAAAATTACACCAGCCTTTAGCCCACAAGTGGAGGAGGCCGGATCTGGGGTTAGTTTGGCGGTTCACAACCATTTGGATGGTGTTTTCTAGCAACGAAAACTAACACACAGCAGATGGTTTTTGCCTCGATCCGGGCATATGGTGGCGGCGTATGGTGGCTGGGAGCTGTCAGAGGAAGCTGGCAGCTCGGCCTTCCTAATGGTGGGGGCGGTGTCACCAGATGGTGTCGGACAACGGAGATCATGGTGGGTGGAGAAACGTGTGACGAAGGGGGAAAAGAGGCATTTTCTGGCGACTGTGGCGTCAGTTGGTGGCCGGGGATGGTGGCTGGAGGTTCAGGATGTCGAGCTGCACTAGTGGCTAGGTTGGGCAGTGGTGTAAGGCAGTGGCATTGGCCGCGCACGGTGGCAAGCGTGGAGGAGAGAGAAGAGAGAGAAAATGGAGGGAAGAGAGAGAGAGGAAATGGAAAATGAGAGGGAAAATAGAGTTTTTTGAAAGTTTAAAGCCTCTAGAGGTAATTTGGTTTTTTGCCCACTTTGCCCGAGGAAATTTCTGAATGCCTTCTCTGATCCGAGCAAAGGCACGGATTCCTGTGAAAGGAAATTGGCCTTCGTTTAAAGGATTTAAAGTCTGAGACTTTATTTGTCAATTTTCTAATGCTGAGTCGCGTTTTCCTTCAACGGATCAGATTTTGACTTCGACAAATTTCCAGATTTCAACTGTAGTCTCAGAAAATTATACCGGATTCAATTTTAATAAAATTATGACTAAATTTGCCTAATTTAATTATTTCAAAAATTTTTGTTTATTACATTCTCCCCTCCTTAAATGAAATTTTGTCCCCAAAATTCATACCTGTGAAAAGCTCTGGATAACGTTGCCTCATCTCGTCCTATTTCTCCCATGTCATCTCCTGCGATGCTACATCCTGCCAAAGTACCTTAACTAAGGGGATTACTTTATTCTGGAGTTGCTTAGTCTTAAAGTCAAGGATTTGTACAGGTGTAGATTCATAAGTTAAATTTTCCTTTAATATTATGGGTTGATTCCCCAATACATGTGCAAGGTCTGGGACATATTTGCAGAGTTGCGAGACGTGAAAGATGTCATGCAAGTTTGACAAGTATGGAGGTAAGGCAATCTGGTAAGTGACTGGACCGACTCTTTGCAAGATTTGGAATGGTCCTAAGAATCTGGGACTTAATTTTCTTATCCTTACTTGTCTGCCAATACCTGTAGTGGGGGACACTCTTAGAAAGACATGCTCTCTCTCATTAAACTCTAAAGGTCTCCTTCTCCTATTGGCATAAGCTTCCTATCTTTATTGGGCAGCCCTCATCTTTTCTCTAATCATTTTGATCTGATCAGTAGTCTCTTGTACAATATCAGGTCCCAACAGTTTACTTTCCCCCATCTCTACCCAACTTAAAGGTGATTTACAACTCCTCCCATACAGAGCAGCATAAGGTGCCATACCAATGGTAGAGTGATAACTGTTATTGTATGCAAACTCTATCAAAGGTAGGTGTTTATCCCAACTTCCTTTCTGTTCTAGCACACAAGCCCCCAACATGTCTTCTAAAGTTTGGATTTTTCTCTTATATTTCCCATCGGTCTAAGGATGATAGGCCGTGCTAAACTTAAGCTTGGTTCCTAATGCTTGCTGTAGGGATTGCTAAAATCTCAAAGTAAACCTAGGGTCTCAGTCTGACACTATACCTGATGGTATCCCATGCAATCTTACGATTTCCCTAAGGTATACTTTGGTTAGTTTCTCCATGGAGTATCTCATTTTAACAGGTAAACAGTGAGTAGACTTGGTTAATCTATCCACTATCACCCAAATGGCATCATAACCAGCTGGTATCCTAGGTAATCCTACTACAAAATCCATGGTTATTTGATCCCATTTCCTTTTCAATATCTCTAGTGGCTTCAGTAATCCTGCGGGTCTTTGATGCTCTATCTTAACTTGTTGACAGGTCAGACAAGCATTCACATAGTTTGTGATATCTTTTCGCATACCTAGCCACCAAAAGTTTCTTTTTAAATCATAATACATCTTGGAAATACCTGGATGGATGGTATAGTGGCTTCGATGAGCCTCTGCTAACACTTTTTCCTGATGGTTTGGGATTACTATTCTCTTCTCAAACATTAATACTCCATCAGGGGCTAATCCAAATTCAGGTTGGTTTGCATAGGTCTCCAAGGATTCATCCTCTAGTTGGGCTTGTCTAATTTGTTCCCTCAAATCGTAGGTTATCAGGAAGTCACTCATTACTAATCTCTTTGGAAGTGAAATTACATTGAGGCTGAGATTCCTAAAGTCCTCAAGTAACCTTATTTCATCTACCATTAAGCTGGATAATTACAATGACTTCTGGCTTAATGCATTGGCTATGATGTTAGCCTTCCCTGCATGGTATTTTAACTCGAAGTCAAAGTCTTTCAAGTACTCTACCCACCTCCTCTGCCTCATATTCAATTCCTTTTGATCAAACAAGTACCTAAGGCTCTTGTAATCACTAAAAAACTCAAATACGGCCCCGTATAAATAATTTCTCCAAATCTTCATGGTAAATACAACGACAGCTAATTCTAAATCGTGGGTAGGATAGTTTTCCTCTGCAGGTTTCAATTACCTCGATGCATAAGCCACTACTTTTCCATCCTGCATTAAAACGCATCCTAAACCCTTCATTGATGCATCTATATATACTGAAAAGGGTTCTAAAGGTTTCAGAATTATTAGCACAGGAGCGGTGGTCAATTTTTCCTTTAAAGTTTGAAAACTATGCTCACACTTCTCGCTCCACTCAAAGTTTACACCCTTCCGAGTCAACCGGGTTAATGGCAAAGCTATTTGAGAAAATATTTGGATGAACTTCCTGTAATAGCCTATCAATCCCAGAAAACTCCTAACCTTGGTGACCGTCCTTGGTTGACCCCAATCTAATATGGCTTTAATCTTATTAGGTTCTATTGAAATCCCTTCCCTATTTACCACGTGGCCTAGAAATTTCACTTCCTTGAACCAAAACTCACATTTCTCAAATTTAGCATACAATTATTTTTCTTCCAATGTCTGTAGCACCGTGCTAAGATGTTATGCATGCTCTTCGTGAGTTTTGGAATAGACTAAGATGTCGTCTATGAATACCACTACAAATTGGTCCAAGTAGGGTCTAAAAATTTTGTTCATGTAGTCCATAAAGACAATAGGTGCATTTGTTAGTCCAAACGGCATCACTAGAAATTCATAGTGGCCGTACCTAGTGCTAAATGCTGTCTTAAGGAAATCTTCTTCCCTAACCCTAATCTGGTGGTATCCTAACCTTAAGTCTATCTTGGAGAATACAGTCGCACCTTGCAACTGGTCAAATAAGTCATCAATCTGCGGTAATGGGTACTTATTCCTAATGGTCACCTTGTTCAATTGTTGATAGTCAATACATAACCTTAAACTCCTGTCTTTATTCTTTACAAATAGGACAGAAGATCCCCATGGTGATACGCTCGGCCTAATGAATCCCTTTTCTAATAATTCCTCTATTTCGACCTTTAGTTCCCTCAATTCCGTTGGGACCATTCGGTATGGGGTCATAGCTATTGGGCCTACACCCGAAATCAGGTCAATTGTAAATTCTATCTCTTTAGGTGGGGGTAACCTACTTACTTCTAAAGGAAATACCTCTGGAAAGTCGCTAACAATTGGGATTAGGTCTAACCTTTCTTACAATTCTACCTGGGAGAGATTCAGGGAAACATCACTTATCTCACAAGCTCTGTCACTCCTATGTAAGGCACGGTATCCAAATAAGTGATAGTCCTTTTGGAACAATTTAACAGAACTTGATTCCTAGACAACCAATCCATTCCCAGAATAACGTTGATCCCAGTCAGGGGTAAACACACAAGGTCCACAATAAACAGGGTGTTATCGATGGTAAGGGGGTAATTTAGGCATATATGTGGGGATATGTTAGTCTCTCCTAAAGGTGTGGAAATGTGCAAGTCACAGGGCATGGTTTGTAAGGGTAAGTTTATTCTTTCCATGCCTGCATCAAAAATAAAAGAGTGCGTGGCACCCGAATTAAAAAATATTATCAAAGGAAAATTATAAATTTTACCTCTACCCTGCATTAAACCTGATGACCTGTCAATGTTCGCCGTATCCAAAGTAAAGACTCTCCCTAGAGCTTGTGGTCTTCGGCCACCTGGTGTCGGCTGGCTTCCGCTTGATGGGCAGTAATTTGCAAGGTATCCCGTACCCCCACACTTGTAACACTGCACTAGTGTCTGATGCTTGCAAGGTTGGTTAGGATGCCTAGTCCTACACTTCGGGCAAAGTGCACTATCGGGCCGTCTGCCACTGCTCGATGACCCTGGCTGCGGTTTAAACATCCCGCCTTTCATGTTGAGGTTTCTAGCTGGTGGTCTCAGCCTGTTACCTGTCCTCTGTGTCATGTTCTATTTCTGTTCCAGGTTCTTGCTTAGGATCCGACATTTGTTCACCAGCATTGCAAAATCTCTGATCTCGAGCGGAGTAATCTGTGTCTTCATCAGCAAATCTAGGCCCCCTTCTAACTGACTTGCCTTCTAGGCTTTGTCATAGTGCAATCTTAGGTAAGTGGAATATTTGGACAATTCTTCAAATTGTGCCAAATATTCCTCAAACGGTCTACCTCCTTGCGTGAGCTTCAGGAACTCTGCCTCCTTGGACTGTCTGACACTTTTCGAGAAGTACTTATCTAGGAAGACCCTCTTAAATGAGTCCCAAGTAAGCGAAATACCCCTGCTCTTCATCAGCTACTGGGCTTCTGTCCATTATTGTTCCACTTCACCCTTAGGCATGTACGTCATATGTGTCACTTTCTGTGCATCGTTACAATGCAACAAGCGAAAAATTTTGTCCATGTCTTTCAGCTATGCTTCAATTGTGGCTAGATCGGAAGCACCCGAGAATGGGGGTGACCCTGTTCTCTAAAATTCAATCTACCCTTGATACATTGGGTTGGCATTCTGAGTGTTTCCGTCATTCCTAGTCTGCCTATCTTCCTGTTGCTGTCTCATGACATTGGCACTTGCAGTAGCTTGATCCCTCATGGCGTCGGCCATCATCCGGATGGAGTCCATCATTTCTCGTATATCGACATTGGTCTCCATGCTACTACTACCTGAGGCGCCTTGGCTTTTGTGTCTCGGCCTACCTCTTGGCCTTCGAGTACTATCCCTGCTAGGATCTGCCATGGCTATCTGAAACAAAAGAGAATTGATTAGTCTTTAATAGCAACAGTTAGTAGCAAAATATTAAATTCATTCTTTAATTCAAAATCAGGTCCTAGGTATTCCAAAGTCAAATCAATTTAAAGTCCTACAGTTGTAAGCCTAAAGATTCACAACCACTAACCCACTAAACCAATCAATCGATAAGTCGGGCTCTGATACCAATATTGTAACGACCCCCTAATCCACAATACACTTACCTCTATCAAAGTAGCAAAAGTATATGGGTTTTCAAAAACAATTTTTCACTTTTTTCCTGATACAGAAATCTTAGAGGGTCGTTACTGGTTGAGTGTGACCCAAATAGATCTTTACTACTGTCCATTCAGATCCCACTCAACCCTAAGTCCTATGCAGCTATTCTAAATTCACATACAATCATAAAATGCTCTGGAATATCAATTCTAATAACCATAAGATCAAAATATATAAACCATCCACATGCACTTTAACTTAAACTAAAATTTACACATTCCTTTTTACCGAAAATTCGACAGAGTTTTCCCTGTAAGCCGGATATCTCTCAAAATACAAACAGACATAAAAACCAATATATACATCCAATAAAAATTCAACAAAGAAGAATCATCAATACAGATATTTACAATAACAGATTCAAGCCTAAACTACGCTGCAACGTCCCTTCGTCATCTAGTTTCTGCCTAGCTATCTCCTAGGTCTCTGTTCCTGTTCATCTGAGCAAACAACCTCATGAGATAGTTAAATCCCAGTAGAGTATTTTATCGTAAATAAATTTCAAAATAACTGGATGCTCAGCGGTGACAAGCACCAAAAAAATCTCCCCATGTTTCATTTAGAAATCAATGAATTACCTTATCTTTTAAAATCGTTAAATGGCACTGAAAATGATGTAGCAAATCAAATGAGTATAAAAATCTATTTTTCTAAAATTCCATACTAAAAATCTAGTTAAAATCCATTGCTCAGTGGTTTTCACAATCACATTAGTCACAAGTCTTATGTGACCGTACCTAAATCTATCCAATTGCATGCCATTTTTATGGAAAACATACTTTATCGTTGGGTGTGATCCATGACACCAATCACCCGAAATCACGCCTATATTGTGAGTGTGATCCATGACACCAATCACTCACTCAAGGACCGGGTGAGAATCAACATTTAGGGCGTCCCTTAGCATGTGCAAATACGCCAATTCTTATCCTTATATAGTCTATTTAGAATCACATGCACACAGTCGACTAGTTCCTAGGGTTCTAGGATATTACGCCTAAATCACAACATTTCCCCATATAGTTTATCCCCCCTTATACTTCTTGAACCTTTCATAGGGTCGTCTTGGTTTACTGCGTAATCCCTAACGAATGCAGGCTAAATCCAATTAAAATGATACATTTATAAAATCTCCTGCACTCGGGATACTCAACGGCCGTCTCATACCGGCTATTAAGTACCCTACCCTAAGTCAACTCACTCTTATGGCATCTAAATCCAATAGCCAAATCGTTCTAACATGCAACATGCATTTATAGTACATAGGCATACAATTATACTCATTGAAAGTAGCACGCATCCCCATACAGTTAAATTAAATCAAATTAGGTATTCACAGAATCAATTTAAAAGTTAGGGGAGCGTAAATGTAATAACCAGAATTCTTTTTAAATGATTAAAACTGAATTTTTGGGATGATTTTGTTAAAATTAGATCCGACATGATTTTTGAAATCGACGGTTGAAATAAGAGGATTTTTCGGAGTCAGAAACTTAATCCGATGAAAGAAAACGCGGCCTAGCGATAAGAAACTGACACACAGAGTTTTGGACTTCGGTTCCTCAGAAGAAGGCCAAAACCTCTGAATAGGAACCCGTGCCATCTTTTAAATCAAAGACGACATCCAAAATTTTCCTCGGGTGGTCTGGCAAAAGATAGAATCGCCCTTGAAGGCTTTAAATTTCTGAATTCTCACAAATTCCCTCTATTTTCACCAAAACACTCTCTCTCTTCACTTTAATTTCTCTCTCTTCTCTCTCCTCCTTCCACCACTACTCGCCACCACTAGCATCGCCCTAGGCCACTACCTGACCCACCAATCGACACACCTCACCACCCTTGACCGCCAGCAACCACCCACGGCCACCAACGGCTGCCACAATCACTGAAAAAAACCAGTTTTCCTCCATCGTTGCGATTTCCTTCGCCCACCGCGATCTCTGCTGTTAGCCACCATTGGACGTCACCGCCACCACTAGCGTGTAGGCCGAGCTGCCAGTTCCCTCCCCCAGCTCACAGCCACTGAATAGAGCTGTCATGCGCCTGGATCGAGGCAAAAGGCATCACCGTGTGTCAGTTTTTTTCGCCAGAAAACGTCATCCAAACGGCCGTGAACCGTCGTGCCAACCTAAAATTCGGGCTCCTCATCTTGCGGGCTTCATAGTGGTGTAATTTTTGAGCTCAATCGCACCCCTCCGTCGTGCATCGCGGGAGAAGCCAGAAAGATGCCAGAAACTATCTCAGAATAGATTTCCATCATCCGGAACGCCTGGTAAGGTCTAAATCACCTTGACCTAATGTATTTTGAATGAATTTGATGCCGAACATGAATATGAAATTAATCGGCTTAGGAAATTATGCTATCAAATGTAGGAAAGTGAAACCGATGACGTAACGGACTAAAAAACTAATTTAAATGCCTAAGAAATTGATTAGGCTCAAATTTTGAGGATACGAGAAGTCCCAGATCGATTAGGAGCAAACAGAGACTAGGTAGGATAATTTACGCTTATTGAACTTTAGATTGATCTTGTGAATACCAGAACGATTTAGATTGATTGCATGGATTTATGTGTTGCTTTCAATGGATATAATTGCATACATGTGTACTGGAAATACCTGTTGCATGTTAGACGATTTGTCTATCAGATTTAGATGCCATAGGGGCAGATTGACTTAGGGTAGAGTACTTAACAACTGGTATGGGATGGCTGTTGAGTATTCTGAGTGTAGGAGATTTTATAAATGTTTTGTTTTAACCTAATATAGATTGCATTCGTTAGGGATTAAGCGATAAACCAGGATGACCCTAAGAAAGGTTTAAGGAGTATAAGGGGGGATAACCTATATGGGAAAACGTTGTGATTTAGGCGTAATACCCTAGAACCCTGAGGAATAGTCGACCGTGTGCATATGATTCTGAATAGACTGTATGAGGATGAGAATTGGCATATGTGCACATGCTAGGGGATGCCCTGGATGTTAATTCTCACCCGGTCCTTGAGTGAGTGATTGGTGTTACGGATCGCACTCACAATATAGGCGAGATTTTGGGTGAATGGTGTTATGGATCATGCCCAAAGACAAGAGATAGATTTTCTCTAGATGACATGCAATTAGATAGATTCTGATACGGTCGCATGAGATTTGTGGCCAATACAGATTTAGAAACACCGAGTATGGGATTTGATTTGATTTTTATTGCAGATTTTCATAAAAATAGACTTTTATATTCATTGAGAAATTACCTCGATTTCCATGCTATTTGAAGATTTTTAAAGATAAGGTATTTCACAATTTTTAAAAGGAACATGGGAAGTTTATTTTCGGTGATTGCACCGCTGAGCACTCAACTAGTTTTTAAACATTATTATTGATTGTAAATTATTCTACTGAGATTTAAATATCTCACGAAGTTGTTTGCTCAGATGAACAGGGACAGGGGCTTAGAAGATAGCTGGGCAGCGGCTTCATGATAGACGGACGAGCAGTTTAGTTTCTAGGCTTGAATTGTGGTGTATATATTCTGTTGATGTTCTATTATTGGATTATGTAATTACTAGTTTTATTTTATTGTTGTACTGGATGTAATTACTGAACTGTTGTCTGTTTGTACTTGGGGAACGTTCGAAATACAGGGGAGACTCTGTCAGATTTTTGGTAGGGTTAATGTTGTAAATGTTTAAGTTTAAGATGGAATTTATATGAATGGATTGCATGTTTATGTATGGATTCTAGTTTTATTATTCCAAAGTTTATTATGATGAATGCATGTGGAATTAGTATAGCTGCATTCGATTTTGGGTTGAACGGAATCTAAATGGACGACGGAATGTCTATTTGGGTTACGCTCAACCAGTAGCGATCCCCTGACGTTCCCATATTGGGAATAACTATTTCGAAGACCCATATGCTTCCGCTATGCAGATAGAGGATAGTATATTGTAGATTAGGGGCTCATTATAGTAAATCACTCTACCTATCTACCGTTTGCTCATAATTAATTTGGGACTTCTCGTTTCCTTAGAATTTGAGCCTAGTTAGTCTCTGGGCAATTTAATTAAAATCTTCAGCTTTTTCTTATTCAATTAAACTTCCTACATCTGATTACACGTTTTCCTAGGTTAATTTAATTCCTACGGATGTTTGACATTCAATTTCAATCAGAAAACATTAGATTAGGGCAATTTAGATCGTACAGTGGGTTCCAAAAGGTGGAGTTTTGATTCTGGACCGTTTCTGGCTTCTCCAGCGACAACGCACGGTGATGTAAGGCAGCGCACAGCAGAGGGGTGCGATTGGGGTCAAAAATTACACCAACGTGTAGCCCGCAAGTGGAGGAGGCCGAATTTGGGGTTAGTTTGGCAGTTCACAGCCATTTGGACGGCATTTTCCTACAACATAGAAAGACGCATGACGGATGATTTTTGCCTCGATCTGGGTATGTGGTGGCGGCATTCGGTATCTGGGAGCTATCGGAGGAAGCTGGCAGCTTGGCCTTCCCAATGGTGGGGGCAGTGTCGCCAGACGGCGTCAGACGACAGAGATCACAGTAGGTGGAGAAATGCGTGACGAAGGGGGAAAAGAGGTGTTTTTCGACGGCTATGGCGTTTGTTGGTGGCCAGGGATGTGGCGGGAGGTTTAGGATGTCGAGCTGCACCAATGGCTAGGTTAGGCGACGGTGTTGGCCGCGTACAGTGGCAAGCGTAGAGGAGAGAGAAGAGAGAGAAAATAGAGGGAAGAGGAGAGAGGAAATGGAAAATGAGAGGGAAATGAGGTTTTTTGAAAGTTTAAAGCCTCCAGGGGTAATTCTGTCTTTTTCCACTTCACTTGGGAAATTTTTGAATGCCTTCTATGATTCGGGCAAGGGCATGGATTTCTGTGAAAGGAAATTGGCCTTCGTTTAAAGGATTTAAAGTCTGAGACTTTATCTGTAAATTTTCTAACGCAGGGTCATGTTTTCCTTCATCGGATCGGATTTTAATTCTGAAAAATTTCTAGATTTCAACCGTAGTCTCAAAAAATTATACCAGATTCAATTTTAATAAAATCATGATTAAATTCATCCAATTTAATTATTTTAAAAATTTTGATTTATTACAAGGTGAATTAGGAATCTAATTGCAAGAATTTTTATTTGAAAGGAATGGTTAGATTTATGTAGTTTTCTTAGAAACCTCATAGGAGAAACTTAGAGAATTTGAAATTTATTCACAGGAAGTATATTTTTAAGAGATTATGCAATTTTATATGATCTTTGTAGTAACATGAGAAATGTTATGCAAATGAGACTGGAAATGTAAATACAGGTATCGTAAAAGAAATGGTTTGAAGGAAGATGATTTTCCTAAGCTCTTATGAATTTTATGAAATGATATAAATTGTGAAATTGATGAAAAATGCCAGGTTTCCCATATATTTGATTTTTTCCTGATATGGAATTCCAATTCACATGCGTTTTGATATAAAACATCGGGGAAAGGTTTTCTATTCTTAAAAAGGGGTATAGCTAAACTTTCAATTGATTTTTAAAAATGTTAAATTGTATATTACTCTACTAGGATATTCATATCTCATTAAGTTGATTGTTCAGATGATCAAGGCCATGATGGTGCTAGAAATTAGCTTGGGTTTGGATGTATGTTGGAATTACATGATTTTGAAAGATGCTGAATGATGTGTAAGGCAACATGAAGGATTTAGATATGGGTCCTAAAATATTATTTTTGAATGGCATGAAGGCCATAAGCTTGTATTTAAATAGTTGTATAATGTATGTTGTAGACTTATGGTTATTTGATGAATAGTTTGGGCTATTGTAAAATTAAGGAAAGGTTCTATTTTTAGGAGAAACTCTGTCAAAATTTTGATAGGATCCTTGATGATAATTAGAAATTTAAATATTGTGAGATATTATATTCACATATATTAAGCTATATTGCAAGTTTACCACTATAGTTCCATATCTCAAATGTTAATGAATGAATGGTTTAGGATTTTATATTCCAGAGTAAGGGTTTATATTGGTGTGAATTGATGTATTAGGTGAGCTGCGCATTAAGGAGGGTTGAGTGGAACCTGAATGGAAAAGTCTATTTGGGTTACACTCAACTAGTAACAGCCCCGAATGGTATAAGTTTTCAAAGGAACAAAATTTTAAGGAGAATTTCACGCTTCCAAATTGAATATGGTATTGCATGTAATATAAGAGGGGTCGTTACAAATCTTGCTATAAATTTTTCTTTCCAATAATTTCCTCTACAGTCTTCTCTAGTTAAAACCATGGTTTTAAAATTATCAGCTTACCATCTAAAATCTCCTAACATAGGATACTTTAAATTATGAGGTAAAATAGATATTCTATCATCAAATAATTTAGTATCTCTAATAAAGTTTTGAATTATAGCTAAAATTAATGTTTCTACCATAACAGGTTTGTGGATTTCTCCCTCTACTTTAACACTAGTTAAAATAAAAGCTCTTTGTTCAAAAGTTAAATAATTATCCCACCATCCTTTTAAGGTTTCAGTAAATCCTGAAGTTATTAATTTTATAGTTTGTTCTTCTGTTTTTTTTGTTCTAAAGGCAGATATTGTTAGAGTTATTTCATTAGTTCTAATATTTTCAATAATAATTTCTTCTTTCCTGGAAATTAATTCTCCTTTATTGAAAATTAATTTCTAATGTACATTTTTTATAAAATTTCAATATCTTTAAGAATAAATTCTCCTTTCTTGGGAATTAATATCAATGTGCATTTCTTATGAGAAATTCTAACATTTTAAAATGATTTCTTTTCTTGCAATAATAATCATAATCTCCTCTTATGACTTCAAAAATAAATTCCCATATTTTGAATCAATATCATGGTGCATACCATATAAATTCCAAGAATAAATTTCATGGACTTGGCCTAGGGAGATTTGTTAAATTGGCAATTCAATTTCCTTCCTTTATTCTTTACTAACACCCTTAAATGGTAGGGTTTCTTTCTTTTGTGGTCATCATGAATTTAACATCATGCAACCCTAATCCTTTTCCAACAACATACTCATGCTATCTCATATATCCACATTTCAATAAACCACACATGCTAGCCAACATACATACATTTTGATCAAGAATGTAGGGAGACAATTTATGTTCCATAGAAAGCTTGAAAAACGTGTTGGTTGTAATAACTAAAGCATGGAACATAAATCTTAAATTGTTAACCTACCTTGAGGGTGGGCTACAAAGAAATGATCTTGGCCCTTCCTTTGGTCTCCTTGTACACCTTGCTTCCTTTCTTTCCTTGGCTAAACCTCCTTCTTCTTCTTGCCTTAAATGAATTGTGTGGGTGTGTATGCTCTCTTCCTCTTTTCTCTTTTCTTTTCTCATTGTAGTGTGAATGTGTATTTTTTGTTTGTACTTCTCTCTCTTTCCTTTACAATTTTTCCTTGTTACAATTAAACACTTAATTTACACTCTGGCCTAATCATTAAGGCACATTCAAAAACAAAATCTACAGGAAAACATCAAATTGGGGTATTTAAAATTGTACCGGGGGTTTCGAAAGCTCAAATTTTGATTTTGGAAACTTTCTAGCAACTCTGACGACGGCTCATGGCAGAGCACGACTACGAACGATAGCGCACAGCGGTAGACAGTGGCTGGGGTCAAAAAATACTCCAAAATGTAGCTCGTAACTCGAGGATGTCAAATCTGGGGTCCTTTCAGCTAAACATAGCAGTTTAATCGCGATTTTCTGGCGAAGAAAGTGGCGATCGTCGAAGCTGTTTTCCCCGGTTCACGGTGCGTGGCAGCAGCGTTTCACTGGCTGGTAGCTGACGGAGGAAGTTAGCAGCTTAGGCTACCTAATGGTGGCATCAGTGTGGCCGGACAACTTCAGACGACAAAGATCATGATGGAGCTTCGAATTCACAACCGGAGGAAACACGACTATTTTTGGCCACTATGGCATTCATCGGCGATCAGGAATGGCAGTTAGAGGTCGGCGGCGTTGAGCTGTATGGATGGCGAGGTCTAGTGGCGGCGCAGCACGGTGGTTTCGGTGGCTGGTGGTGGCGCGTGAGTGAGAGGGAGAGGAGAGAGAAAATGTGTGAAAGAGAGAGAGAGGAAAGGAAAAATGAGAGAAAATTATGGGGCTTTGGGATTTTATGGCCTCCAGGGGCATTTTGGTCTTTTCCTGCTTTGCCTGGGGTAAATTTCGAATGCATTCTTTGATCTAGGCAAGAATATAAGCCCATATGGAAGGAATTCGAAAATCGTTTGAAGATTTTAAGCCTTCCAAATTATCTACTAAATTCCTGAAGCCAGATTGAGTTTTCTTCATCAGATAAGATTTTTACTCCAAAAAATTCTCAAATTTTAACCACAAGCTCAAAAAAAAATACTCTTAACTCAATTCCAACAGAATCTAAATTTATTTTACCTAATTTAATTTATTTTAAAAATTGGGTTATTACATTTTCTAAATTAGATGTAGAGGCTACACTAGGTTTATTTATTTCTATTGGATTTATTACTTCATTAGCTACTTGATGTAATAATTGATTAGTATAATTAAGTTGATGTTGAATATTTCTAACATATTTTATGTTAGTAGGCTCATTTAAATTTCTAGTATCATTTATCATTTTAAAGGGTGATGCTATTACTTCTTTGTTTTGATTATTTAGAAATTTTATTTCTTCTAATAGAGGAACTATTCCTATGGTTTCTTCCTTTTTTGTCTTCCATAATTTTTCAGTAGATTTTAATACATGAATATTTAATTTTTCTAATTTATTCTGATCAAACCATTCAAATTAGGGAATTTTTCTTGAAATAGTTCTATAGTTTGATAATACTCTTCTCTAAAGATTCTTAATTCTTCTTGAGAAAATTTTTAAAGAACTAGTCTCTTTTTGCCTTGTTTTCTTCTCTTAAAAACTCTTCTCTAAGTATTTTTTTTTATATATTTCAAAGGTTTTAATAACATTTAGTTGACTAAAGTTGGATTTAGTTAGAGAATTATAAGTCTGGGCTGACTCAAAATTTATTGAAGGAGAGTTTATTGAAGGTGAATTTGAAGCTTTTGCTTCATATTTTGGAATTAGAATTGTAGGATCTGTACTAATTCCTTTTAAATATAATCCTTTTGGAATGTTAAAATTAGTATGATCTACCAATTTTCTAGGCATATTAGAAGTCATGAAAGTCTTAGAGAATTAGATCTTCTGAAAGGTGTGATTGCTACTTCTATAGCTCCAAATTTATATTCATTTATTTCTTCTAATACTACTGGTGATGGTTTTTTTGGGATTTAGAGATCTTCTAACCTCCATTTTAATCCACTAGTTATTTCATTATGTTTCAATGTCTTAGGAACTAAAGCATTAACCTTTTCTAGATTTACTGGTAACAAGGTGGTTTCATCTATTGGAGACATCAGTAAGGCTCTTGGAGCTAACTGAGTCTTCATTACTTTATAATATATTATGTAAATTATAGTTATAGGTATTAAATTGGGATTCCATTCTTCATCTAACATTTTTATATCTAATAAAATATTATATGTAGTATTATGAAAACTAGATAAAGCTATTGAATAATCAGGGTAATTATTAATGTAAATTTGTTTCAAATAAGGCTAATATTTGGTTTTAAAGACTTACAGGTCTATTATCTCTTAAGGTGGCAAATATAGGAGAATCTATTCCTTGTGTTTTTGATCTATTTCTTCTATTTTTCCTTTTCCTTTTCTAGATAAAACTTTTATTATTTTCGACATTAGGACTAGCTAAGTTATACTCTAGAACTGGACCACCAGAATAAACCAACAGTTTTGCTACCCTAACCCTTGGGACTTACTACCTGGACCTCCCTTATCGACTAAACCAACGCTCAAAATATTGCCTCACTATACCCCTCTAAAGAAAATATTAAAATTTTTTTTGTAATAAATGAAAATTTTAAAATAGCTAAACTGAATAAAACTGATCGTGATTTCATTAAAACTGATTCTGGCATGATTTTCGGAGTTGATGGTTGAAATCGGGGAATTTTTTGGAGTCAGAAACCTGATCAGATGAAAGGAAATGTAGCCCGGCATTAATAATCTGATAGATAGAGTTTCAGACTTCGGTTCCTCAGACGGAGGCCAAAACGCTTGCATGGGAAACCATGCTTAGGACCAGATCGAAGACAGCATCTAAAAGTTTTCCCGGGTGAGGTGGCAAAAGACAGAATCGCCCAAGGAAGCTTTAAACTTCCTAAACATCACAAATTTCCATCATTTTCCCACCTCTACTATCTTTCTTCACTCTATTTTCTCTCTCTTCTCTCTCCTCCTCCACCATTGCGCGCGGCCACCATTGCCACCTTGGACCACCGTCTAACCTACCAATCGACGCGCCTCACCACCCTCAACTTTCAGCAACCACCCACAACCACCGATGGCTGCCACCCTCGCCGAAAAAATGCCCCTTTTCTCCCTCCATTGCAAAATTCTTACGTTGCCGTGATCTCCGCCGTCTGGTGCCGTTTAACGTCACCGCCCCTACCATTGTGAAGGATGAGCTGCCAGCTTCCTCCCACAGCTTGCAGCCGTCGAATAGAGCTGCCACGCACCTGGATCAAGGAAATCTCTGTCCGTTGTGCGTGGAAGTTCACAGCTAAAAAATGCCACCTTAACAGTCGAGAACTGCCACGTCAACCCCAGATTTGGACTCCTCATCTTGAGGGCTTCACTCTGGTGTATTTTTTGATCTCAACCGCACCCCTCAGCCATGCGTCACCGTGCTCGACCGTGCACTGCCACCGGAGAAGTTAGAAATACGCCATAAGCAAATTTTCACCTTTCAAAACTCCCGGTATGATCTAAATTGCCCTAATTTAACGTATTTTTGACTGAATTGGATGCCGAATCTGTATAGAAACCTATCGGCTTAGAAAAATGTGAAATTGGACATAGGAAAGTAAAATTGATTACGTAATGGACTAAAATATTGATTTAATTACCTAAGAAATCGACTAGGCTCAGATTCTGAGGATACGAGAAGTCCCGAACCGATTAGGAGAAAACGGAAACCAGGTAGGGTAGTTTACACTTCCCGGATGTTAGACTGACTTTGGGAATACCTGAATGATTTTAAATTGATTGCATGGAAATACGTGTTGCTTTTGATGGATATAATTGTATGCCTGTGTGCTGGTATTGTCTTTTGCATGTTAGACGATTTGGCTATCAGATTTAGATGCCATAGGGATGGATTAACTTAGGGTAGGGTACTTAACAGCCGATATGGGACGGCCGTTAAGTATCCCGAGTGCAGGAGATTTTATAAATGTATTATTTTTCATTAAACTTAGCCTGCATTCGTTAGCGATTATGCGATAAACCAGGACGACCCTAAGAAAGGTTTAAGGAGTATAAGGGGGGATAGCCTATACGGGGAAACATTGTGATTTAGGCGTAATACCCTAGAACCCTGGGGACTAGTCGACCGTGTGCATGTGATTTCGAATAGACTGTATGAGGATGAGAATTGGTGTATGTGCACATGCTAGGGGACACCCTAGGTGTTGATTCTCACCCGGTCTTTGAGTGAGTGATTGGTGTTATAGACTACACTCACAATATAGGCGAGATTTCGGGCGATTGGTGTTATGGATCACACCCAACGATAAGAAATGGATTTTCTTAAGATGACATGCAATTAGATAGATTCAGATATGGTCGCATAAGACTTGTGGCCAACGTGTATTTAGAAACACCGGGCATGGGATTTGATTTGATTTCGATTACAGATTTTCAGAAAATAGATTTTTATATTCATTGAATAATTACCTCGATTTCCATGCTATTTAACGATTTTAAAAGATAAGGTATTTCACCAATTTTTGAAATGAACACGGGAAGTTATTTTCGGTGCTTGCACCGCTGAGCATTCAACTAGTTTTTAAATAACTATTTACTGTAAATTACTCTACTAGAATTTAAATATCTCATGAAGTTGTTTGCTCAGATGAATAGGGACAGGGGCCTAGAAGATAGCTGGGGAGAGATTTGATAAAAGAAAAACATGCAGCTTAGTCCTAGGCTTGAATCTGATTTGTATATATATATATTATGTTATGTTGATGATTCTGTTGCTGGATTTATGTATTTACTGATAGTTTCTGACTGTTGATGGTTTTATCTGTTGGATTGGATTTGATTCGATGTATATATTGGAATTAGATTACTATTTGTATCTGGGTAACGTTCAAAATACTGGGGAAACTCTGTCAGATTTTTGGCAGAAATTTATAACTAAAATTTGAAATTTTTGTTGGATTACATGTGAATGTATGTATGCTTGAATTATGGTTATTAGTTTTAATATTCCAGAGTTTATTGTGGTAATTGTATGTATATTTAGTATAGCTGCAATTTGATTTAGGGTTGAACGAAATTCGAATACACGACGAAAAAGTCTATTTGGGTTACGCTCAACTAGTAGTGATCCCCTGACGTTCTCATATCGGGAAAAACTATTTTGAAAACCCATACGCTTCCGCTACTCAGATAGAGGATAGTGTATTATGGATTAGGGGGTCGTTACAATTAGGGTATCAGAGCTCGGTTTGTTGATTGTCTGGTTTAGTGGGCTAGTGATTGTGAATCTTTAGGCTTGCAGCTTTAGGGTTTTGATTGATTTAACTTTGGAATACTTAGGACCTAATCTTGAATTGATAATTGAAGGAATGAATTTAATGTTGTGCCGTAACTGTTGTTATTAAAGACTAATCATATTCTTTTTGTGTCAGATAGCCATGGTAGAACCTAGCAGGGATAACACTCGGAGGCCAAGAGGAAGGCCAAGGCACAAGAATCAGGGCGCCTCAGGTAGTAGCAACTTGGAGGCTAATGTCGACATGCGAGAGATGATGGATTCTATACGGATGATGGCCAATGCCATGAGGGACCAAGCTACCACAAGCGCTAATGTAATGAGGCAGCAACAAGAGGATAGACAGACCAGAAATGATGAAACACTCAGAATTTCAATCTGTTGTATCAAGGATGGATTGAATTTCAGAGAGCAGGTCCACCTCTATTTTCAAGTGCCTTTGACCTAGCCGTAGTGGAAGCATGGCTGAAAGAGATAGAAAAGATCTTCTGTCTATTGCAATGTGATGATGAATAGAAAGTAACATACGCAACGTACATGCTGAAGGGTGAAGCAAAACGATGGTGGACAGGTGCCCAGCAGTTGATGGAAAGCAGGGGTATTCCGCTCACCTGAGAATCTTTTAAAAGGGTTTTCATGGATAAATACTTTCCTGAAAGCGTCAGACAGTCCAAGGAAGCACAATTCTTAAAGCTCACACAGGGAGGTAGAACTTTCGAGGAATATTTAGAGCAATTTGAAGAACTATCCAGATATTCCACATACCTATGAATGCATTATGACGAGGCCTAGAAGGCAAGTCAGTTGGAAGAGGGCCTAGATCCACCGATCAAGACACAGCTTACCCCGCTTGAGATTAAAGACTTTTCAGTGCTAGTGAACAAGTGTCGGAACCTGAGTAAAAACTTAGAACAGAAGCAAAACATGACACAGAGAACAGGTAACAGGCTGAGACCACTAGTTAGAAATCTCAATGTGAAAGGCGAGATGTTTAAACTGCAACTAAGGTCTTCAAGCAGCGACAGCAGAAGGCCCGATAGTGGCCTTTGTCAGAAATGTGGAACTAGACATCCTAGTCAACCCTGTTGGCATTAGACTCTAGTTCAATGTTACAAGTGTGGGGGTACGAGACATATGGCAAAGTACTGCCCCTCAAGCGGAAGCCAACAGACACCAAGTGGCCGAAGGCCGCAAGCTCCAGAGAGAGTCTTTACTATGGATGTGGCCAATGTCGACAAGTCATCAAGTTTGATGCAGGGTAGAGGTAAAATTTACAATTCTCTTTTGATAATATTATTTGATTCGGGTGCCACACACTCTTTTATTTCTAATGCATGCGTGGAAAGAATAAATTTACCTGTAAAAACCTTGCCCTGTGATTTATACATATCCACACCCCTTGGGAGAAACCACTGTATCTCCGCAAGTATGCCTAAACTGCCCCTTAACCATTGATGATACTCTGTTTATCGTAGACCTAGTGTGTATACCCTTAACTGGGATCGACATCATTTTGGGAATGGATTGATTGACTAGGAATTGGGTTTTATTAAATTATTCTGAGAGGACGATCACTTACTTAGATAACGTGCCTGTGCGAGGGAGTGACAGAGCGAGTGAGATAGGTGATGTATCCCTCAACACCTCTTAGGTAGAATTACAGAATAGGCTAAATCTAATCCTAATCGTTAGCGACTTTCCGGAGGTGTTTCCTTTGAAAGTAAGTAAACTGCCACCACCTAGAGAGATAAAATTTACCATTGACCTGATTTTGGGTGCAGGCCCAATAGCCATGACTCTATACCGAATGGCCCTAGCGGAATTGAGGGAATTAAAGGTCCAAATAGAGGAATTGTTAGAAAAAGGGTTCATTAGGCCGAGTGTGTCACCATGGAGAGCTCCTGTCTTATTCGTAAAGAAGAAAGACGGGAGTTTAAGATTATGTATTAATTATCGACAACTAAATAAGGTGACCATTAGGAACAAATATCCATTACCATAGATCGATGATTTATTTGACCAGTTGCAAGGTGCAACTGTGTTCTCTAAGATAGATTTAAGATCGGGATACCACCAGATTAGGGTTAGAGAGGAAGACATCCCTAAGACAGCGTTTAACACTAGATACGGCCACTATGAGTTTCTAGTGATGTCGTTTGGTTTGACTAATGCACCTGCTGTCTTCATGGACTACATGAACAAAATCTTTAGACCTTACTTGGATCAATTTTTAGTGGTATTCATAGATGAGATCTTGATCTATTCTAAGACTCAAAAAGAGCATGCCCAACATCTTAGCACAGTGCTACAGATATTGGAAGAGAAACAACTATATGCTAAGTTAGAAAAATGTGAGTTTTGGTTGGAGGAAGTGAAATTTCTAGGTCACATGGTAAATGGAGAAGGGATTGCAGTAGACCCTAAGAAAATCGAAGCAGTATTAGATTGGGGTCGACCGAGGACGGTCACTGAGATTAGGAGTTTTCTAGGTTTGGCCAATTATTATAGGAAGTTCATTCAAGGATTTTCCCAAATGGTTTTGCCATTAACTCGGTTGACTCAAAAGGGTGTAAACTTTGAATAGAGCGAGCAGTGTGAAGAGAGTTTTCAGACTTTGAAAGAAAAATTAACCACCACTCCTGTATTAATAATCCCAAAACCCTTAGAACCATTTACAGTATATACAGATGCATCATTGAAAGGTTTAGGATGCGTCTTAATGCAGGGTGGAAAAGTAATGGCTTATGCATCGAGGTAATTGAAACCTGCAGAGAAGAATTACCTTACCCATAATTTGGAATTAGCTGTCGTTGTGTTTGCCCTAAATGTTTAGAGACATTACTTATACGGGGCTGTATTTGAGGTTTATAGTGATCACAAGAGCCTTAGGTACTTGTTTGATCAAAAGGAACTGAACATGAGGTAGAGAAGATGGGTAGAGTACTTAAAGGATTTTGATTTTGAATTAAAATATCATGCAGGGAAGGCTAACGTTGTAGCAGATGCATTAAGCCGGAAGTCACTACAATTAGCTAGCCTAATGGTAGATGAAATGAGGTTACTTGAGTACTTTAAGAATCTCAGCCTCAACGTAATCTCTTTTCTAAAGAGATTAGTGATGAGTGACTTCCTGATATCCTGCGATCTGAGAAAGCATATTAGACAAGCCCAATTAGAGGATGAATCCTTGGAGATATATGCAGATCAACCTAATTTTGGACTGGCCCCTAATGGAGTATTGATGTTTAGGTAATGAGTAGTAATTCCAAACCATCAGGAGTTAAAGGAAAAAGTGTTAGCAGAGGCTCATCGAAGCCACTATACTATCCACCTAGGTATTTCCAAGATGTATCAGGATTTAAAGAGGAACTTTTGGTGGCCAGGCATATGGAAGGACATCATGAACTACGTGAATGCTTGTATGACTTGTCAACAGATCAAGATAGAGCATCAGAAACCCGTAGGGCTATTGAAGCCATTGGAAATACCCGAAAGGAAATGGGATCAAATAACCATGGATTTTGTAGTAGGATTACCTAGAACACCAGCTGGTTATGATGCCATTTGGGTGATAGTGGATAGACTAACTAAATCTGCTCACTTTTTTCCTGTTAAGATGAGATACTCCATGGAAAAATTGACCGAAGTATACTTTAGGGAAGTCGCGAGGTTACACGGAATACCATCTAGTATAGTTTCAGACCGGGACCCTAGGTTTACTTCCAGATTTTGGCAATCCCTACAGCAAGCATTAGGAACCCAACTTAAGTTTAGCACAGCCTATCATCCTCAGACTAACGGGCAGTCTGAGAGAACCATCCAAACTCTAGAAGATATGTCGAGGGCTTGTGTGCTAGAAAAGAAAGGAAGTTGGGATAAATACCTACCTTTGATAGAGTTTGCATACAATAACAGTTACCACTCTACATTGTTATGACACCTTTTGCTGCTCTGTATGGGAGAAATTGTAAGTCACCTCTAAATTGGGTAGAAATGGGGGAAGGTACATTGTTGAGACCTGAGATTGTACAAGAGACCACTGATCAAATCAAAATGATCAGAGAAAAGATGAGAGTGGCCCAACAAAGGCAGGAAGCCTATGCTAATAAAAGGAGATGAATTTTAGAATTTAATGAGGGAGAATATGTTTTCCTGAGAGTGTCCCCCACCACAGGTATCAGTAGACAAGTAAGGACCAGAAAACTAAGCCTTAGATTCCTAGGACCATTCCAAATCCTACAAAGGGTCAGTCCAGTCGCTTACCAGATTGCCTTACTTCCATACCTGTCCAACTTGCATGACATCTTTCACGTCTCGCAACTCAGTAAATATGTCCCAGACCCTACGCATGTATTGGAAAATCAACCTATAATATTAAAGGAAAATTTAACTTATGAATCTAAACCTGTACAAATCCTTGACTTTAAGACTAAGCAACTCTTAAATAAGATAATCCCTTTAGTTAAGGTACTTTGGCAGGATGTAGCTTCGCAGGAGATGACCTGGGAGAAGGAGGACGAGATGAGGCAACGATACCTAGAGCTATTCACAGGTATGAATTTTCGGGACAAAATTTCTTTTAAGGAGGGGAGAATGTAATAAATGAAAATTTTAAAATAGCTAAACTAAATAAAATTGATCGTGATTTCATTAAAAATGATTTTGGCATAATTTTCGGAGTTGATGGTTAAAATCGAAGAATTTTTCAGAGTCAGAAACATGATCATATGAAAGGAAATGCAGCTCGGCATTAAGAATCTGATAGATAGAGTTTCAGACTTTGGTTCCTCAAATGGAGACTGAAACACTTGCATGGGAAATTGTGCCCATGATCAGATCAAAGAGGACATTTAAAATTTTTCTCAGGTGATGTGGCAAAAGACGAAATCGCCCCAGGAAGCATTAAACTTCCTAAACATCACAAATTTCCATCATTTTCCCGCCTCAACTCTCTCTCTTTACTCTATTTTCTCTCTCTTCTCTCTCCTCCTCTCACCACCGCTCGTGGCCACCACTACTGCCTTAGACCACCGTCTGACCTACCAACCGACGCACCTCACCACCCTCAACTTCTAGTAACCACCCACAACCACCAACGACTGCAACCCTCGCCAGAAAAAGCCCATTTTCTCCCTCCATTCGTGAAATTCTTATGCCACCGTGATCTCTTCCGTCCGTCATCGTTTAACGTCACCGCCCTCACTATTGTTAAGGCTGAGTTGCCAGCTTCCTCCCACAGCTCACAGTTGTCAAACGGAGCCGCCACGCGCTCGGATCGAGGAAATCTCTATTCGCCGTGTATAGAAGTTCGCCGCCAAAAAATACTACTTTAGCGGCCTAGAACCGTCGCGTCAACCCCAGATTTGGACTCTTCATCTTGAGGGCTTCACTCTGGTGTAATTTTTGAGCTCAACCACACCCCTTCTCCATGCATCGTTGTGAGCCGCCATGCGCTGCTGTGCTTTACCGAAGAAGTTAAAAAGACGCCAGAAGAAAATTTCCACCTTTCAGAACTCCCGATATGATCTAAATCACCCTAATTTAAAGTATTTTTGACTGAATTGGATGCTGAATCTGTCTAGAAACCTATCAGCTTAGAAAAACATGAAATTAGACATAGGAAAGTGAAATTGATTACGTAACGAACTAAAATATTGATTTAATTGCCCAGGAAATTGATTAGGCTCAGATTCTGAGGATACGAGAAGTCTCAGACCGATTAGGAGCAAACGAAAACCAGGAAGGGTAGTTTACGCTTCCCAGATCTTAGACTGAATTTGGGAATACCTGAATGATTTTAAATTAATTACATAGAAATACGTGTTGCTTTTGATGGATATAATTTCATGCTTGTGTGCTGGTATTGTCTGTTGTATGTTAAACGATTTGGCTATCATATTTAGATGCCATAGGGACAGATTAAATTAGGGTAGGGTACTGAACAAGCGGTATGGGACGGCCGTTAAGTATCCCAAGTGCAGGGGATTTTATAAATGTATTATTTTTCATTAAACTTAGCCTGAATTCGTTAGCGATTACGCGGTAAACTAGGATGACCCTAAGAAAGGTTTAAGGAGTATAAGAGGGGATAGCCTATACAGGGAAACGTTGTGATTTAGGCGAAATACCCTAGAACCCTGGGGACTAGTCGACCGTGTGCATGTGATTTCGAATAGACTGTATGAGGATGAGAATTGGTGTATGTGCACATGCTAGGGGACGCCCTAGGTGTTGATTCTCACCCGGTCTTTGAGTGAGTGATTGGTGTTACAGATCACACTCACAATATAGGCGAGATTTCGGGTGATTGGTGTTATGGATCGCACCCAACGATAAGAGATGGATTTTCTTAAGATGACATGCAATTAGATAGATTCAGATATAGTCGCATAAGACTTGTGGCCAACGTGTATTTAGAAACATCGAGCATGGGGTTTGATTTAATTTCGATTACAGATTTTCAGAAAATAGATTTTTATATTCATTGAATAATTACCTCGATTTCCATGCTATTTAACGATTTTAAAAGATAAGGTATTTCACCAATTTTCGAAATGAACACGGGAAGTTGTTTTCGGTGCTTGCACCGCTGAGCATTCAACTAGTTTTTAAATAACTATTTACTGTAAATTACTCTACTGGGATTTAAATATCTCATGAAGTTGTTTGCTCAGATGAATAGGGACTGGGACCTAGAAGATAGCTAGGCAGAGATTTGATAACAGACAGACGTGCAGCTTAGTCCTAGGCTTGGATCTGATTTGTATATATATATATATTATGTTATGTTGATGATTCTGTTGCTGGATTTATGTATTTACTAATAGTTTCTGACTGTTGATGGTTTATCTGTTGGATTGGATTTGATTCGATGTATATATTGGAACTAGATGACTATTTGTATCTGGGTAACATTCAAAATATAGGGGAAACTCTATTAGATTTTTAGCAGGAATTTATAACTGAAATTTGAAATTTTTGATGGATTACATGTGAATGTATGTATGCTTGAATTATGGTTATTAGTTTTAATATTCCAGAGTTTATTGTGGTGATTGTATGTATATTTAGTATAGTTACAATTTGATTTAGGGTTGAACAAAATTTGAATAGACGATGAAAAAGTCTATTTGGGTTACGCTCAACCAGTAGCGATCCCCTGACGTTCCCATATCGAGAAAAACTATTTTGAAAATCTATATGCTTCCGCTACTCAAATAGAGAATAATGTATTGTGGATTAGGGGGTCGTTACAATTACTAATATTGGAAAATTGCAATAGAAAAACTAAAGGTTGAACACTAGAAAATAAATATAAACATAAATGAAGTACGAGGCTCTGATACTGTTTCTTTTGGATCGGCTTTATAAAGTATAATTTTCATAAAAGTCATATGGTAATTCTACTGTAAATAATTTTTTTTCCAAAAAATGTTAAGTACTTCAACACAAACTTCTTTTATAAATTGTTCTTCTATTTATTTAAAATTTTCAATTATACTTAGTTTTTTTAAGTGTTCTTCTATTCGTTTATACTTTATTTCTTGCTTCAAATAATTTATTTGATTATTTTGTAATTAATTTTTGATATAAGTTCAATTTCACTTACTTCATGTATATCCTGAATCTATTTTAATTTTATAGGAAAAAAAAACTCAAATACATTATCTTTAGTTTTTATTCCTATGTTAGAAACTTTACATGGATAGATTTGTGTTTAAAAAAGAGTTCCTAAAATCATATCTTTAGTTATATTTTTAGTTAATATAAAAGTATTAGTGTAGCATCTGCCTTTATTACATATCTTAGCATTAGATAATTTGTATTTAACCTTTAAATCTAAGTTATCTACTGTAAATAATTTATGCATAGTTTTTCATATTATTGCGTTGGAATTAATCCTTCTCTTATGCAATTTAAATTTGCTCCTGAATCTATTGAGGCTTTAAAAGATTTATGAAATTTTTTTCTTATTTTTAAAGCTATATTTACATGCCATTTTTGTTGAAAATTTATATTTTTAATTTCATCTTGTTCTTCTATTTTTGGTAACATTTTTGATTTATGCATTTCTTCTTGTAATTGTAATTGAATATATTAGATTAATTCTTTTTCTTTTAATTTAATGATATCTTCTTTAATTTCTTTTATCTCTATTTTTAAATGATTTATTTCCTTTTGTAGATCAGAGGTAGTGGTTTTCTTTTCTTGTTCTTTAGCCTTTTTTAAGATTTTTGAAAAATCGTATCCCTTAAATTCTATTTCTTATTCAGAGGATTCTTCTTGATCTAATATTAAGTTTTTAATTTTTTCTAAATAGTCATATATTTTACTAGGATTTTCTATTTTATCTATTATTTCTAAGGCTATTTTTGTTTTCATCATATTTATCTTATAAGAACATTCACAATTATCAGAATCGTTGCAATTATCTTCATTTTCAGATAAGGAAGAATTAAATTCTTGATGTTGATATATTTTTTCTTCTTTTTCATTTTCACTATCTTTTGAATCTGTTAATAATATTTTTGCTATTTGATTTTTTTAGATTTTCATCCATAGATAATTGATTTATTTTTTATTTTATTCTTCAATTTTTTTCATATGGCCATAACGACCACATTTATAGCATACTAAATTAGATTTAAACTTAATAAAGGGTTTAAAATTTTCTTTTAGCGAGACTAGTTTTTTTCTTAGGAATGTATTTAGGTTTAACTAAATAATTTTTATATCTTTTAATATTTTTTATTTTTATAGATGAAGGAGGTATTGGTCTATTATAACTATATTGAGTATAGAAATTTCTTAGTTCTTTTATTCCTTTAGCTTGATTTCTTTTTATTCGATTTTCTAGCTTTTAATCATTATATAATTCTAAACATGTAGTTTTAATAATAGAAATTATTCTTCCATAAGTTAATTATCTTATAGGAGTATTAGGATATTCTTGTTGTAAGTATTCCCTAACTTTATTAGAAAAAGTTAATGGTAATCCTACTATAAATTTTTCTTTCTAATAATTTTCTTTAAAGTCTTCTCTAGTATAAATGTTAAGGTGGGCTGGGTTGAGTGTTTTCTAACCCATTTAAAATTGAGCCTGTTTAACCAAACCTACTTAACTTGTGACCATAACAGGGCAACCCACGTGGACTGGGCTAGCCCATTTTAACACCTCTACTGTAACGCTCCTATCTAGTCTTATTGTTAACTCTGATATAAATAGATAGGTTCGGTACATTATCTTTATCCTTTATTTAATTAATGTTTGAGTAGTTATACCACTGAATTAATTTACGTGGATTAGGTTCCGAATCTTTTGATCAGATTAAAACTTACATGCACAGCGGAATAGATCAAAATATACTAACTACACAGCGAAATTAAAGCATCCATGTAATTTAATTAAATACATAATCAATAGTGTCCATTAGATTTCTGTAAACACGTGTCAGGATATATGAAGTACTTTTTCATAGGAAGTCAGGAGACAACAATCCTGTCACTCAGACCCCTTTAAGAATTTTAAAGATGGACTGGTCCTTCATATATCCTATGTCTGCTGGCCAAAAGAATAACCCTAGTTCTAAACCAAATAAATCTAAACTAGGACCCGAAATAAGGTTACAAAAATCTCCTTAAATCGTAATGTCACAGCTACCTCCTGCTCTGGCTATGTGTCTGCATCTGATACATATTAGTATGGTAATGAGAAACAAAAGTTTCCCAATAGCTTAATAATTTGATTTTAAAAATAACTAATATGTACCAGGGTGCAAGCACCAAAACATTTTTATTTTACATTCTTGATAATAAAACATAACGTTAACCGTAAATGAAAACAGGCAAGCATTACGTTATAATTTAGATGTTAACATAAAAATTAGGTATTCTCTTTCAAATGGACATATCTAAATAAAATTATACATGTTATCACGACATTACGCAATTTACTTATGTATTAGCTTTTACATTTATCAATCTAAGTTAATTGAGCGCTTGGGGTGTTATGTGAACACTAGGCCACCTTTATAAAATCACCGTGATCCCTAGTTCATAGGTATGGAGCACCTCTGGCCACACCTCACTAGGCCACTTGTGTGGAGCACCTTTGGCCACACCTCATAATCCGTGGACACTCGGCTACATATATATAGCGTACTTGCGAACACTAGGTCATAGGCATGGAGCACCTTTGGCCACACCTTGCCAGCTCACCTGTGTAGAGCACCTTTGGCCACACATCGTAAATCGTGGTCACTTGGCCATATACATAGCGTAATCGCGAACACTAGGTCATGGGCATGGAGCACCTACGGCCACACCTCGCTAGGCCGCCTGTGTGGATCACCTCTGGCTACACATTGTAAATTGTGGTCACTCGGCCACCTGCATAGCGTAATTGTGAATACTAGGGCATGGGCATAGAGTACCTTCGGCCACACCTCGTTGGGTCGCCCGTGTGAATCACCTTTGGCCACATATCATAAATCGTGGTCACTCGGCCATGTGAATAGCATAATCGCGAACACTAAGTCATGGCATGGAGCACCTTCAGCCACACCTCACTAGGTCACCTGTGTGGATCACCTTTGGCCATACATTGTAAATCTTGGTCACTCGGCCACGTGCATAGTGTAATCGCAAACACTAGGTCATGGGCATGGAGCACCTTCGGCCACACCTCGCTAGGTTGCCCGTGTGGATCACCTCTGGCCACACATAATAAACCGTGTACCTATCTATGTTTTCCCTTATCAGTTACGTTTCCTTTCTTTTCCTTTTTGTTAGTGCACAATATATTGTTATCGCCTTTAGCTATGACTCTTATTTGCCTACTTTAATTTAACTCTATTTCCATGATTTTGGCCAGCGAACATGAATAATATCAAGAATGTAAATCTACAATAATGTCCCATCAAGGCTAGCAAAAATAGACATACACATACGCAATCATGGGACATTATTTTTCAGAATTGTCAAACTTTTGGAGAATGACTAGAAAAGCTTATCTTGGCCTCCCTTCGATCTCCTTCTATACCTAGCTTCCTTTAAATTCTTATTTCCCTACAATAATGCAAAGTTTTCGCTTTGGTTCAATAATTAAGGAACAGTCAGCACAAAAACTACAGGAAAACGTCAAATTAAGGTATTTTAAATTATACTAGAGGCTTCGGGGGCTCGAGATCTAAATTCTGTGATTTTCCAACAGCTCCGGTGATGGCGAATGGTGGCGCACAACGTCCGACGATGGCTGGGGTCAAAAAATACACTAGGATGTAGTCCGTAACTCAAGGAGGCCGGATCTAGTGTCCGTTTGGCGAAACACAGTCGTTTGGATGACTTTTTTCGATGATGAAGGTTGACGCACGGCGGACGATTTTTCCCCCATTCTGGGCGCGTGGCGGTGGCATTCCATCTGCTGGAAGCTGTCAGGGGAAGCTGGCAGCTCAGGCTTCCCAACAGTGGCAGCGATTTCACCAGACAGCGTCGAACGACGGAGATCTCGGCTGAGAAGGAAAATTAAGATGAAGGGGAATACACGCTGTTTTTGGCCACTATGGTGGTCGTCGGAAGTCAAGAACGGCAGCTGGAAGTTGGCGGCATCGAGCTGCATCGGTGGTAGGGCCTGACGACAGTGCAGGGCAGTGTTCTGACCGTGCATGGTAGCATGAAGTAGAGGAGAGAAGGAGGAGAAAATGGAGAGAGGAGAGAGAGAGAAAAGAGGAAAATGGTGGGAAAAATGGAGTTTTTGAAATTTTAAGGCCTCCAGGGGCATTTTGGTCTTTTGCCACTTCGCCCGGAGAAATTTTCAGATGCCTTCTCTGACCTGGGCAAGGACACGGGTCCGCATGGGAGAAATTCAGACTCCTTTCTAAGATTTAAAGCTTGTCGATTCATCTACTGATTTCCTAACGTCAGGCCGAGTTTTTCTCCATCAGATCGAATTTTGACTCTGAAAAATTTTCAAATTTCAACCGTAGGCTCAGAAAATTATACTAAATTCGATCTTAACCAAATCAAAATTTAATTTACCAAATTAATTTATTTTTAAAAAAATTCAGGTTATTACATTCTCCCCCCCTTAAAATAAATTCGTCCTCGAAATTTCATACCTACCATAGTTCTGAGTAACGTTGCCTCATCTCGTCCTCCTTCTCTCATGTCATCTCCTGTGATGTTACATCCTGCCAAAGTACCTTAACTAAAGGGATCACTTTATTTCGGAGTCGCTTAGTCCTAAAGTCAAGGATTTGGACTGGCGTAGAATCATAAGTTAAAATTTCCTTTAATATTTATGGGTTGATTCCCCAATACGTGCGTGGGATTTGGGACATTTTTTCAGAGTTGCAAGACGTGGAATACGTCATGCAAGTTTGACAAGTAGGGAGGTATTTATCTCAGTTCTTTTCTGTTCTAGCATACAATCCCTTAACATATATTTTAAGGTCTGTATTGTCCTCTCAGACTGTCCATCGGTCTGAGGATGGTATGCAATGTTAAACCTTAGTTAGGTCCCTAATGCCTGCTGCAGGGGTTGTAAAAATTTTGAGGTAAACCTAAGGTCTCGATACGATACTATACTTGATGGTACCCCGTGTAGTCTCACAATCTCCCTAACATAGACTTGGGCTAGTTTCTCCATGGAATACCTAATCTTAATAGGTAGAAAGTGAGCAGACTTGGTCAATCTATCCACTATTACCCAAATGGAATTATAACCAGTGAGTGTTATAGGTAATCCCACTACAAAGTCCATGGTTATCTGATCCCATTTCCTTTATGGTATTTCCCAGTGGCCCCCATAAACTTGTAGGGTTTTGGTGCTTAATCTTTACTTGCTATCAAGTAAGACAGGCATTCACATAATTTGTGATATCCTTCTACGTACCTGGCCACCAAAAGTTGCTTTTCAAATCTTGATACATGTTGGAAATACCTCGATAATGGTATAATAGCTTCAATGAGCCTCTGCTAACAGTTTCTCCTTTAGTTTCTGATGGTTTGGAATTTCTATGCTTTTCCTAAACATCAATACTCCATCAGAGTTAACTCAAGATTAGGTTGGTTCAAAGAAATCTCTAAGGATTCATCCTCTAACTATGCTTATCTTACATGTTCCCTCAAATCACACCTTATCTGAAAGTCACTCATGGCTAATCTAATTGGGCGATGAAATTACATTGAGACTCAGATCCCTAAAGTCCTCTAGTAATCTTATCTCCTCGATCATTAGACAAGCTACCTGCAGGGGTTTCCTACTCAATGCATCCGTTACAACATTTGTTTTCCCTGTATGATATTTCGGCTCAAAGTTAAAGTCTTCCAAATACTCTAACCACCTTCTCTGCCTCATATCTAGTTCTCTTTGATTAAATAGGTATCTAAAACTTTTACGATCACTATGAACCTCTAATCTTGCCCTGTATAACTGGTGTCTCCAAATGTGTAAGGCAAACACTATGGTGGCTAACTCTAAGTCATAGGTGGGATAATTTTTCCTCTGTAAGCTTCATTTTCCTAGATGCATAGGCTATTACCTTCCTAGCTTGCATTAATACGCATCTTAAACCTTTCTTTGATGTGTCAGTGTACCTCAAGTGATTTTGTGGGGTCAAGTAATAATCTTATTCATGTTTATGCTATCTCAAGATATTTATCGATCTGGGCAACAAAAGAGGCCACTGATGCCTTACTACCTTAAATATAAAAAGGCATGTGAGGGACTATACTCTCTTATGAGTTGTAAGACTTTTAAAGGAGATGATTTCTTTGCATAACAGAATTTTTGCCTTGTGTTGGTTATCAAGTCTTGATTCAGAGTATGATGTGATTCGATGACAAATATTGTCTAATAAGGAGGTGGATAACTTGAAGGATGCTTTTACTCAGGTTCTAAATGCCTCTTGTGGTGAAGGCAAATTAGCAATAACAGATACCAATGAGAAGTCTACCCTAATTGCTCAAAAACATAATGGGAGCAGTCAAGGTGGTAGGTCTAGTAGTTATCGTGAGGGTCAAAATGGTGACAATGGTTAGAGGGGTGGACGTGGTGGTCGTAATGGAGGTAGAGGACTACCAATATGCCATAATTATAGAGAATCGAGATATATTCATCCATAGTTCCCAAAGCTTCAACAATATCCATTACAACAATATGCCAATGTTGTTTTACAAGGAGAGGTGCTAGATTCTACTTCACAAAGTGAAAAGGAGACAAAATTGCAAAGCATGCACGAGCTAGTGATAGTGATGCATCAACTGAATCCAACAAATACAGCTCGTTAGATATGCTTCCTCTACCAATAGTTTGTCTTTTCAAAAGATCCTGAAAGACAGTGATTAGGATAGAATGTCAAACAACAAGGTCTGTTATAACTAACCTTGAAGCGTTAGTCAATTTCTCCTTAAGAGTTTAGAAACTCCTTTCACATTCCTCGTTTCGTCTAAATTCAACATCCTTACTAGTTAACCGAGCTAATGGAAAAGCGATCTGGGAAAATCTTTGTATAGACTTTTGATAATAGCTTGCCAACCCAGAAAGCTCTTAATCTCTGTAACTATGCTTGGTTGTTTTCAACTTAACACAGCCTCAATCATTTTGGAATCTACTGAAATCCCTGCTGCATTTTCTTCATGACTTAAGAACTTGACCTTCTCTAACAGAATTCACATTTCTCTAATTTCGCACACAACTGTTTCTCCTTCAATATCTGCAACACCATCCCAAGATGTTGTGCATGCTCTTCAGGAGTCCTATAATAGATCAGGATGTCATCTATGAATGCCACCACAAACTGATCCAAGTGAGGTCGAAAAATCCTATTCATATAGTCCATAAACATTGCTGGGTATGAGTCAAGCCGAATGATATCACTACAAACTCATAATGGCTATATCAGGTGCTTAAAGCGGTCTTAGGGATATCCTCCTCCCTAACCCTAATTTGGTAGTGTCCTGACCTTGGATCTATCTTGGAGAATACAGTTGCTCCTTGTAGTTGGTCAAACAAGTCATCTATTCTGGGTAGGGGTATTTGTTCTTAATGGTCACTTTGTTCAGCTAACAATAATCCTATGCATAATCTCTTGCTCCTGTCTTTTTTACAGATAAAACAAGAGATTCCCCAGGTGACACATCGAATCTAATAAACCCCTTTTTAAGAGGTCCTTTATTGGCACTTTCAATTCCCTTAATTCTATGGGTGCCATACTATCGGGCGATATGGAGATCGGTTCAGTGCCAGGCACTAGATCAATGGTGAATTCAATTAGCCCCTTTAAAATTCAGTCCACCAACCAATAGTCTAGTTCCCTATTAGACCATTTTCAGGCTGAGTGTTCTCACTCCTATCTTTTCTTAGAATACACCATGATATCTTTTATAAATGCTACCACAAACGGATTCATGATGTTGAACACATGTTCATCAATTGGAACTACTATAGACAATAGCTAAGATAAACTAGTCACTGGTAACTTTAACCTTTGGACACAATCTTTTATCAAATCCTTAGACTAGTTGCTTCTTCACCTTCGAGGGTATAAACCCTTCCACCCATACTTAGCCTCTTCTTCTAGCTGATACGCAGCAAAAGAGACTGTCTACCCTAGTGCTACCCAGTACTCTAAACAAATCCTTCATCTTCTGTACCTCTTCTTTCGCCTTCTTGGGTTCATCACACTAGTAAGGACGGGAGGTCTGGCGCTTTGGAATTCAATCCAACCTCCCCCTGACTTAAGTTCTCATCAGTTCGGTCTTATTCTAAGTATCTTCACTCCAATCAGTCTGGGGTTGATGGAGTGCTTCAGCTGTGACTTTAGCCTCGACTCTCGTAGCTTCTGCCATTTATCTCATGTCCCCCTAACCTCATTCAAAGCCACTTCCATCTTGTGATCTGCTTCTCCGTGCTGATGCCATAGCGTCACTATACAAATCAAGTATTACTGAGATGATCAAGCTTAATAACAATTGATTAAGCAGGTAACGTATAACACTAACAGGAGCTTCTATCTTCCCAAACCTAATACTCCATTCCTCAAGTTCAAAATAAAATACAAGCTAGTCAACTGCCTCGGTACAGCCAACTAACCTGAACTAGTCTGTTACTTGAGGAATTCAACCCCGTTCCTAACCTAGGTAGCTGTGCTTTGATACTACTTAATGTAACGCCCCTATCTAGTTTTATTGTTAACTTTGATATAAACAGATAGGTTTGGTACATTATGTTTATCCTTTATTTAATTAATGTCTAAGCAGTTATACCATTGAATTAATTTAAGTGGATTAGGTTCAGGATCTTTTGCTCAGATTAAAACTTACATGTACAGCGGAATAGATCAAAATATACTAACTACATAGCAAAATTAAAGCATCCATGTAATTTAATTAAATACATAATCAATAGTGTCCATTACATTTCTGTAAACACGTGTTAGGATATATGAAGTACTCGTCCATAGGAAGTAAAGAGACAACAATCCTGTCACTTAGACCCCTTTAAGAATTTCAAAGATGGACCGATCCTTCATATATCCTATGTCTACTGCCCAAAAGAATAACCCTAGTTCTAAACCAAATAAATCTAAACTAGGACCCGAAATAGGGTTACAAAAATCTCCTTAAATCGTAATGTCACAGCTACCTCCTGCTCTGGCTATACGTCCGCATATGATACATATTAATATGGTAATGAGAAACACAAGTTTCTTAGTAGCCTAACAATTTGATTTTAAAAATAACTAATATGTACCAGGGTGCAAGCACCAAAACATTTTTATTTTACATTCTTGATAATAAAACATAACGTTAACTGTAAATGAAAATAGGCAAGCATTACGTTATAATTTAGATGTTAACATAAAAATTAGGTATTCTCTTTCAAATGGACATATCTAAATAAATTATACATTTTATCACGGCATTACGCAATTTACTTATGTATTAGCTTTTACATTTATCAATCTAAGTTAATTGAGCGCTTGGGGTGTTATGTGAACACTAGGCCACCTTTATGAAATCACTGTGATCCCTAGTTTATAGGTATAGAGCACCTTTGGCCACACCTCGTAATCCGTGGACACTCGACCACACATATATAGCGTACTCACAAACACTAGGTCATGGGCATAGAGCACCTTCGACCACACCTCACTAGATCGCCCGTGTGGAGAACTTTTGGCCACACATCATAAATCGTGGTCACTCAGCCACATACATAGCGTAATCGTGAACACTAGGTTATGGGCATGGAGCACCTTCGGCTACACCTCGCTAGGTCGCCCGTGTGGATCACCTCTGGCCATACATTGTAAATCGTGGTCACTCGGCCACGTGCATAGTGTAATCGCAAACACTAGATCATGGGCATGGAGCACCTTCGGCCACACCTCGCTAGGTCGCCTGTGTGGATCACCTCTGGCCATACATCGTAAATCGTGGTCACTCGGCCACGTGCATAGCGTAATCGCAAACACTAGATCATGGGCATGGAGCACCTTCGGCCACACCTCGCTAGGTCGCCTGTGTGGATCACCTTTAGCCACACATCGTAAATCGTGTACCTATCTATGTTTTCCCTTATCAGTTGCATTTCCTTTCTTTTCCTTTTTTTTAATGCACAATATATCGTTATCACCTTTAGCTATGACTCTTATTTGCCTAATTTAATTTAACTCTATTTCCATGATTTTGGCCAGCGAACATGAATAATATCAAGAATGTAAATCTGCAATAATGTCCCATCAAGGCTAGCAAAAATAGACACACACATACGTAATCGTGGGACATTATTTTTTAATGCCTGGTGAATGACTATAAAAGCTGATCTTGGCCTCCCTTCGATCTCCTTCTACACCTCACTTCCTTTAAATTCTTATTTCCCAACAATAATGCCAAGTTTTCGCTTCGGTTCAATCAGTAAGGAACAGTCAGTACAAAAACTATAGGAAAACATCAAATTAAGGTATTTTAAATTGTACCAGAGGCTGCGGGGGCTTGAGATCTAAATTTTGTGATTTTTCAGTAGCTCCATCGATGGCAAATAGTGGTGAACGGTAGCGGACTGCGGTGGATGGTGTTGGCTGGGGTCGAAAAATACACTAGGATGTAGCCCGTAACTTGAGGAGGTTGGATCTAGTGTTTGTTTAGCGAAACACAACCATTTGGATGGATTTTTCCAGTAATGAAGGTTGAAGCACGGTAAATGATTTTTCCCTCGTTTCGGGCGTGTGGTAGTGGCGTTCCATCGACTGGAAGCTGTCGGAGGAAGCTGGCAGCTCAGGCTTCCCAATGGTGGCAGCGGTGTCGCCGGACAACGTCAGATAGCGGAGATCTTGGCAGAGAAGGAAAATCGCGATGGAGAGGAATGAACGCTATTTTCGGCCGTTATGGTGGTCGTCAGTTTAACGAACCCCTAATCCATAATACACTATCCTCTATCTGCATAGCAGAAGTATATGGGTTTTCAAAATAATTTTTCACTTTTCCCGTTCAGGGAATGTTAGGGAATCGCTAATGGTTGAGCGTAACCCAAATAGACTGTTCTGTCATCCATTCAGATTTTGTTGAACCCTAAATCCACTGCAGCTACATTAATTACATATGCAATCATCACAATAAACTCTGGAATATTAAAACTTATAACCATAATTAACATATACATCCATCAGAATTCAAAGATTCAAACATTAATTTCTGCCAAAAATCTGGCAGAGTCTCCCCTGAAATCTGGATATCTTCCAAGTACAAACAGCCAACCAATACAGTAATATATCTAATACAATCCAGTCCATCAATAGATAAATCATCAAAAACCAGAAACAACCAATACAATTAATTACATATTACAATTCAAGCCTAGAAACTACGCTACTCGTTTGTTTGTTTATTAAGTCTCTGCCCAGCTATCTTCTAGGCCCCTGTCCCTGTTCATTTGAGCAAACAACCTCATGAGATAGTTAAATCCCAGTAGAGTAATTTACAGTAAATAAATAAATCAAAGCTAGCTGAATGCTCAGCGGTGCAAGCATAAAAAATGACTCTCGTATCAAATTCAAAAAATCTGTGAAATACCTGATCTTTAAAATCATTAAATGGCATAGAAAACGAGGCAATCGTTCCATGAATATAAAATCTATTTTTCTGAAAATTTGTGATAAAAATCTAATCAAATCCGATGCCCGGTGGTTTTCACATTCACAACCGTCACAAGTCTCATGTGACTGTATCTGAATCTATCCAATTGCATGTCGTTTTACGAGAAATAAATCTCTTATCATTGGGTGTGATCCATAACACCAATCACCCGAAATCAAGCCTATATTGTGAGTGTGATCTGTGAAACCAATCACTCACTCAAGGACCAGGTGAGAATCAACATCTAGGGCATCCCCTAGCATGTGAACATACGCCAATCCTCATCCTCATACAGTCTATTTGAAATCACATGCACACAGTCGACTAGTTCCCAGGGTTTTAGGATATTATGCCTAAATCACAATGTTTCCCCGTGTAGGTTATCCCCTCTTATGCTCCTTAAACCTTTCTTAGGGTTGTCCTGGTTTACCGCATAATCCCTAACGAATTTAGGCTAAGTCTGATGGAAAACAATACATTTATAAAATCCTCTGCACTCGGGATACTTAATAGACGTCCCATACTAGCTATTAAGTACCCTACCCTAGGTCAACTCACTCCTATGGCATCTAAATTCGATAGCCAAGTCGTTTTAACATGCAATAGGCATCTACAACACAAAGGCATGCAATTATACTCATTGAAGGTAGCACATATTTCCATGCAATTAAATTAAATCATCTAGGTATTCACGAAATCAATCTAAAATCAAGGGAGCGTAAATTACCCTACTTGGTTTTTGTTTGCTCCTAATTAAGTCTGGAGCTTCTCGTATCCTCGAAATTTGAGTCTAGTTAATTTCCTGGGCAATTAAATTAATGTTTTAGTCTGTTACTTATTAAATTTCACTTTCTTACATCAAATTACGCATTTTCCTAGGATGGTAGGTTTTCTATACATGTTTGGCATCCATTTCAGTCAGAATACATTAAATTAGGGTAATTTAGATTGTACCGGGGGTTTCGAAAAGTGGCAAATCTAATTCTGGACCCTTTTGAATTCTTTGGTGGTGGCGTATGATGGCGCATGGCAGAGAGGTGTGGCTGAGGTCAAAATTTACACCAGAATGAAGCCCTCAAGATGAGGAGTCCAAATCTGGGGCTGGCGTGGAGGTTCTCAGCCGTTAAGGTGGCATTTTTTGATGGCAAAGTTCCACGCACGGCAGACGAAAATTTCCTAGATCCGGGTGTATGGCGGCTCTATTTGGCGGCTGCGAGTTGTGGTAGGAAGTTGGTAGCTCAGCCTTCCCAATGGTGTGGGAGGTGACGGCAAACGGCGCCAGATGGTAGAGATCACAGCGGCGCAAGGATTTCGCAATGGAGGAGGAAAATGGGCTTTTTCCAGCAATAGTGGCAGCTGTTGGTGGCCGTGGGTGGTTGTTGGATGTCGGGGGTGGTGAGGTGCATAGGTTGCTGGGTTAGACCGCTGCGCAGGGCGGAAGTGGTGGCTGCGCGTGGTGGTGAAGGGAGTAGAGAGAAAAGAAAGAAAGTAGAGGGAAGAGAGAGAAGAAATGGTGGAAATGGTGGGAAATTGTGAGGTTTTGAGAAATTTAAAGCCTTCAGGGGCAATTTAGTCTTTTGCCACATCACTCGGGGAAACTTTCAGATGTCGTCTTCAATCCGGATGAGGGCACGAGTTCTTATGCAAGAAATCTGGCCTCTATTTATGGATTTAAAGTTTGATACTCTGTCTGTCAATTTCCTATTGCCGGCTCGCATTTTCTTTCATCGGATCAGATTTCTAACTCCGAAAAATTCCTCAGTTTCAACCATTAACTTCTAAAATCATGCCAAACTCAATTTAAATGAAATCAAGCTTAAATTCATTCAGTTTAATTGTTTTCAAAAATTTTGGTTATTACATCGGCGGTCACGAACGACAGCTGAAAGTCAGCGGCGTCAGCTGCACCGGTGGTGGGGCTTGACAACGGCGCAGGGCAACGTTTTGGCCGTGCATGGTGGCGTGAAGTGGAGGAGAGAAGGAGGAGAAAATGGAGAGAGGAGAGAGAGAGAAATGAGGAAATGGTGGGGAAAATGGAGTTTTAGAAATTTTAAAGCCTCTAGGGGCATTTTGGTCTTTTGCCACTTCGTCTAGGGAAATTTCCAGATGCCTTCTCCAACCTGGGCAAGGATACGGGCCCGCATGGGAGAAATTTAGACTCCTTTCCAGGATTTAAAGCCTGTCGATTTATCTGCTGATTTCCTAATGCCGGGCCGAGTTTTTCTCTGTTAGATCGGATTTTGACTCCGAAAAATTTTCAAATTTCAACCGTAGGCTCAAAAAATTATACTGAATTCGATCTTAACCAAATCAAAATTTAATTTACCTAATTAATTTATTTTAAAAAAAATTTGGGTTATTACATCTACAAATGATTACTTAGAAGAAAAGTTTATATTTTTAACTTTAAAAGGAAAAGAAGTTCTTAAAAAAAAAATTTAATGATTTATTCAAAGAAAGTACAATTCATTTTATAGTTATATACTTAGTTAGACTAGCTCCATTTCCTCTTACACCCATGGCTAAATGAAATGAGATCATTTTTCATAAAAATGAGTTTAAGATTAAATATTAATTAGAATATCATTTTAATAAGATGAGGCTCAATTAGTTCTACGAAAGGTCCAAAATATCCACCTAATACCCGTATTGGAAAGAAAAGAAATGGATACTATATTTATAGGAGAATTAAATCCCCATGGCCAACATTGATTATTCAATCCAAAGTTAAACATCTCTGGCTCCTTGAACTCAAGTGGTGAACGCTTGAGATAACCTTCTGAATTTGCTAAAACTTTTAGATGAAATTGACCACTTGCATGTTTAAGACAATCCATAGCAGCAATCTTATCATTCAAGAATATCCAATGATCTCATAATCTATACAACACATGTATCCTCATGGTCTAATCACAATTTAGAATTAAATAAATAAGAAGGGTACTATTACGCCCACGTAACCTATTACTTTGAACTTTCTTAATTACCTAATCAACCACCTAAAATCAAATCAAAGTGAACAAGAACTTTGGTTTACACGTTAGGACAAAATGAAATATATCCCATGCTTTTTAACTATGATGCACAAGTAAATCAACCTAGTAGTAGAATGGAAAACCATAGTGCACTGCTAAATTGCTTTGCCCAAATGTATGATTTTGTGAGTAATGTGTAACCTAAATCTTTTCAACTTAGCCAAAATAGCTTCCTTAGCTTGATTTGACAAACACATTCATGTTTTTACTTCAAGGAAAAACTTTGGATATCATCATTGTCTATAGATTCTACCAACCGTTTGCCTCCTTCCCAGCAAAATTTACCCAAAGAAAACATTGCCAACAATTTGGTACAATACATGAACCCTTACGCAGTCAAATTGATGAATAATGTTGTTGTTACATGAGTTTTATTTTATTAATTTATTTGTTAATATTATTAATTTATTTATTTATTTAAACTCATGATCTTGATAAATATATTATTTAATCAAAAGAAGAGTTACTTTCCTCTTCTCAAGAATAAGTAACTCTCTTTCCTAGGAGAAGGTGACTCCTCTTCTTATCAAGAGATGACTCTACTTAAGTAGAAGGGGTGCTTCCACTTAAGAAAGAGGTGTGCCTCCACTTAAAAAGAAAGGGGTGCCTCTGTGACGACCCCTCATTACATGATTTTGGATCCTCTACCATAATCCTCTGCTTGGCGCCTGCTTTGTATTTTTAGCGGCAATTTTTACTGTTACTAAAGTGTGTTTTAATATTATTGCAACGAATATTGGTGCTACTATAGCTTTTGTTTAAATAATTAATTTTAAAAAAATTATAGTGGCAGTAATATTTGTTGCAAAAAACTTTAGCAATGGAAAAATCGCTGCTAAAAATGCCAAGCAGGCACCGAGTAGAGGATCCGGATGCTCATTACATACATATATCAGAGAAATCTTGAAGTGTGAAATTTTCACTAAAATTTTCACTTTTTCTTTTTTAGTATCAATTGGGCCGTTACTAGTTGAGTGTAACCCAAATAGACTCTTCTATCAATCCATTCAAATTCCACTCAACTACTTCCTGTGTGCAGCATACCTAACATCACAATTTATACCTTCATATACTTTGGAATATACAATTCTAAACCATCCATCATGAACCATTGAGATATAATTTATAGTAATGCTACTTAAATAATCTTACTATTAGCTAATCATATTTCAATACAAATATCTCCATTATATGATTTCATATCCTATGGAATTTATCCAAATAACCATATAGTTATCATTACATTTACAATTCATGGCCCATCTGCCATTTCAAATTACTCTCTAAGGATTAAAGTTTACAGCTCTTCTAGGTTGCCCTGTAGCTTCGATACACCTTTTAAGCCCAGCTAATTTTTCGGCATATCCTAGCCCTAACATCTAACCAAACAACCTAATGAGATATAATTATCTCAGTAGAGTAATTTACAGTTTACAATTTCATAAAAACAATCGAAAGTTTAGTTGTACCCATTTTGGTACAAAAAACCTCTCCCTTATAGCATATCTATAAGCATGTAAATTGCATGTTATATTCCATCATCATCAAACATATGGGAATTTATCACATTTCATCAAGTTGAAATTCATAAAAATTTACATCAAAATCATAAGAGTATAAGACCATTATTTTAGTTAAAACATCATTTTCACAATGCTTACATTTACATTTCAACCTCATTTGTGTAACAGTCCAGCCGCCCACTTGCAGATATTGTCCACTTTGGTGGTTATCGAGCCACCTCACGGTTTTGTTCTTCCCCTTGTCGAGGGGGAAAATGCGTCCACAAGGGAGAGGTATCCACACCCTTATAAGGCATGCTTCGTTCCCCTCTCCAACCGATGTGGGACATCACAATCCACCCCCCTTAGGGAGCCCAGCGTCCTCGCTGACACACCGATCTAGGCCCCGGCTCTGATACCAATGTAACAGTCCAGCCGCCCACTTGCAGATATTGTCCGCTTTGGTGGTTATCGAGCCACCTCACGGTTTTGTTCTTCCCCTTGTCGAGGGGGAAAACGCGTCCACGAGGGAGAGGTATCCACACCCTTATAAGGCATGCTTCGTTCCCCTCTCCAACTGATGTGGGACATCACAATATGCCTTTAGGGCAGATTTACTTAGGGTTGGGTACTTGATAGCCGGAATGGGACGGCCGTTAAGTATTCCTCGTACAGGAAGCTTTTAAACGAAATTATTTTTATCAGATTTAGCCTGTACTGAGTTAGGGATTACGCATTAAACCAGGACGACCCTAAGAAAGGTTTGGGGAGTATAAGGGTGGATAACCTACACGGGGAAACGTTGTGATTTAGGCGTGATACCTTAGAACCCTGAGGAATAGCCAACCGAGTGCATGTGAGTTCGAATAGACTGTATGAGGATGAGAATTGGCGTATGTGCACATGCTAAGGGATGCCCTAGATGTTGATTCTCACCCGGTCCTTGAGTGAGTGATTGGTGTTACGGATCACACTCACAATATAGGCTTGATTCGGGTGATTGGTGTTACGGATCACACCCAACGATAAGAGAGGTATTCTCTCTAGACTACGTGCAATTAGAAGACGATTTAGATTCGGTTACAACGGATTTGTAGCCAACATGGATTGAGATACACAGGGCATGGGATTTCACTTGATTTCGATAACTGATTTTAAAAGAAATGGATTTTATGATTGTGATATATTGCCGCAATTTCCATGTGTTTAAACGATTTTAAAGATAAGGTATTCCACTGTTTTTGAACTGATTTCGGGAAGATGATTTCGGTGTTCACACCGCTGGGTATTCAACTGGTTTTCGAATGATAATTGATTTGTAAATTATTCTACTAGGATTCATATCTCATTAGGTTGTTTACTCAGATGAACAGGGACAGGGGAAGGAGCCCAGACGATAGCCGAAGCTGACTTGAGGATAGACGGAGAATGATTAGCTTAGGCTTGAATCATTTGTATATATACTTTGATGATGATGTTATTTATCGGATTCTGTTTCTTGTAAATTCTGTATGGACTAGACTAAATGTACATATAACGTTTTAGATAGTATGTATGGATTTTAGTGATGGATTGATGTTACTGTGTATGGATTTATATTAGTTATGTTTACTGCTGTTGTTGGACTGGCTGTTGATTTATAAATAGGTGATTCTGTATTTGGGATATGATCAATTTACAGAGGAAACTCTGCCGGATTTTCGTTAGAATTTACCACTGTAAATTTATGGATTTAAATTGAAATGTGTATGAACGTATGACGTGACATGTATATGAGTTTTAGATTTCATCCCAGAGTTATTATTGATGATGTACGTATGTGTATTTAGTTAGCTGCGTGTGAATCAGGGTTGAACGGAATCCGAATGGACAATGAGAATCTATTTGGGTTACGCTCAACCAGTAGCGATCCCCTGACGTTCCCACATAGGGAATAAACATTCAGAATACCCCATATGCTTCCGCTAATCAGATAAGCATCACGTATGACGTATTAGGGGGTCGTTACAATTATGGTATCAGAGCCCGGTTTGTCAAACCTTCTGGTTTAGTAGGCTTAGGACTTTAAATCTTTGGGCTTGCAGCTTTAGGGTTTTGATTGATTTGACTCTGGAATGATAGGACCTGATTTGAATTGATAATGAACGGAGTGAATTTTATGTACTTCTGTTAACTATTGCTGTGTGACTGATCTGTTTGTTTCTATGTCAGATAAGTATGGCAGAATCTAGCAGGGACGCCACACGTAGGCCTAGGGGAAGGCCAAGGCACAGAAGCCAGGGTGCGTCAGGTAGTGGTAGCATGGAGACTAAGGTTGACATGCGTGAGATGATGGAATCTATCAGATTAATGGACGATGCCATGAGAGACCAGGCCACTACCAGTGCCAATGCAATGAGACAAAGAAATAGACGATAGACAGACGAGAAACGACGGAGCCACCCAACAGGTGAATCCACTATATCAGGGATGGATTGAATTCCAGAGAGCAGGTCCATCTTCGTTTATAGGTGCCTCCGATCCAGCTGCTGTGGAAGCTTGGATAAAAGGAGTTGAAAAGATTTTCAGGTTGTTGCGGTCACGGACGATGAGCGAAAGTCACATATGCAACATATATCTTTGAAGCGGCGAAACTTTGGTGGACAGATGCCCAGCAATTGATGGAGAGCCGAGGCATTCCACTGACTTGGGAATCTTTCAAGAGAGTCTTCATGGATCAATATATCCCTGAGAGCGTGAAACAAGCAAAGGAAGCACAGTTCCTGAAGCTCACCCAGGGAGGCAGGCCGTTTGACGAGTATCTGAAACAGTTTGAGGAATTATCAAGGTACTCTACTTACCTGCGAATGCATTACGATGAGGCTTGGAAAGCGAAGCAACTAGAAGAAGGCCTCGATCTACCTATGAAGACTCAGTTGGCTACCTTGGAGATTCGAGACTTTGCCACACTGGTGAACAAGTGCCGAATTCTGAGCAAGAATTTAGAACAGAAACAGACTCAGAATATGACACAGCGTACAGGGAACCGGCCCAGACAAGCGCCCAGAAATCTGAATGTAAGAAGCGGTATGTTTAAACCACAACCAGGGGCTTCTAGTAGCAGTGGGAGGCGACCTGATAATACTCTTTGTCCGAAGTGTGGTACCAGACATCCAAATCAACCCTGCTGGCATCAGACTCCCCTCCAGTGTTATAGATGTGGAGGCACAAGACACATGGCCAGATACTGCCCTTCCACGGGGAATCAGCCGACATCTGGTAGCCGAAGACCACAAGCTCCAGGGAGAGTTTTTACCATGAATGCTGCCAACGTCGACAGGTCCTCAGGTTTGATGCAGGGTAGAGGTAAAATTTATAATTTTTCTTTAATAATATTGTTTGATTCGGGTACTACGCACTCATTTATTGCTGATGCATGCGTAGAACGAATGAGATTACCTATTCAAACCCTGCCCTGTGACCTATATATATCCACACCCTTGGGAGAAGCCACTATGTCCCCACGAATATGCCTAAATTGCCCTTTAACCATTGAAGATACCTTGTTTCTTGTGGACTTAGTGTGTATACCATTGTCAGGGATCGACGTTATTTTGGGAATGGATTGGTTGACTAGGAATCGGGTCTTGTTGAATTGTTCCGAAGGGACAATTACTTATCTAGATAACGTGCCTGTGCGTGGTAATGACAGAGCTTGTGAGATAGGTGATATGTCCCTCAATCTTTCTGAGGTAGAGTTGCAGGATAGACTAAGTCAAATCCCAATCGTTAATGACTTTCCGGAGGTCTTTCCTTTGGAAATCAGTAAACTGCCACCACCTAGGGAGATAGAATTCACCATTGACCTGATTCCGGGAGCGGGTCCAATAGCTATGACCCCGTATCATATGGCCCCCGCAGAACTGAGAGAATTAAAAGTTCAAATCGAAGACATGTTGGAGAAGGGGTTTGTTAGGCCAAGTGTATCACCATGGGGAGCTCCGGTCTTATTCGTAAAGAAGAAAGACGGGAGTTTAAGACTGTGTATTGATTACCGGCAATTGAATAAGGTGACCATTAAGAACAAATATCCATTGCCACGTATTGATGATTTGTTTGATCAGTTGCAAGGCGCGACTGTATTTTCTAAGATAGATTTAAGGTCAGGATACCACCAGATTAGGGTTAGAGAGGAGGATATTCCTAAGACAGCATTCAGGACAAGATACGGCCACTATGAGTTCTTAGTGATGCCGTTTGGATTGACGAATGCACCCGCTGTCTTTATGGATTATATGAACAGAATTTTCAGACCCTATTTAGACCAATTCATTGTGGTATTTATTGACGATATTCTAGTATATTCCAAGACTCACGAAGAGCATGCCCAGCATCTTAACACGGTGTTACAGATACTGGAAGAGAAACAACTGTATGCAAAGCTAGAGAAATGTGAGTTTTGGTTAGAAGAAGTGAAATTTTTAGGACATGTGGTAAATGGGAAAGGGATAGCGGTCGACCCAAAGAAAATTGAAGCAGTATTAGATTGGGATCGACCTAGAACGGTCACCGAGATTAGGAGTTTCTTGGGTTTGGCCGGCTATTATCGAAAATTCATTCAAGGATTTTCACAGATAGCTGTGCCATTGACCCGGTTGACTCGGAAAGGGGTAGATTTTGAATGGAGCGAGCAGTGTGAGACTAGTTTTCAGATCCTGAAAGAGAAATTGACCACCGCTCCTGTACTAATTATTCCGAAACCCTTGGAACCCTTTACTGTATACACAGATGCATCTTTGAGAGGCCTAGGTTGTGTTTTGATGCAAGATGGGAAAGTTGTGGCTTATGCATCGCGACAATTGAAACCTGCAGAGGAGAACTATCCCACCCATGACTTAGAATTAGTTGCCGTTGTGTTTTCCCTAAAGATTTGGAGACATTATCTGTATGGCGCAGTATTCGAGGTATATAGTGATCATAAGAGCCTTAGGTATTTGTTTGATCAGAAGGAATTAAACATGAGGCAGCGTAGGTGGGTAGAATATTTAAAGGACTTTGATTTTAAGTTGAAATATCATGCAGGTAAAGCAAATGTTGTGGCCGATGCATTAAGCCGAAAGTCACTACAACTAGCTAGTTTAATGATTGGGGAGATGAGGTTACTTGAGGATTTTGGGAACCTTAGCCTCAATGTAATCTCGTTTCCGCAAAGATTAGTGATGAGTGACTTTTTGATAACCTGCGAATTGAGAGAACTAATTAGACAAGCCCAACTTGAAGATGAATCCTTGGAGGTATATGCAGACCAACCCGATTTTGGATTAGCACCTGATGGAGTCTTAATGTTTAGAAAGAGAGTAGTAATTCTGAACCATCAGGAATTAAAGGAAAAAGTGTTAGCAGAAGCTCACAGAAGCCATTACACTATTCACCCCGGTATTTCCAAGATGTATCAGGATCTAAAGAGAAATTTTTGGTGGCCTAGTATGCAGAGAGATATCACGGATTACGTGAATGCCTGTTTGACTTGTCAACAGGTTAAGATAGAGCATCAGAAACCCGCAGGGCTACTTAAGCCATTAGAAATACTAGAGAGAAAATAGGATCAGATCACTATGGATTTCGTGGTTGGATTACCTAGAACACCAGCAGGATTTGATGCCACTTGGGTGATAGTGGATAGGTTGACCAAGTCTGCACACTTTGTGCCTGTTAAAGTGCGTTACTCCATGGAGAAATTAGCCGAAGTATACCTTAGGGAAATCGTGAGATTACATAGAATACCGTCAGGTATAGTATCTGATCGAGATACTAGGTTTACTTCGAGATTTTGGCAATCCCTACAGCAAGCTTTAGGAACCCAGCTTAAATTTAGCACAGCCTATCATCCTCAGACTGACGGGTAGTCTGAGAGGACTATTCAAACCCTAGAAGACATGTTAAGGGCGTGTGTGCTTGAACAGAAAGGAAGTTGGGATAAACACCTGCCGTTGATAGAGTTTTCATACAACAACAGTTATCACTCTACCATCGGCATGGCACCGTATGAGGCTCTGTATGGGAGAAGTTGTAAGTCACCTTTAAGTTGGGTAGAGATGGGAGAGAGTGCACTGTTGGGACCTGAAATGGTGCAAGAAACCACTGATCAAATTAAAATAATCAGGGAAAAGATGAGAGTTGCCCAACAGAGGCAAGAATCTTATGCTAACAAGAGAAGAAGGCCTTTGGAATTTAACGAGGGAGATCATGTATTTCTGAGAGTGTCCCCCACCACGGGTATTGGTAGACAGATAAGGACTAAGAAACTAAGTCCTAGATTCCTAGGACCATTCCAAATTTTACAAAGAGTCGGTCCCGTTGCCTACCAAATCGCTTTACCTCCCCATTTGTCCAACCTACATGATGTTTTCCACGTCTCCCAACTTCGTAAATATGTCCCAGATCCTGCGCATGTATTAGAGAATCAACCGATAATATTAAAGGAAAATTTGACTTATGAATCTACTCCTGTTCAAATTCTTGACTATAAGACTAAGCAGCTTCGAAGTAAAATAATCCCTCTAGTTAAGGTACTTTGGCAGGATGTAGCGTTGCAGGAGATGACGTGGGAGAAAGAAGATGAAATGAGACAAAGATATCCGTAATCAAGCATGTGTATGAATTTTGGGGACAAAATTTTTTTTTAAGGGGGGGAGAATTAACAACGGGAAAGATTCGAAAGAGTTTTTAAAGGATTTTAAAAGATAAAACTTGATTTTAACCCTAACCCCAATCAAACGAAGATTGACACGTATTTCGAGGATAATGACTAGACATAGAAGGTCCTTTGAAGCCAGAAACACAATCAAACAGAAAGAAATGTAATCCGGCGATCAGAAACTGACGGAAGGAGTTTCGTGCGTCACTTTCGTTGACGGAGGCCAAGACTTTCACATGGAAATGCGTGCCAACGTCTGGAAGGATTCCGACACCCTAAAAGATCCCCGGGTGGCCTGGGAAAAGTCGGAATCGCCCCTGGAGGCTTTAAATTACGCGAACTCCCGCCATTTCTCTCATTCCACTCTCTCTCCTCACCACACTCTCTCTCTCCTCTCTCTTTTCTCTCTCCACTTTCCTCCACCGTGAACGGCCGCCACAGCCACCGTGGGCCGCCACCAAGGGTACCAACCGACAAGCCTCACTGCCCACAACCACCAGCAACCAACCACGGCCACGAACGGCCGCCGGAGCTGCTGGAAAAATGCCGTTTTTCCAATCCATCGCGCGAAACTTCCCCAGCTCGAATCGCCGCCGTCCGTCGCCATTGAACCTCATCGCCCCCACCACCGTGTAGCCCGAGCTGCCAGCTGCCTCCAGTAGCTCGGCGCCATCGAAAGGAGGCCGGACGCGCCTGGATCGAGGCAAAATGCCGTCCGTCATGCGAGAAGTTTCGTGGCCGAAAAACACCACCCAAACGGCCGTGAACCGCCGTGCCACCACCGTATTCGGACTCCTGGGCTTGCGGGCTTCACCGAAAAACCCCATATGCTTCCGCTAATCAGATAAGCATCACGTATGACGTATTAGGGGGTCGTTACAATTTGCATAACAATACTCATGTTAACAAAAAAATCTCATTAATCAGTATATTTTCAAAAATCAATATGCATACCATCACAACAATACAAAATCACGATCTCTTTACATGCTATTTTCCAATCTCAAATTATCATCATACTTCTATTTATCCTTGTGATGGTCACACTTCCTTTTATCCATGTGACTGAGATTTTTGTTATCATGGGGACTGTAACTTCTGGTGATTATCACACTTCTTTTATCTATGTGATATTGTCACACTTCCTTTTATACATGTGACTGAGAATCTAACTTCCAGGGTGTCCGCCGACATGTGCACATCGCTAGTCTCATCATTTTCCTGACTATGCAGTAATATATACAAATAGGTGACTAATACTTAGGGTTATAGAGTTTTATAATTAAACCAAAATGTTTTCCCCATCTAGACTATCCTCCCTTTACTCCTTAAAGTCTTTCATAAGGTTGTATTAATTTAAAGAGTAACTTCTAACAAATATAGACCATCATAGATGAAAATACTTGCATTTTTACAAAAATAGTTTGCATAGGGAATATTTAATGACTGTCTCATACCAACTATTAAATGTCCACCCTAAATTTCATCTACCTTACAAGTATACAACCTAATAGCCAAATCAAAACAAGCAGCAAAGGATTTATCTCATGATTTTCAAACATGTATAAGAAATTTTTCCTTATACTCAAATGAAAATACTTCTAGTTCATAAACAATTTCATTAAATATTTCCCATTCCATAAAACAATTTCATTTCATATCGAGTAATTCACAACATTATTTCAAAATAAGGGAGTGTAGATTACTCTACCTTAACCATTTGTTCCTCTCTTGATCACTGCCTTCCTCTTTCTTTTTTGACTTGATCTCACAAGTCACTTCTTGAGAAATAATCTATATTTCACACTAGTCCTTCTCAATTATGCATTTATTGCAACATGCTTTCTATGCAACCTAGGCTTAGAGTTTTACTATAAGATAACTCTTCTCTTTCCTTTCCTATTTTAATGTTACTCATCACCCCACATATGAAATTCTCATATATGATGACATTTTGAGCCTTGTTCCAATTGATACTAGAGGTTATTAAGCTCAATTCTTACTTTAAAAGTCATTTTTCATGTTGGAGGAATGCCAGTTGACTGTTGTAAAGCTAATAGTCGACTAGTGGCTCTCTAGAATCCTAGACTTCATTGACATTAAGCTACTAGTCAATTGATAGAAGGCTATTAGTCGACTGTTAGGCAAAAATTTATACCTGACAGTCGACGATGAGGCTACCAGTCGACGATTTCTGGGTTTGATAAGAACATAACAGTCGACTGGTACAAGCTATCAATCAGCTATTATTTTCTACAACAGTTTTGAAAAACCTAATTTTTGAAATTTTCCAGTGCAGGGTCCAATGGTTTTCAAATTTAAGAGGTGTGAGCTTATTTCCTAACCCTTAATGATCATTTTCCCTCGAAGTTTAACTATTTTCAAGCTTAAATATTAATTATAAAAACCAATTTACACATTCAAAACGGGTGAATAGTAAAATCTAACTTTGCAAATATGAAATCAGCTTAGAAAACACTAAATGGAAGCTAAAAAATCCAACATCATAGTTCATAAACCTTTTTATAACTCCAACAACCTAAAAATCATAACTTTAAACTAGAAAATTAGTAATTTTTGCAAAAAAGAGGATCCTTCCATTTTTGGTAGTCCTAGGCATTTCAGTAGGTTTGATGGATTATAGGAAGAGTATGTTACTTTTAAATGGAAACCAAGATGTTTTCATAGGTGTAGGTAAAGATTTCTTACCTGAGATTCAGTTATGAGAGGTTTCTACTTGGATTTCTTCTCTTTTCTCCCTTGCTCATTTTCTCTTCCTTCTTTCCTTCCTGGTGTGAGCCACCCTTTGGTTTGGTATGGGGAGAAGGGCATGTGATATAAGAAAGGAGAATTAGACTGATGAAATATTAGTGACCTCTTAGCAAAACAAGGAATTTTCTCTTTAGTCCTTGCAGCAAAACTCAAAAATGAGATTTCTAAAATTCTTCTCCAACTTTATTTTATATTTTTAGCCATTGTTTTAGTTGGAATATTTTATAAAAAAATATTCAAAAATATTTTTAAGGAGCGAGCATTACAGTCTCCATCTGAGTAAAAGAAATGTCTCCATCTAAGTAGTGTAACACCCCATGTTCTTGCAAGCATATTTGAATTTATGATTTAATCAGATAAATTGCCATGAACTGTGTCTAGTTGTTTGTGTGATGTAATAATTAGAATGAGTACTGGAAAGGATGACATTGATAAAATTGAGGTGCTTAGATAAATTTTGAGGTGCTTAAATAAATTTTGAGGTGCTTGATTTAATTTTCTTTTCCTTCCTTTTGCCTAACCAAATCATTAAAAGAAAGAGTGATTTAAAATATATATATGGTAAGTGGAGAGAGAGTTGGAAATTCATTTAAATATATATGAGTGTGCATGGTGAGATTCATTAGGAGGAGCTTGGCATTATTCAAAAACAATATTAGGTATTCGGGTGAAGGAAATGGATTTAAAGGGAAATTGACTTCTTCACATTTAACTGTGAGATCAATTGAATGTAGGAAAGAGAATGTAAATCTTATTTAAATTTATATAACCATACAGCAATGGAAATTGAGAAGAGGGAAGAGAGTTAGCATTATTCAAGTATATATATATATACAATTGGTGAAGAGGTGGAATAAAGAAAGAGAGACGTGTTGCAATGGCTTTCTCTCTTTTCTTCTCTTTATTTTATTTCCAATGTGGCCGAGAGATGAATGAAGGAATTGCTAATGTTAAATTCATTCCAATTTTTTGGTCAATAAGGTGCTTGACGTCCTTCCCTCCTTGTTAGTTTAACTGGGTAAGCAACTCAAGGATTGGTAAGGATATATATATATAGGTAAGTGCACATGGCAATTGAGCAAAAAGGGAAAGACGTGCAACCCTTCATTATGAGACAAGCATGTGAATGGATTTGTCAATTAAATGGATAAAATATATAAAGTGAAAGTGCAGAATTTTTTTTAAACAAAGGAAAAGGGGATGCAACACTTAAATCCATGTATATTATATATATATATATTGGGTGAGGTGAAAGAAATAAGGGAGAGATGTGAGGAACAAGTCTCTTTCCCTCCCTTGTGATGCCTCCAACATAACCGAGGAAGGAGACTCACGTGTGCATTGCATGGGACAATGGTCTTGCATGGTGTAGCTATGCATAATTCTAGAACCGTACAATGAAGATTGCGTGACTTATCTTCTTTCCCTTACTTGGCATGACTTCCTTCTTCCCTTCCTTTAACTTGGCCGAGTAGTTAACCCACCAACACAAGATTTCATTATTTGAGTTGTACTTAAAGTGCACATGGGGCTAGTAAATAATAACCAAACAAAATATAAGAAAGAGGAGTAGCTTCCCATTACCGAATGGTCAATGCACATGAGGGAATGGAGTTGAAATTTCATACGGTTAGGAGGGAGGGAGAAAGTAGCATGAAAATTTGAATAAAACACAAAAAAAAAATTGCAAGGGAAAGGGGGTTGCATCTAAGTACATATGAGGTGCATGGATTCATCTTCCTTCCCTCCCTTGGCGTGACAAAATGGATAATCTAAGGGCACAAAGAAGTGGCTTGTACTTGGTTACACGTGGGGTTACTAAACAATAAAATTAAGGATGAAAAAGGAAGGTGTAGCACGCCACCCTAGCTAATTAGAAAAGATGAATTAACATAAGATAGGATAGCAAACATTTAGGAAGAAAGGCACACATACACGATAATATTATCCAAAGAGAAGAGAGAGTGCAGCGTGTACATTGGATAAAAACACAAAAGAAAAGCTTTTGGGAGGGGAAATTAACTGAGAAAAGAAGAATCAAGAAAGAGCTAAGAGACCAAAGAAAGAAGAAGCAATGAAGAACTCAAAGGGAAAGCTAAGGGGGCTCCATCTTAGTGCATCTTTGAGGTAGGTTAGCAATTCACTAATTCTAGTTCCATGATCTAGTATACATGTTTAATGATTTTGCTTCCATGGGACTTGAATACTTGTCTACATTCTTGATTTAGGAGTAACACTTGATTGAGCTTGCATGATAAATATAGGAGGTGGTTAATGCTTAAAATTTAAAAATGTTATTTTCTTAAAATCATGAAAGAACTTAGAACAAGAGATCAATGACTTGGGTTGTTTAGCTTATGACTCCTAATATTGGAGTAGATTTGTGATTTCCATGATGAAGTTAATGTTAGTAAATGTAACATATGTAATAAAGGAGACTTAAAACCAAAATAATGGGGAAAATCTATGATTAATAATAATGATGCATGTGATTATGGGAAATGTTTCGCTAGATTAATGATGAATATTGTTATTCGAAATTTTAGGGCTAGTTAATGATGACTATTGTTATGGGGAAATTATGGCTAATTAATGGCGAATGTTGTCATAGAAAATCATGGCAAGCAATGATAAATATTGGTGTTATGGAAAATGATGGATAATTAATGATGACCATTGTTAGGAAGATTTGGCTAATTAATGGTGTGTTAAGTTTATTATTTAAAGAATGGAAAGAGAAAAGAATTAATGATAAAATGTGAAATTCCCTTGAGTTTCCTTAGGCCCAAAACCATGGAAATTTTTCATTGAAAAATTAGTAAAATTTGATAAGAGGAATGTATTATTTAAGGATGGATATTAAATTTACTCAGGCAGAAATTGTCATAAATAAATACAACAAAGAGGTATTGTATGCCGATAGAAAAAGGGAAACATAACTAACAAGGGAAAACATATGAAGGAATACAACCATGAAAAGAAATGTGGCCAGAGGTGCTCCACAAGGGTGACCTAGTGAGGTGTAACCAAAGGTGCTCCATACTCATGACCTAAAGTTCACAATGAATCTATATACATGGCCGAGTGTCCAGAGATTATGAGGTGTGGCCAAAAGTTCTTTATACCCATGATCTAGAGTTCACAATGAATTTATATACGTGGCCGAGTGTCCATAGATTACGAGGTGTGGCCAGAGGTGCTCCACACAGGTGACCTAGTGAGGCTCTATGCCCGTGACCTGAAGTTCACAATGAATCTATATACGTGGCCGAGTGTCCATGAAGTACGAGGTGTGGCCAGAGGTACTCCACACAGGTGACCTAGTGAGATATGGCTGAAGGTATCCTATGCCCATGACCTGGTGTTCACGATGATTTCATAAGGGTATCCTAGTGTCCACGTAATACGCCAGAGCGTTCACTTAATCCATAACGGTAAGAGTAAGAATTAAATGCATAAGCACTCAGTTAATTTCGTAATAACACATGTAATTCTATGAGAATATGTGTCACTTGAAAAAGGGTTATCTAACTTTTCCACTAACCTCTAAATTTTATCATGCAGTGCTTGCTTGTTTGTATTTATGAATAATGTTATATCTTAATATCAAGTATGTAGAATAAAACATTTTGGTGCTTGCACCCTAATACATATTAGTTAATTTCTAAACCCCAAGATTATTAAGCTAATGAAAAACTTGTGTTTCTCACCCATGTGCTAATATGTATCAAATCTGGACACATAGCAAGGCCGAGAGGTAGCAGTTCCATTTTGATTTAAGTGAGATTTCTGTAACCCCTATTTTGGGTCCTAGATATGTTTGATTTAGAATAGGACATTTATTTTGACTGTATACATGAGATGTAAATGGGGCATCCCGAGGGACAGATATGTGAAGGACCGTTCTATCCTTATAATTTGTATAGGTGTCTAAGTGACAGACCTGTTGTCTCCTGACTTCCGATGGACAGGTACTTCATATATCCAGGGACATGATCATTAGCATGTAATGGACATTGTATTATTTGAATTACATGGAAGTTTAAATTTTTTTTTTTTTGTGTAGTGTAGTATTTTTATTCCGCTGTGCATACGAGATTTAATATGAGCAAAAGATCCCAAACCTAATTCGCTTAATTTAACTTAATGGTATAATTGCTTAGACATTAAATAAATAAAAGGTTAAGAATAATGTACCGAACCTATCTATTTACATCAAAATTAATTGTAATACTAGATAGAAGCATTACAAGTAGAGAAGGTGCCTCCACCTTGGTGAATGAGGTGTTTCCATCTAAGTAAAAGAGATGCTTCCACCTAAGTAAAAGAGATGCCTCCACCTAAGTAAAAGGATGCCTCCACCTAAGTAAAAGGATGCCTCCACCTAAGAAGTGAAGGTACATCTAACGCTAGTGTAACTCCATATGATAAATTCCCTACTGAGAAAAGTGTTTCAAGGTACCTAATAAATTTGTCCCTTGGACAATAAACTAAGTTACTTCACTCTCTCCCTCTTAAGAAATATAAAATAGTAGAGAGTATGTTGGGGTCATCTCTTCCCTTAAGCTTAATGTAGTTTTGACTTGAAAATAACCAAGCCAAGGTTATTTTGAATTTGCGAGAAAGTAGCACTCTTGGAATAGGTATGGTGTAGGCCAAGCGCCAACCACGACACCCAATTTTGACATGGTTAGGAATATCTCATTATCCTTTCCCTGAAAATAGTAAAGGAGTGACTAAGTAGGATTGAAGTGAAAGTTTTTCATGTCTAGGCATGATCATTCTAAGTATGCTAGTTAAGGGTTTAATACTTTGTAAATTAGTTATTTTTCTATTGAGTACAAACCCTTTTTTTCTCAGCTAAGTCAATGTCATTTACTACTCCCTCTCCTTATAGTGTTGATTGCTCCACATCTTACCACTAGACACTTCATCAATAATTAACACTTATATGCATACCTTTTGCGTTTTTAATCACTTACAATCTCTCACTCCCTTAACTTTAGTCTACTACTTAAACCCCTTTATCTTGTTATAGAACATGTATACGGTTGCCCGTCTTTTCAGGATATGGCCCATCAGTCAGTAACTAACCACTTCTACCCCCATCTATAAATAGACACCTATTAGATATTTGAGATAGATTTTTGGGCAATAAACATAAGTGAGAGACAAACTTACTCACAATAGTTTTTGATAATTCCTGAACCATTGAGCTTAGTAAGAACATATTATATTTAGTAAAGTTTAAATTCTTTAATCTTACTTACAGTTTTCCTAGTGTCATAACAAAAAGTTGCTATTTAGCAGAGGTTTTTACTACATTTTCCAACGATTATATGTATTTATGATGATTTTGAAACTATTACAAATACAGGCATCACAAACCGTTAGTGACCATTGTTATTAAACACTGGAATAACCGCCACTAAATAATTTGTGGTGGTTTAGTGTATATGGTGACAATTTTAAACTACCAGTAAGTGTTCATTATAGAGATTATGTAATTAGTTTTTTAGTTTGCAATAGTGAAAACTGCTACCTTTGTTGTTGTTATTATTATTATTATTATTATTATTATATAAAATCAAAAAATATTTATCAAACACAATCATTACATAATTAAATTATATATAAAAATGCGCCACACAATGCTAATAAAAATTAAATTAATAAAATGTTATCTAATACATAACACTGAGTCGCTTAAACATCTCAAAAATTATAAAAGATAGAATTACAAAGTAGCTCATCTAATTTTAGGTACATGGATAAAAGAAGAAGAAAGCCCTGGATCATTTAAATCTTGCTGAAAAAAAGCATTAAATATAATAATATATACTTTGTAATCATTAAGAATAATTAACAATTTATCATAAGTTACACTTGGGTCTAAGAGAAGTATAGATTGTACATTTTTAAGAAAAAAAAATATTAGGAATAAATAATTAATCAAACTAGAAAATGACAAGCCAATAATTTATGGAAAAGCATATTAGACAATATATAATTTTTGAAAAATCATACATTCCAATAAGGAGAATGACTCGTTGCATGATTGTGTTTGTTTTGAGTGAAGTGTTGGAAACATTTTTTAGCATTCCTTTTTTCAGGAAGTTCTATTGAGACAAAATGAGCAAATCTGTTAGGGCAAATGTTCTCAACTAAGACAGAATTACATGAATAGAATCAAATTCATTGACTAGAGATAAGCTTAAAAGAACACCAAAAAGAGGATTTTTTTTTTAAAAAATAGAATAATACCGTTTAGCATATTATTGATGATCTAAGTAGCTCATAGTTTCTGTATTTTTGTTCTCAAGAATTCATTAGATCATGCAGTTACCTTTAATGATACTTGAACTTACATACAATTTCCTATTCCAAAATATAAAATTTTGCTTTTTCTTAGTTTTATTGTAATGACCCCTCTTATATATTATCATCAGAGTAAACTGGAAGCGTGAAAATCTTCTAAAAATTTTATCTCTTTTTTGTTTCTTTTAAGAAAACTTATACCACTTAGGCCGTCACTAATTGAGTGTAACCCAAATGACTCTTCTCTTAGTCCACTCGAATTCCACTCAACTACCTCTTATGTGTAGCATACTCTAACACCATAAATTATACAACCATATACTTTGGAGTATACAATTCTAAACCATTCATCATGGACAATTGAGATACAGTTTATAGTAATGCTACTGAAATAATCTCATTATTAACAAATCACATTTCAACATAGTTATCTCCATTTCATGGCTGCATAACCCATGTCATTTACTAAAATAACCATAAAATTCTCATTATATACATACAATTCCTGGCCTACATGCCATCCAACAAACCTATCTACAAACTCGAAATTCACAATCTTCCATGTCGCCTTGCAGCCATCATGCACATCTCAAGCCCAGCTAAGTTCTAGGCATATCCTAACCTTGATCATCTTTACAAAAAACTTAATGAGATATAATTATCCTAGTAGAGTAATTTACAAATTTAAATTTTTAACAAAATACTTGAAAGTTCAAATGTACCCTTTTTGGTACAAAAAAACTCTCCCCTATTGTTATAAAATCACATAGGTGAATTGGAATTTCATATTCTAAACAGTATCAATCATATGAGAAAGTCATATTTTATATTTACTCATAAACCAAATACATTCATCAAAATCACAAGAGTATAAGAGAAACATTCAACTCAAAAATCATTATTAAATAAGGCCTGTATTCCATTTCAAATCCTATTTGCATAACATTTCTCATGCTACTGTAAATATCACATAAAAACTGCATATTCTCCCATAATTAATATGCATACGTTTCCACAAATTTATATCCCCATCATTATGCATGCTGTTTTCCAATCTCAATTTTAAATATTCATAGGGACTGTTATCCCAGAGAATGTTACAAGATCGTTATCCATGTGACTGAGTTGTTATCATCGTAGGGACCATTATCTTTGAGATCGTCATAGCACTATTATCGATATGACTGAGAATCTAACTATTAGGGTGTCCCTTGGCACTGCACATCATTCGTTAATCTCTTTATCCATAACTATATAGTAATGTATACAGGTAGGTGACTAATAATTAGGGTCATAGATTTTTCCACTTAAACCAATCCATTTGCCCCGTATATACTCTCCTCCCTTTAGTCCTTAAGTCTTTCATAGAGTTGTATTAGTTTCAAGAGCAACATCTAACATATACAGACTATTATCAAGAAACATAATTACATTTTGTAGAAATGTCTCTATAAGGACCACTTAATGACCTTTCCATACCAGCCATTAAATGTACACCCCAAAATTTGTCTACACTATGAGCATACAACCCAATGGTCAAATTAAAACAAGCAGTAAGGGGTTTATCTCACATTTCTCAAATACCTATAGGAAATTCTTCCTTATACTCATATAAAAATATTTCCATTTCATAATAAATTGCATCAAATATTTTCCCACATCATAAAACAACTTTATTTCAAACAACACAATTCACACAATCACTTCAAAGAGGGGAGTGTAGATTACTCTACCTTAACCATTTCCTCTTTTCTTGATCAAGGCTTCATTTTTTACTCTTTGGCTTAGTTGTAGAAGTCACTTTTCTCACTTCCTGAGAAAAAACCTCAACTTTCACACTAGTTTTTATCAAATATGCATTCATCGTATTATGCTTTCTATGCATCATAGGCTTAAAGTTTCACTATGAGATAACTCTTCCTTTTTCCTTTCCTATTTTTATGGTACTTATCACCCAATGATATGAAATTCTCAGGTATGATGACATTTGAGCCTCAATCTAGCAAACACTAAGGGTTTCTAAGGTCAATTCTTATTTTAGAAATTATTTTTTCTGTTAAAAGGCTACCAGTCAGCTGCTATGGAGCTAGCAATCGGCTGGTTGCTCTCTAGAGGGTTGCCAATCAACTGTTGTGAAGCTAGCAGTCAGCTGGCGGCTGTCTAAAGTTCTGGATTCCATAAGATAGTAGCCTACCAGTCGACTACTAGGCGAAAATAGGACCCGACAGTCGACTTCTGAGGCTACCTATCGACTGTTGTGTCTCTGTATGCATTTATGGGCTTGTCAAGAACACGACAGTCGATTGGTGCATGCTAGTAGTCAGCTATTATATTCTGTGATAGCTTAAAAATCCAAGTTTTTGAAATCATCTAGCCTAGAATCCACCACATTACAAATTTAAAAGGCATGAACTTAGCATCTAACTGTTTTCCCCTAAATCCTAACCCTTTTTTATGCTTAAATATCAATCATACAAGCTAAATTACATATGCAACTTAGGTGAACAGTAAAACCTAACTTAAAAAATCTGATTCTAGCCTAGAAAATACTGAATGGACATTAAAGAATCTAGCATTTTAGTCTAGAAACCTTTTCGTAACTCTAAACAACCTCAAAATCATTATTTTAACCCAGAAAACCAAAACTTTCTAAAGAAAAGGATATTTCTTTTTTTTTTTCGCTAATCCTAAGTATTTTAGAAAATTTAATTCTTTGTGGGAAGGATATACTACTTCTAAATGAAAGCTAGGATGTTTTCCTAAGTGTAGGTAAATATTTTCTTACCTGAAATTCAACCATAAGAGGTTTCCACTTAGATTTTTTCTCCTTTCTCCCTTGCTTGTTTTCCTTTCTTTCTTTCTCTCCTGGAGGTGCAGCACTCAGCACTTGTGTTGGTATGGAGGGAAGCATATGGGAAGGGATAAAAGGATACACTAACTAAAATTCAAGGACCTCCTTGCAAAATATAGAAATTGCTCTTTAGCCCCTTTCACTTTAACCCCCAAGTTCTTTGTTTCATTTTAGTCCTTGAAGTCAAATTCCAAGATTATCCTTAATAATAAATTTTAAGGAAATGGGTATTACAATCCTCTCCCCTTAAAAGAATTTTTTTCATCAAAATCCATAGTTGTAAAAAATTCTGGAAAGTGTCATCTCATTTCGTCCTCCTTCTCCCACGTTATCTCTTGTGTGGACATATCCTGCCAAAGTACCTTAACCAAAGGGATTACTTTATTTCAGAGTTGCTTAGTCTCAAAATCAAGGATCTGAATAGGATTAAACTCATAAGTTAATTTTTTTTAATAGTATGGGTTGATTCCCCAATACATGAGTGAGATATGGGACATATTTTCTAAGTTGTGAGACATGGAAGACATCATGCAAGTTTGAAAGGTAAGGAGGTAACGCAATTTAGTAGGTAATTGGACCGACTCTTTAGGATTTGGAATGGTCTTAAGAATCTTGGACTTAGTTTCTTGGCCTTTATTTATCTACCAATACCCATGGTAGGTGACACTCTAAAAAATACATGGTCATCCTTATTGAATTCCAAAGGCCTCATCCTTTTATTTGCATAGTTTTCCTGTCTCTGTTAGGCAACTCTCATCTTTTCCCTGATCATTTTTATTTGATTAGTGGTTTCTTGTACAATCTCAAGTCTCAACAATGTCTTAGCCCCCATCTCTACCCAACTAAAGGGTGATTTACAACTCCTTCCATACAAAGCAGCATACCGTGCTATACCTATAGTAGAGTGATAACTATTGTTATATTCAAACTCTATCAAAGGTAGGTACCTATCCTAACTTCCCTTTTGCTTTAGCACACAAGCTCTCAACATATCCTCCAAGGTTTGTAAGGTTGTCTTAGATTGTCCGTTGTTCTGAGGATAATAAGCAATACTAAATTTTAGTTGGGTTCCTAATGCTCTTTGTAGGGACTGCCAAAATCGGTATGTGAACCTAGGGTCTCAGTCTGACACTATGCTAGAGGGTACCCCATGTAACCTCATAATTTCCTTAAGGTATAATTGGGTTAACTTTCCCATGGAATATCTTATCCTGATAGGTAAGAAATGAGCAGATTTGGTCAGTTTATCCACTATCACCCATATGGAATCATAATTGGTAGGGGTTATAGGTAGTCTCACTATAAAATCCATGGTTATCTGATCCTATTTTCTCTCTGGTACTTTCACTGGTCTCAATAACCAAGCGGGTTTTTGATGCTTTATCTTTACCTGCTGACAAGTAAGATAGACATTCACATACCTTGCGATGTCCTTTCGTATACCTAACTACCAAAATTTTCTTTTCAACTCTTGATACATCTTAGAAACACCTAGGTGAATGGTGTAATAACTACGATGTGCCTCTGCTAACAATTTCTCCCTTAGCTCTTGATGGTTTGGAATCATTATTCTGTTCCTAAACATTAATTCCCCATCAGTGGCTAACCTAAAATCTGGTTGGTTTACATAGATTTCTAGGGATTCATCCTCTTGTTGGGCTTATCTAATATGTTCCCTCAATTCATAACTTATTTGAAAGTCACTCATTGCTAATCTATTTGGGAGTGAAATCACATTGAGACTAAGATCCCTGAAGTCCTTAAGCAATTTCATCTCGTCTACCATTAAGCCAGCTACTTACAGGGACTTTCCACTTATTGCATCCGCTACAACATTGGCTTTCCCTACATGACACTTCAACTCAAAATGAAAATCCTTTAAATAATTTACCCACCTTCTTTGCCTCATATTTAACTCCTTTTGATCAAACAAGTACTAAGGCTTTTATGATCACTAAAAACCTCCAATTTAGCCCCATACAAATAATGTCTCCAAATTTTTAGCTAAAAACCATGATAGCTAACCCAAATCATAGGTGGGATAGTTTTCCTCTGTATGTTTGAGTTTCCTCAATGCATAAGAAACTACGTTCTTTTCCTACATTAAGACGCATCCTAAACCTTTTTGTGATGCATCTGTATATACCTCAAAAGGCCTTATAGGGTTTGGAATTATTAATATCGAAGAGGTAGTTAGTTTTTCCTTCAAGGTTTGGAAACTATGTTCACATCGTTCACTCCACTTAAACTCAATGCCCTGTTTAGTCAATCAGGGTTAATGACAAGGCTAATTGAGAAAATCCTTGTATAAATTTTCGATAATAACCTGCCAAACCCAAAAAACTCCTAATCTCAGTGACCAATATTCTTGGCTGACTCTAATTTAGTATAACCTCAATTTTCTTAAGATCTACCGAAATCCTTTCTCTATTCACCACATGACCCAAGAATTTGACCTCTTCCAATGAAAACTCACATTTTTCCAACTTAGCATACAACTATTTTTCCTCTAACATTTGTAGCACAATCCCTAGATGTTGTGCATACTCTTCATGCATCTTGAAATAGATTAAGATTTCATCTATAAATACCACCATAAATTGATCTAAATAGGGCTAAAACATTCTACTCATATAATTTATAAAAACAACAAGAGCATTAGTTAGTCTAAATGGCATCACCAAAAACTCATAGTGGCCATATCTAATGCTAAATGATGTCTTAGGAATATTTTCACTCCTAACCTTAATTTGGTGGTATCCTAACCTCAAACCTATCTTAGAGAATATAGTTACTCCTTAAAATTGGTTAAATAGGTCATCTATTCTGGGCAAAGGGTACTTATTCTTGATGGTTACCTTATTCAGTTGTCGGTAGCCTATGCACAATCTCATACTCCCATATTTCTTTTTCACAAACAAGATAAGAGCTCCCCATGGTGACACACTAGGCCTAATAAACCCTTTTTCTAACATGTCCTTGATTTGGACCTTCAACTCCTTCAGTTTTATTGGAGCCATTTTATAGGGTCTCATGGATATTGTGCTCATACCAAGAATCGAGTTTATGGTGAATTCAATCTCTCTCGGTGGGGGTAACTTGACTATCTCTAAAGGGAACACCTTTAGAAAATCTCTTACGATAGGAATTAAGCTAAGCCTCTCTTGGAATTCTGCTTGAGAAAAATTAAGGAAAATATCATTTAGCTTGCCCACCCTGTCACTTCTATCAATCGATAAGGCATCCAAATAGACTATTTTCTTTTCAAAAAAATTTAGAAGAACTCGATTCCTAGATAACTAATCCATTCCCAAAATAATATCGATCCCAGCTAGAGGCAAACTCACAAGATCAACAATAAATAGATGGTCATCAATAGAAAGAGGGCAGTTCAAACAAATTTAGGTAGAAATTGTGAATTTCCCCAAAGGTGTGGAAATATGTAAATTATACAGCATGGTTTGAAAAGGTAATTTTATTTCCCTAACATATGTATTAGATATAAAAGAGTGCGTAGCACTTGAATCAAAAAGTATTATTAAGAGAAACTTATAGATCTTACCTTTAGCTTACATCAACTTAGGTGACTTCTCAACATTAGCCCCATCTAGGGTAGAGACTCTCCCCATAGCTTGTGGCCTTGACCTACCAGGGTTCTACTGATTCCCATCAGACAGGCAATACTTTGCAATATAACCTATTCTATTGCACTTAAAGCATGTCATCGGCGTTCTGTATTGGCAGGGTTTTTTCCTATGCTTGTTTCTACACTTAGGGCAATTGGTGACCTCAGAGCATTGACTCCCACTATATGATCCTTGAGGTGCCTAAAAGTTCCCCCCTTGACATTCAAATTCCTCGCAAGCTATTTCTAGAAAGCAACAAATCTCTGGTTCATTTGCTGCTTCTCTTTTAGACTCTTGCTCAGGATTCAACACTTGTTCACCAGTATTGTGAAATCCCTAACCTCTATCAGGGCTATTTGGGTTCTTATCTACAAATCCAAGCTTTCCTTCAGTTGGCTTGACTTCCAGGCTTCATCAGGATGCAGTCTCAAGTAAGTAGAATAGCTAGCGAGCTCTTCAAATTTGGCTAAATATTCTTTAAATGGCCTACCCCTTTGTCTGAGTTGTAGGAATTCTATCTCCTTAGCCTGCCTCACATTCTTGGGGAAGTACTTTTTCAAGAAAAATCTTCTTGAAGGATTCCCAAGTTAAAGGAATACCCCTACTCTCCATCAACTACCTTGCCCCATCCCACCAGTTCTCACTCTTTTAGCATATAAATTGCATAGGAAACTTTTTGTTCTTCATTACTGTGCAGTAACTAAAATATCTTCTCCATCTCCTTTAGCCATCCCTCAACCACCAATGGTTCATAGTTGCCCTTAAATGCTGGTGGTCCTGCCTTCTGAAACTCCAACCAGCCTTGGTATATATGATTATTATTCTGGTTGTTCCCTTCATTAGGATTTTGGCAGTTCTCTTGGTGTTGCCTCATAACATTGGCATTAGTCTCAGCCTGATCCCTCACTAGCTTTGCCATCATCCTAAAGGAGTCCATCATATCTTTCATTTCCTTATGCATGCTACTCCTCCCTTATGACCTTTTGGCAGTACCTCTTCTTGTGTTAGCCATAGTTTACTGATACCAAAAGGAAAATAGTTAGCCTTTCGTAACAGTACCTAACTATAGCAGTAAACTTACTCCTAATATCCCAAGCGTTTTGATCAAAATCCTATGTATTCTAGAGTCAAAAATTCAAATCAACAATTCTTAATGCTGCAAACCTAGCCATTCCCTAGGCTAAACCATACTAATTCATAAAATCACTACTCTAATACCAACTTATAACGACCCCTCTTATATACTTATCATCTGAGTAAATTGGAAGAGTGAAAATCCTGTAAAATTTTTATCTCTTTTGTGTTCTTTTAAGAAAACTTATACCACTCAAGCCGTCACTAGTTGAGTGTAACCCAAATAGATTCTTCTCTTAGTCCACTCGAATTCCACTCAACTACCTCTCATACATAGCATATTCTAACACCACAAATCATACAAACATATAATATGGAGTATACAATTCTAAACCATTCATCATGGACAATTAAGATACAATTTATAGTAATGCTATTGAAATAATCTCACTATTAATAAGTCACATTTCAACACAATTGTCTCCATTTCATAGCTGCATAACCCATGTCATTTACCAAAATAACCATAAAATTCTCATTATATACATACAATTCCTAGCATACATGCCATCCAACAAACCTATCTATAAACTCAAAGTTCACAATCTTCCAGGTCGCCTTGTAGCTCTCATGAACATCTCAAGCCTAGCTAAGTTTTAAACATATCCTGGCCCTAATCATATGAACAAACAACTTAATGAGATATAATTATCTTAGTAGAGTAATTTACAAATTTAAATTTTTAACAAAACAATTGAAAGTTTAACTGTACCTTTTTTGGTACAAAAAACCTCTCCCCTGTAGTTATAAAATCACACAGGTGAATTGGAATTTCATATTCTAAATAGTATAATCATATGAGAAATTCATATTCCATATTTACTCATAAACTAGATAAATTCATCAAAATTACAAGAGTATAAGAGAAACATTCAACTCAAAAATCATTATTATAGAAGGCCTGTATTCCATTTCAAATCCTATTTGCATAACATTTCTCATGCTACTACAAATATCATGTAAAAACTACATATTCTCCCACAATTAATATGAATACGTTTCCAAAAATTTACATCCCCATCATTATGAATGCTATTTCCCAATCTCAATTATAAATATTCAAGGGGACCGTTATCCCAAAGAATGTCACAGGACTGTTATTTATGTGACTGAGATTGTTATCATTGCGGGGACCATTATCCATATGATTAAGAATCTAATTATCAGGGTATCCCTTGGCACGTGTATATTATTCGTTAGCTCTTTATCCATAACTATATAGCAATGTATATAGATAGGTGACTAATACTTAGGGTCATAGAGTTTTCCACTTAAACTAATCCATTTGCCCCGTATAGACTCTCTTTCCTTTATTCCTTAAGTCTTTCATAGGGTTCTATTGGTTTAAAGAGCAACCTCTAACATACACAGACTATTATCATGAAAAATAGTTACATTTTGTAGAAATGTTTGCATAAGGAATACTTAATGACCTTTCCATACCAGCCATTAAATGTGCACCCCAAATTTCTTCTGCGCTACGAGCATATAACCCAATAGTCAAATTAAAACAAGTAGCAAGGGGTTTATCTCACATTTCTCAAACACCTACAGGCAATTCTTCCTTATATGAAAATATTTCCATTTCACAATAAATTTTATCAAATATTTTCCCACATCATAAAACAACTTTATTTCAAACACAATTGACATTATCACTTCAAAAAGGGGATAGAAGATTACTCTATCTTAACTGTTTAATCCTTTCGTGATCAAGGCTTCACTCTTTCTTCTTTGGCTTAGTCACAGAAGTCACTTCTCTCACTTCCTGAGAACAAACCTCAACTTTCACACTAGTTCTTATCAAATATGCATTCATCGTATTATGCTTTCTATGCATCCTAAGCTTAAAGTTTCACTATAAGATAACTCTTCCTTTTTCCTTTCCTATTTTGATGTTACTTATCACCCAATCATATGAAATTCTCAGGTATGATGAAATTTTAGTTTAGTCCATCTAACACTAAGGGTTTCTAAGCTTAATTCTTGTTTTATAAATTATTTTTCCTGTTAAAAGGCCGCTAGTCAGTTGCTATAGAGTTAGTAGTCAGATGGTTACTTTTTAGAGGGTTGCCAGTCGACTATCATGAAGCTGGCAGTCAGCTGGTGGCTCTCTGGAGTTCTTGATTTTGCAAGACAGTAGCCTGCCAGCAAACTGCTAGGCAAAAATAGGACTCACAGTCGACTATTGAGGCTATTAATAGACTGTTATGTCTCTGTATGCATTTATGGACTTGTCAAGAATATGATAGTCGACTGGTGCATGCTAGCAATATGTTGTTATGTTCTGCAACTGCTTAAAAACCCAAGTTTTCAAAATCATCTAGCCTAGAATTCACCACATTACAAATTTAAATGATATAAGCTTAGCATCTAAATGTCTTCCCCCAAATCCTAACCCTTTTTATGCTCAAATATCAATCATACAAGCCAAATTACATATGCAACTCGGGTGAACAGTAAATCCTAACTTAAAAAATCTGATTCAAGCCTAGAAAATACTAAATGGAAATTAAAGAATCTAGTATTTTAGTCTAGAGACCTTTTCCTAACTCTAAACAACCTCAAAATCATTATTTTAACCCAAAAAACAAAAAAATTTTGAAGAAAAGGAGATTTCTCCATTTTGGCTAATCCTAAGAATTTCAACAGATTTGATGCTTTGTAGGAAGGATATACTACTTCTAAATGAAAGCTAGGATGTTTTCCTAAGTGTAAGTAAAAATTTTCTTACCTGACATTTAGCTAGTAGAGGTTTACACTTAGATTTCTACTCCTTTCTCCCTTACTCATTTTCCTTTCTTCCTTTCTCTCCTGGAGGTGCAGCACTCAGCATTTGTGTCGGTATGGAGGGAAGCATATAGGAAGGGATAAAATGATACACCAATTGAAATTTTAGGGACCTCCATGCAAAATATAGAAATTTCTCTTTAGTCCCTTTCACTTTAACCCCCAAATTCCTTGTTTCATTTTAGTCCTTGAGGCCAAATTCCAAAATTATCCTTAATAATAAATTTTAAGGAAATGGGTATTACACTTACCTTCTTATAAAATCATCACATCTTACTTAACACTAACCTGTTCTATACATTTATTCTTTTTTTGGGTAAAAAGATTGATATTTGTAGCTATGCTTATCTTCATCAATTGATATATAAGAATACAAAAGCCTAATAAATTTCTTTGTAAATTGAACTATATGAAAATCAAACTTAATTGAATTTATGGTGCTAGCCAAAAGTAAGAACCAATGAATTGTTTGTACTCTTATAGGTTGGAAGACAAATGAGTAAAGATGTGCAATGAATATTTTATACCATGTTTTATCCTAAATATAAGTATAATTGGTGTAATTAGTAATTACTAAAACAAACAAAATTGGTTTAAGGCTTTAAGCTTAACTTGGTTTACAATTTAAGTTTCTTTGTGCAATCAAGCATCAAATCAATTCTATCACCTAAACTGAGCTTGAGTATCTTTAGATAAACACAACTGGACAACGCTTTCTCATAGAAGAGCGCTTAAATGTGAAAGGGTTATGAGACGTAATAATATAACACAAGACATAATTGATTTTAAAGCTTACTACCCATCTTGCATGCCTTTCTTTATGCCGACTGTGATGAAATATCCCTCCCTTTCATATTTGACATTAGGAAATTGTAATGATTACTAAGCTATAGGCCTTCTAAGAAATATAGCATGAGGTGAAGACATCACATATCAACTTTATATACAACGCACATAGATACAAGTTTTGATTGTATATTATTAGAGATAGACACATTGAGATTGCCCATTGAACAACTTTTATAAAGGAATGTTTAATTCATCCAACAACTTGTAAATATAATCTCACCCTCACGAACCAAGTTATATTTTCCATTTAAAGAAAAAAAGGTTTAGGGAATCAAATAAGAAACCAAAGAGAACCTATTACTATTTTGATACAATATACCACAACCATTTATCAAGAACCTAGTTTTCACATACTTACAAATTAGAACTCTAAAAGAGTATTTTGTAGATATATGTCCAATTAGATATGAAACTCACCATGTTGTTTAGGTAGTTCTCAAAGATATTTTGGAATATAAGAGACATTTTCTCTTCAATGTTTATCAATAATCATGATACCAACATTAATTATTCTCCCTTTTTTCTTATTCCTATTTTACCCTTCAACTTAAATATAAAACTAAAAAAGGAATGCAAAGGGATTAGAGACCCATTCTTTAACAGTTGCGTATAAGCCTCTTCCTCATTCTTCTTCACCATGAGAGAAACCTTGTGAGAGGATTATGAGAGAATCACACTTTAAATAGCCACTACTTGTACCATTACTTATCAAAATCATTACCTGTAGTTGCTCAGTTAATCTCTGAAAGAGGTAAGGTGAGAATGCTTGAACAAGAAAGAGAGAGAGGACTGAGAGCATGAGTGAGAGAACTCGAGAGGTCTCCATCGCATCTATCATCGCACCACCACTATTGAATTGAGCGGTCAAAGTTAACCGCTGCTGCTAAGCTACCAGATAACAAAGGGAGGTGGTGTAAACCATGTTGCTTGCGCTCTTGCTCCATGTTCATGAGTTCCTCTCAGTTTGACTAAGAAAGGTAAGCATCACAACCCACTATTTTAGCTTTATTTCATCAATTTAGATATGTTTTGGGATTAAATGATACACTGAGACATATCCATGAGGGATGGGTCTCGTGCTAGCTGTGAGGTAATTCAGTTTATGCTCTATTCTGCCTTTTTATAGATTTAGATACGTTCTTAAATGCAATGGCTAGTCATGTTGAGTTAGGTTGATTTAATTCTTGTATATCCTTGTTTTACCATTTTTTGGATTCAAATTTGTTCTTTGATGCAATGGCAGGTTTTCCTTGATGTACAGCTCACTTAATTCTTGTATGTTTGAGTCCCATTTTGTATAACACCCCACCTTTAAAGGTACATGTTGTACATTATCCCATAGAGATGGTATGCTACTATCTTGTCTCTTTTATTAATTACTTGAGTTCAATTTTAAATTAATTCTCAAGATCCTTCAATAGTTCAATTTCAAACTTAAGGTTACACTCAAGATTCTTACTCGTATAAATACAACAATGGAAGTATAATAAAAACAAAAATTTACTAGATGTAGCTAGGAATTTTATACCATAATTAAAAATATTTACATATAAAACAAATATCAGTAGGTGCCACACCCTATACAATTTATGTACTAGTTCGTATGACTATCACAAAAAAGATCAAGGGTAGGGGAACACCAAAAAGGAAACATCTTCTATTTGTGCCATTCTAATGCACTAGAGGTGCTGGAGGTACATCCACTTCTTTTTTCATGGAGAATCTAAGGATCTAGACACATCAATGCACTTGTGATATGTAATCTCAATAATCAAGAGGAACCATGTTAGAAAATTTCATTGATGGTACCAATCGTGACTTAAATGAAAAAACTCTTGCATTCAATTCATTTTAATACAAATAATATTGGGTAAAATATAATGCTCAAGATATGTAAGGTTGTGCAATGAGTAATGCATAATCATGCCACACTTAGTGGGTATAATCATTGTTTCTCATTTGTTTCCTAATCATTTCTTCCATATTTATTCATTTCATAGTAATGTGGAAATTCATAATCATGTAAGGTAAATAGCATTCATTTTTCATCCAAATAGCCCCTTTGACCCATTTACAAGAAAACATCATTCATTCTTTCATTCATAAGACTCCTTTGGCTTATGTTCATATTTTTCCTTTCAAAGCATACAATGCATAAGCTTCATTCAGATAAGATTATTCTAGTATTAGGATTCTAGGGCGTCTCCTAGTTTCCTTTGATCACTATGGGATTACTGTACTCCTTTGTTACAAGTCATTTCCTATTCTTCATATCATTGTACACTTTTTTACAAGTCATTTCCTACTCATTGGATCATTGTACTCCTTTTTTACGAGTCATTTCCACTCACTCTTTGCAGCAAGCCAATGATAATTAGATACCATTTTCAATCACATAACTATCTATTATATATACTAGACTGACAGGTTCCTATATTATGGTACATACAAACCTAAGTAAGTAACTCTTAGGCCTTCGGGTAAAATAACTTAGGATTAGCCACCATCACAGTGTTTTTTCAACACTTTCTAGAATTGAATGGATGCTTTATCATCCTATATTGTGATCCAACCATGAAATTTTTTATGGTTATCCTAAACCGACAATCGGTCCTTTAATCTGGAACCTATCTAAACTAGAGCATACGATAATAGTACTCTCACATTGCTTTCTTAAACCATATTACCTTTTTAAATACATTTTTATGAATTTGGGATGATTACCTAGCTCTTAGATGATGTTTGGGGAAAGAAAGAAGGAAAAACACAGAGAAGAAACTTCAAAAAACGTTTTGAGGGAATTTGCTGTGGCAAAGAAGGCTTTTAGCAATGACGAGAAATGCTATAGTAGTTCATCGTGGTAAGAAAGGCTTTTGGCCGTAGTCAAGATGCTAGGACTTGCGATTTTCGATTCATTTTTTGCAAAAATTTTAGTTTTCTGTCAATTTTTTTGGCATCTAACCTTCAAGGAAACTTTTAGGTTTTTTTTACGATCAATCATAAATTCTTTTTCCTTTTCAAAGTGTAACATCCACTCCAAAAACTTGCATTTTTATGATGACGTTATTACTATTATTATTGTTAGTATTATTTGTGGGGTGTTAAGGATGATTTATTAAGGAGTTAGAATGGTTATTTTTATCATTATATAATCACTCTTGTGATAAAAGAATGAAATTGGAAATTTGGTAAGAAAGGTTAAAATAGTAATTTTACCATGAAGGGGAAAATTAATTTAATTCTCTTATTTCATGAAATTACATCAAAGGATTCTCATTAATTTCATTTAAGAGAGAAGAAGAATCTAGTTATATAAGAGATTACTTGCATTTGATGTCAAAAGGCAATTTCCCTGAGGAAGGGCAAAATCATAATTTTACCTTAAGGGCATATTAGTAATTTTACTTAAGGTAGAAAATCTAATTTTTACCTTAAATATTTTAGGAAAATAGAAATTTGGAATCCTTACCCATTTATGCTCATAAGAAGGAAGAAAAAGGGTGAAAATGGTAACCTTGGCATAAATTGTAATTTTGATAAAATAAGGGTAAATTGATAAAATCATAAAAATAAGATGAAAATTTTGAGTGATTTTAACACAATAAAGCTAAAAAGGATGAAAAATGAAGTAAAAATGGCCATTTGGACTTAAATGACAAAAAGGAAATTTTCTTGGGGGTATATGTGCAAATTATAAAAAGTTGAGGGACCACTCTATAATTTCAAAACTCTTGAGGGGCAGAAAAGTCCCAGCCCATGGAAGTTGCACAAAATTACATTTCCAAGGAGAGTGAATGCCATTGATGAAAAAGAGAAGAAAAAGGGACAAAATGGACATTTTAGCACCAATGACATTTTTGTAAATAACCTAAACTCTAAATTTCAGCCTTCTTCTTCCTCCATATGCTAGATGTAACGACCCCCTAATACAACGTACACACTCATAGCGGAAGTGTATGGGTTTTCCAAATAGTTATTCCCAATGTGGGAATGTCAGGGGATCGCTACTGGTTGAGCGTAACCCAAATAGACTTCTCGTTGTCCATTTGGATTCCGTTCAACCCTAATTCACATGCAGCTAAACTAATTATACATACATACATCATAAATTACTCTGGAATGAAATCTAATATCCATACATACGGCATACAATCATTCATACAAATTCCAACTTAATTTCACAAGTTTACAGCGGTAAACCCTACCGAAAAATCGGCAGAGTTTCCTCTGTATTTCGGACATATCCATAATACAATAGTCACCTGTTTACAGATACACAGCCAGTCCAATAACAATAGAAAACATAAATTACAGAAGACCAATATACAACATTATCATCAAAATATATACAATGTAATTCAAGCTTAGACTAAGCCGTTCTTCTGTCTATCATCAATTCATCATCCAGCTAACATCTAGGTTCCTGTCCCTGTCCCTGTTCATCTGAGTAAACAACCTAGTGAGATATAAAATCCCAGTAGAATAATTTACATTTCAAATACAGTTCAAAATCTAGTTGAATACTCAGCGGTGCGAGCACCAAAAAAATCTTCCCGAAATCAATTCGAAATCAATGAAATACCTTACCTTTAAAATCATTTTATCACATGGAAATTACGGCAGATAATCATAATCATAAAAATCCATTTCTTTGAAAATCAATAATCAAAATCAGGTAAAATCCCATACCCGATGTATCTAAATCCATCTAGGCCACAAGTCCTCTGTGACCAAATCTAAAATCGTCATCTAATTGCACGTCATCTAGAGAGAATAACTCTCTTATTGTTGGGTGTGATCCGTAACACCAATCACCTGAATCTCGCCTATATTGTTAGTGTGATCCGTAACACCAATCACTCACTCAAGGACCGAGTGAGAATCAACATCTAGGGCCCCTAGCATGTGCACATACGCCAATTCTCATCCTCATACAGTCTATTCGAACTCACATGCTCACGGTCGGCTATTCCTCAGGGTTCTAGGGTATTATGCCTAAATCACAACGTTTCCCCATGTAGGCTATCCCCTCTTATACTCCTTAAACCTTTCTTAGGGTCGTCCTGATTTATCGCGTGATCCTTAACGCAGTACAGGTTAAATCAGATAAAAATAACATTAATTAAAAGCTTCCTGCATTTCTGGATACTTAACTATCAGTCCCATACCGGCTATCAAGTACCCTACCCTAAGTAAATCTGTCCTAAGGGCATCTAAACTCGATAAACAAAGCGTCTAACATGCAATTAGGATATCCAACACACAGGCATGCAATTTATTCCATCGAAGGTAGCACGTAAATCTATGTAATTAAATATAATCATTCAGGCAATCATTAGGTCAAATCTAGGACTCGAGAAGCGTAAATCATCCTACCTAGTCTCCTGTTGCTCTGAAACAATTTAGAACTTCACGAGATCTTAGTTTTCAAGCCAATTAAATTCCCTAGACATTTAAATGAATATTCAAGCTCATCACGTCATCCGTTTAACGATTCTAAGTCTGATTATCCTAATTTCTAGGTTAAATTATTTCCTAATTGCGTTCGGCAGCTAATTCATTCAGAATTCATTAGTTTTTGGGGAATCAAAACTTACCAGTGTCGTTAAATGGTGGAAATCTGTCCCGGGGTGGTCTCGGTTTCTCTTGGTGTATGTCCAAATTTTCTGGCACTGCGGCACACGGCAACGCACGGCGAAGGGGTGCGGTTGGCCTCAAAATTTACACCACGGTGAAGGCCGCAAGACAAGGAGTCTGAATATGGTGGTGGCGCAACGGTTCATGGCCGTTTGCACGATATTTTTTGGCCACAAAAAATGATGCACGGCGGACGAAAAAAGCCTCGTTCCGAGCTCATCAGATCTCCGTTCGACTTCGACGAGATGGTGGAGGAAGCTGGCAGCTCAGGCTACACGATGGTGGGGGTGGTGACGGCTAACGGTGGCGGACGGCGGCGATCTCATCTGGCAAAGTTTTCGCGCGATGGATGAAGAAAATGCCATTTTTCGGCGGTGCTGGCGGCCGTGGGTGGTTGTTGGAAGTTGTAGGTGGTGAGGGCTGTCGGTTGGTATGCCTTGTGGTGGCTCACGGTGGCTTTGGTGGAGGCGCGCGGTGGAGGAAGGAGGAGAGAGAGGAGAGAGAAAGTGAAGTAAGGAGAGAGAGAGAGAGAATTGATGGAAATTGAGGGATTTCAAGAAATTTAAAGCTTCCAGGGGCAATTCTGACTTTTCCCAGATCACCCAGGGAAACTTCGAGATGTCGACTTCCTTCTAGACGTGGGCATGAGTTTCCATGCAACAATTTTGGCCTCCATCTGTGGAATTGATGCACGAAATGTCGTCTGTCAGTTCCTAATCGCTAGGTTGCTTTTCTTTTCGTTCGATCATGTTTCTGACTTCCAATTGCTTCTTGAGTTCAGCCATCACCTTGAAATATGTGCCAGCCTCAATTTAAATGGAATTTACTATGAAAATCTGGTTTTATCTTTTAAAAATGATTCCAATTGTTATGCTAGAAGTGTCGAAGAAGAGCAGAAAGAAAGAGGCTAGCCAAGGCTTTCCAAGGGAAGAAGAGAAGAGGAAACCTACCAACACAATTTGGAGATTTCACCTATTTTGCATTTTCAAGGTAGCTAAACATGCCTATGCCATTCTTTTCTTGTTTTATGGTGTTTTCAATTTTGCAAGAATGATGGTTTTTTTCTCTCTCTACATTCTTATGGTTGATTTGCATGATTGGGTTTGAAATATGTTGAAAACTACTTGTGTTTATGGCTATACACATGTTGGAAAGCTTGAATACCTAAGAGATAGTGAATGTTCATGGATGGAACCATAGTCTTGCCAAAACCCTAACCTATACCAGGGCTAAAATGGTATTGTATAGAGTGAGAAAATGATGTTTTTGCATGGTTTTTGCTTGAATGTGATTGTGTTGTAAGCTAGATGGTGAAATAACTCCATTTCCTTGCTTCCTTCACTTTGGCCGAATTATTACTTGTGTAAGGGTGCTGAAATTTGGTTAAATTGGTGTTAGGAAAAGTGTGAGAAAGTGTTAGAAAATGGTAAGAGAGAGAAAATCTAGTTAAGTTAGTGTTTAAGCATTTTTCCCATTTTCTAATTTCACCATTAACCATGAATGTGTGACTTACTCATCTTGGCCAAATTGAAGCATGTAAGTGGTGCTGAAATCTTGCTTGGAAATGGCCTAGAAACCATATAAATTTAGTTCCAAGAAAGGAAGAGAGAGAAAGTTATGGTAATTCTATGCTTTAGCCATTTTACCAATTTAAAGCATTACCATTTCACCTAAAAAGTGTGTATAAACATGTGAAGTTGTGAGGTTAGGTGTATTGTCATGTTTGGTATGAATAATGAGCTAGACAAATATGAGAAAGGATGGCCTAAAGTGTACTCACCTAATTTTTAGGTGTGAGAAAGGGTTAAGCATAATTATGAAAATTGCTACCATAATGTTTAATTGGTGAAATTAATGCTAGAAATGCACCAAATGGGTTAGAAATGCCAATCCTTCATGCTTATCTTGCCTTGGCCGAATGCTATGTATAATTTTCCCTAGAATGGCTAAACTTCTATGTTAATTGAAAATAGCCTAAGGTGCCATCAAAATTGGCCTATATTAAGTAACAAGAGGGAAAATGATGTAATGGTCAAGAATGAATAGTAAATAGCATGAAATTTTACCATTGATAGCAAGATATCTAAATTTATGTGAAAGTGATTGAATAGCATAAAATTGCTTAATGTGATTGTAAATGGCAAAACTAAAGATTAAGGAGGAATGATCTGGTGAATACCTCCTGAGACCAAAATTATGAGGAGGAATGATTTGATGTATACCTCCTTAGCAAGCTACCATGTGGAGAATGATCTAATGTACACTCCCAAGGGATAAAATGCAGGAGGAATGATCTTGTGTATACCTCCAAAGAACATAATGATGTGGAAGGGAATGATCTGGTGTATACCTTTCCAAAGTAAAGTATTTCTGTGTGGCTATAAGTAGTATTGCATGAATGTGATTTTTGTGAATATAATTAAGACATATAAGTATTGAAAGCTTGTTGTCCATCCCATGAATGACATAATTTGCTGCATATCTCATGTCAATAGATTCATACACACATGTTTCACATATGTCATACCTAAGGGTTTATATGAAAAGAATTTGAAATGAAACTGAATGTAGAGTTAATTTTTTGTATTATTACAATGGTACATATCAGTTGTTTTAAATAAACTGGTTTGTTTAGCTACTGGGAATATATTTCTCATTTTTATACTAATATTTATCAGATGCCTAGATACTGTCTTTTAATGGAGATCGAACTAGCTACGGTGGAAATTCCCTTTCTAGGAATTTTCACTATTATAAAGGACGTTTATGTTATATCCATCTTTGAATTTCCTCTAGAGTAAATTAGATACTTAAGCATGTAGTCATCGCCCTTTTTTGGTCCTCATTATATATAGTCTTTTTAGGGTTAGAATTGGGACTATCATTTTTGGCTATACATAGAGGGAAAAAGGGGTATATGTATAAGGATATGTGAAAGACCTATTCATCCTTGGTATTTTGAAAAAGGAGTTTGAGTGACGGGCTAGTTGTCTCCTTACTCTTTTATATGGATACTCCATATAGCCTAGTGAATGTATAACAAATGATGTAACAAATAGTTTGTATATATAGTATATGAAAATTTTTATATATTTTGTTGTAATGTATGATATTTTTACATATTTCGTTGTGCCAAAGGATAATTACCTGAGCAAAAGTACCCGAACCTAATTGCATAATAAATTTATGATGGATTAAATGCTTGGGAGAAATTAATGTAATTAGAAGCTAAAGATAATGTAACCACTTATCTGAATAAGTATTATGACGTTGTTAAGATAAGATAAGGGGTGTTACATAAAGCATCATCATATATCAACCTAACACAATCAAAATAGGAATCAACCCAAATTCCTTAAGAAAAACTTTCATGGATGAAAGAAGACAACCCATAACTAAAAATCCATTTTTTAGCACAGATTAATCACATGCAAAACCTCACAAGCATATATCCAGCACAAAAATCATAAAATGTGTAACACCCGGTTCCTTCGAATTTCTAATGATGATGATAATTTTTGAAATTTCATATGAGGATTTGAAATGAAATAAAGGAAGTTGGGTTATAATATGAGGGACTAAAGTGCAAATTTATGTTATTTGCAAGATGATCCCTGAAGCTCTAATAGTGCAATCCTTTTAGACTCCCTTATATGCAGACCTTCTCTCCTTATCAGCACTTTCCAACGTTTGAGAAAGAGAGGAAGAGCACGGGCAGAGGAGAAAAGAGAAGGCAAGCAAGGTGGAATTCTCCCATAGCCAGAGTTGGGGTAAGAATCTTCCATCCATGACTTCGAAAGTATTCTGAGCATCATCTAGGGATAGACTTCTTTCTTAAAATGCATCTAATATGCTAAAATTGGGAGGAGAAAATGGAAATGCCAATGTTAGGGCATTTTCAGATTTTCTGAATATATGGAATGGATAAACTGATTTTTAGGTAGTTTGATGTTAGGAATTGTTTCTAAACTGAAATATTAGTATCCTTAACTTCCATTTCGTGTTTCTGAGTTGGAATCAAATTTTCATTTTTTAGGTTACTATTTACTCGACTTGCATGCATGGGTTTTCTATTATGATTGATGTTTTGAACCTAAAAATGATTGGGTTTTGAAAAAAATGATTAAGGATTAAGCCATACACTTTAAATTTGAAATGGACTAGAATTTGGGTTGAGATTTTTGTGAAAATCAGCATTCTATACTATCAAAGAATAGAACAGTCAACTGCCAGCATGCACCAGTTGACTGTTGTGTTCTTGGAAAGCCCAGAAATGTATCCAGAGGCAAGGAAGTTGATTGATAGCCTCCTACCAGTCGACTGTCGAGCCATTGTAAGCCTAGAACTTGCAGAAAGAAGCACAACAGTCAACTACCATGCCTGCATCAGTTGACTATTGGGCCTTTGACTTGCAGAATTTAAGACTTCAGAGAGCAACTAGCCGACTGCTAGCTCCCTAACAGCCGAATGACAACCCTTGATGCGAAAAATGACTTTTAAAACATGATTTGAGCTTGGAAATCCCTAGTTTTGATTGGAAAGAAGTTCAAAACATCATCATACATGAAAATTTCATGTGACAAGTGATAGGCAACATAAAAATAAGAAGGAAAAAGGGAAATTAGAGAAAAATCCATAGGGAAACACTACGTCCTAGTTGCATAAGTGCATGATTGAAAGGAAATTTGTGTGAGACTTAAATTGTTTCTGTAGGAAAATAATTACGAGGACAATTTTCAAGGAAAAAGGAGAACCCTGGTTGGGAAAGGAACAAACAGTTAAGGTAGAGTAATCTACACTCTTCTATCTTTGAACTGATAATGTGAATTATTGATTTAAATGAGATTTTTGTTGAAATGGGAAATGGTTGATGAAATTAAGTGGATAAATGTGAAGTTTCATATGAGTGTACAAAATAATACCTGTATGTATTGAGCTATTGGGTTATATGCCTATAGGGACAGAAGAAACTTAGGGTAGACATTCAATAGCTGGTATGGGATGGCCATTGAATGTTCTTTATGTATACTGCTTTATGAATCTATCTATTTTATATTAATTGATCTGTATTTGTTAGGGATTACTCATTGAACCAAGACAACCCTATAGAAGACTTGAGAAGTAAAGGGATATTGGGTGATGTTTTGGTTTAAGTGTAATTCTCTATAACCCTTAGTATTAGTCAACTATATGCATGTATTTGCCATTTAGTCGAGATTGAGGATGAGATTAGCCGCGTAACGCCTTAGAGGTTGGTACTCACCTGTCCTTGAGTGGGCGATTGGTGTGACGGATCACACTCACAAAATAGGACAATTATTTTTGGGTGATTGGTGTTACGGATCACACCCAAATAAAACCAAAAATGATTTTGATAAAACGGAATGCATTGAGAAGATGATCACATGATATTGTGATAGACTATATGGAATTTACAGGTATTATTTAAATGATAATTTTGATTTAATGAGAAGATGCTATACTCTTATGAAATTACTTGATTTCCCATGGTTGTCATAGTAAAAAGTATTTAGTGATTTACTTATGTCTAAAAACCAATTTTTGGGGAAATTTTTTCTGTGTTGTAGCCATAGTTAAACATACAACTGATTTGAAATTATTTAATCTGTAAATTACTCTACTGGGATTTTATATCTCATGAGGTTGTTTGTTCAGATGACCAGGAACAGGGTATGCCTACAAGATAGCTGGGCAAGAGATGGATGTCAATGCCACAGGACATCCTAGGAGAATTGCAAAGTTCTAAGTTGGGATTTGATACTTAGGTTCGAATTGTATGTATATAAAAATAATTGTTATTTTATGATGAATATCTCAAGATGTAGATTAGTGAAATGAAATTTAAGGAGTTTTAAATTGTGGATGGATGAATGATTTAAATGCTAAGATTGTATAGTATATCTCAATTATCCTTGAATGACTATTAGACTTTTATATTTCAGAGTACATATGGTATGAATTGTGATAACAGATATGCTACGCTGAGAATGGTGGTTGAGTGGAATCTGAATGGACTAGAAGGAGAGTCTATTTGGGTTACACTCAACCAGTAATGGCCCTCTGGCTTCCCTATTATGGGAAAAGGAAATGAAAAATTTTTGAGGATATTTTATGCTTATGCTATATTACATACTAAGAATGTAAGGTCTATGAAATGGGGTCGTTACATAATGCAAGTTTAAATATTCCTAACTCAACTTAAAACAATACTTTTTAGATTTTCATTGTACAGATAAAATAGGTTTTTGTACCCAAAGGAGAAAGGAAGGATTTCTCTTGATTACCTTGCTAATTTGTGCAGTATGATGTCCCTAGAAGTTGGATTGCTACTTCCTAGTTAAGATCTCTTAAGTTTGAAAGCTCAAATCTCCTTCTTCTTCACTTCTCTCTCTACTTCCAAGTCTCTCTCTTTAGATGAGGATGAAGATGGTGAAGATGTTTTATGAGCCTCAGGGTCTCCTTCCTCCTTAATTTATTTGTGACTTTTTCCTAGGGAGGAAATTTTAGTTAACTAAAAATTAAAAATAATTGCCAATTAGTGGCTAGGGTCAAAAATAAATTTTATCTATTCTAGGAAAGTTATTCCCCTTCTATACCACTTCCATATTTTATTTCCTTCAAGGTTCCATTTTTTATTACCTAATCTTTAATTCCTTATTTGTCCCTTAGTTTAAATTACCCAGATATACCATTTCTTAAAACTTTATTTTTTTCTAACATTAAACCTTATTTTGACCTAATTTCACAGTTAGTTGGTCCATAATTTACTTGCTTAACTCATAATGACACATTCATATGGTAAACTAGTCTCTAACTTAATTAAATTACATTTTAAGTCTAGGTACTTAGGAGGATGTTACATTTTGTAATTTTATATATTTAGATTCGTTCTTTGATGCAATGGTCAATTTTTGTTGATTTAGGATGATTTGATCCTTGTATGCTTGATTGTGAAATGAATGAAAATGATCCTTTGCATATAATGAAATTATGATTGGTCACTTTATTCAATAAGATCTATTTAAGCTAAATACAATTCTACAAGGGCTGATTACCATGATTTTGAATATACTTGCTTTGTGACTGACTTGATACTCATGCTTAAGCTATAAATTGAGTGAAAGATCACCTATTTTAGATGCTAAAATCTAACTTGTTTGAGGCTAAAAGTGTGATTAAAATTCAAATCCTTTATGTGGTTGAATAAGTGCAGTTTTGACCATGATTTTCATGAATTAAAAGCCACTTTGAATGATAAGAATTCAAATTTGTTGTATAGCTAAAAAAGTGCTATTTTGGCGATGATTTTCATGGTTCGAAGGTGTGCTTTTACCATCTTAAAATCCCTTTTAAAGTGTTAAATTTGGTTTTAAACTGCTAGTTTAATGTGAATTTTCTAGTTTGCCTTCATCCTTTGAATTTCATCTAGACACATCAACGCACATGTGGGATACATATCTCAGTAATCAAGATAACCAAATAAAAAAAATATCGCTGATGATACCAGTTATGATTCACACAGGCCACCCTTGCATTCAATCATCATTTACAAATGAATTCGTGCACATACTGGATATTATGCAATATTATGGCATGATAAAACATGTTATAAGAAAAGTAGTAAACATTGATTAGATACTTGCATTGGCATGCTCATGATTCTTTTTGTTTGAACACATTAATATGAACATTCATATGCAGGGGAAGAAGGTAACTCAAAACCATAATTCATATAAGTACCTTTGGCCAATCATAAAATCTTATAACTCATAATCCATCTATTATCTTTAATTGAGAGTAGGGGACTTGGCAGTCGACCATCCATAGAAGGGGCTGCCAAAAGGACACACTAGTGGCAATTGGTCCTTCCCACTAACCAACATACCATTCATTTTTAGCAAAAATTGTATAAGTTCCTTTTATGATTAGATAGCTATTTACCCCTAAGGCATCCCTTAGTTTCTGGGCATCATTCTAGGATCACCATTCTTTGTGATGGATCATATCCCCTTTTTTAGATCACTGTTCCTCTCTGTAAGCCATATCATATCCACTCACTGGATCACTGTACCTCTTTATGGGTTAGATCATGTCCACTCGTTCTTTGTGACAAGACAATATTGCTTAAGAATCATCACCCTCAATTGGTGAATCACCTTCTATGTATATGATTCTCTAATATATACACTAAACTAATAGGCTCCCAAATTATGGTATGTCTAACTTTAAAAAGGAAACTATATGGTCGTTAGATCATACTAACTTAGGGTTAACCACCAACACGATATTTTCACAGATATTTCTAATATTGAATGGATGTTTCATCATCCTGACCAATGGGTCAACTGTGGAACTTCTGATAGTCGTCCTATACTGACTATCGGTTATTCAATCCAAAACCTATCCACGCTAGTGTATATACTAAGAATATTTTTACCTCTCCTTCTTAGTTATTTTCTCTAGACCCATTGTCCTACATTAATCTTAAGTGTTCTATTTCTTGATTAGGACAAGCTTTATAGCCCGCTTACAATGCTTAGGTAAGAATAGAGTCTTTTCTTAATTATGCAGAATAGGGGCCTACTAGTCGACTTCTTGCACCTTGGAAGTTATATAGTTGCTCTCTGTCCAAAATGGGGACTTAAACTTGAGAGTTGGCAGTTAGTTGTGTAACGCCCTTATCTAGTATTACCATTAATTCTGATTTAAACAGATAGATTCGGTACATTATCTTTATCCTTTATTTAATTAATATTTGAGCAGTTATGCCATTAAATTATATTAGGCAAATTAGGTTCGGGATCTTTTGCTCAAATTAAGAACTTACATGCATAGCAAAAGATTAACTTCATACAATTCAAATAATAAGAGTCCAATAATGTCCATTACATTACAGTAAACATATATCAGGATATAGGAAGCACCCATCCATAAGAAGTCAGGAGACAACAATACTATCACTCAGACTCCCTTTACAAATTTTCAAGATGGACTGGTCCTTCACCTATCCCTTCCCTTGTTCTTTCCTAACTACATCTCAGGACTATTGCCAAAAGAATAATCCTAGCTTTATCTAGACTAGGACCTAAAAATAGGGGTTACCAAAATTTTCCTTAGACCCAAAAGGAACTTTTATCTCCCAGCCCTACTAAGCGTCCGTATCTGATATATATTAGCATAATAATGAGAAACACAAGTTTCCCAGTAGATTAAAAATTCAGCTTTTTAAAAACAACTAATATGTATCAGGGTGCAAGCACCAAAATATTTAATTCTACATTCTTGAAAATAGAATAAAACATAGCATAATCCAGAAATAAAATTGGCAAGCAATGTATGATCAAATTAAATGTCAATGAGATAAGAATAATATTCTTCTAAGTAAAACATCTTGTCTGTTATAAAACACACTATCATGAAATTAACAAGGCATTTATGCTTATCATTCTTAAAACATATTTTTATATAAAAGTTGTACACACTTGGGCACTATGTGGACACTAGGCCACCTTTATAAAAATCTCTTGTGCACACTTGGGCACTGGTGGACACTTGGCCACCTTTCTAAAAATTTCTTGTGCACACTTGGGCACTTGTAGATACTTAGCCACCTTTCTAGGGTCATTGTGCACACTTGGGCACTATGTGGACACTTAGCCACCTTCCTAGGGTCATTGTACACACTTAGGCACTACATGGACACTTGGCCACCTCCTAGGGTCATTGTGCACACTTAGGCACTACGTGGACACTTAGCCACCTTCCTAGGGTCATTGTGCACACTTGGGCACTATGTGGACACTTGGCCACCTCCTAGGGTCATTGTGCACACTTGGGCACTATGTGGACACTTGGCCACCTTTATAAAAAATCTTTTGTGCACACTTGGGCACGATGTAGAAACTTTGCCACCTTTAAAATTCTTAATCAAGTTTCAAGGGAAATTCTTTTCTTTTTCTTGAAAAATAATACTAGTGTACATCTCTTTAAAACTCTAATTTCTTCAAGAGTAAATTCCCTTTTCTTGGAAATTCATATCAATGTACATTTCTTATGAAAAGTCTAATATTTTCAATAATACTTTCTTCTTTCTTGGAAATTAATTTTCATGTACATTCTCTTTAAAAATTTTGATATTTCAAGAATAATTTCTCCCTTATTGGAAATAAATTCTAACGCGCATTTCTTATAAAAATTCTAATAACTTCAGGAGTAATTTCCCGTTCTTGAAAATTGATATCAATGTACATTTCTTATGAAAAGTCTAATATTTTCAATAATACTTTCTTCTTTCTTGGAAATTAATTCTTATGTACATTCTCTTTAAAAATTATAATATTTCAAGAATAATTTCTTCCTTATTGGAAATAAATTCTAACGTGCATCTCTTATAAAAATTCTAATAACTTCAGGAGTAATTTCCCTTTCTTGAAATTGATATCAATGTACATTTCTTATAGAATGTTAATAAACTCAAGAATAAATTTCTTGAAAAATCACATTGATGTGCATCTCCTATGAACTTCAAGAATAAATTCTCGTTGTTTTTGAAAAATAATACTAAGGTGCATTGCTTATAAATTGCAAGAATAAATTCCATGGACTTGGCCTAGGGAGATCTATTAAATTGGCAATTCACTTTCCTTTCGTCATTCTTTACTAACAACCTTAAATGGTAGGGTTTCCTTCTTTTGTGGTCAACTTGAATTTAACACCATGCAACTCTATTTTTTATTTTTTTCCAACAACATACTCATGCTATCTCATCCATCAACATTTCAATAAACCACACATGCTAGCCAATAGACATACATTTTTTCAAGAATGTAGGTAGATGATTATGTTCCTAAGAAAGCTTGTAAAACATGTTGGTTGCATCAACTAAAACATGAAACATAATCTTAAATTGTTAACCTACCTTGCTTCCTTTCTCTTTGACTAAATCTCTCTCTTCTTCTTGGTACATTTTCAGGCCCTTTTTCCTTGGCAATTGATCCCAATTAGTTTCCTAAGGAAATAATTCAAATCTTAGATGAGTTCCTTCTTTTAATTAGGCTTTCCAACGTCAATTTATTAAATTCCTAAGCTGGCCTAATTCTTAAACATTTTTGGGGTCAACTTCGATAGGAAAATAATCAAATTAGAGGATTTTAAATTGTACCAGGGGTTTTGGAAGCTCAAAATTTGATTTTGGCAACTTTCCAGCAACTCTGAAGGTGGTGCACGGTGGTGCACAGCGGCATACAGCAACTAGGGTCAAAAAATACACTAAAATGTAGCCCGCAACTCAAGGATGCAGGATCCAATGTCCGTTTGGCAAAACATGGCAGTTTTAACGGCGTTTCCAGTAACAAAGTGCACAATTGGAAGGAACTGTTTTCCTCCATTTCGGGAGCGTGGCGGCAGCGTTACACCGACTGAAAGGTGCCAGAGGAAGCTGGCAACTCAGGCTACCCAATGGTGGCAACGGTTTGGCCAGACGGTGTCAGACGATAGAGATCACAACGGAGTTGGATTTACGTGATGAAGGGAAAATGTAGCTACTTTCGACTGCTGTGGCATCCGTCAGTGGTCGAGAAAGGTGGCTATAGGTTGGCGGTATCGAGCTGCACTGGTGGTGGGGTCCGATGGCGACGCAGGGTAGCGTTTCTGGCGGCTGTGGTGGTACGCGAAAATGAGAGAGAAAAGAGAGAAAATGTATGGAGAAGAGAGAGAGAGGAAAGGAAAAATGAGAGGGAAAAGTGGGGTTTTGGAGTTTTAAGGCCTCTAGGGGCATTTTAGTCTTTTCCCACTTTGCCCAGGATAAATTTTGGATACATTCTCTGATCTAGGCAAGAATACAAGCCCATATGGAAGGAATTCAGAAATATTTTGAATATTTTAAGCCTTTTAAATTATCTGCTAAATTCCTGAAGCCAGATTGAGTTTTTCTTCGTCAGATAAGATTTTTACTCTGAAAAATTCTCAAATTTTAACCGTAAACTCAGAAAAATATACTTAATTCATTTCTAACAAAATCTAAATTTATTTTACCTAATTTAATTTATTTTAAAAATCATGTTGTTACAGGTTGCTAGGAGGCTTGTAGTTGGCTACTAAGTTCTTAGATTTTTTATAAATTCAAGAACATGTCATCAACTACCAAAGACCTTACAGTCGATTAATATGTTCTATATTAGGGTTTTTTAGTCAGAGATGAACACAATAGCCGATTGCCATAGCTAGAAGTCTTATGCTAGTTTATGATCTGTTTTTCAAAACTATTGTTTAATCCATTTTTACCCCTAAATAACTTGTTTTAACCAAAATTTAAATTATGAACTCATTCTCCACATTAAGGCTAGCAACATGCACCAAAACTAAAGCATTCCAAGATAGAAACAATGCAAATCAAGAATTCATAATAGCTTAAAGGAAAGATAAATGAAACCCACATTTAAATCTTCAATTTCGAGCAATTCAAGTGCATGCAAGCACAATAAAGCATAAACCTAGAAAACTAGGTCACAGAATGAAAGTTTTTATCCCCAAACAAAGACAAAAATCCAACATATATAGTTTTCAAGAAAAGAGTAAAAGTGGGCTTCAAGAAAATGGGCAAAATAGGATTTTCTTGACTACCTCAGTCTTGATGCGTGATTTTTGTGCATTTTCTTGTCAAGAGATAGTATGTTCTACTTCTTTATGAAAATCTTTACCTTTTTCTTTACCTTCTACTTCAAATGGTTTCTTTCTCTCACTAGGCACCCTCTCTTTCTAAACCCATTTTATTTCTCTAGGTTTGGGTTTCTACGAATTCTTTCTCTTTTCTCTTTAGTATTTATAGGTTGCCAAATTGGGAAAGTAAATTAGTTAACTGATTTTCAAAATTATGTTTCAATTGGTCCCTAGGGACATATGTGCAAATTTGCTAAATTTAAGGGGAACTTCCCTTTTTTATACCACTTCCCTTTTTTAAACCCTTCAAGATTCTATTTTCTCACTAATTTCTGCCTTAGCATACCATTAGTATTTTGGGTTAAATTACCTAGAGATAACTTATTTTTAAGCCTCAGTTTCTCATAAACTAAAACTCATTTCGATCAAGTTTTTTAGCCAATTCCTCTATCCCAGTTTTATCTAAGTTTATTTTACAACTAAATTTCAAACACATGCATAAGATTATAAGAAATACTGTCAGTTGCTAAGGGGATGTTATAGGTCATCTATTTCTTTCTCACTTCACTAAAATTTTTCCATTCCTTTTTCTATGCCTTTTTGTGTCGAACTCTATGGACTTTGATCCCAACTAAATTGGTATGTAGGCCATAGGCTCTCATCCTAGGTTAAGTCTACCTTGTAAACATTTTTGTTTACTTTCTTATTTCATTTGTCTTTGTTTTTGCTTGGTTTTATTTTTCTTGCATGTCAATGCTGTTTTAAGAGAGTTTCTCGTGTAGGGATCTTTCTCAAGCTATTTCTTTGCTTTCTATATGTTTGTTTAGATGTATGGCTTTATCTAGGTGTGTCTCATGGCCAATTACAATATTTATAGGAACTCCTATTTTTTTTTATAAAGTTGTGGTTTTATTCTAGTTTCCAATTCATTTGAACATGTTTCTGAGGACCCAAACTTTCAATTGAGAAAGTGACTGACAGGAAACTTATTCTTTTCCAAGCAGATTTTGTTTGTTGTTTGCTCTCCATGAGTCACTTTCTAGAGATGAGGGATTTGTTTTATTTTGTGTTTTGTGTTTTTAGTCTATTTGAACATGTTTCTAAAGACCCAAACTTTCAAGTTGAGAAAGTGAGTGAAAGGAAACTTATTATTGTTCAAGTAGATTATGTTTGCATTTATGTGATTACCAACTATATCCTACGAATTCATCAATTTTAGCCAATAAAATTAATGAGGAAGGATAAGTTGGAACAAGTTAAAAAATTTTTATAATTCCTTCGTTGATTCTTGATTAGTGGAATTCAATGATAACCAATTGGCCTATAAAAAATTGTGCTAAATATTTTACTATTTAGCACAAATTTCTATCTTATGTTTATATTCCCTTTTATTTTATTTTGGTTTGAATTAATTGTTGTATTTTCTTATTTCTAGATATTTGATTTTGAAAATTGGATTTAGTTTCAAAATTTAATGTTGTTTTATGTGATTTTAAATATTTAACCAAGGTCCTCATTTATTGATCCTCTTGCATATTATGTTTTTATTCTTTTGTTTAGTTTCTATTTTTCTTTTTTATAATCTTTTTCTAAAAGTTGTAGACAAAGTAAGTTTAAGCCAACTTAGTGTTTTGCACATATGTCCTAGGATAACTGTCCTTTGAATAGGTTCTATGTAACATTTGCTCCTTGAATGTATTCAGAGATGTTTGTTTATTTTAATGAATTAAATGCTTGTGTTTGTTGCATTAGGTTACATATAGATACATTAAAATAAGTTGGGATAAGAATTTTAAGGGAAAGGAAAGAATAGGGACCTGATTAAACGAAAAAAGATGAAATGAGGATAGAGGTGTGAAATTTCAAAACTTCAGGGCAATATACCTTAATTTTAGCCAAGAGATTTACTATAGCAACAGAATTTTGAAAACTTCTTGCCAATGAGCTAGGGGAAAAATGGTAATTTAACATATCGTTGGAAAAATTATCATTTTGGGCAGAATGGTTGGGAATGAGGAACAGAGTTACAAAGGGACGGACAGCCTGTAAATAGGCCAACCCTTCAGACCCTTCATTGTGTAACTTCAGTTCAGAGTCTAGAAAGAGAGAGAGAAACTGAGTTAGAGAGAGAAAGAGTTGGAATTGTGAAGGAAGAAAGTTGTTGGACAGATTTAAGCATTCTAGAAGTTAGGGAAACTTACCATAACACTTCCAAATCATCAAACACCAATTAGAAATAAGAAAAAAGGTAGAAAATCACCAATCTCCCTTATTTTCAAAACTTAATGTTCATGGTTGGAAATTTTGAGTTTTCATAATTTTGAACTTAAGGGAGATTAAAACCTACATTCTTAGTGTTTTTGATTGCTATTGGATGTTTTAAATTACTTGAATATACTTGTGAATGCATAAATGCAAATATGAAAAATGGGTTTTTTATAGTTTTCAAGAAAGAGTTTAAATCCAAAATTTGAGCATGAGTAATTAGTGGTTTGGGCTATTTTTGGTTGATAAGTAAAGCTCTTATGCTATTATAGAGTTTTTGATTATCAAAAGCCTTTTAAAAACATGTTCTTGGGCTAAAATAATTAGTCAATGGTGAGTTTTAAAATAGATAATAACATAGCAGTCGACTTGTAGCCCTTACTAGTCGACTGTCGTGCTCCTGAGTTGCTAAAAAACGTGTCCAGAATACTAGCAGTCAATTGCCAAGGGTTCAAAGTCAACTGTTGTGTTCTTATTATTCTAAAAATTAGCCCAAAATAGAGCAGTCAACTATCGGGGTCTTGGAATTCGACTGGTTGCTCTCTGTTTGAAATATTTTTGGGACAGTAAGTTAGAAGTCAATTGCTAGAAGGCTGGAAATTGACTTATAGCTCTCTAATTTAGAAAAATTGACTCAATAACCTATTTTAAGCCACAATTAGCCCAATACTTTACTCCAATGTAGGATTTAAACCTAAGATGTAATGGTTAGTATGAGAATTGAAAATGTTTGAGAATAAATGAGAAAGAAAAGAGAAATATGAGATTTTATGAGATGATCATAAACCATAAATGAGAATAACTACAAATGGTTGATCCACGAGAATAGCTACATTTGGTTATACTGCGAGAAGGGATACATTTGGTTATACCACAAGAAGGGATGCAATTGGTTATACCGTGAGAATAGTTGCAACTGGTTGTAATCTAAGAAAAGTTTTGCAGATGGTTAACCACGAGAATTATTACTGAAGGTTAACTATGAGAATGATTCTAGGTGGGTCATGACTATGAGAGAACTCATTTATCAATGAAAATTTTTGAAAGAGTTATTTTATGATGCTTTTGATTATGGCCATATCAAATTGCATGATTTCTTTGTTTATGCTCTATATTGACATGAGAATACGATTTGTTACCATTACAGTCTGAGAATGTATCTTGTGTGATGAATATATGTTGAAGTGCATGTGCAATCATAAGTATATGCATGAGATATTTGTATAATTCATGTACATTATTCTAATAGCATAATATTTTAAACTATTATGAAAAAGATTGTGGTGGATTTTCATACCAGTACGGTGGTACAAGTCAGCAATTTTTAAGTTACAGGTGATTCTTGCTACTGAGAAATATTTCTCATTAAATGCTGATTTGTATCAAATGCCTAGGTACCAGGTGCTGATGAAGGTAGAGATAGAGGTAGTGGATATACCCTTTCTGGGGTATTTTCCTATGATCACTGGACTATGGGTCCTATTTGTATTTGAATTACCACCCACCCCCTGACTGTATGCATAACTAGGAATATATAGTAGGTTTTTGACATGCCCGCTACACTAAATCCTTATATAGTATTTTGGAAGGATTAGGAGAATGACTTTTGAGGTAAGTAAGAAGGGCATATATGTATGAAGATATGTGAGATAGGAAATTTTGTTTAAAATGGGGTATGAGTGGTAGGCTTGTTGTCTCCTTACCCTGTTCAGTCTCACATATCCATAGGTATATGTCTGTACACACTAATGTTTATGTATGTATAAATATTATGTATAGTTGAATGCAAATGTAAATATCCCTATATCTATCTATCTTATTTAAATTTCTCTATTTATTTTTGTTGTGTAACGTTTGCGAACCTGAGTGTAGTAACCCAAACTAGTGGCACTCAATTATTTAACTTAGAAAATTTAAAAATGCACTTGAGTAGAGGCAGTAGTAAACTCATTAATCCTATATTATATCATCTTATATTATTTACTTATGAGAAAGGAATATAGGGTTGGGGGTGTTGCACTGAGTTAGTATCAGAGCATAGTTACCACGGCTAGTTAACTCCTGGCTCGATAACAAAAGGGTAGATTCCTTAGGATAGAGATTAATACAGGTTATTTAGCTGAATCTAGACAATTCACTAACTTGTATTCTGTTTTGAATTAAGGATTGGAGTGCAAGGTTTGGGATAGACAGCATTTCTTATTGGTGCCATATGATCTCTTAGAAATATTATGTTATTGAGACTGATCACCTCGATAATGTTTTTTTTGTAGAGTGAAGTATGGCTCCACCTAGAAGGAATGATAGAAAGGAGGAAGAAGGAAAGGGTAATATGGAGAGATTAATGCAGGCTATGATAGGAGTGGCAGAGGCTATAAAGGAGTAGGCAGCTTGACCCGAAGGACAGGCTGAAAATAATCATAATAGGGGAATAATCATAATAACCATAACCCTCAAGAAGGACAGGCTGAAAACCTAATATATCATGGCTGGTCATAATTCAAAAAAGCAAAACCTCCTTCTTTTTGGGGTGAGCTTGACCCGAAGGTGGCTGAGGAATGGCTGAAAATAATGGAGAAATTATTTATAGTTCTCGATACAATTGATGCTCAGAAGGTCTTATTTTCCACCTATATGCTAGACGGAGAGGCAGAATATTGGTGGAAGGGAGCAAAGTAACTAATGGAGGCTCAGGGAATACAGATTACCTAGGATTCATTTAAGGAAGCATTCCTTGGAAAGTATTTTACTCAGAATGTGAGGAATGAGAAAGAGATTGAGTTTATGCAGATCAAGCAGGGCAACATGAAATTTGATGAATAACTAGCAAAATTTGAGGAATTATCTAAATTTTCGTCCTATCTGAGACTTCAACCAAATGAAGCATGGAAAGCAATGCACCTAGAGGCTGGGTTGAGGTATGAGTTGAAGAATGTTGTAACTCTGTTGGAAACATGAGATTATGCCACATTGGTAAATAAATGTCGCATAGTTTCCAAGAATCTGGTAGAGACTGAGAAGGAAAAACAAAAGAGTAACTTCTTCAAAAGAAAACAACTAGGATCTTTCTCAGGGAGAGATGGTAGATTTGATAGAGGCCGAGAAGGGAAAAGGCCTATAGTGAGACCGGTGATGTCCAATGTTTGTCCTAAATGGTATAAAATTCATGAGGGACCCTGTAAATGGTTACAACCAAAGGTGTAACATGGTGTATGTTATAAATATAGGAAGGAAGGACACTTAATCAGAGACTGTCCATTGTGGAAGAGACAAGGTGACACCATTAAACCTCCTACTACTGAAAGAGTCTATACTCTCAAGGGTAAGGAAGTGGCTCAGTCCAATGATTTAATGAGAGGTAAATTTTTAATTAATGGTATATCTTTAATTGTACTATTTGATTCTGGTGCTACTCACTCATTCATTTTGTTGGAATGTGTGAAGAGGTTAAATTTACTTGTGACTAGTTTACCTTACCCATTACCTATTTCTATTCCAGTTAAAGAGCAGGTTTTAATTTCCTTAGCCTGCTTGATTTGTTCTATTATTGTTGAGAATAGATCATTTGTTGTTGATCTAATTTTTTTACTTTTAGTGGATTTTGACATTATTTTAGGAATGAATTGGTTGTTTGTAAATAATGTAATCTTGGATTGTTCAGCAAAATCTATAAATTTTGTATATGCCTTACCGATAAGCAGGAGTACCGAGGAAAGGAATGAGAGAATGCAATTTCTATGTGCTTTTGAGATTAAATTTTAGCATAAACTTGATGTCATTCCTGTAGTGAGTGAATTTTCAAATGTTTTTCCCAATGAAGTATTCAGTCTTCCACCTGCAAGAGAGGTAGATTTCTCTATATAATTGATTCTGAGAATGGGATGAATCTCTATAGCAACCTATAGAATGCCTCTCATAGAGTTGACCGAGTTAAAGATATAGATAGAGGACCTCTTAGAGAAACAATTTATTTGTGAAAAAGAAAGATGGAAGCTTAAGGTTGTGTATAGATTATATGCAATTGAACAAGGTAACAATAAAGAATAAATATCCACTCCCTAAGATAAATGATCTCTTGGATCAATTGAGAGGAGCTATTGTGTTTTCCAAAATTTATTTAAGTTCAGGGTATCATCAAATCAGAGTGAGAAGAGAAGACATACCTAAGATAGCTTTTATAACCAGATATGGGCATTATGAATTTCTTGTAATGCCATTTGGATTGACAAATGCTCCATCTATTTTCATGGATTACATGAATCGTATCTTTAGACCCTACCTATATCAATTCATGGTATTTTTTATTGATGACATTCTTGTATATTCTAAAAGTAGTGAAGAGCATGAACATCATCTTAGGATTGTGCTATAGCTACTTAGAGAGAAGCAATTATATGCTAAACTTGAGAAGTGTGAATTTTGGTTATAAGAGGTAAAATTCTTAGGTCATGTAATTACTAGAGATGGAGTAGCAGTAGATTCTAGTAAGATAGAAGCGGTAGTTAGCTAGGAACGACCTAACACAGTGACCGAAATCTGTAGTTTTCTCATATTAGCCGGTTACTATAGGAGATTTATTCAAGGGTTTTCGCAGATAACATTGCCTTTGACTAAATTGACTAGGAAGGATGTTCCATTTGTGTGGGATACCAAATGTGAAAATAGTTTCCAAACTCTGAAAGAAAGATTGACAACCACACCTATCTTAATCATTCCTAATCCATTAGAAAATTTTGAAGTGTATTGTGATGCATCCAAGAAGGGCCTAAGGTGTGTCTTGATGTAGGATAGGAAAGTAGTAGCATATGCATCTAGGCAATTGAGACCCCATGAGAAGAATTATCTTACCCATGATCTTGAATTAGCAGCCATAGTGTTTGCCTTAAAGATTTGGTAACACTATCTCTATGGATCTAAATTTGAGGTATTTAGTGACCAAAAAAGTCTCAAATACCTTTTTAATCAAAAAGAGTTAAATATGAGATAGAGGAGGTGAATTTATTAAAGACTATGATTTTGAATTGAAGTACCATCCAGGAAAAGAAAACATAGTAGCTGATGCTTTAAGTAGGAAATCCCTTCATGTAGCTCACATGATGGTGAGTGAAATGGACCTAATTGAGAAGTTTAGGAATTTGAGTTTGTCCACTCTGGTGTTGCCAAATAGGATATACCTGAATGAAATGAGAATTGAGAGTGATCTTAGAACTCAAATCCTAGCAGCCCAAAGGGAAGATAAATTCTTAAAGTCCCTAAAGGATCCAAAAGAATTTAAGAAAGAAATCGATGGGATAGTAACCTTTCAGACTAGGTTGTATATCCCTGAATCTAGGGGATTGAGGGATAAAATTTTAGAAAAAGCCCATGAAAGCAACTATACTATTCATCTTGGTGCCACTAAGATGTACCAAGACTTCAAGAAAAATTTTTGGTGGCCAAGTATGAAGAAGCAAATAGCTGAATATGTTGATAAATTCCTAGTGTGCCAGCAGGTAAAGATTAAACATCAAAAACCTACCAGAACGTTACAACCTCTAGAAATTCCAGAATGGAAATAGGAGAAAATTTCCATAGATTTTGTAGTAGGTTTGCCTAAAACTCCATCAGAAAATGATGCAATCTGGTTGATTGTGAACAGATTAACTAAATTTGCACATTTCCTACCTATTAAAATACATTTCTCATTGGATAAGTTGGCCCACTTGTAGATACAAGAAATAGTAAGAATTTATGGAATACCTACTAGTATAGTATCAAATAGAGACCCTAGATTTACTTCTAGATTCTGGAGAGCCTTGCAAAAGGCATTTAGTATAAAGTTGAATTTTAGTACTGCTTATCACCCTTAAACTAAAGGGTAGACTGAAAGGACGATCCAGACTTTAGAAGATATGCTTAGAGCTTGTATATTAGAACAAAAAGGGAGTTGGGATAGAATTTTTGCTTTGATAGAGTTTTTCTATAATAATAGTTTCCACACTAGCATAGGAATGGCTCCATATGAAGCCTTGTATGGGAGAAAGTGAAGATCACCCTTGTGTTGGTTTGAGGTGGGAGAGAGATAAATTTTAGGGCCAGAATTAGTCCAACAAACTACTGATCAGATAAAAATAATCAGGGAGAAAATGTTTAAGGCCTAGGATAGAAAAAAAAAAAAGTTATGCTGATAAGAGGAGAAGACCTTTAGAATTTGCATAAGGGAATCATGTTTTCCTTAAAGTATCTCTAGTTATTGGTATTGGTAGGGTTATTAAGTCTAGAAAATTGAATCCTAGATACATTGGACCATACTAGATTCTGAAGAGAATAGGTTCATCTGCTTATCAAATAGCATTACCTCTATTTTTGTCCAATCTCCATAATATTTTTCACGTTTCTCAACTTTGTAAATATGTCCCAGATCCTTCTCATATTATTGATGCCAGTATTGTACAATTGAAAGATAACTTATAATCCTAGACTTTTAAGAATCATTGGTACTGAAGTCAAACAATTGAGAAATAAGACAATTCCACTGGTAAAAGTGTTAAGGGATCAGTCATCACCACAAGAAGCTACATGGGAGAAAGAAGAAGATATAAGAAAAGTGTATCCAGAGTTATTTCTTTAAGTATGTTTTAAATTTTGAGGACAAAATTTTTTTTTTATGAGGGGAGAATTGTAACATCTGCTCCTTGATTGTATTAAGAGATGTTTGTTTAGTTTAATGAATTAAATGCTTGTGTTTGTTGCATTAGGTTGCATATAGATACATTAAAATAGTTTAGGATAAGAATTTTAAGGGAAAGGAAAGAATAGGGACCGGATTGAAAGGAAAAAGATAAAGTGAGGATAGAGGTGTGAATTCTAAAATTTTAGGGCAATAAACCGTAATTTTAGCCAAGAGATTTACTATAGCAACAGAATTTTGAAAGCTTCCCGTCAATGAGATAGAGGCAAAATTATCATTTTGGGCAAATTGTAACATCCGCTCCAATTATGATTAAAGAGATTTTTGATAATTGTTAATTTAATGTTTAATGCTTGTGTATGTTGCATTAGTGCATATAGTTGCAATAGCCTAGGGACTAAATTGAAAGGAAATACATAAAGATTTAGAAAGAAGTGGCTAAGGACTTAATTAAAAAGGGAAAAGATGAGGGAGTCTGAGAGTGCAAAATAGCTCAAGGACCAAATAGCAATTTCCCAAAATCCCTTAAACCCTAGCAGCAGCCCTAAAACCCTCCCACACTTTCAACCTTCAGCATTCCTAGAGAGAGAAGCAGGAGGGGCGAGTAGAGAGAGAAAGGGGCGAGTTAAGGCAAAGGAAGGAGATTTTACTGAAGGAAAGAGTGAATTAAAGCTAGAAATTAGTGCTACAACAAGGGAGGATCATTTCTAACACATCAAACACACAAATTTGCAAGGAATCAAGGTAGCAATCCATCCTAAGCCCCTCTCTTTTCTGAAATAATTACTGTTGCTAGAAAATGTGAATTTCTGAATGTTTGAACTGAGTTTGGGGTTAAACCTACATTCTGTATGCTTTTCTATTTCTATGGGATGTTGTGTTGTTGAATGTATGCTCATATATGTGCTAGAAATGGATTGGAAGGGCTAGGTTCTGTTCATCTAAAGGTATAAACTAGTTTTCCTTAAATGTACTATGTTTGAGCTAATCAATGAGAAATGTTTAATGAGAAGTAAAGTTTGTTGTATGGAAATTAAGCTCATGTATTTAGAATTGAAAATGGAATGCATTTTGGACTAGATACTATCAAAATCATGTTTTTTGAACTGCTGCAGAGTACAACAGCTGACTGCTATGTATGGGGCAGTGAACTACTGTGTTCTTGGAAAACTCAGAAGTGTAGACAAAGGCTTAGTAGCCGATTGCAAAATTCCTAGCAATCAACTGTCAGGCCTGGGTCTGCACTAAGCAGTCAACTAGCCATCCTTGCAGTCGACTATCGTGCTCTTGGAGACCCAGAAGTGTAGACAGAGGCTTATCACCTGATTGTCAGATTCCTAGCAGTCAACTGGCCATCGTAGAAGTTGACTATCGTGCTTTTATTTTGCTCAAGACGCATTCCAGTAAGCCACCAGCTGACTGCTAGCCTTCCAACAGTCGACTGGCAACCCTCTAGCTTGCGAAATGAGGTTTTTAATGCCAATTGAGCTTGGTAATTCTCCATACTAACTTAATTAGGGGCTTACAACATAGGTAAGCAAGGAAACTAGGAGTTGTGGGTGATGAGACCCTTGTGATAGTAAAACAAAGAGAGAGCAAAAAGCACAAAAAGGGAAAGAGGAAAGTATTCTTAGTGTATGCCTTAGGGTAGATAGGCTTATGATTGAGTGACCGATTGTCGGTATGGGATGGCAGTTGGGCATTCCACGGTTGTGCCATAAATTGGGATGGTTAAACATCCACTTGAACTTAGATGATTTTGAAAACATCGTGATGTTTGCGAACTTTAAGTTAGTGTCATCTCCCAAGAGCCATATGAGAAACACATACTTAGAGTTCAGCATAACCATGGGCATGAGCTAATTCACCTTAGAGTATATGTAGAGAATAGCATATCAGGAGTGTGATCCACCTCGAAGGAATGGTGGTGATTCCATAGTATTATGATCCGCCCAAAAGTAGAGAGGAAATGATCCGGGTAGAGTTGACGGTGATCCCATGAGAGTTATACCAGCCCCATTTAGGATGAAAGGGAGGAATCCCGCTGGTCAAGGATGATCTGCTGGAAAGGGGTAGGGACCATTAAGGTACTTGGATCCACTGGGGAACGCCTCAAAATGTACAAAATTTAAGGCATGGCTAATAAACATGCGCTCATTCATATAGACAGTGGTGCATGGAGTTGTTGTTGGTCGACTCTCCTGATTACTCTTAGGGTGTTTTATGTACTGCTCATATGTTATGGAAATGAAATGATGGCATGTTTACTATCACACATGTGTTTTATAAGAAATTTTTTATGATGAGAATGATGATGAATGCACTTCCCATGTTTTAAAAATGATATGTTTTGATGAATATGCATATGTATGAGTACATAACATGATTAAATGCTACAAGCATTACATCCCAATAGTATGTGATATGTTTTATGAAAGAATGTAGAGTTTTTTTCTGTGCTAGCATGGTAGTATAGGTTAATGGATTTCGTAACAAGTTGTATTGCTACTAAGATTCATTTCTCACGATAGTGTTTGCATGTACCATATGTGTAGGTCCCCTTAGGTGGGAGGTGAAGGTAAAGTATGAAGAAGTGTCCATTCTAGGCATACAGACTGTTTAATTTAGATAGCTTAAATACACGGTAGAATAAAGTTAGCCTTCATGATATTTTGAGAAAAGTTAGTGTAGGATTATTTTGTATATCCTATTCTAACTTATCTGTATATGAATTAGGCTGGATTGATAAATAGACTAATTGATGGGTTATGAGTGGAAGGATTGTTGTCTCCATGCCTAATAGTTAACTAATTATATTTAATTAAAATGCATGTCTATGTATAGTTAATCCAGTGTTATTCTATATATATATATTTATTTATTTATTCAGCTGCGATGTTGAGAGAACCCGAGAGTAGAGACTAACCCAAATGGCACTCAATTAATCAACTTGGAAAAAGGTTTAAAATTTACTTGGGTAGAAGTGATAGTAACACACCATTATTATGACAATTATATACATTATACCTTTAAACACTTAAAAGGAACTATAGGCTAATGGGGGTGTTACACGAATGGTTGGGAATGAGGAACAGAGTTGCAAAGGGCCGGACTACCTATAAATAGGCTAACCCTTTAGACCCTTCATTGTGCAACTTCAATTTAGAATCTAGAAAGAGAGAGAAAGAGTTGGAATTGTGAAGGAAGAAAGTTGTTAGACAGGTTTAAGCATTCTAGAAGCTAAGGAAACTTACCAGAACACTTCCTAATCATCAAACACTGATTAGAAATTAGCAAAAAGGTAACATATCACTAATCTCCTTTATTTTCAAAAAATAATGTTCATGGTTAGAAATTTTGAGTTTTCATAATTTTAAACTTGAGGGAGATTAAAACCTACATTCTTAATGTTTTTGATTGCTATTGGATGTTTTAAATTACTTGAATATACTTGTGAATACATGAATGCAAATCTAAAAAATGGGTTTTTCATAGTTTTCAAGAAAGAGTTTAAATCCAAGATTTGAGCATGAGTAATTAGTGGTTTGGGCTATTTTTGGGTGGTAAATAAAGGTCTTATGCTGTTATTGAGTTTTTGATTATCAAAACCCTTTTAAAAATAGGTTCTTAGGATAAAATAATTAGTCAATGGCGAGTTTTAAAACATAGCATAATGTAGCAATTGACTTGTAGCCCTTACCAGTCAAGTGTCGTGCTCCTGAATTGCCCAGAAATGTGTCCAGAATGCTAGCATTCGACTATTAAGGACTGGAAGTCGACTACCATGTTCTTATATTTCCAGAAATTAGCCCAAAACAGAGCAGTCGACTGTCGGGGTCCTTGAAGTCGATTGGTTGCTCTCTGTTTGAAATATTTTTGGGACAGTAAGCTAGAAGTCGACTGCTAAAAGGTTGGAAGTCGACTTGTAGCTCTTTAATTTGGAAATTTTGACTCAATAACCTATTCTAAGCCACAATTAGCCTAATACTTTACTCCAATGTAGGATTTAAACCTAAGATGTTATAGTTAGTATAAGAATTGAAAATGTTTGAGAATAAATGAGAAAGAAAGGAGAAACATGAGATTTTATGAGATGAGCATAAACCATAAATGAGAGTAACTACAAATGGTTGATCCACAAGAATAGCTGCATTTAGTTATACCGCAAGAAGTGATGCGTTTGATTATATCGCAAGAAGGGATGTAATTGGTTATATCGCGAGAATAGCTGCAACTGGCTGTAATCCAGGAAAAGTTTTGCAAATGGTTAACCATGAGAATTATCGCTGATGGTTAACCACGAGAATTAATGCCGACGGTTAACCTTGAGAATAAATGCAGATGGTGAAAACCACGAGAATGATTCTAGGTGGCTCATGACCACGAGATAACTCATTTATGAATGAAAATTTTTGAAAGAGTTATTTTATGATGCTTTTGATTATGGCCATATCAAATTGCAGGATTTCTTTGTTTATGCTCTATATTGATATGAGAATATGATTTGTTACCATTACAGTCTAAGAATGTATCCTGTGTGATGAATATCTATTGAAGTGTATGTGTAATCATAAGTATATGCATGAGATATTTGTATAATTCATGTACATTATTCCAATAGCATAATATTTTAAACTATTATGAAAAAGAATGTGGTGGATTTTCGTACCAGTACAGTGGTACAAGTTAACAATTTTTAAGTTACAGGTGATTCTTGCTACTGAGAAATATTTCTCATTAAATGCTGATTTTTATCAGATGCCTAGGTACCAGGTGCTGATGGAGGTAGAGATAGAGGTAGTGGAGATACCCTTTCAAGGGTATTTTCCTATGATCACTGGACTATGGGTCCTATTTGTATTTGAATTACCACCCACCCCTTGACTGTATGCATAACTAGGAATATATAGTAGGTTTCTTACATGCCCACTATCCTAAATCCTTATATAGTATTTTGGAAGGATCAGGAGAATGACTTTTGAGGTAAGTAAGAAGGGCATATATGTATGAAGATATGTGAGATAGGAAATTTTGTTTAAAACTAGGTATGAGTGGCAAGCTTGTTGTCTCCTTACCCTGTTTAGGCTCACATATCTATAGGTATATGTCTGCACACACTAATGTTTATGTATGTATAAATATTATGTATATTTGAATGCGAATGTAAATATCCCTATATCTATGTTTCTTATTTAAATTTCTCTATTTATTTCTGTTGCGTAACGTGTGCAAACATGAGTGTAGTAACCCAAACTAGTGGCACTCAATTATTTAACTTAGAAAAGTTAAAAATGTACTCGGGTAGAGGCAATAGTAAGCTCATCAATCCTATATTATATCATCTTATTTTAGGAAACACTATAAGCCTCTCAATTGATCTAAGAGGTTATTAATTCAAGAAAATGGGCATTTATTCATCATGGTTACTCGATTCAATTACCTATATTTTATGCACAACATCAAACTCTCATCCCTCTTCACAAATAACACTGGTGCACCCCACGGTGATGCACTAGGTTAAATAAATTGTTTTCTAAAAGATCCTTAATTTGGACCTTTAATTCACTTAACTCTATAAGAGACATCCTATGGGGTGCTATGTATGTGGGTCAATTTTCGAGAATCAAATCTATGGAAAAATCTACCTCTCTCTATAACACCCTCAATCCTATGGTTCCTTTTTGTTCATTAAATAATATAATATAATATACTACAGGATTGGTGAGTACTACTACCTTTACCTGAGTAAATTTTAACTTTTACCAAGTTAAATAATTAAGTGCTACTAGTTTGGGAATTCTACACTCAAGATACTCATATGTAATATCGCAGCAAACAATCATTTAAATAATTAAAATAATACATATATTTATAAATCTATTTACATTCACATACATATTTTATTTACTGTAGTTTTAGTTTTTGTGCAATAGACATATACCTATAGATATATGAGAGTGTCAACTAGAGTAAGGAGACAACAAGCTTGTCACTCATACCTATTTAACAAAAGACTTCTAGTGGTTTCCTAGCTCACATATCCTAATACATATATGCCCTTGTCCTATCTACCAAAAATCATCCTTTTGATCTTTCCAAAAACATTAATAGAGATTCAGGGTATCAGGCACGTCAAAATTTCACTATACAATCTAAAACTTCATATAGTCAGGGTGTAAGAGGAACTTATAATACAAAAAGGATCCAAAATTCCTGAACCACTGGGAAATATCCTAATAAGGGTATTTCCACCATCTTTACTTCCATCTCCAACAGCACCTAATATCTAGGCCTATGATACAAACTAGCATTTTCTATGAGAATAAATCTCAGTAGCAATAACAACCTATCTTTAAAATCCACTGGTCTATACCACCGTACTTATACAGAAATACACTACATTCTGTCACATTACATGATAAATCAAGTCTATTGGGTTACCATGCATAAATCATACAATTATGTCTCCTGTCTCATATTCATACTATGCATGCAATTTAGAATCATCACATATCCATTCAACAGGATATATATTATCAGATTATATTTCATATCCACCAAACAGAATGTATCATGCCACATATCCATCACACAAGATATATATATCACATCATAATGGTAATAGGGTATCACATAGAAAAAAGAGCATAAACAAGGAAATTAGAGCTTATTCTCATGGCCAATGCCAAATCATGATCATCACAAGATCATACCAAGAGAAACCAAGAGAGTCGTCAAGAGAACAACTCCTCATCTATAACCCTTACTCACAGGTGAGTTTCTCGTAGTCCATGACTACCTGTAGTTCTCAACTATAATCTGTATATTATCTGGCAGTCATTGACTATAATTTATGTATATGCTGGAGTGTCCCCTAGTGGATCTAAGTAAATTTATCCATAGCACCCCCATGAGGGTCATTGTCCACCTCCCTGATAGATCATCCCCTACCTCCAAGAACCACAGGGTCCCTACCCACCCCTTTGGCAAATCCTTCCCCATATATCCAAGATTACTCTTAACAGATCTTTTCCCTAAAATACTATTCACAAGTCTATAGACTAGGGTGATTTGGTTCATATCATGGTGATGTCTAATTTTAAGTACGTGGCTCCTTAATTGGCTATAAGAGGAGTTCACAGACTTAAAATTAGTAACATTATGGTGTTTTCAAAACCATTTAATTCAATCACAAAATACCCAATGGTTATCCCATACAGATAATTGGTCACTCGACATGAGCCTATCTACCACTATCCATACACTAGGAATACTTTCTCATTTCTCTTGTATTTCTCATGCTCATCTTTCATTCTCACCTTCATGTTACCAATTACATCATTCTAGGTTTAGATCCCTTATTTGAGTGGAGTCTTAGGCTACTTTACTCCAAACTAGGTCATTAAGTTCATTTTCCAAAACAAAGGCCAGCTAGTCAATTTCCACCCACCTGGCAATCAACTTGTAGCTATTGCCTTGACAAATTTACAAACCCGAGGGCTACCAGTTGACTACCCTAAGCCCGATAGTTGACTACTCCATTCTTGGAAAATTTCTAAAAAATATGAGCATGGAAGTCGACTTCCACAGGCTGGCAGTTGACTGTTAGCACTCTAGATGCATTTCTAGGCAACCGAAGAACATAACAGTTGACTGATAGGGGCTATAAGTCAACTACTATGTTATACTCTAATTTTCAAATCATCTGTTGACCCATATTTTTGCCTAAGAACTAGTTTCCAAATCCTTTTTTATAATTAACAACTCAATAACATCATATTAGCATCATTTACCATATAATATCCCAAACTACCATTTAATCTCACTCAAATCTTAGATTAAACCTCATTTTCACTTAATAGATAAAAGCCCATTTCTTGTAATCTGATTTCAGTAAGCATAAGTATGTTCATTGTAACACCCCATATTCTGCAAGCATATTTAAATTCATGAATTAATCAAATAAATTGCCATGAACTATGCCTAATTATATGTGTGATCTAATACTTAAAATAAATATTGGAAAGGATGACATTACATAAATTTTGAAGTGCTTGAGGTGCTTCAATAAATTTTTCTTTCCTTCCTACTTATCTAGCTGAGACACCAAGGGAAGGAGTAAATTTGGTTTTTAGTTAAAATGGTGTAAATCACGGCAAGGATAATTGTGAATTGGAAGAAAAGCATTACACCTAAATGTATATGTGGACTTAGTGGCATGGCAAGGTGGGATAAGTGGGACAATTGGAATAGAGTTAAAGTGCTTAGCCTTTTCCTTGGACGCCATGAAGGCCTCACATGAATTAAAATTCATATACATCAAGTTGTATGGTTGAGAGATAGACTAGCGTGAGACTAAGGGCTGCACCGAGTGAGGAAAATTGCATAGGCGTGAAGCATGCAAAATGAGGAGTTTATGTATGCAAGTGGAGAAGCAAGAAGTATGAGAAAATGCAATGGAAGCCACGTACACGTGCAGCATTTTACTTGAATCCATTTCGTTCTCTTGGTGGCGCTGCTTGAAGAAGTCCACATATACAAAGAAAACATGTGAAGAGCTGCATGGACGTGGAACACATTTAACCATGAGGTAATAGAGATATAGGTGCAAACATGTATTTGGTGGAGGAGGTGAAAGTGAAGCATGACGTGTGGAATGAGAAAGGGGGATTCGATGTAGCCACACATGAAAACCATCAAGAAAGGGCAAAATAATTTTCATTTTATTAGAATTTAAAGAAAACCCATGGCAACAACTAAAAACAAGAAAAGAAGGAAAGGTAGCGTGCAAATGGTTCCTTATGTGGCCGTACATGTTACGTGAGAGAGAAGCTTACTTACATTCATTCCCTTCCTTGTGTTGGCACCACCGAATGGAACATATATATATAGTTAATAAAGGTGCAAAATGTGAGCTTCTTGGAACCGTACATCCTACATGCAACCAAGAAGTCGCGTGTTCTCCATTCTTTCCACTTTCAATCCAACTGAGTGAGGGTGAGTAATTGCAAGCAAAAAGGATAGTACATGGACTCCACGTGTGACTAGGAGATAACTTTAATTAAGGTGTAGAATAGTAGGCCACCTTCCTTCATCCGAATGAGTGCCACTTGTGGAGAAGCTTGGGATTTAAAATATACACACACGGTATGTCCTAGGGTGAGATAATGAGGAGCAGATCACATGAAGAGAGTACCTTGCTTATCCCTCTCATTTTCCTTTCCTTTCCTTTGCCATGGATGAGTGGTTAATCCACTAATGCAAACTTCCATTACTTAGAATGGTACATGCTAATGATAATAAAAGGAAGAGAGAGGGGAGGTGCCAAATTTTTGGGGTAGCCGAAACAAAACTCAAAGGGAAGAGAGGGCACTTAAGAACGTGGGGAAAACAACACACACATAGGAACAGCACCTCACGAAGAAGGAAGGGCATGAATGCTAGTGGAAAAAAATACAAAATTTGTGAGGAGGGGAGAACTAAGAGACCAAGAAAAGAAGGAGACCAAAGGAAGGGCCAAGAGTATTCTTTTTAGCACACCCTCAAGGTAGGTTAGCAATTCCTTTATTTTAATTTCATGACTTAGTATACATGCTTTAAAATTTTGCTTCCATGGGGCTAGAGTGATTATCTACATTCTTGGTTTTGGGATAAAACTTGATTTAGTATGCATGATAAATATAGGAGTTGGCTAAGGTGAATGAAATTAAAATATGTGATTCTCCTACAAGTATGGAAGCAATTAGCTCTAGAGATCATCTTAATGTTTGGGTTACTTGAGTTATTGATCTTAATATTAAAGTGAGCTTGTGAATCCCCTGATGAAATATATGTCAATACATGTAACCCATGCAATAAGGAATGCCTTGTTCAAACGAATGGAAAATTTATGGTAGCTAATAATAATGCATGAGATTATGGGAAATTTATGTCTATTCACAATAATGCATGTGATTAAGGGAAATAATTGACTAGGATAGTAATGGATATTATTGTTATGATCACCTATGAAACTAATTAATGATGAACACCATCATGAGAAATTTGATTTGGAGGGTTTAAGACTAATAATGATGTTCATAGATAGGAGGAACATTATCATGGAAATTATTAGAATTTTTAGAAAGAAAAATATATATTGGAATTAAATTCCAAGCAAAGTAAATTATTATGGAAATTATTTAGAAATTTCTAGAAAGAAAACGCGCATTGGAATTAATTTCCAAGAAAAGAAATTAATATTGAGATTATTAGAATTTCATAAGAAAATGTATCTTAGAAATTATTTCTAAAAGAAATAGAAACTATTCCTTAAATATTGAATTTTCCATAAGGAATGTATAATTACCTTAAACTATAAGGAAGAGAAAATTTTCATTGAAATTAATAGCATTCCCAATGAAGTACATTAATGGTAAAATCCAAGAAAGGAGATGTTAATTTTTAAGTTATTAGAATTTAAGAGGGGATGTATGCTAATGATAATTCTCAAGAAAAGAAACTTTTCCCTGGATAATTAAAGAAATGTTAAAGGTGACCCAGCGCCTATATAGGGCCCCGAGCGTGCACCAATAACCTAGTAAAGTGTGGTCAAAGGTGCTCTATGCTCGTGACCTAGTGTTCACAATGAATTTATGTACATGGTCGAGTATCCATGATTTACGAGGTGTGGCCAAAGGTACTCCACATGGGCGGCCTAGCAAGGCGTGGCCGAAGGTGCTCTATGCCCATGACCTAGTGCTCACGATTATGCTATATACATAGCTGAGTGTCCATGAATTACAAGGTGTGGCCGAAGGTGCTCTATACCTGTGATCTAGTGTTCCGATGATTTTATGTACGTGGCTGAGTGTCCATGATTTACGAGGTGTGGCTAAAGGTGCTCCACACGGGCGGCCTAGTGAGACGTGGCCAAAGGTGCCCTATGCCCATGACCTAGTGCTCGCGATTACACTATATACGTGGCCGAGTGTCCACGAATTATGAGGTGTGGCCGAAGGTGCTCTACACGGGTGACCTAGCGAGGTGTGGCTGAAGGTGCTCCACACGGGTGACCTAGCGAGGTGTGGCCGAAGCTGCTCCACACCCGTGACCTAGTGTTCACGTAACACGCAAAAATGCTCTGATAATTCCATACTAACATGGGTAAGCTTATGAGAATACATGTCATTTGAAAAAGAATTATTTAAATTTTTATTAACTTTTAAGTTTATCATGCAATGCTTGCCAGTGATAGTTATGTGTAATATTATGCCTAATATCAAGATTGTAGATTAAATGTTTTGGTACTTACACCCTGGTACATATTAATTGATTTTAAAAAAACTCTAAATTGCTAAGCTACTGGGGAACTTGTGTTTCTCACCTATGTGCTAATATGTATCAGATAAGGACGCGTAGCAGGGCCACAGGGTAGCAGTCTCTTTTTGATTGAGTAAGATTTTTTGTAATCCCCTATTTTGGGTCCCAGCTAGATCTGATTTAGAATATGACATTATTTTGACTGTATACATGAATTGTATTTTAGGTATACAGGGGAAACAGATGTCTGAAGGACCGGATCATCCTTCATTTATATGGGAGTCTGAGTGGTAGACCTGTTGTCTCCTGACTTTTGATGGTCGGGTACTTCATATATCTGAGGATATGTATTATCAGCATGTAATGAAAATTATTGGACATGTATTTATTTGAATTACATGAAGGTTTTAATTTTCACTGTGTAGTGTAGTATTTTTATTTCGCTGTGCATGTAAGTTTTTATTCTGAGCAAAAGATCCCGAACCTAATCTGCTTAATATAATTGAATGGTATAACTGCTCAAACACTAATCAAATCAAGGATAAGGATAATGTACCAAACCTATCTCTTGATATCGAAGTTAAAAAAATATACTAGATAGGGGCGTTACATTCATGTAGTTTAAAACACCTAATAGAAATCATAAACACCAAGAATGTAGTTTTAATCCCTCTTTTACATTCATTAACATCAAAATCTCATTTTTTAGAATATGAATAATAAACTCAAAATTAGAGGGAATAGGTTGTTTTGCTACCTTATTTTGTGTCAAAGCTGGAATAAAAGTCTTAGATGCCCTCCTAGATCCCTTTGCTGTAAGCTTCTTGCTTTAAGATACCTTAAAATTCCCACTTACTTCTTAATTCCACACACTCTCTGTCTAGAACTTCTTCCTCTTTCTCTCTCTAAATTCTGAAGTGTAGGGTGAGAAATGAGGCTTCTGGGATTTGGTCCTATTTATAAGTGGTCTGAGAATTGCCATTCTAATCCTAATTATGGATCATTTAGCTCAAAAATGATAATTTCTTCAGTCACCTGTCAAATTACCATTTTCCCCTTGAACCATTGGCGAGCAAATTCAAAATTTTGGTAGCTACAGTAAATCTTTTGGCTAAAATTACGATTATCTACTCTTGAAATATAGAAAGCTTACCTAGCTTCCTCCACTAAACCTTTTCTTTTCACTTAGGTCCCTATTCTTTTCTTTTCAATTCAGTCCCTCATTCTAATGCAACTACATGCAATCTAATGCAACAAACACAAGCATTTAACTTATTTAAAATTAACAAACATCTCTTAATAAATAAGAGGAGCAGATGTTACACTCTTTGGTGAGAGACTAGAAATCTTTTTTGGAAAAACATCAAGGAATTCTCTAAAGATAGGAATATTATCAAGATTATACTGAATTTCCATTTCAGAAGAATATAGAAAAATAATTCTTTGGATCTTTTCCTCATTTCTCTGAATTACTGGCATAATGTTTATAAAAGTCGTAGTTTTCCCAAAATAATTTAGGACCAGATTATTAATAAACAACCAGTTCACCCTAAGAATAATATCAAAGGTTAGTAAGTGGTAAATTGATTAAATCAACGACAAAAGGTTTATTTACAATAACAATAAGGCAGTTCAAACAAACTAAAGAGGTCACAACATGCTCACTAGTAAGGGTAGAAATCACCAGTTCGTATGGTAAGGTAGATGTGGATTAATTTAGCCTCTTCATTCATTCACATGCAATAAAAGAATAAGTAGCATCAAAATCAAATAGTATAATTAAAGTGGTGTTACCTATCACACTTTTACCCTTAATCAAATCATCATATTAGGCTACTTCCTTACCCTTCAATGTGTACACTTATCCTTTAATTAGGGGTTTATCTACTTTAGCTAGCTTCCTAGTCTGGGAATAGTCTCTAGAGAAATGTCCCATATTGCCAAAATTGTAGTAAACGCCCTGGGCATACAAAAATGGTTTCCCACTATGGCTCTTTTCACATTTAGAATAGTTGCCAAATGCTATCTACCCTATCACCAACTTCTTTCCTCCTTAGGTCTTACGAAACTTATTATCTTTCCCATTAACATACCCTATTTGTTTCATCTTAAAAAATTATACTTCAAATTTTCCTTCTTAACCTCAACCAAACTCTTGGCTACTATCTGAAACTTATTAACCAAGATGGCATAGTTCCTGATCTCTAAAAGGGCCATGACACTTTTCATTTTGGAGTTTAACTCGACCTCCAAATGTATCGCCTTCTAGGTCTCATTTAGACAATCCTTAAAGTAAGAATAATATTTAGCTAGTTCCTAAAATTTTGATAAATACTCTTCAAAAGACATTCCTTCTTGCTTAACCTACATGAATTCTATTTCCTTTTCATTCTAAACACTAAGAATAAAATGCTTCTCCAAGAAAGCTACCTTGAATGAATTTCAAGTAACTAAAGTCCCTTAAGCTACCATCAACTATTTGGCTTCATTCCACCAATGATTCACTTTACCTACTAACATGTTTGTAGAGAAATGCACTTTTTACGCATAAGTACTCTTTAAGACCTTAAATAGCTTCTCCGTTTCTTTCAACCACTCATTAGCAATCTTTGGATTGAACTTACTCCTAAAGGAAGGCATTCTTGCTTTCTGGAACTCAACCTATACATGATAAGCTTCTCCATTGCTTGTATTTGCATGTGTGTTTGCTATCACATATGGCTTAATATGAACCTAAGGCTTAATATCACCTAAGGCTTAATATGAACCACATTTCAATAAGACTATTGAGGCTTAATATGAACCACATTGACATTGAATACCTAAGTGCTTGCTTGTGTGTTTTAATTACTTTTTAGAAATCTTCTGTGTTGTAGGAGGCTAAAGAAATGAAAAGTATTCTTTTCAAAAAAAAATTTCAAATAAAACCCAATCTAATTACATGCTTGGGACTAAAATGAGAACTAAACATAACATCAATTGCAAACATATATTTTATTGGGACTAAAATGAAAGAAAAATAAAGATACATTTTTTATTTGCACCATAGATTTTTTTAACTTAATTTATGAAAAAAAAAATTTTTAACTTGTTATTTTGTGAATTAATTCTTTAAACAAAAGTTATAGCAGCAATAATATTTGTTACAAGAATATTGAAAAGCACTTTAGCAACAAACAAATTTGTCGCTAAAAAATTGCTCTGCAAAATTGTGAAAGGGTTCACAACTGCGAGGTTATCTGCAAAAAAAAAAAAAAACACATTGCACAAAACGACGTCGTTTTGTGTAACGGTAGAGGAAAGGTAGAGAACTAATGGCAAAGGATCCAGTCACTTTATGTTCACACATAAGAGAGCTATTCAAGAGACCATTTAAGACTCAAATGAAGAAAGTCAGAGCCACATTAAGAATTTGCTCAAGAAGTTTCGGAACCATTCTAGTTTTGTACCTTCTTGTGTTTATTTTCATTTTTTTAATGTTTAAATATGCATACTTATATATGTGTGTATATATATATATATAATTGTGATGTTTAGAAACTGTCCAAAAAGAACTTATGCTTCTCATGAGGTGGGGAGGCAGATGACCTTCTAGGAGGTGGATTGTCAATACTGGCCTCTAAGAATAAGCACTCGTCACATTGTATGCAACTGTTCAACATTGCTTATGGGAATGGTGTAACAACTGAAAGGATTTTGAAAGATAAAACTTGATTTTTAACCCTAATCCCTATTCAACGAAGCCTGGCACGACTTTCAAGGGTAGTGATTCGAAACAGAAGGTTGTTCGAAGCCAGAAACACGATCAAACAGAAAGAAATGCAATCCGGCGATCAGAAACTGACAGAAGAAGTTTCGTGCGTCGATTTCATTGACGGAGGCCAAAACTTTTGCATGGAAATGTGTGCCGACGTCTGGAAGGATGCCGACACCCTAAAGTATCCTCAGGTGGTTTGGGAAAAGTCAGAATCGCCCCCGAAGGCTTTAAATTACACGAATTCCCTCCATTTCTCTCATTTCTCTCTCTCTCCTCACCACACTCTCTCTCTCCTCTCTCTCTTCTCTCTCCTCCTTCCTCCACCGTGAACGGCCGCTACAGCCACCGTGGTCCGCCACCAAGGGCACCAACCGACAGCCATCACTGCCCACAACCTCCAGCAACCAACCACGGCCACCAACGGCCGCCGGAGCCGCTGGAAAAATGCTGTTTTTCCCCTCCATCGCGCGAAACTTCTCCACCTCAGATCGCCACCATCCGTCGCCGTTGACCGTCACCGCCCCCACCACCGTGTAGCCGAGCTGCCAGCTTCCTCCAGTAGCTCACCGCCGTCGAAAGGAGGGCAGACGCGCCCGGATCGAGGGAAACTCCGTCTGCCGTGCGAGAAACTTTGTGGCCGAAAAACGCCGCCCAAACGGTCGTGAACCGCCGCGCCACCACCGTATTCGGACTCCTGGACTTGCGGGCTTCACCGTGGTGTGATTTTCGAGACAAACCGCACCCCTCCATCGTGCGCCACCGTACGTCGCCGTGTGCCGCCGTGCCAGAGCTTCTGGACGTGCATCGGGAGAAACCGAGACCACCGTGACGCAGAATTCCATCATCCGGACACATTAGTAAGGTCTAATTTCCCAAAAAATGATGGTATTTGACTGAAATAATTACCGAACGTAATTAGGCAATAAATTAACCTAGGTAGTTGAGTAACCGGGTTTAGGATTGAAAATTGGATGACGTGATGAGCCTGAATGTTTAATTTTATGTCCAAGAAATTAATTGGGCTCAGAAACCGAGATTACGTGGAATTCTAAAGTGATTTGGAGCATTTGAAGACCAGGTAGGATAATTTACACTTCCTGAACCCTAGAATTGATTTAGTGAATACCTGAATGATTTAGATGACTTGCATGGAATTACGTGCTTCTTTCGATGGGATAAATTGCATGCCTGTGTGCTGAAAACCCTAATTGCATGTTAGACACCTTGTTTATCGAGTTTAGATGCCTTTAGGAAGGATTTACTTAGGGTTGGGTACTTGATAGCAGGTATGGGACGGCCGTTAAGTATTCCTAGTACAGGGAGCTTTTAAACGAGATTATTTTTATCATATCTAGCTTGTACTGAGTTAGGGATTACGCGTTAAACCAGGACGACCCTAAGAAAGGTTTAGGGAGTATAAAGGTGGATAACCTACACGGGGAAACGTTGTGATTTAGGCGTAATACCCTAGAACCCTGAGGAATAGCCGACCGAGTGCATGTGAGTTCGAATAGACTGTATGAGGATGAGAATTGGTGTATGTGCACATGCTAGGGGACGCCCTAGATGTTGATTCTCACCCAGTCCTTGAGTGAGTGATTGGTGTTACGGATCACACTCACAATATAGGTTTGATTCGGGTGATTGGTGTTACGGATCACACCGAACGATAAGAGAGGTATTCTCTCTAGACTACGTGCAATTAGATGATGATTTAGATTTGGTTGCAGTGGATTTGTAGCCAACGTGGATTGAGATACACCGGGCATGGGATTTTATTTGATTTTTATGATTGATTTTCAAAGAAATGGATTTTTATGATTTTGATTAACTGCAGCGATTTCCATGTAATTAAATGATTTTTAAAGATAAGGTATTTCACTGTTTTCGAACTGATTTCGGGAAGATGATTTCGGTGTTCGCACCGCTAGGTATTCAACCAGTTTTCGAATGATATTTGAATTGTGAATTATTCTACTGGGATTCATATCTCATTAGGTTGTTTACTCAGATGAACAGGGACAGGGACAAGAACCCAGACGATAGCCGAGGCTGACTTGGGGACATAACGGAGGATGATTTAGCTTAGGCTTGAATAGTTTGTATATATACTCTGATGACGTTGTTGTTTATTGGGTTCTGTCTCTTATGCTTTCCGTATAGATTGGACTGAATGTATATGTAATATTTCAGATAGTGTATATGGATTGTAGTGATGAATTTACGTTGCTGTATATGGATTTATGTTAGTTATGTTTATTGCTGTTGTTGGACTAGCTGTTTGATTGTAAACAGGTGATTTTGTACTTTGGATATGATTGAAATACAGAGGAAACTCTGCCGGATTTTTGGTAGGGTTTACCGCTGTAAACTTGAGAAATTCAGTTAGAATGTATGTGAATGCTTGACAGTATATGTATGTGAGTTTTGGATGTTGAGTTTAATGATTGTACGCCGTATGTATGGACTTTAGTTTCATTCCAGAGTTATTGATGATGTATGTATGTGTATTTAGATAGCTGCGTGTGAATCAGGGTTGAACGGAATCTGAATGGACAATGGGAAGTCTATTTGGGTTACGCTCAACCAGTAGCGATCCCCTGACATTCCCACATAGGGAATAATTATGTAAACTAACCCATATACTTCCGCTAATCAGATAAGCATCGCGTATGACGTATTAGGGGGTCGTTACAATTATGGTATCAGAGCCTGGTTTGTCAGATCTTCTGGTTTAGTGGGCCTAGGACTTTGAATCTTTGGGCTTGCAGCTTTAAGGTTTTGATTGATTTAACTCTGGAATGATAGGACCTGATTTTGAATCGATAATGAACGAAATGAATTTAATGTCTTGTTGTTAACTGTTGCTGTGTAACTAATCTATTTGTTTCTGTGTCAGATAAGCATGGCAGAATCGAGCAGGGACGCCACACGTAGGCCCAGAGGAAGGCCAAGGCACAGAAACCAGGGTGCTTCAGGTAGTGGTAGCATGGAGACTGAGGTCGACATGCGTGACATGATGGAATCCATCCGATTAATGGCCGATGCGATGAGAGATCAGGCCACTACCAGCGCTAATGTAATGAGACAACAACAGGAAGATAGACAGACAAGAAACGATAGAGCCACCCAACATGCGAACCCACTATATCAGGGATGGATCGAGTTTCAGAGAGTAGGTCCATCTCCGTTTACAGGTGCCTCCGATCCAGCTGTTGTGGAAGCTTGGGTAAAAGAAATTGAAAAGATTTTCAGGTTGTTGCAGTGCGACGATGAACAGAAAGTCACATATGCAACGTACATGCTGAAAGGTGAAACGGAACTTTGGTGGACAGATGCCCAGCAATTGATAGAGCCGAGGCATTCCACTGACTTGGGAATCTTTCAAGAGAGTCTTCATGGATCAATATATCCCTGAGAGCGTGAAACAAGCAAAGGAAGCACAGTTCCTGAAGCTCACACAGGGAGGCAGACCATTTAACGAGTATCTGAAACAGTTTGAAGAATTATCACGATACTCCACTTATCTGCGAATGCATTACGATGAGGCTTGGAAAGCAAAACAATTAAAAGAAGGCCTCGACTTACCTATGAAGACTCAGTTAGCTACCTTGGAGATTCGAGACTTCGCCACACTAGTCAACAAGTGCCGAATTCTGAGCAAGAATTTAGAACAGAGACAGACTCAGAATATGACACAATAACAGGAACCGCCCGCATAAGCACCTAGAAATCTGAATGTAAGAAGCGATATGTTTAAATCGCAACCAGGGGCTTCTAGTAGCAGTGGGAGGCGACCTGATAATACTCCTTGTCCGAAGTATGGCACCAGACATCCGAATCAACCCTGCTGGCATCAGACTCCACTTCAGTGTTACAGATGTGGAGGTACAAGACACATGTCCAGGTACTGCCCTTCCACCAGGAATCAGCCGACATCTGGTAGCCGAAGACCACAGGCTCCAGGGAGAGTTTTTACTATGAATGCTGCCAACGTCGACAGGTCCTCGGGCTTGATGCAGGGTAGAGGTAAAATTTATAATTTTTCTTTGATAGTATTGTTTGATTCGGGTGCTACGCACTCCTTTATCGCTGATGCATGCGTAGAACGAATGAGATTACCTATTCAAACCCTGCCCTGTGACCTATACATATCCACACCCTTGGGAGAAGCCACTATGTCCCCACGAATATGCCTAAATTGCCCCTTAACCATTGAAGATACCTTATTTCTTATGGACTTAGTGTGTATACCATTGTCAGGGATCGACATTATTTTGGGAACGGATTGGTTGACTAGGAATCGGGTCTTGTTAAATTGTTCCGAAGGGACAATTACTTATCTGGATAACGTACCTGTTCGAGGGAATGACAGGGCTTGTGAGATAGGTGATATGTCCCTCAATCTCTCTGAGGTAGAGTTGCAGGATAAGCTAAGCCAAATCCCAATTGTTAGTGACTTTCCGGAGGTATTTCCTTTGGAAATAAGTAAACTGCCACCACCTAGGGAGATAGAATTCACCATTGACCTGATTCCGGGAGCAGGTCCAATAGCTATGACCACGTATCGTATGGCCCCCGTAGAATTGAGAGAATTAAAAGTCCAAATCAAAGACATGTTGGAGAAGGGGTTCATTAGGCCAAGTGTATCACCATGGGGAGCTCCGGTCTTATTCGTAAAGAAGAAAGACGGGAGTTTAAGACTGTGTATTGACTATCGGCAATTGAATAAGGTGACCATTAAGAACAAATACCCATTGCCACGTATTGATGATTTATTTGATCAGTTACAAGGTGTAACTGTATTTTCTAAGATAGATTTAAGGTCAGGATACCACCAGATTAGGGTTAGAGAGGAGGATATTCCTAAGACAGCATTCAGGACAAGATACGGCCATTACGAGTTCCTAGTGATGCCGTTTGGATTGACGAATGCACCCACTGTCTTTATGGATTATATGAACAGGATTTTCAGATCATATTTAGATCAATTTGTTGTGGTATTCATCGACGATATTTTAGTCTACTCCAAGACTCATGAAGAGCATGCCCAACATCTTAACACGGTGTTACAGATACTGGAAGAGAAACAATTGTATGCAAAGCTAGAGAAATGTGAGTTTTGGTTAAAAGAAGTGAAATTTTTAGGACATGTGGTAAATGGGAAAGGGATAGCGGTCGACCCAAAGAAAATTGAAGCAGTATTAGATTGGGATCGACCTAGAACGGTCACTGAGATTAGGAGTTTCTTAGGTTTAGCCGGCTATTATTGGAAATTCATTCAAGGATTTTCACAGATAGCTGTGCCATTAACCAGGTTGACTCGAAAAGGGGTAGATTTTGAATGGAGTAAATAATGTGAGACTAGTTTTCAGATTCTGAAAGAGAAATTGACCACCGCTCCTGTATTAATCATTCCGAGACCCCTAGAACCCTTTACTGTATACACAGATGCATCCTTGAGAGGCCTAGGTTGTGTTTTGATGTAGGATGGGAAAGTTGTGGCTTATGCATCGCAATAATTGAAACCTGCAGAGGAGAACTACCCTACCCATGACTTAGAACTAGCTGCCATTGTCTTTGCCCTAAAGATTTGGAGTCATTACCTGTATGGCGCGGTATTCAAGGTATATAGTGATCATAAGAGCCTTAGGTATTTGTTTGATCAGAAGGAATTAAACATGAGGCAGCGTAGGTGGGTAGAATATTTAAAAGACTTTGATTTTGAATTGAAATATCATGCAGGGAAAGCAAATGTTGTAGCCGATGCATTAAGCCAAAAGTCACTACAACTAACTATTTTAATGATTGGTGAAATGAGGTTACTTAAAGATTTTGGGAATCTTAGCCTCAATGTAATCTCGTTTCCACAAAGATTAGTGATGAGTGACTTTTTGATAACCTGTGAATTAAGAAAACTAATTAGACAAGCCCAACTTGAAGATGAATCCTTGGAAGTATAAGCAGACCAACCCGACTTTGGACTAGCACCTGATGGAGTTTTAATGTTTAGGAAGAGGGTAGTGATTCCGAACCATCAGGAACTAAAGGAAAAAGTGTTAGCAGAAGCTCACAGAAGCCATTACACTATTCACCCAGGTATTTCCAAGATGTATCAGGACTTAAAAAGGAACTTTTGGTGGCCTGGTATGCAGAGAGATATCACGAATTACGTGAATGCCTGTTTGACTTGTTAACAGGTTAAGATAGAGCATCAGAAACCCGCAGGGCTTCTTAAGCCATTGGAGATACCAGAGAGGAAATGGGATCAGATCACTATGGATTTTGTGGTAGGACTACCTAGAACACCAGCAGGATTTGATGCCATTTGGGTGATAGTGGATAGGTTGACCAAGTCTGCGCACTTTTTTCCTGTTAAGGTGCGTTACTCCATGGAGAAATTAGCTGAAGTATACCTTAGGGAAATTGTAAGACTACATGGAATACCGTCAGGTATAGTATCTGATCGAGACCCTAGGTTTACTTCGAGATTCTGGCAATCCCTACAGCAAGCCTTAGGAACCCAACTTAAGTTTAGCACAGCCTATCATCCTCAGACTGACGGGCAGTCTAAGAGGACTATTCAAACCCAGAAGACATGTTGAGGGCTTGTGTGCTTAAGCAGAAAGGAAGTTGGGATAAATACCTGCCGTTGATAGAGTTTGCATACAAAAACAGTTATCACTCTACCATCGGTATGGCACCGTATGAGGCTCTGTATGGAAGGAGTTGTAAGTCACCTTTAAGTTAGGTAGAGATGGGGGAGAGTGCACTGTTGGGACCTAAAATGGTACAAGAAACCACTGATCAGATTAAAATGATCAGGAAAAAGATGAGAGCTGCCCAACAGAGGCAAGAATCCTATGCCAACAAGAGAAGAAGGCCTTTGGAATTTAACGAGGGAGATCACGTATTTCTGAGAGTGTCCCCCACCACGGGTATTGGTAGACAGATAAGGACTAAGAAACTAAGTCCTAGATTCCTATGAACATTTCAAATTTTACAAAGAGTCGGTCCCGTTGCCTACCAAATTGCTTTACCTCCCTATTTTTCCAACCTACATGATGTTTTCCACGTCTCCCAACTTCGTAAATATGTCCCAGATCCTGCGCATGTATTAGAGAATCAACCGATAATATTAAAGGAAATTTTAACTTATGAATCTACTCCTGTTCAAATCCTTGACTATAAGACTAAGCAACTTCGAAGTAAAATAATCCCTTTAGTTAAGGTACTTTGGCAGGTGTAGCATCGCAGGAGATGACGTGGGAGACAGAAGAAGAGATGAGGCAAAGATACCTAGAACAGTTTACAGGTATGAATTTTGGGGATAAAATTTCTTTTAAGGGGGGGGGGGGAAATGTAACAACTGAAAGGATTTTGAAAGATAAAACTTGATTTTTAACCCTAATCCCTATTCAACGAAGCCTGGCACGACTTTCAAGGGTAGTGATTCAAAACAGAAGGTTGTTCGAAGCCAGAAACACAATCAAACAGAAAGAAATGCAATTCGGCGATCAGAAACTGATAGAAGAAGTTTCGTGCGTCGATTTCGTTGAAAGAGGCCATAACTTTTGCATAGAAATGCGTGCTGATGTCTGGAAGGATGCCGACACCCTAAAGTATCCTCAGGTGGTCTGGGAAAAGTCAGAATCGCCCCCAGAGGCTTTAAATTACACGAATTCCCTCTATTTTTCTCATTTCTCTCTGTCTCCTCTCTCTCTTCTCTCTCCTCCTTCCTTCACCGTGAACGGCCGCTACAGCCACCGTGGGCCGCCACCAAGGGCACCAACCGACAGCCATCACTGCCCACAACCTCCAGCAACCAACCACGGCCACCAACGGCAGTCAGAGCCGCAGGAAAAATGCTATTTTTCCCCTCCATCGTGCGAAACTTCTCCAGCTCAGATCGCCGCCGTCCGTCATCGTTGACCGTCACCGCCCCCACCACCGTGTAGCCCGAGCTACCAGATTCCTCCAGTAGCTCACCGCCGTCGAAAGGAGGCCAGACGCGCTCGGATCGAGGAAAACTTCGTCCACCGTGCGAGAAACTTCATGGCCGAAAAATGCTACCGAAATGGCCGTGAACCGCCGCGCCACCACCGTATTCGGACTCCTGGACTTGCGGGCTTCACCGTGGTGTGATTTACGAGACAAACCGCACCCCTCCATCATGAGCTACCGTACGCCGCCCTGCGCCGCCGTGTGCCACCGTGCCGGAGCTTCTGGACGTGCATCGGGAGAAACCGAGACCACCGTGACGCAGAATTCCATCATCCGGACACATTAGTAAGGTCTAATTTCCCAAAAAATGATGGTATTTGACTGAAATAATTGCCGAACGTAATTAGGCAATAAATTAACCTAGGTAGTTGAGTAACCGGGTTTAGGATTGAAAATTGGATGACGTGATGAGCCTAAATGTTTAATTTTATGTCCAGGAAATTAATTGGGCTCAGAAACTGAGACTGCGTGGAATTCTAAAGTGATTTGGAGCATTTGGAGACCAGGTAGGATAATTTACACTTCCCGAACCCTAGAATTGATTTAGTGAATACCTGAATGATTTAGATGACTTGCATGGAATTGCGATCGCTGATGGGATAAATTGCAGGCCTGTGTGCTGAAAACCCTAATTGCATGTTAGACACCTTGTTTATCGAGTTTAGATGCCTTTAGGACGGATTTACTTAGGGTTGGGTACTTGATAGTCGGTATGGGACGGCCGTTAAGTATTCCTAGTACAGGGAGCTTTTAAACGAGATTATTTTTATCATATCTAGTCTGTACTGAGTTAGGGATTACGCGTTAAACCAGGACGACCCTAAGAAAGGTTTAGGGAGTATAAGGGTGGAATACCTACACGGGGAAACGTTGTGATTTAGGTGTAATACCCTAGAACCCTGAGGAATAGCCGACCGAGTGCATGTGAGTTCGAATAGACTGTATGAGGATGAGAATTGGTGTATGTACACATGCTAGGGGATGCCCTAGATGTTGATTCTCACCCGGTCCTTGAGTGAGTGATTGGTGTTACGGATCACACTCACAATATAGGCTTAATTCGGGTGATTGGTGTTACGGATCACACCCAACGATAAGAGAGGTATTTTCTCTAGACTACGTACAATTAGATGATGATTTAGATTTGGTTACAGTGGATTTGTAGCCAACGTGGATTGAGATACACCGGGCATGGGATTTTATTTGATTTTTATGATTGATTTTCAAAGAAATGGATTTTTATGATTTTGATTAACTGCAGCGATTTCCATGTAATTAAATGATTTTTAAAGATAAGGTATTTCACTATTTTTGAACTGATTTCGGGAAGATGATTTCGGTGTTCGCACCGCTGGGTATTCAACCAGTTTTTGAATGATATTTGAATTGTGAATTATTCTACTGGGATTCATATCTCATTAGGTTGTTTACTCAGATGAACAGGGACAGGGACAGGAACCCAGACGATAACCGAGGCTGACATGGGGACATACCGGAGGATGATTTAGCTTAGGCTTGAATAGTTTGTATATATACTCTGATGACGTTGTTGTTTATTGGGTTCTGTCTCTTATGCTTTCTGTATGGATTGGACTGAATGTATATGTAATATTTCAGATAGTGTATATGGATTGTAGTGATGAATTGACGTTGCTGTATATGGATTTATGTTAGTTATGTTTATTGCTGTTGTTGGACTGGCTGTTTGATTGTAAACATGTGATTTTGTACTTTGGATATGATCGAAATACAGAGGAAACTCTGATTGATTTTTGGTAGGGTTTACCGCTGTAAACTTGAGAAATTCAGTTAGAATGTATGTGAATGCTTAACAGTATATGTATATGAGTTTTGGATGTTGAGTTTAATGATTGTACGCCGTATGTATGGACTTTAGTTTCATTCCAGAGTTATTGATGATGTATGTATGTGTATTTAGATAGCTGCGTGTGAATCAGGGTTGAACGGAATCTGAATGGACAATGGGAAGTCTATTTGGGTTACGCTCAACCAGTAGCGATCCCCTGACATTCCCACATAGGGAATAATTATGTAAACTAACCCATATGCTTCCGCTAATCAGATAAGCATCGCGTATGATGTATTAGGGGGTCGTTACAAATGGAACTTAGAAAAAATGTTAGAATATATTTCACGTTTAATCTATGCACTTGTATGAATTATATTTGTATACCTGTTGCTTTTATGGGTTCCAACGACTCATTTTTACAATAAAATTAGGAAATGAGTTTTGTACTTTACAAAAGAATACCAAAAATATTTTCTTTATCATGAAATTAGGAAATTAACTTTGTTCTTATCTTTCACAAAAGTTAAAAAAAAGTATTTTTTTCTTAAATACTTTACAAAAGTACCAAAACTATTTTCTTTATCTTGAAATTTGGAAATCAGCTTTGTTCTTATTAGGATCTTTCATAAAGATAAAAACAAATAAATAGTTTTTATTTTCCCAAATATTTTACAAAAATACCAAAAATATTTCCTTATCTTGAAATTAGGAAATTAGTTTTGTTGTTATTAGGATTTTTTGTTAAAAAAATTAAAAAAAAAGATATTTTTCTTTCTCAAATTCTTTACAAAAATATTAAAAATATTTCCTTTCTTCTTATAAAATTAAAAATTCTAAAAATATATTTTCTTTTTGAATGTTTTCATGTGAATATTTCAAATTCCTTGAAATTATAATTTCACTTAGATTAAAATAATTTCTCAAAAACCCAAAAAAATAGAAAATCAAACAACTCATTTCAAGCCCATTTTATTTTGGTATCCTTTTATGCCTTTGTTTCTATCTTTTAAAAAATATCAAATTAAAATCAATCAATTCATCAAGGTTTTTTATCCTCGAATTATGTGAGCTTTGATCCCTACAAAGGATAAATAGGCCCTAGGGTACTTTTCTTAGGTAAGTCCAACTTTTCAAAATTTAACACACTTGCATGTGATTGTTAAGGGTGATTCAAGGCATATATAAATTAATTTCAATTTTATGTTATCAGACATGGGGAGTCTAACACCTTCCTCAAGCGTACTAACTCCCAAACTCATCTATATTTTTGTAGGCAAAAATATATTTTGTAAACTATTTCCTAAAAATGTTTTTTCTAAAATTTTCTTTTAAAAATAAAATTTTAGTGAAAACTCTATATTTTGAACTAGTTTTTGAAAATGTTTTTAAAATCATTTTTGAAAATGTTTTGTGAAAACTAGTTTTTCTTTCATTCACCATTCATGTCACTTTTTGGGTGTGACAAGCTACCTTGATTCATGTTATGCAAACTGAATGTAATCTATTAGGAGTTGATCCTGGAGGAATCCTTAAGCCTCAAAGTGCTCTTTTCTTCTTTAAATTTCCTTCTCTCTCCAAGATCTCACTCTCTAAAAGATGCCTCTTTCTCACTCTAGCTAAAAGTTTTAGACTTAGGTTCCTCCCTCTCTCTCTCTCCTCATGGGTATTTAAAGGGTGGAAGGTATGAGGGAAAATGTGGTGTGGGGAGGTGGTAAAAATAAGTTCAAAAATTTTGTCTTGAAACTCATCTTTTGATCAACTTGGATAGGCAAACATTGAATTACCATATTGCCCTTGCATAAATTGGTGGAGAGTTTCAAAATTTGGTCAGCTACTATAACCCTCTCTAGCTAATTCTCGAATCTGCCCAGGGGTTCCTTTCTACTTTTTACTTTAGTCTTAGTATCCTTTCTTGCAACATTTATGGGCTCTATTAAAATTCCCTGTAGTAAACGTAGGAATTTTAGCATGAACCAAATGCCATAGATTAAAAATAGGTGTTACAACTTTCATGTAAAGGGACATGTTGAAGATTAATAATAAGATCATGGATTTAGAAAACAAGTTAAGGGGAATAAAAAAAAATTAATGAAAGCTAAAGACCTGAAACACAAAGACGCCACCACTCTCAACAATGACATAAAGACAAACCACATAGTATGTTCATCAAACAATCAAAATAGAATATAGACAAGTCAAAGATAAACACTTTTTTTTTATAACCATTACTAGGCCTTTTCATAATAACATCTTAAGTTTTCAAGATAAATGGTCCTTTGACAATCGTGTATATGTATTTTGTACCAAGAAGCCAACACAAGTAGTTTAGCGCAATTTAATTAAATTAAATTTTACTTTATCACTAATTTTTGACTATTTTCAATTCAAAGTTGGTGGATTTTGTTACTTAATTTAAGAAATAGAATAATCTCTCAACTTTTTTTAATTAAAAGTGATGTGTCCGATTCTATACAAAATTGTTGGATGTGAATTGTCCATTTTGTGAGCATTTTGTGTAATTTTGTTATTAAAATCACCTAAGTTTGCTTCATTTTCTTTTGCAGACATTTTATCAAGTCGTCGTCAGCAAATGGAGTAATTTGGAGTGAAGGAAAATCCAAATAACATGTTGTGTACAGCACTTGGCCATTAAGCAAACAATCCTTTGTGAAAAAGTGGAGTCCCACGCATGAAATGGAGGGGAAGAAAACAGTAGCGTGAAAGAGTGGAGTCCTAGGCGTGAAAGAGGAGAGAAGACCAAGCCACGCGCGAAAAAAATGAAAAAAAGGGAGGGTGAAGTGAACATTAAAAAAAAGAAAGAAAAAGAAAAAGAAAGAAAGAGGGGGCTGCATCGTGCAAGAAAAAGAGGGTGAATAGTACCAGCTGGAATCCATCGTGCAAAAAAAAGAAGCATTGCGACCCAAGAGCAAACCCATCCACCCGTGAGCGACGCCGTGCCGATCAATCGTCGAGGGAGGCCGAGTTGCCACTGGAGAGGCTCTGCGGACGGTCCTCCACCATCTTGGTCGTCCGTGCCACCCATTCTAGCCGTCTGTAACGCGAAGAAGCATCGCGACCCGTGAGAGGATCCGGTCACTTTTGGAGTTGCTCCCGTCGCCGTTGGTCCACGACGCCACTGGAAAACTACTCTCCGTCGACCAGCGCCCCCACCGCGACCGCTCGCCTCACCAGCCGTCGATTTGGGCGTTTTCAGCGGTACCGTTTGGCTCGCATAACCGACCGTTTGACTAGGATCTGACCCGTTGACCCGTGTAGCTTTTGGACAAGACCGATTTGAATTCTCTGGTGAATTTCTGGCAGTTTTTTAGGGAGATTCGAGTGGTTTTCTGGCAACCAATCCGTGCAGTAATCATTGGGCAATTGAGAAGATAGGGGCGTGCTTAATTTATACTATTTTTATCTCCTGTATAATTGATTGCTTGATGAATTTTCTGATGGATTGCCTGCTATTGGATTGTGTGCTATATGTAAATATGTGTGGCTGAAACTAAAAAAAATTCATTGGGGTCCCTAACTGTGTTGGATTGCTGTTTAAATTTGCATGGATGTTGAATTTAATGTGTGATCTCCGTTACAATTATGAATGTATGTGTTAGCGTTATTTACGAGACATCGTGGTAATGTTAATTAGATTCCTTTTTGAGATCGACAGATGATAATTGGAATTGGAAAACTAACTGTAATGGACAATTTGTTATCGCTTAGAACTAAGGTTAATAAATTGCTGGATTAAGACGTAACGACTCTTAATAGTGGTGAATTAGATAGATAATGCTGATTTAAAATTTGCCATTAGGAAGAACCAGCCAGTGGTGGATTTTAAGTTTAAGAAATTCATTGAGATCGACAGAGAATTTGAATTTGCATTGGAATTCACTCACAGGTAACATAGTTAAATTCAGTAATCCATTATCCTTCGTGTGTTTGCCAACCAGTGTAGGTTCCCTGATGGATTTGCATTTCTTGCCTCCGTGTATTTTCTTCTATTTCTTGTCGCTGTTAGTTTATTATTGCTTATAGTTAGACGTTAGTTTAGATAAAAATTAATCATTTTAATTGCTAGGCTAGATAACAGAGAACAAGTAGTAACTCTGGGCTTTCCCGTTCCCAAGGAATACGACCTTGATACTCACCATTGCACTAGGCTGCATCGATAGGTTCACTGCCTTAGGTGTTGTTGCTAGATAGCATTGGCAGCACGCATTAAAAATTTTGTTAGAAAATATTTTATAATCACACATTAATTATTTTATTTTTTTATTCTATTTTAAGTTAAACAAGTTTGATAGGTGGTCTACCACTACTAGAAAAATTGGAAGTTTTGTTGGACAAATTCATCCGCCACTAAAATCAACTTTAGTGATAGACCTGTCCGTCATAACATTCGACACTATTTATCTTGTCACAAAATAAATGTGACAAATATAAGTTTTTCATTAAATTTATGACAAACACTCTATCACAATATGTAACGCCCCTATCTAGTATTACAATTCCTCCTATGTAAATAGATAGGTTCAGTACATTATTCTTATCCTTTTATTCTTATCCTGTTCGGGATCTTTTGCTCAAATTAAAATTTCGTATGTATAGCATAATAAAAGAAATACTAAACTATACAGCGAAAATTTAAACTTTCATATAATTCACATAATATAAGTCCAATAATGTCCATTACATTATAGTAAAAATGTATCAGGATATATGAAGTACCCGTCCTTAGGAAGTAAGGAGACAATAATCCTGTCACTCAGACCCCTTTACAAATTTCCAAGACAGACCGGTCCTTCACATATCCCTCAACTGGTTGTTTCCCAATTACTCCCCAGGTCTACTATCCAAAAGAATAATCCTAGTTCTGAACTAAGTATATCTAGAATAGGACTCAAAAATAAGGGTTAAAAAAATTTCTTAACCCAAAAAGAACTCGATCTCCTAGCTCGGTTATGTGTTCACATCTAATACATATTAGTATATAAATGAAAAACACAAGTTTCCCAGTAGCTTAACAATTCGGTTTTAAAAAAAACTAATATGTGTCAGGGTGCAAGCTCCAAAATATTTGATTCTACATTCTTGTAAATAAAATAAAATATAGCATAATTTATAAATATAATTGGAAAGCAATGTATACAATTAGTTTAAATGCCAGTGCAATCAAATACTATTTCTTTCAAATAAAAAATCAAGCATGCTATAAAAATGCATTATCATACAGTTATCGATTCCATTTTATTCTTATCATTCTTACTTTACTTTTGTTCATTGGTTGTGCACACTTGGGCACCGTGGACACTTGGCCACCTTAAAAATTTATTTTTGCACACTTAGGCACATGTGGACACTTAGCCACCTTAAAAATTTCTTTGTGCACACTTGGGCACATGTGGACACTTAGCCACCTTAAAAGTTTCTTTGTGCACACTTGGCACATGTGGACACTTGGCCACCTTTAAAGTTTCTTTGTGCACACTCGGGCACATGTGGACACATAATAATTTCCAAGAAAGAGGAATTTTATCCTTGAAGTTATTGAGATTTAAAAAAAAAAATGTACACTAGTAATGATCTTCAAGGATAATTCCCCCTTTCTTGTAAATTAATATAAATATACATTTCGTATGATACATTCTAATATTTCAAGAATAATTCCTCCTTTATTGGAAATAAATCTTAATATACATTTCTCATGAAAATTTTAATATCTCAATAATAAATTTCTCCTTTATTGGAAATAAATCCTAAGGTACATTTCTTATGGAAAATTTCAATATTTCTAAGGATAATTTCTCCTTCTTAAAAATAATTTATAATGTAGATTTCTTAGGAAAATTTCATATTTAAAGAGTAATTTCTCCTTTCCTAGAAATAATTTCTAATGTATACTTCTTATGAGAAATTTCATATTTAAAGAATAATTTCTCCTTTCTTGGGCATTTATTTCTAAGGTACATTTCTTATAACATTCTATCCCAAAAAAAAATATTTTCTTTTCTTGCATTAATAATAATATCCTCTCTTATGACTTTCAAAATAAACTTTCAAAATAAACCCCCATATTTTGAATCAATATCATGGTGTATAGCTTATCATTTTCAAGCATAAATCTTATGGACTTGGCCTAGGGAGATTGGTTAAATTAACAAGTCAATTTCCTTCTTCCATTCCTTACTAACACCCTTAAATGATAGGGTTTCTCTCCTTTATGGTCATCATGCAATAACACCATCTATCCCTAAATTCTTTTCCAACACAATATGCATGCCATCTCATCCACCCACATTCCAACTAATCACACATGCCTAGCCAACATACACATATATTGTCAAGAATGTAAAGCCAACTTAAGTTCTATGGAAAGCTTGAATATAAACATGTAGTTTGCATAAACTAGAACATGGAACAAAAGTTTAAATTGCTAACCTACCTTGCTTCCTTTGCTCTTTCCCTTTTTTGATCACCTTTGCTTCTTCCTCCTCCCAATTTTAGTGCTTCACGTGCTCTCTCTCAAATGCTTTCCCTTGTCTCACGCCACTCTATCTTTCTTTCTCTTTTTCTTCCCTTTCCTCACTTGTGTGTGTATGTGTAGGTTGCATGAAAATGAACTTTCACCCTCTCTCTTCCTTCCACGCGTGAATGTGGTATTACATGCATGAAAAATGAAATCCCCACTTTTTCTTCCCTTGGTAACGTGTCCTTGTGTCCAACATGAAAAATTTCATGCCATTCCCAATTGCTTTTTCCCCACTTCACGCTACCCTTCCTTTCTTTCCTACTTCACGTGTGTCTTTATATGGATTTCCCACACAAGAAATTTCCACTCTTTTGTCTCTTGCTTAGGTGGCATGTCATAAAAATTTAAGTCTCTCTTCCCTCATTTCACGCCACATTTTTCTTTCCTTCTTAATTATTATTGATTATCATTCTTGTCCAATGGTCTTTATAGGTGGCTCTTAATGCATACCTTCTCCCTTTCAATTCTTGATTTATTCCTCCCAACCTCACGTTGCACTTGTCCTTTTTCTCCATGTGAACTCCTTGCCATGTGGCATGAGTGTGGGTGCATATAAATTCTCAATTCCCTCTTTCTTAGTGTTCACGTCATCACCTCTCCATCTCAATATTGTCCATTTCTTCTCTCTTTCTCTTGGCATTGGCGTGTGGGGATGTAGAAAATTTTGCACCTTTTCGCCTTTTATTTTTATAATGTGTGGGGCTTCCTTGTTGCGCACACAAGCTCATTTCCTTCCACAAAATTCTGCACTAAGTGTATTTGCTAGTACACCTTCCTTTGGTTGCAAGTTACCTCTTCCCATTGTTTTTTTTCCACCTTTCTTACTTCTCTTATTTTAACTCTCATTCAGCCTTCACATCACCTTCCCTTCTTCTTTTCTTCAATTTTCATTCGGCCAAAGTGAAGAGGAAAAATGTTGCACCCTTTTATTTTTAACTAATCCCCTTTTTGTTTGCAATTTGGTAAATCCCTTCTCTTGCACATTAGCCCTCTCCTACAAGCAACTAACTTCACATGCTACATAAAATTTCTGCACCCCTTTTCCCTAGCCTATTCGGTCATGTGAGAATGAAGGGAAGAATGCATTCTTTCATTGAAATTAAAGGCTGCACCTTTTTGTCTTCTTCTCCTAACCATGTCTCCATACCTCACGTGTGTTCCCATGTGCACAATTCAATTTAAAATTCTGCACCATTGTTTTAATTGTAGCATGCTTATAAAATTAATTCCCAGCCTCCTTCCTTTTTTCCTTTGGTCCCACTCAAGGCACAAGTATTGTCTTTCTTTCCTAGTGCACGTGAAACCCCCATAAACACACACACATATATATATTTTTGTGTTTCATCCTTCTTTTCTATCCATTACATGTGGCTTGGAGTTTACATGCAATAAAATAGAATTTCATTCCCTTCTCTTACGTAGGATGCATGTATGGTACACACATGCATATATTTAAATTCCTTCCCTTCCCATGCATGCTTAACCTTTTCCACTTGCATGCACACACACACATGCAACATTTTTAAGTGTTGCATGTAACGCCCTTATCTAATCTTATTGAACACTCTAATATAAATAGATAGGTTCGATACATTATCTTTATCATTTACTTAATTAATGTCTGAGTAGTTAAACCATTAAATTAATTAGAGCGAATTAGGTTCGGGATCTTTTGCTCAGATTAAAACTCACATGCACAACAGAATAGATAAAAATACACTAACCACATAGCGAAATTAAAGCATCCATGTAATCAAATTAAATACAAAAAATCAATAGTGTTTATTACATTTCTGTAAGCACGTCTCAAGATATACGAAGTACCCATCTGTAGGAAGTCAGGAGACAACAATCCTATCACTCAGACCCCTTTAAGAATTTCCAAGATAGACCGGTCCTTCAAATATCCCATGGCTGCTGCCCCAAAAGAATAACCCAAGTTTTAAACTAAATAAATTCGAACTAGGACTCAAAAGTAGGGGATTACAAGGTTTCCTCTGACCAAAAGAAACTCCTATCTCTTTGCCCTGCTAAGCGTCTATATCTTATACACATTAGCATAATAATGAGAAACACAGGTTTCCCAGTAGTTTAACAATTCGAGTTTAAAATAACTAACATGTATCAGGGTGCAACACCAAAAAAATTTCATTTTACATTCTTGATATTAAAACATAAAATTACCCACAAAGGAAATCAGGCAGACGTTACATGATAATTTAGACGTTAACATAAAAATCAGACGTTTGCTTTATATGAAGCATATCTAAATGAAATTTTACATTTTATCGTGACATCATGCAATTTAATTATGTATTAGCTCTTACATTTTTCAATCTGTGGTAATTGGGCACCTGGGCTGTTAAGTGGACACTAGGCCACTTTTATGAAATCGCCATAAGCCCTAGTTCATAGGCATGAAGCACCTCTGGCCACACCTCACTAGGTCGTTCGTGTGGAGCACCTTTGGCCATACATCGTAAATCGTGGTCACTCGACCACGTACATAGCGTGATTGCAAACTCTAGGTCATAGGCATGAAGCACCTTTGGCCACGCCTCGCTCGGTCGGCCTTGTGGATCACCTCTGGCCACACAATGTAAATCATGGCCTCTTGGCCACGTACATAGCGTGATCGTGAACTCTAGGTCATGGGCGTGAAGCACCTTTGGCCACGCCTCGCTAGGTCGCCCGTGTGGATCACCTCTGGCCACACATCGTAAATCATGTACTTATATCTGTATTTCCCTATTAATTACGTTTCTTTTCTTTTCTTTTTGTTAGCATATGATATATCTTATCACTTTAAGCTATGGTTCTTATTTTCCTAACTTAATTTAACTTTAATTCCATGATTTTAGCCAGTGAGTGTAAATAACATCAAGAATGCAAAATTTCAATAATGTCCCGTCGAAGCTAGCAAATAGACATACACAGAAACAATCGTGGGACATTATTTTTAGAATTGTCAAACTACCTGGAGAATTACTAGAAAAAACTGATCTTGGGCTCCCTTTGATCTCCGTCTACACCTCACTTCCTTGAATTATGGTTTCCCTACAATAAACACCCAGTTTTTGCTTTGGTTCAATTTTCAAGGAACAGTTGGCATAAAAACTAAAGGAAAACATCAAATTAGGGTATTTTAAATTATACCAGAGGCTCCGGGGGCTTGAGATCTCAATTTTGTGATTTTCTAGCAACTCCAGTGATGACAGACAGCGGTACAAGGCAGCGCATGATAGTCGACAGTGGTTGGGATCAAAAACTACACTAGAATATAGCCCGTAACTCGAGGAGGCCAAATCTAGGGTTTTCTTAGCGAGAAACAGCCATTTGGACAGCGTTTTCTGGCGGAGAAGTTGACAGACGTTGAAAACTTCTTTCTCTCATTTCACGTGCGTGGCGGCGGCGCACAATGGCTAGAAGCTGGCGGAGGAAGCTGGCAGCTCAGGCTTTCCAGCAGTGGCGGCAGTGAGGCCGAACGATGTCGAACGGCAGAGATCGTGCCTTGGCCTTGAAAATGCAACAGAAAGGAAAGGACAGCATTTTTTGATGGCTGTGGCAGTCGTCGGTCGTGACGGTGACTTGCCGCGGCGTCGGGATGAGCTAGGGAACCTTCCAGCAATAGCAGGCCACCGTAAGTTGGCTGGACGGCGGCCAGGCGTGGTGAAGGTGGTGGATGGGGTGGTGTGCATGGGAGAGGAAAGAGAGTGTGTGTGAGAAATATGGGAAAATGAGAGAAATGAGAGAAAATGAGAGGTGTTTGAGTATTTAGGGCCCTTAGGGGCATTTTAGTCTTTTTTCCTTCATCGGATCTAAGTTTTGAACGCATTCCCTCTAATCTAAGCAAGATTTAGGACGATATAGAAGGAAATTTGAATATTTTCAAAAGATTGCAAGCGTCGCAAAGTTATCCAAAAAATTCTTTCAGCAGCTCAAAACCTCGCTATCATATATCATTTAATTTTGAATTTTTCTCAAATTTTAGCTAAAAATTTAGAAAATCTTCCTTAATTCAATTTCAACAAAAAAATCGTCATTTTACCAAATTTAATTTATTTAAAAATCGGGTTGTTACATTCTTCCCTCTGAATATAATTTTGTCCTCAAAATTTATACATACCTCATGGGAATAATTCTGGATGGCTCTTGCGCATGTCCTCCTCTTGTTCCCAGTAGCCTCCTGTAGTGCCATCGAGTCCCACATGACCTTTACTAGAGGAATAGCCTTATTCCTTAGGGTCTTGACCTCAGTACCGATGATTTGAATAGGTCTCGGCCGATAAGTCAGATTTTCCTTTAATTGTAAAGTACTAGCGTCAAGTATATGGGAGGGATCAGGTATGTACTTTTGGAGCTGGGAGACATGGAAAACATTATGAAGGTTGGATAGGTGTAGGGGTAAGGCTATTTGGTTTGCTAATGGACCCACTCTCTTCAATATTTGAAAAGGTCCAATGTATCTGGGACTTAGCTTTCTATACTTCATAGCCCTACCAATCCCAGTAGTCAGGGACACTTTTAGAAAAACATGGCTTCCTTCCTCAAATTATAAGGGCCTTCTCCTCCTGTCAGCATAGCTCTTTTGCCTGTCTTGAGCTTTTGCCAACTTTTCTCTGATCATCTTAATCTGATCAGTGATTTGTTGAACTAATTCGGGACCTAGCAACTGCCTCTCACCCACCTCATACCAACATAACGGCGACCTAAATTTCCTCCCATAAAGGGCCTTATAGGGAGTCATACCTATACTAGAGTGGAAGCTATTATTGTAAGAAAACTTAATTAGCGGTAGACTTTTTTCCCAATTTCCCTGGTACTCTAAGGCGCAAGCCCTAAGCATATCCTCTAACGTCTGAATGGTTCTCTCCGTTTGTCCATCAGTTTGAGGATGATAGGCTGTACTAAAATTTACCCTGGTTCTAAAGGCTTCTTGCAAGGCTCTCCAAAACCTAGAGGTGAACCGAGGATCCCTATCCGAGACAATGCTAATGGGTACCCCGTGAAGTTTTACTATCTCCTAAATATATAATTGTGCTAGTCTATCCAGGGGGTTAGTTAATCCTAATGGGGAGAAAGTGAATGAACTTGGTTAACCTATCCACTATAACCCAGATAACATCTTTCCCTTACTGGGTTCTAGGCAGTCCTACCACAAAGTCCATCAAAATCTTGTCCCACTTCCACTCAAAAATTTCCAAGGATTGTAGTAACCCAGCAAGCTTCTGATGTTCAATCTTGACCTGCTGACATACTAGGCACCTAGCTACATGCTCTGCTATATTCTTCTTCATTCCTGGCCACCAAAACCTACCCTTTAAGTCCTGATACATCTTGGTGGCCCTAAGATGGATAGTGTACTTACTTTGGTGAGCTTCATCTAAAATCTTATCCCTTAGTTCTCCTGTCTTAGGGATATACATCATACCCTAGAAGGTTACCATCTCGTCGGCCTCCTTTGTGAACTCCTTCGAATCCTTTAGGGATCCTAGGAATTTGTCTTCCTTCTAGTTTTCTAAGATCTGGGCCCTAAGGGTGTTCTCAATCCTTAACTCACTCAGACAGATCTTATTCGGTAACACCAAGGTGGACAACCTCATGTTCCTAAATTTCTCTATCAGGTCTATCTCGCTCACCATTAGACGAGCTACGTGGAGAGACTTTCTACTTAGTGCATCTGTTACAATGTTTGCCTTACCCAGATGGTACTTTAACTCAAAATCATAGTCCTTAATGAATTCCATCCACCTCCGTTGTCTCATATTTAATTCTTTTTGGTCGAAGAGGTATTTGAAACTTTTATGGTCACTAAATACCTCGAATCTAGACCTATAGAGGTAGTGTCTCCAAATCTTTAAGGCAAACATTATAGCCGCTAACTCTAAGTCATGGGTAGGGTAGTTTCTCTCATGTGGCCTTAGCTGCCTAGAAGCATAGGCCACTACTCGCCCTCCTTGCATTAGTACACATCCCAATCCTTTCTTCAATGCATCATAATACAACTCAAACTGCTCTAAAGGGTCAGGGATAACTAGCACAGGTGCGGTGGTCAACTTCTCCTTCAGGGTTTGGAAACTTTGTTCACATTTGTGTCCCACACAAATGGAACATCCTTTCGGGTCAACTTGGTCATTGGCATCGTTATTTGTGAAAACCCCTGAATAAATCTCCTATAGTACCCTGCTAATCCCAGAAAACTCCTCCATAGAGTAGAAAATTTTAATTTTTACCTAAATACTTCATAGATATAGAATTGGAAAGTCTTTACCCTTTTATTTTAAAAAAGGAGAAAGAATAAGGGTAAATGTAATGGTATTGGCATAAAGGGAAAAATGGTAATTTTTTCAAAGAAGGATAAATTAGTAATTTCATGAAAATAAATCTTAAGAAACTTTATTTAAGAAATTTTTACCCATTAAACTCGAAAAGAGTGAAAAATGGGGTTAAATTGGCCATTTGGACGTAAAGGGTAAAATGATAATTTCTTTAGGGATATATTGGTAATTTTTCAAAAAGATGAGAGGCAATTCTGGAATTTTGAAATTTATAAGGGCAAAATTGTCCTAGCCTATGGAAGTTCCAAAAAATTATAATCCTAAGGAGAGTGGATGCCATTCTTGAAAAGGAGAAGTAGTAAGGGTAAATTGGTCATTTTACACCAAGGAAATTTTGATAATTTTACCAAAATTCTAATTTAAGTCATCTTCTTCCTTTAGGAGAAAAGGAAGTCGAAGAAGAGAAGAAGAAGAGGTGTTAGCCAAAACTTCATCAAGCTTGGAGAAGAAGGAAAATCAAGCAAACCAATTAGGAAATCTCACAAATCTTGCATTTTTAAGGTAGCTAAACATGCCTAAACCCTTATTTTCTTGTTTCATGGTTAGATTAAAGTGTTCTTAAACTTAAAGAAGTTTGGGTTTTCTCTCTCTACATTCTTATGGAAGATTTACTTAAATGGGGTTTGCATATGATGAAATCTTGTTATGTTTATGGCTATGGATATGTTGAAATGCTTGATGTAATGTCCCACATCGGTTGGAGAGGGGAACGAAGCATGACTTATAAGGGTGTGGATACCTCTCCCTTGTAGACGCGTTCTCACCTCGCAGGGATAGGGGTGAGGAACAAAACCTTGTGGCTCGACAACCACAAGGAAAATATCTATGAGGGACATAGATGGATGGACTTTCGTTGTGCTACCCTGATAGACGCGTTTTCCCCCTCGACAAGGGGAAGAACAAAACCGTGAGGTGGCTCGATAACCACCAAAGCGAACAATATCTGCAAGTGGGCAGCTGGACTGTTACACTTGATAACCTAAGAGATAGAAATTTCTCATGATTGGAACCTAACTCTTGAAAAACTCTAATGTTTGTCATGGCTGAAATTTTGTGTATTAAAGTGAGAAAATGGTGATTTTGCATGAGATCTATTTTTTTATTATTATCTTGCAAGCAAAATGGTGAAAACACTTCATTTCCATGCTTATCTCCCTTTAGCCAAATGGTTGTCATGGTGAGGGTGCTGAAATTGGCTTGAAAATGTGTCCAAAAATAGTGAGAGAACTTGCCATAAAATGGTATGAGAGAGAAAATTTAGTTAGGTTAATGTTTTGACATTTTCCCCATTTTCTAACTCCACCATTAACCATGAAAGTGTGCCTTACCCTTCTTGGCCGAGAGGATCCATGCAAATGGTGCCGAAAATGCATTTGAAAATGACTAGAAAATCTTATAAGTTTAGTCATAAGAAAGGAGGAGAGAGAAAGTTATGGTGTTTTTATGTTTTTAGCAAATGTACCATTTTTAAGTTTTACCATTTCACCTTAAAAGTGGGCTTAAAAAATGTGAAGTTGTAAGATTATGTGCATTGTTACATTTGGCATTAAAAAAATGAGCTAGAAAAGTGTGTAAAAGAAAGGATTAATGTGTACTTACCTAATTTTGAGGTGTGAGAAAGTGTTATGCATAATTATGGAAATTGTTACCATAATGTCCAAATGATAGAAATAATGCTAGAAATGAACCAAATGGGTTAGAAATGCCAATCCTTCATGCTTTTCTTTCCTTGGCCAAATGCTATGTCTATTTTGCCCATGAATGGCTAAATTTATGTGCTAATAGAAAGTAGCCTAAGGTACATTCTAAAATGGCCTAAGCTAAGTAAAATGGGGAAAATTGATGAAATGATTAGATGTGAATGATAAATTGCATGCATTATGCCATTGATGAAAATATGTTCAAAATCATGTGAATATGATTGAATGGCTTGGAATGCTCTTTGCATTTGTGAAAGGAAAGACATATAAAAACACCCTAGTAGTGAGACTCCACGGCACTATTGAGTCACTCTAGTGGTGATAGCTTGATGATATATAAAGATACCCTAGTAGTGAGACTCTATGGCACTATTGAGTCACTTTAGTGGTAATAGCTTGATGACATATAAAGATACCCTAGTAGTGGTAATCCACGGCACTATTGAGCCACTCTAGTGGTGATAGCTTGATGATAAATAAAGATACCCTAGATGTGAGACTCTGCGGCACTATTGAGTCACTCTAGTGGACATAGCTTGATTACATTAAAAGATACCCTAGTGGTGAGACTCTACAGCACTATATTGAGTCACCCTAGTGGTTCAACAAGAATGATCCTGAAAAGATGGCTTTAAGCTGAGTAGGATATCATAATTGATTATAAATGTGAGTTGTTAACGTATGTGAAATGTTAAAATCTTACCATATATTCCATTAATGATACCATATGTTGCATATATCATATTCATAGATGCATACACACACATATTTCACATAGCATACCCATAGAACTATATGAAAAGAATTTTGAACTAAATAGAATGTAGAAATGTTTTTTATATTCGTACAGTGGTACATATCAGTTATTTAAAAGAAATGGTTTGTTTAGCTATTGGGAATATATTTCTCACTATTATACTGGTATGTATCAGATGACTAGGTACTGCCTTATAATGGAAATTGAAGTGGTTATAGTAGAAGTTCCTTTCTTGGAGACTTTTACTATATTAAAGGATCTTCACATTATATCTATAATAGAACTCCCCCCTGAATGATTTGCATACTTAGATAGCAGATTTAGATATGTACTTGTAGCCCTTTCATTTTGGTCCTGATTCTATATGTTCTTTTTGGGTTAGAATTAGGATTGCTATTTTTTTAGTTGTATATAAAAGGGGAAAAGGGCAAATGCAAGGAAAAGTACATATGAAGGACTTGCTTATCCATAGTATTTTGAAAAAGGGAGTTTGAGTGACAGGATTGTTGTCTCCTTACTCCTTATGGATGGGTACTTCATATATCCTGGTATATGTGTACTGAATGATGCAATAGACAGTTGATATATATATATAATATGAAAGTTTTTATAACTTCTGCTATGATGCATGAAATTTTATTTTCGCTGTGCATAAAGTATGTTTACCTGAGCAAAAGAACTCAGACCTAATCTTATATTAAATTACTGATGGATTAAATGCTCAGGCAAATTAATGTGATAAAAAGGTAAAGAATAATGTAACCGCTTATTTGATTATAATACATGACGTTGTTAAGCCAAGATAAGGGGTGTTACTATTTCTTTAATTTTTCTAATATTTTATCATGGTTTAAGTCTTTATCATATATGATGAATTTTTTCTTCTGCTACATTTTGTATATGCGTATCAGAATATATATGCACTAATCTCAAAAAGTCATTGTAACATGCCCAATCCTATGGTTCCTTTTAGTTAGTTAAATAATATAATATAATATACAGGATTGGTGAGTTACTACTACCTCTATCCGAGTAAAATTTTAACTTTTACCAAGTTAAATAATTAAAATAATTGAAATAATACAAATATTCATATATCTATTTACATTCACATATATAGTTTATTTACAATAGTTTTAGTTTCTGCACAATAGACATATACCTATAGATATGTGAGAGTGTAAACTAGGGTAAGGAGACAATAACCCTGTCACTCATACTCTTTTTAACAAAACCGCTAGTAGATACCTATCTCACATATCTTAATAAATATATGCCCTTACTTTATACATCCAAAAATTCATCATCCTAATCCTTTCCAAAAATGATAATAAGGATTCAAGGTATTGGGCATGTCAAAAATACACTACACATAACCTAAACCTAATGCAACTAAGGTGTAGGAGGAATTTCTACTACAAAAATAATCCCCGATTCCTTCACAACTGGGAAATACTCTAAGAATGGTATTTTGACTATCTCCACCTCCATGTCTAGCAGGACCTGGTACCTAGGAATCTAATACACACTAGCATTTTATATAAGAATAAATCTTAGTAGCAATAACAAGATGTTTAAAAACTGCTGATCTGTACCACTATACTCTTATGAAAAACACTACATTCTTTTTATCATCAAATAAAATATTACGCCTATTGGGAACAGTGCATGAATTATACAGTTATGTTTCACATCTCATACTCATACTTATGTAATCATTTCATATCTATCACACAAGATATACATATATCATCAGATTATATCACATATCCATCACACGGGATGTACATCAAATTATAATGGTAACAAGGCATCATATAGAAACAAGAGCATAAAAAAGAAAATCAAAGCATATTTTCATGGATAATGCAAAATTATGATAATCACAAGATCATACCAAGAAAAATCAGGAGAGTTGCCAAGCAAACAACTCCTCATATATAATCCTCACTCTCAAGTGAGTTTCTCGTAGTCGGCGACTACCCACAGTTCTCAACTACAATCTATATATTATTCGACAGTCCTTACAATTAATGTACATGCTAGAGCATCCTCCAGTGGATCTAAGTACATCCATCCACAACACCCTCACGAAGGTCTCTATCTACCGCTCTAACAGATCATTCCCCACCTCTAAGAACCACAGGGTCCCTGCCTACCTCTTTAGTAGATCCCTCCCCATATATTCGAGATTATTGTTCTCAACAAATCATTTTCCCAAAATACTATTTACAAGTCTATAGACTAGGGTGATTCGGCTCATACCATGGTTATGTATAACTTTAAGTGTGTGAATCCTTTAATTGGCTATAGGGGAATTCACTAACTTAAAATTAATAACCACCACCGTGTTTTCAAAATCATGTAATTTAATCATAGAATGCCCCAATTATTGTCCTATACCAATAATTGGTCACTCAATATGGGCCTATCTACCACTATCCATACAGGAATACTTTCTCATTTCTCTTGAAGTTCTTAAGCTTATTCCTTTTCAATTTCATATCATTTTTTCTCTTTATCTTTCATTCTCAACCCCTTTTGTTACCCATTATATGTCCTAGGCTTAAATCCCTCATTTGAGTGAAGTTTTGGCCTAAATGTGCTTCAAACTAGGTCATTGAGTTCATTTTTCCAAAACAGGTGTAACGACCCCTCTTATTTTTACATGCAATACCAGATTCAATTTGGAAGCATGAAATTCTCCTAAAATTTTTTTCTTTTTAAACAATTGCTGTTCGGGGCCATTACTGATTGATTGTAACCCAAATAAGCTCTCCCATTCAATTTCCACTCAACCCTCTCCTTGTGCATCTCACCTAATACATAACTTCACACCAATATACATACCTACTTTAGAATATAAAAATCTAAACCATTCATTCATTAACATTTAAGATACGAAACTACTACCAAAATTTTGACAGAGTTTCTCCTAAAGTTAGAACCTTTCCTCAATTTTATAATAGCACAAAGCATCATCTAAATAACCGTATGTTTAACAATTACATAACTGTTCAATCAAATATATATTTATGCAACCACTTGTACAAATTTATAACCTTCTAGCCATTCAAAATATTATCTAAAGACTCCAATTACGAGTCTTTTGGTCCCTTTTTTAGTCAAGTAGCCTCTTCTACATCCTGCAAACAAAACACATCCCAAGCCTAGCTAATTCCTAGCAAGGTCTTTGTCCTAGTTACATTAAAAATTACCTTAGTGAGATAAAAATCCCAGTAGAGTAATTTATAGTTTTACTTTTTAGAAAATAGTTAAAAGTTCAGTTGTACTCTTTATGGCACAGAAAACCTCTCCTCTGTAGCTATATCAATAAATATGTGAATTGGAATTTCATATCACAACATTTTCAAAACATATGGGAAATTTAATATTTCTCATCAATCTCATAACTCATATACTTTCATCAAATTCATAAGATTATAAGACAATCATTTTTGTTAAAATCATTCTTTCACAATACCTATATTCGTGTTTCAAATCTCATTTGCATAACGATTCTCATGTTACTCATAAATTCAACACATGCTATTTTCCAATCTCACTTTATTATCATAGGGACCGTTATCCCTATGAATGTCATAGGACTATTATCCATATGACTGAGATTGTTGTTATCATGAGGACCGTTATCCCGGTAAATGTCATAGGATCATAATCTATATGACTAAAAATCTATCTTCTAGGGCATCCTCCGTCATGTGGACTGTAACGACCCCCTAACTCATATAATACTTGCCTCTATCAGAGTAGCGAAAGCATATAAAGTTTAAGTAAATTTTTCACTTTTCCCATGTCAGGGAACATTGGAGGGTCGCTACTGGTTGAGTGTAACCCAAAAAGACTCTTCTCACAGTCCATTCAAATTCCACTCAACCCTACGTCCTAAGAAGCATTTCTATTTTTGTATACAAACCATAACATGCTCTGAAATATCAATACTAATAACCATGCAAATTCAGAACACTAAATCCATTCAAATTCAATTCAAAATAAACCATTCTTTAATACATTCATTCTACCAAAAATCCGATAGAGTTTTCCCTAAAAACTAGATGTTTCCCATAATACAAACAGCCCAAATCCACAATTACATCTAGTAAAATCCATCAACAATCAAAAACAACAGCACAAATAAATACATATACACAATTCAAGCCTAACTAAGCTGTAACATCATCCCGCTATCCTGCTTCTGCCCAGCTATCTCTTAAGCATTCATTGTTCCTGATCATCTGAGCAAACAACTTCATGAGATGGTTAAATCCCAATAGAGAAATTTACATTATACAATTCTAAAACAGTTGGATGATCAGCTGTGACAATGCACAAAAAAAATCTCCCCCTATTCAAATTAAATGCACGTGAATTACTATATTCTTTAAAATATATATAAAACACATGGGAAATAGATGCAAATAATAAAATGAGCATAAAATATTTATTCTGAAAATTTATACTAAAATTCTTATTTAAAATAATGCTATGGGGTTTTCATATACTTATCAGCCACAAGTCTCATGTGACTATTCATTATTCTTTCCAATTGCATGCCATTTTTACAAAAAACATAATTTTTACGTTGGGTGTGATCCATAACACCAATCACCAGAAAACACGCCTATATTGTGAGTGTGATCCGTGACACCAATCACTCACTCAAGGACCGGGTGAGAATCAACATTCAGGGCATCCCCTAGCATGTGCACAAACGCTAATCCTCATCTTCATATAGTCTATACAGAACTACATACGCATAGCCAACCAATTCTCAAGGTTATAGGATATTATACTTAAACCAAAACATTATCCCGTATAGGTTATCCCCCCTTATATGCCTTAAACCTTCCATAGGGATGTCCTGGCTTAACGAATAATCCCTAACAAATGCAGACTTAATCTAATTAAAAATAATTCATTTTACAAAACCGTCTGTATAAGGGATATTCAACGACCATTCTATACCAGCTATTGAATACCCACCTTAAGTCAGTCCATTCCTATGGCATATAAATCCAATAGCTAAACATATCAAACATGCAACAGGTATTCTCAACACACAGGCTTATGCATATACTCATATATTGCAACACGTATTCCCATGCAATGAAGTTATTCTAAAACAGGCATTCACAATGTTAATTTAAAATCCAGGGGAGTGTAAATTACTCTACCTTTCACTGTTTACTCCTAATTGAATCGAGATTTCCTGTTTCCTCGGCAATTGATCCTAATTAATTCCCTGGGAAAATAATTAAATTCTTAAGCAGGTTTTTCTTTCAATTAGGCTTTCCTACGTCAATTTATCAAATTCCTAAGCCAATCTAATCCTTAAACATGTCCGAGGTCAATTTCGATAGGAAAATATCAAATTGGGGTATTTTAAAATGTACCGAGGGTTTTAGAAGCTTGAAATTTGATTATGGCCACTTTTCAACAACTTTGACGATGATGCACGATGAAGCACGGCGGCGGACGGTAGCTGACGACGGTGCACAATGGCAAACGGCAACTGGGGTCAAAGGTTACACCAAAATGTAGCCCATAACTCAGGGATGCTAGATCTGGGGTTCGTTCGGCGAAACATGACCGTTTGGATGGCATTTTTCATCAACGAAGGTGGCAGACGACAGAACTATTTTCCCTCATTCCGGGCGCGTGACGCCGGTGCTCTACCAAATGGAAGCTGGCGGAGGATGCTGGTAGCTCAGGCTACCCAACAGCGGTAGTGGTGTGGCCAGACGGCATCGAATGGCGGAGATCGTGACGGGAGAGGAGTTTCGCGACAAAAGGAGAAATGGCCTATTTTCGGCCATTGTTGCATCCGTCAACGGTCGGGGATGGTGGCTAGAGGTCGGGGGCATCAAGCTATACCAACGGTAGGGTCTGGCAGTAGCGAGGGCGGTGATTCCAACCGTTGGTGGTGGCGCACAAAAATGAGAGAGAAGAGAGAGAAAATACTAGGATGAGAGAGAGATGAAAGGAAAAATGAAAGGGAAAATGGGGATTTTGAAGTTTTAAGGCCTCCAAGGGCATTTTGGTCTTTTCTCACTTCGCCCGAGGTAAATTCTGGATGCATTCTCTGATCTGGGCAAGAATACAAGCTCATATGGAAGGAATTCAGAATTATTTTGAAGAATTTAAGCCTTCCAAATTACCTATTAAATTCCTGAAGCCATACCGAGTTTTTTTCCGTCAGATCAAATTTTGACTTCGAAAAAATTTCCAAATTTTAATCGTAAACTCAAAAAATTGTGCTAAATTCGATTTTAACAAAGTCTAAATTTATTTTGCCTAATTAATTTATTTTAAAAAATAGGTTTATTACATTCTCCCCCCTTAAAAAGAAATTTTGTCCCCAAAATTCATACCTATAAATAACTCTGGATAACGTTGCCTCATCTCGTCTTCCTTCTCCCACGTCATCTCCTGTGATGCTACATCCTGCCAAAGTACCTTAACTAAAGGGATTACTTTATTCCGAAGTTGCTTAGTCTTAAAGTCAAGGATTTAGACAGACGTAGATTCATAAGTTAAATTTTCCTTTAATATTATGGGTTGATTCCCTAATACATGCGCGGGATCTGGGACATATTTATGGAGTTAGGAGACGTGGAATACATCATGCAAGTTTGACAGGTAGAGAGGTAAAGCAATTTGGTAGGCGACTGGACTGACTCTTTGCAGGATTTGAAATGGTACTAAAAATCTGGGACTCAATTTCTTTGTCCTTATTTGTCTACCAACACCAGTAATGGGTGACACTCTCAGGAAAACATGCTCTCCCTTATTAAATTCTAATGGTCTCCTTCTCCTATTTGCGTAGGCTTCCTATCTCTGTTGGGCAACCCTAATCTTTTCTCTAATTATTTTGATCTGGTCAGTAGTCTCTTGTACAATCTCGGGTCCCAACAGTGTACTCTCCCCCATTTCTACCCAACTTAAAGGCGATTTATAGCTTCTTCCATACAGAGCAGCATATGGTGCCATAACGATGGTAGAGTGATAACTATTATTGTATGAAAACTCTATCAAAGGTAGGTATTTATCCCAACTTCCTTTCTATTCTAACACACAAGCCCTTAACATGTCTTCTAAGGTTTGAATTGTTCTCTCAGACTGTCCATTGGTCTGAGGGTGATAGGCGGTGCTAAACTTAAGTTGGGTTCTTAATGCTTGCTGTAGGGATTGCCAAAACCTCAAAGTAAACCTAGGGTCTCAGTTTGATACTATGCTTGAAGGTACTCTGTGTAGTCTCACAATCTCCCTAAGGTATACTTCGGCTAATTTCTCTATAGAATACCTAATCTTGATAGGTAAAAAGTGAGCAAACTTGGTTAATCTATCCAATATTACCTAAATGGAATCATAACCAGCTAGTATTCTAGGTGGTCCAATTACAAAATCCATGGTTATTTAATCCCATTTTGTCTCCGGTATATCTAGTGGCTTCAGTAATCTTGCGGGTCTTTGATGCTCTATCTTAACTTACTGACAAGTAAAACAAGCATTCACATACTTTGTGATATCTTTCTGTATACTTGGCCACCAAAAGTTTCTTTTCAAATCCTGATACATCTTGGAAATACCTGGATGGATGGTATAGTGGCTTTGATGAGCCTCTACTAACACTTTATCCTTTAGTTCCTAATGGTCTAGGATTACTATTATTTTCCTAAACATTAACACTCCATCAGGGGCTAATCCAAAATCAAGCTGATTCACATAGATTCCCAAAGATTCATCCTCTAGTTGGGCTTGTCTAATTTGGTCCCTCAAATCACAGCTTATTAGGAAGTCACTCATTACTATTCTCTTCAAAGATGAAATTACATTGAGGCTGAGATTCCTAAAGTCCTCAAGTAATCTCATCTCATCCACCATTTAGTTGGCTAATTATAATGACTTCCTGCTTAATGCATTGGTTACTACATTGGCTTTCCCTGCATGGTACTTTTACTCAAAATTAAAGTCCTTCAAATACTCTACCTACCATCTACGCCTCATATTTAATTCCTTCTAATCAAAAAAATACCTAAGACTCTTATGATCACTAAAACCTCGAATATAGCCCCGTACAAGTAATGTCTCCAAATCTTCAAGGCAAATACCACAGTCGCTAATTCCAAGTCGTGGGTAGGATAATTTTCCTCTGCAGGTTTCAATTGTCTCAATGCATAAGCAACTACTCTCCCATCCTGCATTAAGATGCATCTTAAACCTTTCATTGATGCATCTGCATAAACTAAAAAGGCTTTAAGGGTTTTGGAATTATTAACACTAGAGCGGTGGTTAACTTTTTTTTCAGGGTTTGAAAACTATGTTCACATTGCTTGCTCCACTCAAAATTAACACCCTTTCTTGTCAGTCGGGTTAATGGCAAAACTATTTGATAAAATTCTTGTATAAATTTCCTATAATAACTTGCCAAACCTAGAAAACTCCTAACTTCAGTGACCATTCTTGGTTGACCCCAATCTAATATTGCTTTAATTTTCTTAGGGTCTATTGAAATCCCTTCCCCATTTACCATATGGCCTAAAAATTTCACTTCCTCCAACCAAAACTCATATTTTTCTAACTTAGCATACAATTTTTTTTTCTCCAATATTTGTAGCACCATGCTAAGATGTTGTGCATGCTCTTCGTGAGTCTTAGAATAGACTAAAATTTTGTCTATGAATACCACTACAAATTGGTCCAAGTAAGGTCTAAAGATTCTATTCATGAAATCCATAAAGATAGCAGGTGCATTGGTCAGTCCAAATGGCATCACCAGAAACTTATAATGACCGTACCTAGTGCTAAATGATGTCTTAGGGATATCTTCCTCCCGAACCCTAATTTGGTCGTATCCTGACCTTAAGTTTATCTTGGATAATACCGTTGCACCTTGCAACTGGTCAAACAGGTCATCTATTCGAGGTAATGGGTACTTATTCCTAATGGTCACCTTATTCAACTGTCGATAGTCTATACATAACCTTAAACTCCCATCTTTCTTCTTTACGAATAAGACAGGAGCTCCCCATGGTGACACGCTCGTCCTAATGAATCTCTTTTCTAACAGCTCTTCTATTTGGACCTTAAGTTCCCTTAATTTCGCTGGGGCTATTCTATATAGGGTTATAGCTATTGGGTCTGCACCCAGAATCAGGTCAATTGTAAATTCTATCTCTCTAGGTGGGGGTAACCTGCTTATTTCCAAAGGGAACACCTCCAAAAAATCACTAACAATAGGAATTAGCTTTAACCTTTCTTGTAATTCTACCTGAGATAAATTAAGAGAAATATCACTTATCTCACATACTCTGTCACTCTCACATATAGGCAAGGTATCCAAATAAGTGATAGTCCTTTCGGAACAATTCAACAAAACCCGATTCCTAGATAACCAATCCATTCCTAGAATGATGTCAATTCTAGTCAAAGGTAAGCACACAAGGTCTACAATGAATAGGGTATCATCGATGGAAAGGGGACAATTCAAGCATATTTGAGGAGATATAGTAGTCTCTCCTAACGATGTGAAAATGTGTAAATCACAAGGCATGTTTTGTAGAGGTAAGTTTATTCTTTCCACGCATGCATCGGATATAAAAGAGTGTGTAGCACCTGAATCAAACAATATTATTAAAGGAAAATTATAAATTTTACCTCTACCCTGCATTAATTTGGGTAACTTGTCGACGTTCGCTGCATCTAGAGTAAAGACTCTCCTTGGAGCTTGTGTTCTTCGGCCACCTGGATTCTGCTGGTTTCCACCTGATGGACAATACTTTGCATAATGTCTTGTACCTCCACATTTATAACATTGTATCGGTGTCTGATGCTAGCAAGGTTAATTGGGATGCCTCATTCCACATTTTGGGTAATTTGCACTTTCTGGACGTCTATTACTACTGGATGACCCTAGTTGTGGCTTAAACATTCCGCCCTTCACATTCAGATTTCTAGTTGATTGTTTCTACCTGCTTCCTGTTCTTTGATTCATGTTTTGCTTTTGCTCTAGATTTTTGCTAAGAATTTGTCATTTATTTACCAGCATTGCGAAATCCCTTATCTCTAGCGGGGTGATCTATGTTCTCATTGGCAAGTCTAACCCTTCTTCCAATTGGCTTGCTTTCCAGGCTTCATCATAGTGCATCCTTAAATACGTGTAATATCTGGCCAATTCTTCAAATTTAGCTAAGTATTCTTCAAATGGTCTGCCCCCTTGTCTGAGTTGTAGGAATTCTGTTTCTTTAGCCTGTCTTGCGCTCTCAGGAAAATATTTATCCAGAAATACCCTTTTGAAGGACTCCAAAGTGAGTGGAATGCCCCTGCTCTCCATTATCTGCTGGGCTCTGGTCTGCCTCTGTTATGCTTCTCCTTTAAGCATATATGTCGCATAGGTAACTCTATGTTCATCTGTACTATGCAACAGACGAAAGATTTTCTCCATCTCCTTCAACCATCATTCAATAACTAATGGTTCAGAAGAGCCGGAGAATGCTGGTGGTCCTGCTCTCTAGAATTCTATCCAACCTTGGTACATTTGGTTGGTATTCTGGTTATTTTTGTCATCCCTATTCTGACAGTCCTCCTGTTGCTGGTCTCATTATGTTGGCACTCGTAGTAGCTTGTTCCCTCATTGTGTCTGCCATCATTAAGATAGAATACATCATGTCCTGCATATCCACATTAGTCTCCATGCTACTAGTTCCCTGTGCCCCTTGACTTCTATGTCTTGGCCTTCCTCTTGGCCTCTGTATATTATCTCTACTAGAGTCTGCCATGGCTAACTGACACAGAAAAAGAATTAATTAGCCTTTAACAGCAACAGTTATCAGCATAGCAGTAGATTCATTCCAAATATCTCAATTACAAATTAGTTCCTCGATATTCCAGAGTCAAATCAATTTAAAGTCCTAAAGCTGCAAGCCCAAGAATTTACAACCAATAACTCACTAAACCAGTCAACCAATAAACCGGGCTCTGATACCACATTGTGACGACCCCCTAACTCATATAATACTTACCTTTATCAGAGTAGCAGAAGCATATAAAGTTTAAGTAAGTTTTTCACTTTTCCCATGTCAGAGAACATCGGAGGGTCGCTACTAGTTGAGTGGAATCTGAATGGACTGTGAGAGTGTAACCCAAATAGACTCTTCTCACAGTCCATTCAGATTCCACTCAACCCTACGTCCTAAGCAGCATTTCTATTTTTGTATACAAACCATAACATGCTCTAGAATATCAATACTAATAACCATGCAAATTCAGAACACTAAATCCATTCAAATTCAATTCAAAATAAACCATTCTCCAATACATTCATTCTACAAAAAATCTGGTAGAGTTTTCCCTAAAAACTGGATGTTTCCCATAATATAAATAGCCTAAATCCACAATTACATCTAGTAAAATCCATCAACAATCAAAAACAATAACATAGATAAATACATATACACAATTCAAGCCTAACTAAGCTGCAACATCATCCCGCTATCTTGCTTCTGCCCAGCTATCTCCTAGGCATTCCCTATTATTGATCATCTGAGCAAACAACTTCATGAGATGGTTAAATCTCAGTAGAAAAATTTACATTATACAATTCTAAAATAGTTGGATGCTCAGCTATGATAATGCAAAGAAAATATCTCCCCATATTCAAATTAAATGCACGTGAATTATCATATTTTTTAAAATATATATAAAACACATGGGAAATCAATGCAAATAATAAAATGAGCATAAAATCTTTATTCTAAAAATTTATACTGAAATTCTTATTTAAAATCATGCTTGGGGGTTTTCATATACTTATCAACCACAAGTCTCATATGACTGTTCATTATTCTTTCCAATTGCATGTTGTTTTCATAGAAAACATAATTTTTACGTTGGGTGTGATCCATAACACCAATAACCCGAAAACACGCCTATATTGTGAGTGTAATCCATGACACTAATCACTCACTCAAGGACCCGGTGAGAATCAACATCCAGGGCATCCCCTAGCATGTGCACAAATGCTAATTCTCATCCTGATACAGTCTATACAGAACTACATATACATAGTTGACCAATTCTCAAGGTTATAGGATATTATACTTAAACTAAAACGTTACCCCGTATAGGTTATCCACCCTTATACGCCTTAAACCTTCCATAGGGTTGTCTTGGTTTAACGAATAATCCCTAACGAATGCAGACTTAATCTAATGAAAAATAATTTGTTTTACAAAATCGTCTGCATAAGGGATATTCAACGTCCGTCCCATCCTGGCTATTGAATACCCACCTTAAGTCAGCCTGTTCTTGTGGCATATAAATTTGATAGCCAAACATATCAAACATGCAATAGGCATTCTCAACACACAGGCATATGCATATACTCATATATTTTAGCACGTATTCCCATGCAATGAAATTATTCTAAAATAGGCATTCACAATGTCAATTTAAAATCCAAGGGAGTGTAAATTACTCTACCTTTCACCGTTTACTACTAATTGAATCGGGATTTCCTGTTTCCTTGGTAACTAATCCTAATTAATTCCCTGGGTAAATAATTAAAGTTCTTAGGTGGGTTTTTCTTTCAATTAGGCTTTCCTACATCAATTTATCAAATTCCTAAGCCGGTCTAATCCTTAAACATGTCTGGGGTCAATTTCGATAGGAAAATATCAAATTGGGGTATTTTAAACTGTACCAAGGGTTTCAGAAGCTTGAAATCTGATTCTGGCCACTTTCCAGCAACTCTAGCGACGGTGCACAGAGGAGCACGTCGGTGGACGGTGGCTCACGGTGGCGCATAATGGCATATGGCAACTGGGGTCGAAAGTTACACCAAAATGTAGCCCGTAACTCGAGGATGCTGGATCCAGGGTCTGTTTGGTGAAACATGACCATTTGGACAACGTTTTCTAGCGACAAAGGTGGTGGACGATGAAACTATTTTCCCCCGTTCTGGACGCGAGATGGCGGCGCTCCACCGGTTGGAAGCTGGCAGCTCAAGCTACCCAACGGCAACGGTGGTGTGGCCGGATGGCGTCGAATGATGAAGATCGCGACTAGAGTGGAGTTTCGCGATGGAGGGAGAAATGGCCTATTTTCGGCCGCTGTGGCGTCCGTCGGCAGTTGGGGATGGTGGCTAGAGGTCAGGGGTGTTGAGCTGCACCAGTGGCGGGGTTTGGCGGTGGCGCAGGGTGGCAATTCTGGCAGTTGGTGGTGGCGAGAGAAAATGAGAGAGAATATGGGGATTTTGAAGTTTTAAGGCCTCTAGGGACATTTTGGTCTTTTCTAACTTCGCCCAACGTAAATTCTAGATGCATTCTCTAATTTGGGCAAGAATACATGCTCATATGGAAGGAATTCAGAATTCTTTTGAAGAATTTAAGCCTTCCAAATTACCTGTTAAATTCCTTAAGCGGGACCGAGTTTTTCTCCGTTAGATCAGATTTTGACTTCGAAAAAATTCCCAAATTTTAACCATAGACTCAGAAAATTACGTTGAATTTGATTTTAACAAAATCTAAATTTGTTTTGCCCAATTAATTTATTTAAAAAAATTGAGTTATTACATGGACAATATCAATTAGTCTTATCCTTTTTCTTGACTATACGATAATGTATACAAATAGGTGACTAATACTTATGGTTATAGAGTTTCATTCTTAAACCAATCTATTTTTCCCATAAAGACTATCCCTCCTTTACTCCTTAAAGTCTTTCATAGGGTTGTATTGGTTTAAAGAGTAAACTTTAACATATACAGAATACCATAGATTGAAAGTATAGTTAGTTTATAAAATTTGTTTGTATATAGAATACTTGACGATCGTCCCATACCAATTATCAAGTATCCACCCCAAATTTCATCTATACTATAAGCATAAAACCCAATAGCCAAATCAAAACAAGCAGCAAAGATTCATCTCCAATATTTAGAACACATACAAGTAAGTTTTCCTTATACTCATATGAAAATAACTTTCATTTCACAAATAAGTTCAATAAAAATTTCCCATTTCACATCATAGACTTCATTCAAAACAATACAATTCACATTATTAATTCCAAATAGGGGAGTGTAGATTACTCTACCTTAACTATGATTTCTACTTCTTGAATCAAGATTCTTCCCTTTTCTCTTTTTTCTTGATTCCACAAGCCACTTCTATCAATTTTTAAAAGCAATGTTTCAATTTCCCACACTAATTTCTTTCAAACATAAATCTATTGGAATTAAATTCCTAATTCACCGCAAATTTAACATTTGGCTATAAAACTCTCAAATTTCTTCTAGGACACTTTTGGGAGGCTAAACAAACTTGACCCAACACAGAATTTCAAGATTACATGGTTTTCTCTTCTTGGACAGAATAATAAAAACCTTTTCAATTTAGTCCTTAAACTTTCTTAGTCTTGAAAGTAGCCTTAAAGGTCTAAAAATTTTCCAAATTTATATGAGAGCCTTCATGTAACTCAATACCATAGAAAATACCAAAATTTATGGGATTTCAGTTCTTTACCCAGACTTTCTAAAAATTACATTTTAGTTCTTATTTTCCAAATGATGCTTTTATACTCCTTTCATTTCATTTTCTACTTCTATCCATTCCTAAAAGTCTCATTGGAACTAAAATTTACAGAAAAGCATCAAATTCCTAAAATTTTTGTACATACCAAGAATTTATAAAACTTTCAATCTAGTCCCTATATTCTCATATGATGTTTTTACATTCTTTTCCTTCCATTTTCCACTTCTATACAATTATAATAGTCTCATTGCAGCTAAGGATTACTTAAATGAATCAAATTTTGAAATTACAATTCAAACCAAAATTTTTCAAATTTTAGTCCCTCTTACTTTTTAGTGGTTTACAGCGGCTAACGATGGGATGCTCGACAAAGGTTGTAGGGAGCATCGATAGTCGACTGAGGACCCAGTACCGCAGCTCACTGATGGCCAAACGGCGTGAAACCAAAGATCGATGCCATGGGAGGAAACTTCAAATGGAGGGAAATGGCACTCGTTTTAGTCGCTGCGGTGGCCGTCAACGACAACAGACAATAGCGGACGCTCAATGGCGATGTAGTAAAGTAGGCGCGTGATCTGGTGGTGGTGCGACGTGGTGGTTTCAATGGAAGAAGGAGTCACGCAATTTTGAGAGGGAAGGAGAGGGAGGTCATAAGAGGAGAGAGAGAGGGAAAGGGAAAAAAGGGAAAAATAAGGGAATTTTAAAATTTTAAGGCATCCAAGGGCTTTTTAGTCTGTTACCAGTTTACTCTAGATAAATTTTGGATGTATTTTCTAATTTAGAGAAAAATTATGGAATATCATAGGAGAGGTTTGAGACTTTTTTGAGTATCTTAAGCCTTCTAAAAATATCTGCTAAGTTCCTCAAAGTATATAAAAATTTCTCCATTAGATAAAATTTTATTTCCAAAAATTCTCAAACTTGGGCTATAAGCTAAAAATAATTTACTTATTCACTTCACAATAATATTTTAAGGTTTTCAGTAAAATTTACCCCAATTATCCAATTTTTAAATTAGGGTTATTACAACAAGGGCCTGCCAGTCGACTTCCACTGTAATGCCCTTATCTAGTCTTATTGTTAACTCTGATATCAAGAGATAGGTTCGGTACATTATGTTTATCCTTTATTTTATTAAAGTCTAAGCAATTAAACCATCAAATTATATTATGCGCATTAGGTTCAGGATCCTCTGCTCAGAATAAAAACTTACATGCACAGCGGAATAAAAATACTACACTACACAGCAAAAATTAAAAGCCTTCATGTAATTCAAATAGATACATGTCCAATAATTTCCATTACATGCTGATAAGACATATCCCCGGATATATGAAATACCTACCCCTCGGAAGTCAGGAGACAACAGGCCTGTCACTCAGACTCTTGTACAAATTAAGGGGGAACGGTTCTTCACATATCTGTTTCCCTTGTAAACCCCAATTACAACTCATGTATATAGTTAAAATAATGTCCTATTCTAAATCAGACCTAGCTAGGACCCAAAATAGGGGATTGTAAAAAATCATACTTAATCAAAAGGGCTGCTACCCTGAGGCCTTGCTACGCATCCATATCTGATACATATTAGTACATAGGTGAGAAACACAAGCTTCCCAATAGCTTAGCAATTCAAAGTTTTTAAAATCAACTAATATTTACCAGGGTGCAAGCACCAAAACATTTAATCTACATTCTTGATATTAGGCATATTATTACACATAACTATAAACTGACAAGCACTGCATGATAAACTTAGAAGTCAATAAAAATTAGATAATTCATTTTCAAATGACACGTATTCTTATAAGCTTACCGGTGTTATTATAGAATTGTCAGAGCACTTATACGTGTTACATGAACACTAGGTCATGGGTGTGGAGCACCTTCGGCCACACCTTCCTAGGTCACCCGTGTGGAGCGCGTTCAACCACACCTCGTAATTCATAGACACTTGGCCACGTATATAGCTTAATCGCTAGCACTAGGTCATGGGCATGGAGCACCTTCGGCCATGCCTCGCTAGGCCACCTATGTGGAGTACCTTTGGCCACACCTCGTAAATCGTGGACACTCGACCACACACATAAAATCATCGAGATACCAGATCACAGGAATGGAGTACCTTCGGCCACCCTTCCCTAGGTCTCTCGTGTGGAGCACCTTTGGCCACACCTCATAATTCGTGAACACTCGGCCACGTATATAGCATAATTGTGAGCACTAGGTCATGGGCATGGAGCACCTTTGGCCACGCCTCGCTAGGTCGCCCGTGTGGAGCACCTTTGGCCACACCTCAAAAATCGTGGACACTCGGCCACACACATAAAATCATCATGAACACTAGGTCACGGGCATGAAGCACCTTCGACCATGCCTCATTTGGTCATTGGTGCACGCTCAAGTAATATGTGGACACTGGGCCACCTTTAACATTTCTTTAATTATACCAGCAAAGTTTCTTTTCTTGAGAATTATCATTAGCATACATCCTCCTTTTAGATTCTAGTAACTTCAAAAATAACATTCCTTTTCTTGGAAATTACTATCAATGTACGTCATTGGAGATGCTATTAATTTACAGGAAAATTTTCTCTTTCTTATAGTTTAATGTGACTATACATTTTTTTCTTACAGAAATTCAATCTTTAATGAGTAGTCTCTATTTTCCTTAGAAATAATTTCTAAGGTACATTTTCCCATAAAATTCTAAAAGTCTCAATATTAATTTCTTTTATTGGAAGTTGCTTCCAATGTGCATTTTTCTTCTAAGAGTTTCAATAACTTTAACAATAATTTCCTTTTCTTGGAAATTAATTCCAATATATATATATATTCTTCCAAAAAAATTTCTAATCACTTCCATAATAATATTTCCTTTGCTTAGAAATTAATTCCCATGTATATTTTCCTTAAAAGTTCTAATAACTTTCCTAATAATTTTCTTGGCTTGGAAATTAATTCCAATATATATATATTTTTTCTTTCTAAACATCCTAATCACTTCCCTAACAATGTTCTTTCTATCCATGGTCATCCTTATTGGTCTCAAGCCCCAAAATGAAATTTATCATATTAATGTTCATCACTACTTATTCTCATAGTTGATCATGACAATAAATTTCCAATACTAACTTAGTCAATTATTTCCCATAATCACATGCATTTTATTTAGCAAACATAAATGTTCAATAACACCATTAAGTTCATTCACCTTAGCCAACTTCTATATTTATCATGCAAACTATATCAAGTTTTATCCCAAAATCAAGAATGAAGATAATCACTCTAGTTCTATGGAAGCAAAATTTTGAAGCATATATACTAACTCATGGAACTAAAATAAAGGAATTGCTAACCTACCTTACAAGGAAACCAATGTAGGTTATCTTGGTTCTCTCTTGAATTTCCTTTGCTCCCTTGCTCCTTGGCTTCTTTCTTCCTTGGATAGTTCGCCTCCCCTCTCTCACTGAATGGAGCTGCTCTCTCTTTGCATATTTTCCTTCGGTCAAGGTAATCTCATGCCTCTCCTCCTTTGTTCCTTCGTGTAAATGAAATGCCACTCCCATTCTCTACCTTTCCTTCTTGTCATTCCCTAAACCCACGTGTAGCCCCTTCTTCATTTATTTTTGGTTTATTTTTGTTCATGACACATGTATACTTTACTTCCCTTACACTCCATCTTAGTCACTTGCTTCATGCCACCTTACCTTTCTTTCTTTATTCCCATTTCCATTCAGCTAAGCTAAATGATTAAAAAAATCTGCACTACTCCTTTTTTTTCTTCTCATTTCCTTTTGTCCAAGAGAAGGAAAAGCTGCCCTCTTTCTTTTCTTTTATTATCTATAGGTTATGTGCATGAAGCCTTCCACTTCACGTGTGATTTGTGGCATATAAACCAATTTTCAATTCCCTCTTGTCTCTTTTGTCCTAGGTGGCGTGTGAATGGTTGTGTGTGTGGTTTCTCTGCCAAAAATTTTGTACACCTTTGCCAATTATATCTATATATATTTTTGCACAAAGTGTACTTGCAAGTACACTTTGTCTTTACTTGCACACTTGGTAATTGTTTTTCTTGCAAGCTTAGATTTCCCACTTCCACAAGCAACCTTGGTGCTTCCTTTTTTTTTTTTTCTATTCTCTCTTTTCCTCCCTAATTCATTCGGCCATGTCATGGAAAATTGCTGCACCTCTTTTTTTTTCACCATCTTTCTCTCTCTCATGAAGCTCCATGCATGCATATTATATATAAAAATTTCTTCACTTACCTGGTAGTTTTCCTACTTCATATGTGGTGTCCTAGCACAAGGGAAATTTGCTTTGTTTGCTAGCTTTTCCCCTTTGTTCACGTGATACTCATATATATGGCTATATATTTTATTCCATCTTACTTCTCCTTCTCTCCTTCACGTTAAAGCCATGCATATATATGAAAAAAAAATTGAATGCTTTTAGTCCCCTTCCCTTTGCAACTTCATGTGTGGCATTGAGATTGCCATGCATAAAAATTTAATGCTCATTCCTTTCTTTCATGCATGGCACATGCAAAGCATACTCATCCATATATTTAAATAGTTGTATTTTATTTTGCTCCTCCCTTGGTACTTAGGCTAGATAACTTAAAAAGGAAATAAAGGGTTAAATTAAGCATCAAATTCTCATGCGACTTACCTTTTAATATAAAATTTTAGGCTATTAAATTACGCAAGCAAACTTTTCCTTCCTTAAGCCAATTCATTAAATTCATTAGCAAGAAAGTAATTAATTAACTAGCACCATAAATTCTATCTCTTTAATTGGAAACACTCAATTTAGACTAGTTAAGTTATGGGGTGTTACATCCACCCTCTTGGTAGTTTATTTGTAGCTCACTGCCTCAAAAATTTCAAAACCCGAGGGCTACTAGTCGACTGCTACAAGCCTGACAGTCTACTATTACATTCTTGGCAATTTTCTAAAAGAGTTTTAGCATGGTAGTTGACTTCCAAGGGCTGGCAGTCAACTGCTAGCACTCTAGATGTGTTTCTAGGCAATCGAAGAACATGACAGTCAACTGATAGGGCCTATAAGTCAAATGTTATGTTATAATCTATTTTTAAAACTCATGGTTGACCCAAATTTTTGCCTAAGAACTTGTTTGTAAACCATTTTTTACCCTTATCAACTCAATACTAGTATACATGCATCATTTATCACATAAAAATAATCCAAACTACTGCTTACTGTCACTCAAATCTTGGATTAAACCTTACTTTCACACAATAGGTAAAAACCCATTTTCCATAATCTGATATCCACATGCATAATTATATTCATGCAATTTAAAACACCCAATAGCATTCAAAAACACCAAGAATGTAGTTTTAATTCCTCTCTTACTTTAAACAACAGCAAAATCTTCTTTTTCAAAATATAAATAGTATATTTGAAATTAGAGGGAATAGGTTGTTTTGCTACCTTATTTCCTTGTTGGTGAACTGATTATTGTGTTAAATGCCTTCCTAAATACTTTTTTGGATTCAATTATTGTTAAAAGTGGAGATTTGATCTTTTCTCCTTCACTTTCTCTCTCTACTCAGTTCTATTTTCTCTCTTTAGATTCTAAAATGTAAGGTGAGAAATAAAGCTTTTGGGACTTGGCCCTATTTATAAGTGGTTTGGGAATTGCCAATTCCAATCAAAATTATTGATCATTCAGCTCAAAATGATAATTTTCCTGGCCACATGCCAAATTACCATTTTGCCCCTAAACCATTAGCAGACAAATTCAAAATTCTGGTTGCTACAGTAAATCTTTTGGCTAAAATTATAGTTAGCTACCCTTGAAATATGGAAAGCTTGCATAGCTTTCTCCATTAAACCTTTTCTTTTCACTTAGGTCCCCGCTTTTCTCTTTTCAATTTAATCCTTTCTCCTAATGCAACTACATGCAATCTAATGCAACAAACACAAGCATTTAACTTATTTAAAATTAAAAAACATCTCTTAATAAATAGGAGGAGCAGATGTTACAGTTATCACCATTAACAAAAGTTTTGAACATAAGTGAATATTCTAACTGGAACAACCCATCTAACTTGCCAAAAACAACAAAAAACCAAGACAACCATATCACTCATTCACACAAGTTTTCAATAGAAGTGAATATTCCAATTTCTAGCTAGAAGAAACAATTTAACTTGCCACTAACAGAAAAGTGAAAATACACAAGGGGAAATGGAACTCATAGTGTTACTCGATGGAGGCAATTGACAAAGCACTGGAGGTAACTCACTTGCGCAGAGGTAAGGGACTCAAAGTAGAGGATGGTGAAGTGCAACAGAGGACAACGAAGGACAATGGAGCACGGTGAAGAGCAACAGAGAATAGTGAAGTGTGACTCTTAATAGCAAAGTACGACTCTTATGTCTAGAGTTTCTTGAGGCAAACTGGGTTTTACAATTTGCTTCATAATGTTTTCTTTTAGTAGGGGTGTTCATATGTTCTCATTTTTCTTAGTCGTGCATAATGGTGCTCTTGGGCTGGAGTGAAAACTTTGGGAGCTTTTCAAAATTTTAAGAAATATAAAATTACTTAGTGACAAGTTTTTTATGGCATTTTAACAAAACATCCCAAAATTAGTGATGATTATTTAGTGAGGGAAAAGTCCGTCACAAATTTTGAGATTTTTCTAGAAAAAGTGACAGCAATTTGCATTTGTCACAAGTGTGCCACCATTTTACTAAAATTAGTGACAATGCGCTGTCTATCACAAAAATCTGTCAACAAATACAATTTTTCTAGTAGTGCACTAAGGTATTTCAAAATAAGGTCCAACTATGATTATTAAGTGATTATCACTTATTGGGCTTTGGCATAAAAGTGTAGGCTTTAGGTTTTACTGAAGCCCATAATGGGAGGGTCCAATAAGATAACATACAGAAGAAGTTAGATCCTCTCTCTAACCCTAATTTCAGTGCGTTTTTCCTGTTGAAGTCGCTGCTCAGATTTGAGGTCATAAAGAGGAAGACTTAGCCACTTAGCATTGGGACAAGCAATGTATCACTAGTAATGGCACAATCAGGTATGCATGTCTCATATTCTTAGCTTTATTCAATGTTCTATAGATCATATATGAATTTAGGAACTTACAATTGGTAATTACAAATGAAACAAGTATTTTATAAGCATCTAAGTTATATTCCCATATTGATTTGTTGTCAGTATATTTATATATCAAAGATTTTTTTTGGAGATTTTGAGTAATTTAAAATACAAAGAATATTATAAGGTGTTTATATTTAATGGCTTTCTTGCTCTAAGTTAAGAGCTGAGCCATGGGGTCTAAGTAAAGGCTAGGGCCTCATGGCTACTAGACATAAAGGGCAATGCACAAGACTAGTTTTAATAGCAGCAACAAAACCTTTTTCTCCTAATCATGCAAAGTTGGGTAGCACTAGCTTGTGACCCAAAGGGGGCATCAAGGTGTTGAAACAAAATTTTTGCTTCACTTGGTTGGATTGGCTAAAAGCATCAAGTTAATAATTATTAATACTTTGCTACAATAAATGTGTAAGAAAAATCCAAAATCTTGATCCCTTCTTGTGAAAATTCCTTCAAGGTTAAAGTTTGATTCCCTTTAGCTAAATGTTTATAATCTATTTCATAATTGAAGAAGCATAGGACATTGTTGTGTAATTAAATATTAGTCATTACTTTAACATCCTAATTTTGTGTGGCACGTTGCAATATTAGAGTTGTTATTAATGGTTTTAATAGAAGAAAATTGTCTACAAGTCTTACTAAAGGTTATAGAAATATTAAGCCTTGATAAGAATAAAATTTTATTAAACCTTTGGTATGTCCTAAAGTATTTGGCAAGATAATGCAACCTATTGTTTTATATTACATGGAAATAAAATTATGCATTGAAAGTGCTTCTTTGTTAACATTTATACTTATCTGACAATGATAGATGGGGTTTTGCACCTATTAGTACTTCCAAAAAAATTGTGATTGATGTTAATAGTTAACTCAATTCAGTTGATTAATTCTAGGATGTGAGATGTATATATTTAGCTTGTGCAAATTAATATTAGTTATAACTCAAGATTTAAAACTGTGGCCTGAGAAGTTATAGGATTTTTGGATATTTAAATAATAATTTGATACCTTTGAGAAGTTGCAATGATTGTTGGGTATAGACTCTTACCTAAAGTTATGATTGATTGTGGAATTTTTAAAAATTTATAAAGTTGGAAATGCAAGAGATTTTGAATTCTTACACTTCAATTTCAATAATTTAGGTTGTTTATTATATATATTACAATTAAACTTTGTAGAGTCATCATGAGGAAAACAATGCCTTAAAAGGCTTGTTAATATATTATAATATATATAAGGGAGTTGAAACTGTATTATTTATTGCACAAAATATTGTGATAATATATATTGGAGATAATTTTTGCTACCAAAATGAGTTTATAATTTGACCACTTATAAGGGGTCATTATATAAAGTTATTTAGATAGAATAGAGCAATTAATCTTTATTATGGATTAAAATCCATCAACCTTGTGTTTTTGGTTTTTATATCTTAAATAATTCATTTATTAATTAATTAGCATAACTGAAAGTATATTACATGTTCCTTTCCATAGTGGACTTTTAGTGATATTTCTTGGATTTCCAATGTTAAGATATTTAATACCCAGATGGTTAATTTCAACTCTAAGTTATTTTTGTTGAAAAACCAAACATTGTAACAACGGGAAAGATTCGAAAGAGTTTTTAAAGGATTTTAAAAGATAAAACTTGATTTTAACCCTAATCCCAATCAAACGAAGACTGACACGTATTTCGAGGATAATGACTGGACATAAAAGGTCCTTTGAAGCCAGAAACACAATCAAACAGAAAGAAATGTAATCCGGCGATCGTAAATCGACTAAGGAGTTTCGTGCGTCACTTTCGTTGACGGAGGCCAAGACTTTCGCATAGAAATGCGTGCCAACATCTGGAAGGATGCCGAGACCCTAAAAGACCCCCGGGTGGCCTGGGAAAAGTCAGAATCGCCCCTGGAGGCTTTAAATTACGCGAACTCCCGCCATTTCTCTCATTCCACTCTCTCTCCTCACCACACACTCTCTCTCCTCTCTCTTTTCTCTCTCCACTTTCCTCCACCGTGAACGGCCGCCACAGCCACCGTGGGCTGCCACCAAGGGTACCAACCGACAGCCCTCACTGCCCACAACCACCAGCAACCAACCACGGCCACCAACGGCCGCCGGAAAAACGCCGTTTTTCCCCTCCATCGCGCAAAACTTCCCCAGCTCGAATCGTCGCCGTCCGTCACCGTTGACCGTCACCGCCCCCACCACCGTGTAGCCCAAGATGCCAGCTTCCTCCAGTAGCTCGGCGCCGTCGAAAGGAGGCCGGACGCGCCCGGATCGAGGTAAAATGCCGTCCACCGTGCGAGAAGTTTCGTGGCCAGAAAACACCGCCCAAACGGCCATGAACCGCCGTGCCACCACCGTATTCGGACTCCTGGGCTTGCGGGCTTCACCGTGGTGTGATTTTCGAGGCAAACCGCACCTCCTCACCGTGCGCCGCCGTGCCGGAGCTTCTGGACGTGCATCCCGAGAAAACGAGACCACCGTGATGTAGAATTCTATCATCTGAGCACAGTGGTAAGGTCCGTTTTCCCAAAAACTAATGTTATATGACTGAAATGGTTGCCGAACGTAATTAGGCAATTAATTAACCTAGGTAACTGTGTAACCGAGTTTAGGATTGAAAATTGGATGACGTGACGAGCCTAAATGTTTAATTTGATGTCCAGGAAATTAATCAGGCTCAGAAACCGAGACTGCGTGGAATTCTGAAGTGATTTAGAGCATTCGGAGACCAGGTAGGATAATTTACACTTCCCGAACCCTAGAACTGATTTAGTGAATACCTGACTGATTTAGACGACTTGTATGGATTTGCGTGTTACTTTCGATGGGATAAATTGCATGTCTGTGTGCTGAAAACCCTAATTGCATGTTAGACACCTTTTTTATCGAGTTTGGATGCCTTTAGGACGGATGTACTTAGGGTTGGGTACTCGATAGCCGGTATGGGACGGCCGTTAAGTATCCCTCGTACAGGAAGCTTTTAAATGAGATTATTTTTATCAGATTTAGCCTGTACTGAGTTAGGAATTACGCGTTAAACCAGGACGACCCTAAGAAAGGTTTAGGGAGTATAAGGGTGGATAACCTAAACGGGGAAACGTTGTGATTTAGGCATGATACCCTAGAACCCTGAGGAATAGCCGACCGAGTGCATGTGAGTTCGAATAGACTGTATGAGGATGAGAATTGGCGTATGTGCACATGCTAGGGGACGCCCTAGATGTTGATTCTCACCCGGTCCTTGAGTGAGTGATTGGTGTTACGGATCACACTCACAATATAGGCTTGATTCGGGTGATTGGTGTTACGGATCACACCCAACGATAAGAGAGGTATTCTCTCTAGACTGCGTGCAATTAGAAGATGATTTAGATTCGGTTACAACGGATTTGTAGCCAACATGGATTGAGATACAAAGGGCATGAGATTTCACTTGATTTTGATAACTGATTTTAAAAGAAATAGATTTTTGATTGTGATATATTGCCGCAATTTCCATGTGTTTAAACGATTTTAAAGAAAAGGTATTTCACTGTTTTCGAACTGATTTCAGGAAGAAGATTTCGGTGTTCACACCGCTGGGTATTCAACTGGTTTTCGAATGATAATTGATTTGTAAATTATTCTACTGGGATTCATATCTCATTAGGTTGTTTACTCAGATGAATAGGGACAGGGGCAGGAGCCCAGACGATAGTCGAAGCTGACTTGAGGATAGACGGAGAATGATTAGCTTAGGCTTGAATTATTTGTATATATACTTTGATGATGATGTTATTTATCGGATTCTGTTTCTTGTAAATTCTGTATGGACTAGACTAAATGTACATATAACGTTTTAGATAGTATGTATGGATTTTAGTGATGGATTGATGTTGCTGTGTATGGATTTATATTAGTTATGTTTCTTCTTTGTTGTTGGGTGGCTGTTGATTTATAAACAGGTGATTCTGTATTTGGGATATGATCAATTTACAGAGGAAACTCTGCCAGATTTTCGGTAAAATTTATCGCTGTAAATTTATGGATTTGAATTGAAATGTGTATGAACGTATGACGCGACATGTATATGAGTTTTAGATTTCATCCCAGAGTTATTATTGATGATGTACGTATGTGTATTTAGTTAGCTGCGTGTGAATCAGGGTTGAACGGAATCCGAATGGACAGCGGAGAATCTATTTGGGTTACGCTCAACCAGTAGCGATCCCCTGACGTTCCCACATAGGGAATAAACATTCAGAATACCCCATATGCTTCCGCTAATCAGATAAGCATCACGTATGACGTATTAGGGGGTCGTTACAAACATGACCTAAAAGGAAAAAAACATAAACAAAGACTCAAAAGCTACAATGAAAGGATATTTAGTTGGATGCTGATAGTCAAAACTTAATTCTCTAAGGGCTATCAAAGGAAAATTTTCAAATGAAAAGAACTTTCTTGTGTACTATTAAGACTATGATTGTGTCGTATAAATTTATTCTTCTTTGTCTAAGAATATCATTTGTAACTTGTTGAGTATGTTTTATCACTAAAATGATTTATACATCAAAATTTTATAAAATCACTTTTTTTTTTTTGTTGATTGGAGATAAAAAAAATTTATTCTTCCTATTATGAGATTTTTGTTTTTTGGATTGTTGAAAACTTTTATTACTAAAGTGGTTTGTTCATTAAATGTATAAAATTGCTTAAATCTCTATATTGATAGGAATTAGTAGGGCGATATCATATATTCTAGTATGGAGATTTTGTATTTTTTGTGAGTTGTTATTGCTTTTATCACTAAAATGATTTAGCCATCAAAATTTTCAAATTTTAAAAATCCCTTGTTGATAGTGTGAACATCACATTCTATTCGGGCCTAATTCAAAACACTCAATAGAAAATAAAAATAATAAATAAAAAATATAATAAATAAAAAATCTAAAATTTAAAAATTTAAAATATTTCTTTGGAGTTTCTATTTATGTTGGCTTAAGAAAAAGAGATATGATAAAAAAATAGAAAGTACCAACAATTTTTAGCTTCTTCACCTGCCATTTAAGTTATTTTTATTAAAAATCATAACATAAAGAAAATTATAATAACAAAAGGAAAAAAAAAAAAAAAAGAAAGGGTGAAAAGTAAAACAAGGGCCCAACTACCCTCCTATGGACCAAGCCCCAAGCTCATCTTTCTTCGAATAAGAAGCCCAAATACAAAGATGAAAACAAAAATAAACACAAAAAAATTCAGAAAAAAAAAAAATCAAAACATAAAAATAAAACAAAAAGAAAGAAAGATAGCAGGTTAGAATCCCTTGCAGCATGCGGTCCCTTTCTTCACGAAACTCCCTCAGCCTGCCCGAAAATGGAGTTTGCAGGGGAGGCAGAGGAGGGCGCTAGCGAGCAAGAGAGCAGGGAGACGTTGATGGGGAAGCTAGCTACCGCCGCACCATCGTCATCCATAGCCCAGGGAAGATCCTGAATCCTTGCTCTTGTCTCCTTCTTCTCTTAACTCTCAATAAAAAGGGGCTTAGGGCATGAAGTAAAGAAATTTGGAAAATCATCAGAAAAGTGAAGGGGAGCTCGGTTCTAGAGGAGAGGAAGTTTGTTTTTTGAAGGGAAAGAAGCAGAGGTTTCGGGATTTGAGAGAAGGAGCTAGGCGTGAGAGTGATCGAGAATTAGGGAGAAACCGTCCGCTGCTGCTTCTCGTTGCCGTCGCGCCGCCGTCACTTTCAATGCCGCCAGCGTGTCGTCGTTGCTGTCGTTTCATCCGACCAAAGTAAAGTGCCAAACCCCTTCTAGTGCTTTCCTGTAGTGATGATGCAAAACTGGGATTTTATAATTATTCTCATTATATATCAATTGAAATATGAAATTTAAAGGATTTTATCTAGCCAAGGGATTCTGTTCTTTAATATTTTCTATTGTCATTATTAGATTCATGGAATAAGGAGCCTTCTGTACGCAAAGGGGAGTTTATAATGATGCACCTGTACTCCTTAAGGATATGAATCGTTCAAGTATAGAACAATTTAGGAAATTTCCTGTCCATGAACAATTGTAAGGTCTAAAAAGGAAATGATATACTATTATTGTACACAATGATATGCCTAAAGAGGTTAGAAATAAATAAAAAATCTTGGTTACATTGGTATTTCAGATTTTGAAAGTTTGTCTGCCCTACAAAACTTTTAAATTCAAGATACTCTTAATATTGGCTCAATGCATTTTGATATATCATAGGTTTTCCTATGAACATTATGTATACCCTAATGAGTAAATTTTTTTTTTTTTTTTTGCACTGTAAGATGACAATGGTGCACTAGAGACATACAACCAGTGGATAAGTAAATGAAAATTAAGTTTAAGTTTACATGTCATAGTCCAATTACTAATTTCTAGATGTTGGTAGAAAACTATTAAATTTAAAATGACAAATTAAATTTGTCATGAATTTAGTTTAAATTGGACTATTTTGTCATACAAGATCCCTTATGCTTGTGTGTGGGTATTAATTGTTATTATTAACACAACCTAAATTTTCATGTGAATTTATGAGTATATTAAGTCTAATTTTGGGATCATTCATTGTGATAGAGAAATTTTAAATTGAATTTGGAAAAATGTTATTTCCTTTTATTGATTGTATTGATTCAATCAATTTTTACTTAAGACATTCAAATGATATGTACTCTAATAGTATATTGGTAAAATTGCCTAACTCTAGATTTACAAGTAATTGTATTATGGAGATTAAATGAAACCATTTATGGTTTGACTATTTGAATCATAACTATTAATGCTTTGTTGATGACTTTCAGTCAATGATATAACTAAAGGGAGACATTGTTGTTGAAAACATTAGTAAATAACTAATGTTAACTAATTCCCTAATGAAAGGTTAAGACCCATAAAGTTGAAAGGACATACTCAAATTTGAGTGTGTTTAGGGGTCTTTTGATCTATTAAGATAGTGAGAGCTTTGTAATTAAAGTTTAAAGGTCTTTTGATCTCTTAAATCAGTGAGAGTTGGTGCACTTAAGGTTAATTTATAGGATGTCTCCATGGATGTTATTACTCTATTGCATTATGATGCAAGTTTGATAATCGCATTAGGTTGATGTATTTTATGATGATCATTGATATATTACTGCTTTGCTTATTAAAAAGAGGTAGATGCAACATGTGCCTTAAGACATAGAGTCTATCTTAAGAGTGACAGTTAGACAAAGAAAGGTAGATACAACATGTGCCTTAAGACGCGTAGAGTTTGTCTAATTAAGAGTGACAGTTGTGTCTAATATGGTATGTCCAATGACACCAATTTTATATTCTCGAGAAAAGGATTGAGACATACGAGCTTGCTTAAGCCAAGTGATTTCTCTTGTGGTTTAAAGCATAAAGTTATTGAAAAATTATAAAAAGGATCGATAAGAAATAGCTCATTATTAATAATTTTAGGGCTATTTCTTACTATACTTCTAGACTTATGATCTATGTCAATGTAGTTGTCAATATGTGTGAATGGATTAATCTTATTTCAATCAAGGGTATAATGATTGTCATGATCCTATGTTGGAAGCTATGTTGGACCAGATTGTGAAAGTTGTGTTGTGTTTGGACCATTTCTTTCAAAATGTGCATACAAAAGATTTTGTTTGATTCATCAACCTGAGAATCTTTTCATTTTTGTTTTGTTTAAAAATATTTTTAAAGTTTGATTCATGTGGCCCAAGTGGATGAATGTTAGAAAATATTTTATGGGCTCACATTAATTATTTTATTTTCCTGTTCAATTTAAAATTAAATGGGTTTGATGGATAATCCGTTAAGGTATATTAAAATAAGAGCCAAATATGGTTATTAACTATTAAGTAATTATCATTTATTGAGATTTGGCACACATTTAATTAAACTTGGTTGGAGGCTAAAATGTAGACTTTTAAGTTCTATTGAATCTCGTAATGAGAGGGTCTAGTAAGACAGGTCTCCTCTTTAATCCTAATTTCAATGTGTCTGTTCCATTGAAGTTGCTACTCATTTATGGGGTCATAGAGAGAGGAAGACCTAGCCACTTAGCATTGGGACAAGAGATATGTATCACTAGTAATGGCACAATCAGGTACACATCTCTCATCTTTTTAGCTATATTCAATATTCTATAAATCATATATGAATTTAGGAACTTACACAGTGGAGATTTTTTCTTTGTGATTTCTCTCTTGAAGATGCTTTGCCATCTGTAACAAAAACTTCATTTTTTTTCATGATGTGACATGCTGTGAAATGTGAAATGTAACTAAAATTTCTTTTCTATATGATTTCTTCTGTTAGACATAATTTGTGTCGGTGCCTCATTTTGAATGTTTGTATCAATATATACCTAAAAACTAATACATTGTTAACTCAAAATTTGAGTTAAAAGCACATTTCTAGGCACATTATATCAAACTGCCTTATGATATAGGAAAAATGTTGCAAGCCAATGAGCTAGTTCACATATTAGCGCCAATCACGGATTATTAGTATCATTATCATTGTTGTTTTTATTGTTGTTGTTGTTGTGATTGTTGTTATTTTTTAGGGCTTCAATCTGCTCCAAAGTAGCTAGAACTTGAGTCATACAAGGTCTAGCCTTAGCTTCAGTATTAAGGCAGAGAAGAGCGAGGTTAGCAGCCATGTAGGCTGCGTGCTGTGGGTATCGACCACCCAGCTTAGTATCCATGATTCGAAACAATCTTCTTTTGTCGCTTAGATATGGTTTTGCCCAGTCTACCAGGTTCTGTTCTACGACAACTCTTGTTTTGTCAACAGCTGGTCTTCCACACATAAGTTCTAGCAACACAACCCCAAAACTGTAAACATCACTCTTTGCTGTAAGTCGACCTGTGGCAACATATTCGGGTGCTGCGTATCCTTGAGTACCCACAACTTGAGTAGACACGTGAGTATCATCCCCAGTAGGACCCTCCTTAGCTAGCCCAAAATCAGAGAGTTTAGCATTGAACTCCTGCGACACCAACATATATACCATAAGTAGTGTTTAATTTACAAAGTATACACGACAATTAATAATAAAGAAATTACATCCGGCACCAATTATATATATATATATATATATATGTATGTATATATATATAATGAAGCACTCTAGGTAAACACCAAATAAGACAAGAGAGTATAAATATTGGTAAAATAAAATAAGTTCCTAATGATCTTAAATAACACCAAAAGAATACTGAAGTATGTAGAAGTCAGTTAGGATTTAAAAAATTCTCATAAAACATTAGAAGTTCTCTTTCCTTTCTTTTCCTTCTCTTCCATTCCCTTCAATTCAAATACATGTAAGACAAAACTTTTTAAAGCCTTAGGCCCTGCTATGATATCACACAACTAGACATCTAGCATTTTACTTATATCTACTCTCCAAAGAATAAATTATATTGAGTAGAAAATATAGAGGTAATAACTTCTCCTTTTATGGAGAGTTTTTTTTTAAGTAAATCATGTAATTTTTATGACTTGGAACTTAATTAAGTAAAATAAATAAATAAATATTTTATATAAAAAAAAAACTCATATAAGAATAATATTGTACGGCATCTAGTAGGATATTGGAAGCTTTGAAATCGCGGTATATGACTTGTGATTCAGCATTGTGAAGAAAAGAGAGACCCCTGGCCGCACCAATGGCCACTTTCACTCTCACCGACCACGCTAGCTGCTGAGGTCTTCCTGTCAAACTCAATCTATTGTTATTACAGATATTAAGTTGATATTTAAAAAAAATGAAAATTTCTTGATTTGGTAGTATTGTTAGGTGTGTTTGATATAGAGATTTTGGAGGGAAAATAATGAAAATATATTAATATTTTATTTATTTATTTTTTAAAATTTTAAAAAGAAAAAAATTAGAAGATTTTTTGTTCAGTTTCTTTAACTTTCTTTATTTGTTAATTTTAACTATTTTAAATTAAAAAAAATTTGGAGCACTCAAATAAGAAAATAAAAAATTATCACTTAGCATTTTATTCTCTCATTTATTTTTCCTTTAATTCTTTTCCTTCTCTTTCTCATCTTATTCTTAAATGCACCTGTCTTTTATAAAATATTGAAAATATAAATGAAACAGTTTTAAAAACAAAATAGTTCATCAAATTTTTTCTGAGTTGGGTTTATATTAAAGTATATATTATTTTTTTTTTAAAAAATAAAAATAATAAAAAATATTTAGTGGAATGTTATTTTTATTAATTTTAAAAATAATAAAAAGAAAGTGGTTGAAAATTAATCACTTGATTTTTCACTCTTTCAATATATTTTATATTTATATTGAACTTTTAAACTCAAAATGTTATAAAGTCATATAAATAGTATAGCCAATAGACAAAATGAGCAAATTGGTCTTCCATATTATTCGTCGGTTCCTAAAAAGTGTTTAATTAAGATTGTCTCAAATAAAAAAAAAATAAAAATATCCGTTAGAAATTAAAATAAAGAAGTTTAAAAGCCTAAATTGTTTGACTAATTCTAGGGACGAAACAATACGGTGCATCTCTTAAAATCCTGTTTATTTATTCTCTTAAATATAAAATGTTTCATGATAATTATGTATATGGTAATATAAAAATATAAGATATTATTTGATATACCTAAACAACAAGATAACACAAATTACAGGAACATAAACTATAACTTTATACGACAAATTGTGTATATATTCTTTATTTATATTTGAAGGAACAGGAAAATTAAAAATTGGTTATGGACTCATGGGTGCTTACTTCCAAAGAGATGATTCTCTAAGCTGCCTTTTGGCATAAACTCATATACCAAAAGCTGGTTCTCTCCGTCTAAGCAGTATCCAATCAATTTAACCAGATTAGGATGGTGGAGTTGCCCAAGGTAGTTCACTTCAGTCTGAAAAATCGATTAAGCCTAATTTTAGTAATCACACCATGCCTGTCAGATTTTGTTTCATGGTAGAGGAAAGACAAGTTACAGATCACGGACATTTGAGCGAAGTGACTTTTTATTGCGTAAAATACTTCAGAGGATACTTTTTCTATTTTAGTCATCATTAATTTAAAGATATATTTCATTTCAATCTAATTAATTTAATTTTAATATTAGGTGTCTTATTTTCAGTTCTTTTTTTTTTTTTTTTAAGTGCAACTTCTATATTTTGTTATTAAATTTTATAATTATAAAATAACATACAAATTTTTTATAATATTCAACATCCCATGATTCAGTTTTTTAAAATATTTTATTTTTATTAAAAAAGTTAATAAAAAAATATAGAAAATGTTATCTAAATTTATTCCTTTTTAAAATATTAGCCTTTTTACTCTAAAACATCGTTCCAACTATGCATGCTTCCTAACTAAAACAAACGAGAGCCACCTTATTAATTATGGGGTTGAAGCCAAGAGTACCTACCAGCCACTGCTTATGACCTTGAAAAACTTCAGGCTTAAGCTTCTTTATAGCAACAACCATTCCAGAACCAGGTTTTGAAGCTGTGCATGTGTGTAGATCGAGCCATCCCTTGTAAACATAGCCAAATCCGCCTTCTCCTAGAAGATTTTCGGTACAAAATTTTTTGGTGGCGTTCTTGAGCTCGTTGAAGCTGAAAACTTTCAAATTTGGTGAAGCCAATATCTCATCCTCCGACCTTGGCGTGGGAAGAACAACACTTAAGGTATTCCCTTTTTCTCTGCATGATGGAACGGGTAATATGGAAGGAGCGGATGATCCACTAGTTTTTGATATTTCTGATATATACAGATGGTAAAAAAAATAAAGGAATAGATATTTCTGAGACATCAACACTTTATATAATTTAAAGAGTTGTATTGATACGATTTTTTTTTCCAAAATATCTGTATTTTTTAAACAACTTGTTAATTAATATATATACAAGAATAACAATAAATACTTTTTTTTTTACTAGATTTTATTTTAGAAGGTAAGAAGATTTAATGCCACAGGTAGGAATTTTATAATGGTTGAATTACTTGGCAATATGAAATTGTGTAGGATGGGAGATTAGACTTGAAGATGCAATGGAATAATGCCTTCTTTTTCTTCATTCACAAATACAACTTCATAGCACACATATATACTGGAGGATGTCGGTTGCTACATCGCTTCAAATGTTTTTACATTTTTCTACACAAATCATTATTTATTTTAGTATAATTTTTGCATTTTAGCAGCTTACTTGTACCGAAAGCCGACACTTCTAAGATATGTCTAGATATCTTCATATCATTATTACAAATAGATTTTTTTAAATTATTTTTAACAATTTCTATGGTTAGTTTGTTAATTAATATAAAAACTACAACTTTGCCAAAATGTTTCATTGCAAGGTAAATGATTTTTTCATGAAAAAAAAAAGTAGATGATTTTTTTTACAATTATTCTTAATTAAAAATAATTTTATTCGAAATATTATTAAATGTTAAATATAAATATTTTTTAATAAAAATTTAAAATTTTATTTACTATAATATTAGAAATTAGTCTTTTTTTAAACTTAATTCTCGTTAGTCCTAAAGTACATAATTTAATAGTCATAAAAAAAAATAACAAATTAAACTTATTTCAATTTTTTATGTTAAGTGACTTGTAATTCTTTTGTCAAGTGTCGTATCTGAGGATATTTTAATTGGGAATAATTCTCAGAATAAATTATTTATGTAGTATTTAAAATTATTTTTCTCTTAATTTAATTCTTCAAAAAAATTACTTTTAATCAAAATGGTCCTTTGTAGAATTTTCCTAATTAATAAATGAAAGTTCATGTAGTCATTATCTACTAATAATCTAAACTTGTCTAGGATAACTTTTTTCTTTTTAAAACAATATATTATTTAGTCAAATTTTGTTAAACAAAACGATTATTAAAATGACTTAAATTTAAGAGAAAAGTAGCTTAAATAATACAACTTTGTAAGAAAGTACTATCCAAATGAATCTCAGTCACAGGTAAATGACTATATAAGCTTCTATTTATTAATTAAAAAAATTAATTAACACAAAGACTATTTTGATTAAGAGAACATTTATAAATGAGACCAAAGACTTTATCTTTAGAAAATTGAATTAACAAAAAATAATATTTTAAAGATTTAATCATTATTTTACACTAATTTTATTTGTTATTTTTAGTTTGGAAATGGAATAGATCTCTCTCAACAAATTGCTAGTGGAGTCTTTTATAAATCATATTACTACCACCCATTGTGTAACTGAAGCCCAACTCCCCTAAAAACCGTGAAAAGCAAGCAAGGAAGCATGGGCACAATTAATCACAAGTACTCCAGAAATAGAAAGAGTAAGGAAAGTAGTAAACGATCAAGAATAAGAATAGAGGTTACCACATGTGGTTCGGGTGTTTTGGGCTTTATCAAATCTCGCAGAAGGATAAAAGCAATTACCCATTATAGCATCTCCCCTCAAACTACCCTTCTTCTGCTTCTTAATTCAGCTTCAATTTTTTTTTTCTTTTTCCTTCTGATTCTCTTGAAAGAATTAAGAGACTGCCATACACTATTTTGGGAATTCCGCAATAAACGTATTCATAGGAGGGAATGAGTCAATCCAAATCGACAAACAAGAAGAATAACCAGCTACCAGCATTGGCTTAGTCTTCGAGGAAAGAAACATAGAAGAAATAAACTTCTTTTGGCTTTGTCTTTGCGGCCTGCGTACACAACTAATAGGCTATGGAACTATTATATTACATCATAAAAATTTGTAAAAAGTTAATAAAAATAATATTTAATTTATCTTAATAACGAAAGATAAAACGGCTTATAATATTCACTACTAGAAATTTGTTATTTACCAACGTGTCAATCCATTGCTGAACTTGAGATGGAGGTTGCTAAGCTAAAATTAGTGACAGATAGGGTTGTTGCTAAACTAAAACTAGCGACAAATAATGGCATTGCTAAATCTTGAGCAAAACTAAATTTTAGCAACGACCCCCCATTAATCCGTCGCTAAATTTAGCAACATATTGCACTATCAATAACTCCAAATAAGACATTGCAAAATTAGCTATGGATTCGAGACATTGCTAATATTAAATGATAAATATCGTTGCTAATTCCGTTGCTATTTCTTTGAAATGATATTTTCTATTACTATATATTTTACTAAAATTTCTTTAAATAGACTAATTCTTATTTTTTTTCTTTTGATTGAAGTTTTTTTAACAACATTTTAATAATTCATCCAAAAGTTTCATAAAAGTAACATAGTTCAAAAGTTTCATAGTATTCTTCCAAAAGATTACAAGTCCAATCTTAATAATTCTTATCCTATCATTATCCTACAAATCAACCATTTTGTTGTGTTGAGTCTAAATTTTTAGTAGATGCCAGTGTCTGACTTGGATGCATTGATCGATCGAAGAGTGGCTTGTATACTTGCTTGCATGTCCTCATGTAAAGATGCTCTATGTCTGCTAGTCTTTGCTCTACTACTCGGTTGACAAGTTCCTCAAAGACAGGAGTGCCAACTAAGTTCTATGAAGGAGTTGGTATTGATGGGGAAAAAGTTGTATAACCAGCACCAAACATAACAATATTGACCTCTGATATGAGGCCATAAACTCCTCCTTTTGTTGGTCCTCCAACTGCCTCAATCCAAGCATTGGCAACTTGCTCTTTGGGAATTGCAGACTGAGACATAACAAAATCTTCATCATCTCCATTTATTTTTCTTCTAGTTCTTCTTTATCATCTTGTCCATCAACTTCTTTCTTAGAATTGTTATCTTTGCTCTTGATGATGTTTTTAAATTTATCCTAATACAAAAAGTTAAATAGTAAATGAACTGAAAATGATTTATATAGATTCAAATACCATAACGTTATACTTACCCACACATATTTGGATTTAGGATCAATCCATTCATTTCTTTGGTTCTTGTGTGTTATCAGTAATAACTTTGAGGTAGTAGGCTCTACAACTTTCTCTTTCACCTAAAACAATCTAACAAGTAGTTAAATGAAGTATAATTAAAGTATAAAATATCAAAATTAAGGCTTACATATTTTCTTCTATATTCTGAAATCGGAATTGAACCTGCAGTGTGTAAGGATGGACCAAATCCAATAGGATTAGACAATCTATTCTTGGAATTAATGGTTGACTTAGTCTTGAACTTCTTACTATTCCAATGAATCACCATTTCATTTCAATGAACTTGACTTATCCACTAAGGGATTATATCTTTCTTAACGTTGTTTTAGCTTTTATTCATGGTGTTGCTCAATTGTACACTCCCTACATGATTGAAAACTGATCTTATGGTCACATGGTCTTCTTCATTCTAATAGTACAATTTCTGTAAGATAGAATAGTAGTTTCAGCTTTTACTGTCCAAAAAATATATATAATCAAAGACATGTAATACAAAAATATATAGACCAAGAACAACGCTAACCAGAAATACAAAAGAGCTATATAGAAAATTAGATATAAAATGTGTAGAAAAACAGAACAGATACAAAAGAGCTATTATTTAATGTTCTTTTATATCACAAATACTTAATCTTTAAGGACATGAATATTTTAGATTGCAACAGCTTTTCAAGTTATATCATTTTATTATGTCCAAATTATTTTTGGGTAATTAACCTTCTATTTTTTATTTTGTTTCATGCTAACTCTAAGAATAAATAAAATGAGATCCAACATATAACACAGACATTTCTATCACTATTTTCTAGAACTGTTAGTGCACAACTTAAATCTATTATAATACAATTATAATACAATATGAAGGATATGCTGAATAAATTATATTATTTATGGGAGTAGTCTATAACCCATTATTCTTAAAACTGAAGAAAGTGTAATCATGAAAAAACTGCACACACACTATGCTAGCAAGCTAGTTGGGAGTTTGGACCAAAGAACAAGACAAACATACTTGCTAAACAAAAAGGAATTAAGGATAAGTTGTTGGGATCCAAGATTTTTTAACTATATTCAGTCTCTATAAATTAGAAAACTTTCTAATTACATTCATATATCAATGTATTTCTTATTGATACAAGTTGAGTCGATCTAAATATTAACAATATGACAAATTCATAACATAGCTAAGTGAAGTAGACTCAAAAATTCATCGAAAGGGGGAATAAGGATGACAAGGTTGAGAAAGTAATGCAAATTGATGATAATTTACACTTTGAATGATTGGTTTTTATTATTATATTAGATCAATAATTTGTAGCGTAAATTATAATTTATAACCTTTTATGTTAATTGGTTTCTTCATTAATAATATGAAATTAGTGGAGTGTAATAGTACATTTTTGGAATGTAAGATATCTTAATATCAAGTCATGGGATTTTATATTTTCATAATTTTCACAATATAATCATATCAAATTGAGGCTTCAATATTTTTGTTCCCATACATACAAATCAAGGACAACCAAGCAACTCCATAAAATGAGTATCATTTTATTAAAAGATAAAAATAAAATAGAAATAGGGCACCTCTGTACCAAATTTTTATTGTTTGGGTCAAATATATTCATACAAAAGAAAGGCAACTAGGCATATTAGATGAGAAGCCAAAATAAGGCACAAGTAATCTCTCCAGCTTGCACATCACCTCAGGAAAAACATGATTGTATGAATTACTAGTTGTGAATAGAATTTTATGTACCTAGAATTCACTAAACTAATGATCCCTAACATATGGTGGGATCTCTCCCCATGTTAGCCATGCACCACTAAATGACTTCTTGTATATATCAACCAATTGTCTTGAAGCAGTAGAAGGATTACAACTATAAAATTGACCAAAATTACTTGTGTTTCACACTAAAATTTTCTTGAAAAATAAAAAGCAAAACTTACCCTTGCCTTCAACTTTCAATAAGATGTGATTATCAGTTCCTTCATCATGAGTGTCTTGTGATGCAAGATTGGATTGTGAATTTCCAACATCTCCTTGTTCAAAAATGTGTTGTGATAAACCTTCACAATATGTACGTCTAGCATAACCTCTTCCTCATGGAAATTTTCTAGAATGTCTTTCTATTTTGCATCACCTTTTCTTCTAGGTTTGTAAAGAGATTGACCACAAACAGGAAAAACCCTCAAATTTTGGTTTTCTTTGTAATGCAAAATACACTCATTCAAACATATATCTATCCTCACATACCCTAAACCAAGTTTTCCAACCATTTGTTTAGTTTTGTAAAAATCATTAGGAAACTTGGTGTCATTAGGTAATATCTCTTTCACTAACTCCAAAATCCAATTAAAGCATGCCTTACTCATATTAAACTCTTATTTAATTTTTAACAACCTTGATGTAATGCCCTAATCCTATGGTTCCTTTTAGTTAATTAAATAATATAATACAATATACTATAGGATTGGTGACTTACTACTACTCTATCCGAGTAAATTTTTAACTTTTACCAAGTTAAATAGTTAAGTTCTATTGATTTAGGGTTTCTACACTCGGGTTCTCACACGTAACATAGTGAAATTAAATAAAATAAGATATATATATATAAATGTAACGCCTTAATCTTATAGCCTTTCTTATAAATATTTTCTTATATAAGTCTTTTAGCTACAAGATCGGTATATTATTCTTACTTATATCCTTGATTGTTACCTGAGTTTAATTTTAATTTCTAATTAATAACTGAATAGGTTTGAGTTCCTTTACTCAAGTATTCTCAATACATACATTGCACAACGGAAGACTACATAATAAAATTTACTAGTAATACAACGGAAGATAAAATTTCATTAATACAAATATATTTCTCATACAAGCAGTTTTGGTTAATACATCAGGTGAGGAGGCAATAATCCTGCCACTCAAACCCTTTTTTAAATGATATTTCTATATTATTCCTCTATACTTCTAGGACCTATATCCCTTGCAAGATTGTAAAAGACCATAGAAAGCATATTCTCGCCAACGTTACTTCTATCTCCATTTGTAGATTATAGCTGATTATCTGATATATACCAGGATAACTTATGAGAAATAAATTCTCAGTAGCTAGACAATCCTTTTTCTTCTTTTGAAACCACTGGTATGTACCACCATAGTGATACAAAAAGCATCTTTACATTCTTCTCTTTTAAATCATTAAATTTTAATGGAATGTAATGTAGATGTATAGATGTATATTTCATTTGTACATGTATGACATACAACATTTAGACATTGGAAACTATCATTTAGCATCATAATTATAATTAAAGCTCATTTCCATTTTCATTTCATCAATTCATAGCATAAACAAATAAGAAAACATTCCATGCACCATTTCACCTTGAACATTTTCATATTTCTTACCTCTTGAGCCGCCACTTGGTGTAATAACCTGATTTTAAAATAAAATAAATTGGATAAAATAAATTTAGATTCTGTCAAAATTGAATTCAGTGTATTTTTCTGAGCTCGTGGTTAAAATTTGAGAATTTTTTGGAGTAAAAATCTTATCTGACGGAGAAAACTCAATCTAGCTTCAGGAAGTTAGTAGGTAATTTGGAAGGCTTTAAATCTTCAAAAGAATTTCGAATTCCTTCCATATGAGCCTATATTTTTTCCCAGATCAGAGAATGCATCCAAAATTTACCCTAGGCGAAGGAAAAAAAGACCAAAATGCCCCTTGAGGCCTTAAAACTCTAAAACCTTACTTTTCCCTCTCATTTTTCCTTTCCTCTCTCTCTCCTCCACACATTTTCTCCCTCTTCTCTTTCTCATTTTTGCACCACCTCCAGTTGTCGAAAATTCTACCCTGCGCCACCGCTAGACCCCGCCACTGTTGCAGCTCGATGCTGCTGACCTCCAGCCACCATTCTTGACCACTGACGAATGCCATAGCGGTCGAAAATAACCACATTTTCCCTTTGTCACAAAAATCCAACTCCGTCGTAATCTCTACCGTCTGGCCACACCGCTGCCACCGTTGGGTAGCCTGAGCTGCCAACTTACTCCGACAGCTTCCAACTGGTGGAACGTCGCCGCCACGCTCCCGGAACGAAGGAAAATAGTTTCGTCCGAGTGCCATTTTCGTTGTCGAAAAATGCTGTCAAAACTGCCATGTTTTGCCGAACAGACACCAGATCTGGCATCCTCTAGTTACAGGCTACATTTTGGTGTATTTTTCGACCTCAGCCGCCGTCTGTCGCTGTGCTCCGTTGTGCGTTGTCGCCGTAGTTGCTGGAAAGTTTCCAAAATCAAATTTCAAGCTTCTGAAACCCCCGATCCAATTTAAAATACTCTAATTTGATGTTTTCCTATCGAAATGGACTTCAAACATGTTTAAGAATTAGGCCAACCTAAGAATTAGATAAATTAACGTAGGAAAACATAATCGAAAGGAAAACCTGTCTAAGATTTGAATTATTTACTCAGGAAACTAATTGGGATCAATTTTCGAGGAAAAGAGGCTAGAAATGTATCAAGAAGAAGAGGGAGAGTTAGTCAAAGAGAAAGGAAGCAAGGTAGGTTAACAATTTAAACTTTTGTTCCATGTTCTGGTTATGCAATTTAATGTTTATATTCAAGCTTTCCATGGAACTTAAGTTGTCTCTACATTCTTGACCTAAATGTATGCATGTTGGCTAGCATGTGTGGTTTAATGAAATGTTGATGGGTGAGATAGCATGAATGTGTTGTTAGCAAAATGATTAGGGTTGAATGGTGTTAACATCATGGTGACCACAAAGAAAGAACTCCACCTTTTAATTGTATTAAGTAAAGAACAACAAAGAATATGTTGTTAGAAAAAGGATTGAGGTCGAATGGTGTTAACTTCATGGTGACCATTAAAAAAAAAAGAACGCTACATTTTAAGTGTATTAAGTAAAGAACCACAAGAAAGGAAATGGAATTGCCAAGTGAACAAAACTCCCGAGGCCGAGTCCATGAAATTTATTCTTGGAATCTAGAAGCTATGCACCAATATATATTTTCAAAAAAAATATGGAAATTTATTATTGGAAGAAAGGAAATTGTCTTTGAATTAGTAGAATGTTATAAGAAAGGATATTATTATTATTTTCAAGGAAGGAAATTATTCTTGAAATTGATAAAATTATATAAGAAAATTTATTTTCAAGAGAAAAGCAATTATCCTTGAAAATATTAAAGTTTTTGTAAGAAATGTACATTGGAATTAATTTCCTAGAAAGGAGAAATTATTCTTGAAAATACTAGAATTTTTATAAGAATTGTACATTAGAGTTAAATTCCAAGAAAAGAGAAAGTATTCTAAAAAATAATAGTATTTTCACAAAAAATGTACATTTATAGTAATTTCCAAAGAAAGGGGAAATCATTCATTAAATTAATAGAATTTTTATGAGAGGTGTACATTGATATTAATTTCCAAGAAAGGGACATTTATTCTTACAATTTTTAAATTTTAAGGAGATGTACACTAGTATTATTTTTCAATAAAAGGAAAAAGTTCCCCTGAGAATTGTTAAAGAATTATGAAGGTCCTCCACACGGGCCACCTAGTGAGGTGTGGCTGAAGGTGCTCCACACTAGCAGCCTAGCGAGGTATGGCTAAAGGTGCTTCATGCCCATGACCTATTGCTCGTGATTACGCTATATACGTGGCCGAGTGTCCACGAATTATGAGGTGTGGCCAAAGGTGCTCCACACGAGTGACATAGTGAGGTGTGGTTGAAGGTGCTCCATACTCATGACCTAGAGTTCACGATGATTTTATGTACGTGGCCGAGTGTCCACGATTTATGAGGTGTGGTTGAAGGTGCTCCACACGGGCAGCCTAGCGAGGTATGGTCGAAGATGCTCTACACGGGCAGCCTAGCGAGGTATGGTCGAAGGTGCTCTACAAGGGCAGCCTAGCGAGGTGTGGCCGAATGTGCTCCATGCCCATAACCTGGTGCTCGCGATTACGCTATATACATGGCCTAGTGTCTATGATTTACGAGGTGTGGCCGAAGGTGCTCCATACGAGCAGCCTAGCGAGGTGTGGCCAAAGGTGCTCCATGCCTATAACCTAGTGCTTGCGATTATGCTATATACATGGCCGAGTGTCCATGAATTATGAGGTGTGGCCAAAGGTGCTCTACACAAGTGACCTAGTGAGGTGTGGCCGAAGGTGCTCCATACCCATGACCTAGAGTTCACGATGATTTTATGTACATGGTCAAGTGTCCACGAATTATGAAGTGTGGCCAAAGGTGCTCCACACGGGTGACCTAGTGAGGTATGGCCAGAGGCGCTCCATACCCATGACCTAGTGCTCACGATGATATCATAAAAGTGGTCTAGTGACCACATAACACCCTAGGGTGCTCAATTAATCTAGATCAGTAAATGTAAAAGTTAATGCATAAGCAATTTTTTAAATCATGCGATAACGTGTATAATTTTATTTGGATATGTTTCATTTGATAGAGGATATCTGATTTTTACATTGACATTTCAATTGATCATACATTGCTTGCCAATTTTATTTATGAATTATGTTATGTTTTATTTTATTTGCAAGAATGTAGAATTAAATGTTTTGGTGCTTGCACCCTGATACATATTAGTTTTTTTTTAACATCCAAATTGTTAAGCTACTAGAAAACTTGCGTTTCTCATTATATGTTAATATGTATCAGATGTGGAACGCATAGGAGGCCGGGAGATCAAGTTCTTTCTTGAGTTTAAGAGATGTTGTAACCCTCATTTTTGGGGACTTAGTCTAGACATACTTCATTTAGAGCTAGGATTATCCTTTTGGCAGTGGACATGAGATGTAATTGGGAAAGAACCGGGGAAGGGATATGTGAAGGACCAGTCCATCTTAGAAATTTTAAAGGGGTCTGAGTGACAGGATTGTTATCTCCTGACTTCCTAGGGACGAGTACTTCATATATCCTGATATATGTTAATTGTAATGTAATGGACATTATGGACTCTTAATATTTGAATTGTATGAAAGTTAACCTTCCGTTGTGTAGTATAAAATTTCTGTTATTCTGCTGTGCATGTAAGTTTTTAATCTGAGAAAAAGATCCCGAACTTAATTTTCTTGATATAATTTTAATGGTATAACTGCTCAGAAATTAATTAAATAAAGGATAAAGATAATGTACCGAACCTATCTGTTTATATCAGAATTAATGATAATACTAGATAGGGGCATTACACTTGGTGCCTCTCACCATAGGGATTATTTAGTGCCATTTATCCCTTAGATGTTCCTTTAGTGCCATTTACCATGAAGGGCAATTTAGTGCCATTTCATCCCTTAGGTATTCATTTAATGCCATTCACCATAAGGGCCAATTTAGTGCCATTTCATCCCTTAGGTGTCCATTTAGTGCCAATTCACAATTTAGTACCATTCACAACACAATTCATTATAGCATTTACAACTCATGACAATTATAACATAATGGCACCTAATTTTGTATCATACACAATTTGTGTCGCATTCTATTAGTCCTCCTTTTTCCCTCTTAATTTCGGCCATCATAGACCAATTATGGTCCCTTTTCTTTTAATTATTAAAAATTGGTCAACAAGGGAAAAAAAGGAACATAGTCTCAACCAAAGGGAGAAAATATTGAAGACAAGAATTTTCCATGCAATTTTCTTCCCTTGTTTCATCCTTTCCAACATCCAACAAAATGGATATACATATATATATATATATATATAGAAATCTCTTCATTTATCCACATACATTAAATTAAATCACACACTTTTACACATAGGATTTCATAAATATTAGACCACTCATGGTCTCTTTGCTTTTGAATAATTAAAATTGAATCATTAAGGAAAAATGGGGCATCATTTCGGCTAACAAGAAAAATGATGAAGATAAGAAATTTTCTTGTCATTTTCTTTCTTTGCTTCATCCTTCCCCTCATCTATATACAATGCACATACAATTATAATTTTTCCTCACTTTTATTCACATGCTTAACACCCTCCTTTCCACTAATTTACATACTTTTATCATAGCATTTCATGAATTATAAAGGGAGTATATCAACTCAACTTTTAATTATTTCTTTTGTTTCTTTTAAATCAAATTAAGAACTACTCATATAATTTTCATTCAACAATTCTTTCCACGGTAGAATCCATGAAGTAATTCGGCCAACCCTTCCAATCAAAAGAATAAGTACAAGTTTTCAATTCAATTCTTTCCTTCTACCCATCTTCACCAATATTTCAAAGGCATCCTATTCCAGCTAAACTATATTAATTGCAACCTTAGTCAACCATTTCACATAAAGAATGCATTCATGGAGTTCAATGAGCAAAAATTCAAATTCTCACATAGATTGCTTAAACCTTCATTCTAACTATCACAAGTTCATTTATACATCTACATAAACACATTCCAATAGAATTCCAAGCTCAAAAGAGTGTAGAGGGAGAAACCATCACTATTCATGGAATTGGGAAAAACCATTTAAACCATCAAAACATTCATGAAACTTGAATTAAAGTGTGTAAGGTTGCTTAACTACCTTGTTTGCTAATGGATGTGGATTTTCCTTGAATTTTCCTTTCTTGCTTCTTTTCCCTTCTTCTTCTCTCTCTCAGCTTTGTCTTCTTCTTTCTTCCTTCCCATCACATTTTTTTTCTATCCAAAATGGGGAAGAAGATGAATATTAAGTTAATAATTCCATAATGGCCATTTTGGCCCTCCTTGAAGGGTAAGATATGGACTACATTACCCTTCGTTTTCTTCATTTTTTCCTTCCTTGTTGCTTCATATTTTTGGAAAATGGTAAGATATGGACTTCAAAAATTTTTCATGATAAAAAGACAATTTTACCCCTAAGGTATAAAATTTCCATTTTACCCTCAGTATAAAATTACCATTTTGCCCTTCTTTGTCAAAATGATTGTTTTGCCCTTTACTTTCTTTCATAAATTTTAAAATTTCCTGGGAAAGACCTTGAGGGAATTTGTCATTATTTTCTAAGTAAAATGGTAATTTTACCCTTGTAAAAAAATTATTATTTTATCCTTAGGTAAAAATTATCATTTTACCCTTGGATAAAAATTATCTATTTTTTCCTTAAATATTTTCCAACATAATGATGACGCTTCATAAATGCACCTCGATTTGCATGCCAAAAGATAAGGACGTTTAGAAATTTTTTGACATAATTATTACATGCCATAAATGCACCTCGATTTGTGTGTAAAGTAATGATTAACTTTTGGACTTTAGTGGAACTTTTCTTATTTTCATTTTAGTCCCTAAAATTTCTTTTAATTTGGTCCCTCCTTCTTTAGAAAAACCTATGGCTATTTAAATACAATTATTTAGGTATGCAATTGCTATATTTAAGATGTAATGACATACTTGAGGATGTGAAAATTGGATATAACAATTTCTCCCCTCCTTTAAAATAAATTTCGTCTTCGAAATTTGATGCATACCTATACAAAGAATTTGAATTAGTGCTCTTGGTATTAGTACAACTGTTTTCTCGGATCATCTTAACTTAATCACATTAGTTGTACTGACTTAGGTATGAATAATTACCTTTCTCTCATTTCAAACCATCATAAAGATGATATACATTTCCTTTCATTATCTTCTTTCTTGAAATTCTCTAAATCTCTTAGGGACTTTAGAGATTCACTTTCTTTCAGAGCTTTCATAATCTGAATTATAGGATTGTTTTCAATTCTTAATTCATTTAGGTATATTTTATCTGGTAATACCAAAGTGGACAAACTTAGATTCCTAAATTTTCCTACTATCAATGGAGCCAGATAGAGAGATTTCCTTCCTACAACATTTGCTACAAATTTTTCTACTTAAGACATCTGTTACTACGTTGGTCTTTCCTAATGATGTTTACCTCACTATCATAGTTCCTGAGAAATTCCATCCTTCTCTTTTGCTTTATGTGTAACTCTTCTTGATCAAAGAGATATTTAAGACCATTGTAGTCATTTAATATCTCAAATTGAGATTCATAATGGTAGTGTCGCCAAATTTTTAAGGCAAGCACTATAGTTGTTAACTCTATATTATGGGTAGAATGGTGGTCTTTCATAAAGTCATTTTTATCTAGAGGTATAGATTATCATCTTTCCTCTCTGCATTAGGATATACTGTAAGTTTTTCTTGGATGGATTATTGTAAGATAATCCAAAATATCCTTAGGGATCATAAATCATGAAAATAGATGTAGTAATTAACTTCTCTAATAGGGTCCAAAAATCATGTTTACATTGTGAATCCCATTCAAATTGAACATCCTCCCTAGTCAATTTACTCCAAGGAATTGTGTCCTGCGAACACCCTTGAGTGAATCGCCTATATTAACCTGACAACTCAAGGAAAATTTAAAATTTAGTTTATGTAATGGATCTTTCTCTCAATTTACTATTGCTTTTATCTTATTAATGTATAATGAGACTCATTCCTTGGCAATTACATGCCTTAAGAATCTCACCTCTTCTAGCTAGCATCACCTTTCTCCAATTTAGCATAAAACTACTTGTCCCTAAGCAATTGTAGCATAATCCTTAAATATTAGGTATGCTCTTCCCTATGTTTAGGATATACAAGAATGTTATCAATACATTCTACCATGAATTAATCAAGGTAAGATCCAAAAATATAATTCAGGTAATCCATAAAACAATAGAAGTATTTGTCCATCTAAATGGCATCACAAAAATTTATAATGCCCATATTTGATTTTGTAAGCAGTTTTAGGCATACCTCTAACTCTAATTCCAATTTGATGGTATTGTATCCTTAAATAAACCTTGAGGAATACGATGGCTTCTCTCAATTGGTTTAATAAATTATCTATCCTAGGGAGGGTATATCTATAATCTTTGTAGATACTTGATTCTAATATAAAAAATTTATGCATAACACCAAGATTCTATCTTTCTTCTTCAAAACAATTATGGTGCTCCTGTTACCGAAGCATTAAGTCTAATGAATTGTTTTCCAAAAGGTCCTTTATCCATACCTCTGTCTCTTTCAATTTTACAGGGGACATCCTATAAAGGGTTGTAAAATTTGGTTCCATCTTAGGATTCAATCTTATGGAAACTCTATTTTCTATTTCCCTTTCAGGTAGAAAATTGAAGATTTCCTTGAGAAATATATTGGGGAATTTATAGACTACAGGGGTATTAGAGAGCTTCTATTGAGTTTTCACTTTTGAAAAACTTAAGAAACTCATCCTTCAATTTTTTTTCTCCATTCCCCTATTCTGTGGTAAAATGTCTATAAAAGTCATAAAATTCAAGATTACATTGCTCAAGAGGGCCAGTCCGTTCTAAAATAATATCTTAGTCCATCATAGATAGACAACTAAGATTAATGTAACACCCCCTTAGCCTATGGTTCCTTTTTAGAATTTAAAGGTATAAGTTAAATAATTATCATAAAGCTGGTGTGTTACTATTACTTCTACCTGAGTAAATTTTAGGCTTTTTACCAAGTTGATTAATTGAGTGTCATTTGGGGTCAGGTCTCTACTCTTGGGTTTCACTTATCGTCACAGTGGAATACTAGATTAGATACATATACATAATTTACTCTAAATAGCTATGCATAAACATGCATAAATACCCATTAACTAGTTTTAAATTTAATTAATTGGGGAATGGAGGCAATAACCTTGCCACTTAAAACCCCATTATAGTATCTAGTGAAATCATTTACATCTAAATAAATATAGGCTATACAAGAAGAAACCTTTACTAGCCTTTCCCAAAAGTCATAAAGACTAGTACAATAATAACATATGCTTATATTGTATCAAAATCCCTAATTTTATGCACCCCATGATGGTTACTTATTCCCACTTTACCTTCGTCTCCCGCCTAAGGGGACTAACATATCTGATACATGCCATCACTCATGTGAGAAATTAATCTTAGTAGCAATGCAACCTGTCTTTAAAAATTACTAGCCTGTACCACCATGCTTACGTAGAAAATCTCTACATTCTTTCATCATAAAACATAATACAAGCATATACTATTGGGGTGTAATGCATGCAATCATTCTTTCAAACCTGTGCTCAACTTTATGCATATACATTTAAACATATCATCTTTAAAAGCATGGGATGTTCATTCATCATTATTCTCATCATCATTTTCATGTAAAACATACGTGGGATAGTAAACATGCCATCATTTCACTTTCATAACATGTGAGCAGTACATAAAACACCTTAAGAGTAATCGGGAGAGTCGCCCAGCAATAGCTCCACATACCAATGTCTATATGAATGAGCGTATGGATATTTAATCATACCTTAACTTTTGTACATTTTGAGTCGTCCCCCAGTAGATCCAAGTACCTTAATGGTCCCTGCCCCTTTCTGGCAAATCATCCCTAACTTGTGGGATTTCCTTCCTTTTATCCCCAAACGGGGTTGGTATAAACTCATGGGATCACCGTCAGCTCTACTTGGATCATTTTTTCTTCACTTTTGGGCAGATCATAGTACTATGGAATCACCACCATTCCTTCGAGATGGATCACACTCTCATTACGCAATTCTTTACATATATCTAAGATGAATCAGCCCATGCCGATGGTTATGCTTAACTCTAAGTATATGTGTCTCATATGGCCTTTGGGAGATGACACTAACTTAAAGTTTGCAACCATTATGGTGTTTTTTAAATCTTCTAAGTTCAAGTGGATGTTTAACCATCCCAATTTAGGACACAATTGTGGAATGCCTAACGGTCATCCCATACCGGCAGTTGGTCACTCGATCATGAGCCTATATACACTAAGGCATACGTTGAGAATACTTTCCTTTTACCCTTTTTGTGTTTTCTGCTCTCTCTTTATTTCACTATCATAAGGGTCTTATTACCCAAGTGATTTGTGACTTTATCTTATGCATGCTACCTACTATATCCCTTGTTTAGATCCTTAGTTTAAGTGCAAATCTGGGCTAATTCCCTCTTAAAATGGTTAATTGAGCTTATTACATATATTAGAGAGCTGGTGGTTAACTTCCCTCTCTCTAGCAGTTGGCTGCTAGCTTACTGTCTAATATTTCTACTTTTAGCCGAGAGCTACCAATTAGCTACTAAGGCCAAGGAGTCGGCTGTTAGCCTCGACAGTCAACTTCCAACGGTCTAGCAGTCAGCTGCTGGCCTTCTGAAAAATTTTTGGAAAATAAAGAACACGACAGTCTACTTCCATGGACTGGCAGTCGGCTGTTAGCATCTTGTCATACTTTTCTGGGCAGAGGATAAGCACGGTAGTTAACTTCCAAGGCTGGCAGTCAGCTGTTAGCTCTTGGTTTACTTGAAAATTATGGTTTTACCTAGAGTTTTTCCTACAAACATGTTCTTAAATCACTTACTTAGATCTTGAGCTCAATACCAACATTCAACATCATTTCTCCTTCACAAAATGCCCATAACATAGATTAACATGTTCAAACTAAGATCAAATCACATCTTTCTCACTTAGGGCAAAAACCCAACTTCAAAAATCATTCACAAGCATAAATGAGCAAGGTAAATCAACACACATTACCCAATAACAATTAAAACACATAAAATGTAGGTTTAAAAACCCCAAAATTAGCTTAAAACATTCCAAAAATCACATTTATCAGTAAGTTTTTTGCATATTTCAAAAATGGGGTTTAGGATGAATTGCTACATTGATTCCTAGCGAAATGTGTGTTTGATGTGTTCAAAAGGCTTTTCCCTTGTTGTAGAACTAATTTCCATCTTCAAATATGTCATTTCCTTCAGCAAAACTCCCTTTTTATGCCCTAACTCGCCCTTTTCTCTCTCTAGCCACCTTCCTGCTTCTCTCTATAAAATGATTAGAGTTGGAAGGGTGTAAAGGGTTTAGGGCTGCAACTAGGGTTTAAAGAAGTTTAGATAATTGCCATCTGGTCCCTAAGTTCTTTTGCACTCTTAGACTCACTCATTTTTCCCTTTTCAATTGAGTCCCTAGCCACCTCTTGCTAAACCTTCATATATTTCCTTTCAATTTAATCCCTAGGCTAATGCAACTATATGCACTAATGCAACATACACAAGCATTAAAATTAGCTTAACAACTAACAAACATCTCTTTGATCATATTCGGAGCGGATGTTACAATTAACACCAAAGGGTTTGTTTTCAAACACAATTGGACACTTCAAACAAACCAAAAAAATTTAAAACTTGTTCTCCATTAGAAATAGCAACAGAGAACTTATAGAGTAGGCATAACATAGATAATTTCAATTGCTGAACACAATTTAGAGAAATGACAGAGTACAGATGCCTGATTAAGGAAGCACTTACCATTCATTAATTTATCAAACTAAGTCCTTTCCTTATCCATCAAGGCATAAACTCTTCTTCTTCAACATTGAACACTCCTTGAAAAATATTTGGACTTACCATACTTAAATAATCATTCTATCCCATTGTACATAGCTATCTCTATAGTTCTTCCCACATCTCATACAAGGACTTCCTTTGAAAAATTTTGGCTAATTTCCTTTTAAGGATGTTAATCTTATATTTTTCTTTCTTAGCATTTACCAAATCTTCTTGAAGCTATGCGAAACTTATTAGTTAGTGTGGAAAAATTCCAAAATTCCACTTTCCAGTAGAGCCATTGCACTTCTTGACTCTGTGCTCATATTAGCTTCCAATTGCATAGCATCCCACGCTTCATTAAATCTTAATCTTAAATAAGGGAAATTTAGATAACTTCTTAGCTCTAGCTAAGTATTCTTCAAAGGATAAGTTTCCTTGCTTAATCTGCCTAGGCTCTTTTTTCGTTTCTCCTATTTTGAGGAAAATATTTTTCCAAAAATACCTCTTTAACAACTTCTATTAACTATTTGGTACCTCTCCATTAGTTTTTGGCTTCTCCTACTAACATACAAATAAAGAACAATACCTTCAGGTTATTTGAGATTTCCTTAATCATGACTCTATAATCCCTTCAACTACTCCTTAATTACTTTCGGGATAAATTCACTTTTGCAGGGAGGAGACTTAGATTTCTCAAATTCTAACCATCTAAAATAAACTAGATTTCCTCTTTGTTCTCTATGATGATGGGTGTTCAGGTGGTTACTAATTCTACCTTCCTGAGATTTTCTAAGGATTTGAACAGTAGCAGCTGCTTGTTCCTTCATAACTTCAGCTAACCTATCAAAACTTCCATCACCTTTCCTATACTAGCTTCACTTCCTTTCTCCTGTTCAGTATTCCTCTTAGGCAGAGCCATATCTTACTCTACCAAACAAATGTTAGCGAGATGGCTAATAACATAACATCTAATAGAGAACATATAACATCCATAGGAAATACCATCTACCCAAACCTACACTTCATTCTTCAAGTCAAAACAATTATAAGCCAGTTAACTACCTAGGTTCAACCAACTAGCCTGAATCAGTCCCTTTCTTGAGGAATATGCCCTTTCTAACCTAGGCCAATATGCTCTGTAACACCCCCATTAACCTATGGTTCCTTTTAAGTGTTTAAAGGTATAATGTATATAATTATCATAATAATGGTGTGTTACTATCACTTCTACCCGAGTCAATTTTAAACTTTTTACCAAGTTGATTAATTGAGTGCCATTTGGGTTGGTCTCTACTCTCGTGCTCTCTTAACATCGCAGTGGAATAAATATATATATAGAATAACCCTAGATTAACTATACATAGACATGCATTTTAATTAAATATAATTAGTTAACTATTGGACATGGAGGTAACAATCCTGCCACTCATGCCACTATAATTTCATCTAAGCATCCCTTCATTCACATTTATGCCTAACTAGGCTATACAAAATGGATCATTACTATCCTTTCCCAAAATATCATGAAAGCTAGTAAAAATAAAACAAGCGCCTATTCTATCTCAAAATGGTCTCTTTTGTGTACCTCACAGTGGGTACTTACTCCTACTTTACCTTCTCTCCAATTTGGGACCTACACATTTGATACATGCCAACAATAATGTGAGAATTAAATCTCAGTAGCAATGCAACCTGTTACGAAATCCATTGACCTGTACCATCGTGCTTGCACTAAAAAACTCTACATTCTTTCATGAAACATATCACATACTATTGGGATGAAGTGCATGTAGCATTTAATCATGTTATATCCTTACACCTTTGCATATTCATTAAAACATATAATCTTTCAAACATGGGAAGTGCATTCATCATCATTCTCATCATAAAAATTTCTTATAAAACATATGTGTGATAGTAAATATGCCATCATTTCATTGCCATAAAATATGAGCAGTACATAAAACACCCTAAGAGTAATCAGGAGAGTCACCCAACAACAACTCCATGAACCACTGTCTATATGAATGAGCACATGACTATCTAGCCATGCCTTAACTTTTGTACATTCTGAAGTGTCCCTCAGTAGATCCAAGTACCTTAATGGTCCTCGCCCCCTACCAGCAGATCATCCCTGACCATCAAGATTCCTCCCTTTCATCCTAATTGGGGCTGGTATAACTCTTATGGGATCATCGTTAACTCTACCCGAATCATTTCCTCTTCGCTTTTGGGTAGATCATAATACTATGGAATCACCATTCCTTTCCAATGGATCACACTCTTGGTACGCTATTCTCTATATATACTCCAGGGTGAATCGGCCAATGCCCATGGTTATGCTTAACTCTAAGTATGTGTTTCTCATATGGCCTTTAGGAGATGACACTAACTTAAAGTTCAAAATCATCTAAGTTCAAAGTGGATGTTTAGCCATCCCAATTTATGACACTGTCGTGGAATGCCCAATGACCATCCTATACTAACAATCGGTCACTTGATCATGAGCTTATCTACCCTAAGACATACATTGAGAATTCTTTCCTTTTTCCCTTTTTATGTTTTTTTCTCTCTCTTTGTTTCACTATCACAAGGGTTTCATTACCCGAAAACTCCTAATTTCCTTGCTTACCCATGTTGTGAGCCCTTAATTAAGTTAGTATGAAGAATTACTAAGCTTAATTGCCATTAAAAACCTCATTTCGCAAGCTAGAGGGCTGCCAGTTGACTCCTGGAAGGCTAGCATTCAGCTAGTGGCTCTCTGTATTCCTCGAGTGCTAGACAGTAAGCTAGCTAGCAGTCGGCTAGTCACTTTTTGGAATACATCCTGGGCAAAAATAAGAGTACGATAGTTGACTGCTTAGTGCAAACTCAGGCTCGATAGTTGACTGCTAAGAATTTGGCAATCGGCTGCCAAGCCTCTGTCTACACTTTTGGGTTTTCGAGGAATACGACGATGATCGCCCCATGCATAGCGATCATTGCTATGCTCATTGCAGTTCAAAAAACATGATTTTAATAGTACCCAGTCCAGAATGCATTCTATTTTCAATTCTAAATTCATGAGCTTAATTTTCATACAATAAACTTTACTTCTCATTAAAAATTTCTCATCCATTAGCTTAAACATGGTACATTCAAGGAAACTAGTCTATACCTCTAGATAAACACAACCCAGCCTTTTCAATCAATTACAAACACATAAATAAGCATACATTCAACAAAACAACATCCCATAGAAATAGAAAAGCATATAGAATGTAGGTTTAACCCCAATCTCAGTTCAAACATATAGAAATCCATATTTTCTAGCAACAGTAAACATTTCAGAAAAAGAGAGAGGTTCAGGATGGATTGTTACCTTGATTCCTTGCAAATGTATGTGTTGGATGTGTTAGAAAGGGTCTCTCCTTGCTGTAGGACTAATTTCTAGCCTTAAATCTGCCTTTCCTTTAGGAAAACCTCTCCTTTCTTGCCCTACCTTGCCCCTTTCTCTCTCTACCCATCCCTTCTGCTTCTCTCTCTAAAATGCAGATGGTGAAAGTGTGTAAAGGGTTTAGGGCTGCAGCTAGGGTTTAAGCAAGTTTGGAGAAATTGCTATTTGGTCCTTAAGCTATTTTGCACTCTTAAACTCCCTCATTTTTTCCTTTTCAATTAAGTGCCTAGCCACCTCTTACTAAACCTTTATTTATTTCCTTTCAATTTAGTCCTTAGGCTAATGCAACTATATGCACTAATGCAACATACACAAGCATTAAACATTAAATTAACAATTATCAAACATCTCTTTAATCATAATTGGAACGGATGTTACATGCTCTTATTCCACCAATGTAACACCCCAATCTTATAGCCTTTCTTATAAATATTTTCTTATAAAAGTGCTTTAGCTACAAGATCAACATGTTATTCTTACTTATATCCTTGATTGTTACCTGAATTTAATTTTAATTTCTAATTAATAACTGAATAGATTTGGGTTCCTTTGCTCAGGTATTCTCAATACATACATTGTACAGTGAAAGACTACACAATAAAATTTACTAGTAATACAGCGAAAGATAAAATTTTATTAATACAAATATATTTCTCATACATGCAGTTTTGGTTAATACATCGGGTGAGGAGGCAACAATCCTACCACTCAAACCTTTTTTCAATGATATTTCTATATTATTCCTCTATACTTCCAGGACCTACATCCCTTACAAGATTGCAAATGACCATAAAAAGCATATTCCTGCCAACGTTAATTTTATCTCCATTTGTAGATTATACCTGGTTATCTAATACATACCAGGATAACTTATGAGAAATAAATTCTCAATAGCTAGACAATCCTTTTTCTTCTTTTGAAACCACTGGTATGTACCACCGTAGTGATACGAAAAATGTCTCTACATTCTTTTCTTTTAAATCATTAAATTCTAATGGAATGCAATGTAGATGTATAGATGTATATTTCATTTGTGCATGTATGACATACAACGTTTAGACATTGGAAACTATCATTTAGCATCATAATTATAATTAAAGCTCATTTCCATTTCCATTTCATTAACTCATAGTATAAACAAATAAGAAAACATTCCATGCACCATTTCACCTTGAACATTTCCATATTTCTTACCTTTTGAGCCACCACTTGCTGCCTCTCACCTTAGGGATTATTTAGTGCCATTTATCCCTTAGTTTTTCCTTTAGTGCCATTTACCATAAGGGGCAATTTAGTGTCATTTCATCCCTTAGGTATTCATTTAGTGCCATTCACCATAAGGGGCAATTTAATGCCATTTCATCCCTTAGGTGGCCATTTAGTGCCAATTCACAATTTAGTACCATTCACAACACAATTCATTATAGCATTTACAACTCATAACAATTATAACATAATGCCACCCAATTTTGTACCATCTACAATTTGCATCACATTCCATTACTCCTCCTTTTTCCCTCTTAATTTCGGCCATCATAGACTAATTATAGTCCCTTTTCTTTTAATTATTAAAAATTGGTCAAAAAGGGAAAAAAGGAACATAGTCTCAACGAATGGGAGAAAATAATGAAGACAAGAATTTTCCATGCTATTTTCTTCCCTTATTTCATCATTTCCAACATCCAACAAAATGGGTATAATATATATAGAAATCTCTTCATTTATCCACATACATTAAATTAAATCACACACTTTTACACAGCATTTCATAAATATTAGACCACTCATGGTCTCTTTTCTTTTGAATAATTAAAATTGAATCATTAAGGAAAAATGGAGCATCATTTCGGCTAAAAAGAAAAATGATGAAGATAAGAAATTTTTATGTCATTTTCATTCTTTGCTTCATCCTTTCCCTCATCTTTATACAATGCACATACAATTATAATTTTTCCTCACTTGCATAACACCCTCCTTTCCACTAATTTACATACTTTTATCATAGCATTTCATGAATTATGGAGGGAGTATATCAACTCAACTTTTAATTATTTCTTTTGTTTCTTTTAAATCAAATTAAGAACTACTCATATCATTTTCATTCAACAATTCTTTTCATGGTGGAATCCATGAAGCAATTCGGCCAACCCTTCTGATCAAAAGAAAAAATACAAGTTTTCAATTCAATTCTTTCCTTTTACGCATCTTCACCAATATTTCAACTTTAAGACATCCTATTCCACCGAAACTATATTAATTGCAACCTTAGTCAACCATTTCACATAAGAATACATTCATGGAGTTCAATGAGCAAAAATTCAAATTCTCACATAGATTGCTTAAACCTTCATTCTAACTATCACAAGTTCATTTATACATCTACATAAACACATTCCAATAGAATTCCAAGCTCAAAAGAGTGTAGAGGGAGAAACCATCACTATTCATGGAATTGGGGAAAACCATTTAAACCATCAAAACATTCATGAAACTTGAATTAAAGTGTGTAAGGTTGCTTAACTACCTTGTTTTGCCAATGGATGTGGATTTTCCTTGCTTGCTTCTTCTTTTCCCTTCTTCTGCTCTCTCTCAACTCCGTCTTCTGCTTTCTTCCTTCCCATCACATTTTTTTTCCATCCAAAATGGGGAAGAAGATGAATATTAAGTTAATAATTCCATAATGGTCATTTTGCTCCTCCTTGATAAAAGACTACATTACCCTTTGTTTTCTTCACTTTTTCCTTCCTTGTTGCTTCATATTTTTGGAAAATGGTAAGATATGGACTCTAAATATTTTTCATGATACAAAGACAATTTTACCCCTAAGGTATAAAATTTCTATTTTACCCTCAGTGTAAAATTACCATTTTGCCTTTCTTAGTCAAAATGACTATTTTGCCATTTACTTTCTTTCATAAATTTCAAAATTTCTTGGGAATGACCTTGAGGGAATTTTTCATTATTTTTTAAGTAATATGACAATTTTATCCTTGTGAAAGAATTATTATTTTATCCTTGGGGGAAAATCACCATTTTACCTTTGGGTAAAATTTGTCTATTTTCCCCTTAGATATTTTCCAACATAATAATAACGCTTCACAAATGTACCTCAATTCACATGCCAAAGGATAAGTGTAGCACCCCTTATCTTATCTTAACAACATTATAACACTTATTCAAATAAGTGGTTACATTATCTTTAGCCTTTAATTACATTAATTCCTCCTGAGCATTCAATCCATCTTGAATTTATTTTGCAATTAGGTCTAGGTTCTTTTGCTCAGGCAAAAGATGCTTTGGCACAGCGGAAGAAATAAATAAATCAATAAATAAAATACATATACCACAATAGAATATATAAAAACTTTTCCACTATAAATATATTTTCATAACTATCTAGTACATTGTTTTGTGTACATATTTTGGGATAGATGAAGTACCCATCCATAAAGAGTAAGGAGACAACAAGCCTGCTACTCATACTCCTTTACAAAATATCGTGGGTGAATAGGTCCTTCACATATCCCTATACATATGCCCTTTTTCCTTCTATATACAGCAAAAAAAAAATATCAGTCCTAACTCCAACCGAAAAAGAACATGTAGGGTTAGGACCCTAAAATGATCGTGCTATAGCTACATATTTAAGTACTTATCTACTCCAGAGGGAATTTGAAGACAGTTATAACATAAACATCCTTCACTATAGTGAAAGTTCCCAGAAAGGGAATTTCCACTATTGCTAGTTCAACCTCCATTATCAGGCAATATCTAGGCATCTGATATATATCAGTCCAATAATGAGAAATACATTCCCAGTAGTTAAACAAACTAGTTTATTTTAAAACAATTGATATGTACCACTATAATGATACAGAAAACACCTCTACATTCAATTAAAATTTCAAACTCTTTTCATAAAGATCCTTGGGTATGACATATGTGAAACAGATGTGTATACAGCTATATATATGAGATATGCAGCAAATTATATCATTAATGGAATGAACAACAAGCTTTTAATGCTTATATGTCTAAATCATATTCACAAAAGTCACATTTATGCAATACAACTAATGGCCATACAAAAATACTTTACTTTGGAAAGGTATACACTAGATCATTCCCTTCCACATCATGATGTTCTTTGGAGGTTTACACCAGATCATTCCTCCTACATTTTATCCCTTGGGAGTATACATTAGATCATTCCCCACAAGGTAACTTACTATGGAGGTTTACATCAGATCATTCCTCCTCATAATTTTGGTCTCAGGAGGTATTCACCAGATCATTCCTCCTTGATCTTTAACTTTGGCATTCATACTTGCATTTAAGCATTTTCATACTATTCAGTCACTTTCACATGAATTTAGAAATCTTGCTATCAATGGCAAAATTTCGTGCTATTTACTATTCATTCTTAACCATTACCTCTTTTTCCCTTTTGTAACTTAACATAGGCCAATTTTGATGGCACCTTAGGCTATTTTTAATTCACATAGAAATTTAGCCATTCTAGGGAAAATCACACATAGCATTCGGCCAAGGTAAGGAAATCATGGGAAAATGGCATTTCTAACTCATTTGGCTCATTTCTAGCCTTTTTCTTACCATTTAAACATTATGGTAACAATTCCCACAATTATGCCTAACACTTTCTCACACCACAAAATTTGGTAAGTGCACTTTAGGCCATTCTTTCCCATGCTTTTCTAGCCTATTTTTCATGCCAAACATGGTCACACATCTAATCCCACAATTTCACATTATTAGGCACACTTTTAAAGTGAAATGGTGAGACTTTAAATTGGCAACTTTGCTTAAAACATAAATTGTCATAATTTTCTCTCTCTTCTTTTCTTGGAACTAAACTTATATGGTTTTTAAGTCATTCCTCAAGAGCAAACTCAGCATCATTTAGATGTATCCATTCGGCCAAGGTGAATAAAACACACTTTTTTGGTTACTTGTGAAATTAGAAAATGGAAGAAGTACCTAAATGTAAATCTAACTAGATTTTCTCTCTCTTACTATTTTCTAACACTTTCTCTCACTCTTTCTAACATAAAATTTTGCCAAATTTAGCACCATTCCAAACCCTAGCATTCGGCCTAGAGGAGAAATCAAGCTAAATGGAGTAGTTTCATCACTTTACTTACAATACCACAACATTCATGCACAAACCATGCAAAAATACCATTTTCTCACTCTTACAAACACAAACTCAGCCTTGGTACAAGTTAGGGTTTGGCAAAATCAAAGTTCCATCCATGAAAATTTACCAGTTCATGAGTTTCCATACATTCCAACATGTTTATAGCCATAAACACAAGTTATTTTTAACATATTTCAAACCCAAGCATGCAAATCCACCATAAAAATGTAGAGAGAGAAATAGCCATCATTCTTGCAAAATTGAAAACACCATAAACACACCATAAAATGAGAAAAGAATGGCATAGGATTGTTTAGCTACTTTGAAAAGCCAATACAAGTGTAATTTCCAAGTTGTTTTGGTGAGAACTCCTCCTTCTTCAAAGCTATGAAGCAATTCAGCCTTCTCCCTCCTTCTCCACCTTTCACGACACTTCTAGCATATGGAGGAAGAAGGCTGAAATATAGACTTTAGATTATTTACAAAAATGCCATTAGTGCAAAAATGTCTAATTTATCCCTTTTTCAACAATGGCATTGTCTCTCCTTAAGAATGTAATTTTATACAACTTCCATGGGCTGGGACTATTTTGCCCTTCAAGAATTTTGAAATTGCATAGTGTTCCCTCAACTTTTCAAAAATTGCAATTTAGTCCCTAAGAAAAGTGCCATTTTGCCATTAAATCCAAATTGGCCATTTTTGCTCCAATTTTCACCCTTTTCGTCCTCATGGTATAACAATCACTTAAATAAGATTTTATAAAACTTATTTTTGTGATTTTACTAATTTATCCTTATTTTATCAAAATTACAAATTTTCTCCTAAGGAAAAATTATCATTTTGCCCTTTATGCCAAAGATTGTCATTTCACCCTTTTTCTTTCTTTTTTGAAGTATACTTGAATAAGGATTTCTAATTTCTATTTTCCTAAAATATTTAAGATAAATTTTAAATTACTACTATGCCCTTAGGGTGAAATTATAATTTTTTCCTTCCTTAGGAAAATTGTCTTTTAACATCAAATGCAAGTAATCTCTTACATAACTAGATTCTTCTTCTCTCTTAAATTAAAATAATGAGAATCCTTTGATGTAAATTCATGAAATAAAAGGATTAAACTAATTTCTCCCTTCATGGTAAAATTACTATTTTACCTTTCCTCACCAAATTTCTAATTTCATTCTTTAATCACAAAAGTGATTATATAATGGTAAAAATATCCATTCTAACTCCTTAATAAATCATCCTTAACATCCCACAAATAATACTAACAATAATAATAACAACATTATCATAAAATACAAGTATTAGGAGCGGATGTTACAATAAGGATGTTTAGACATTTTCTGACATAATTATTACATGCCATAAATGTACCTTAATTTTTGTGCAAAGTAATGATTAACTTTTGGACTTTATTGAAACTTTTCTTATTTTCATTTTAGTCCCTAAAATTTCTTTTAATTTGGTCCCTCCTTCTTTAGAAAAACCTAGGGCTATTTAAATACAATTATTTAAGTATGCAATTGCTATATTTAAGATGTAATAATATACTTGAAGACGTGAAAAGTGGATATTACAATAAATATATTCACATATATATATGTATAACTCATTTACATTAGTTAAAATTTTTGTGCACAAGACATATACCTATAGATATATAAGGCTATTCAGGGTAAGGAGACAACAGCCCTACCACTTATACCCATTTCCAAAGCTTACTAATGGATACCTTTCTCACATATCCCAATATATATATGCCTTATCTCTTAATAAAAAATTATCATCCTGATCCTTTCCAAAAAAAATAATAAGGAATTAGGGTATTGGGCATGTCAAAATTTACACAGTACAATCCCCCCAACTTTATACAACTAAAGTGTGAGAGGAACCTCTAATACAAAAATAATCGACAACGCTTTAATAACTAGGAAATATCCCAAGAAGTGTATCTCCACTACCTCCAGTAGGACCTCATACCTAGGCATCTGATACACACTAGCATTCAAATGAGAATAAATCTCAATAGCAACAATAACCTATTTTAAAATCTACTAGTTTGTACCACCGTAATCATATGAAAATATAATACATTCTTTTCATCATCAATTAATACATCATGTCTATTGGGATGCTATGCATGAATACAATTATATCTCATACTTATGAATGCAAATACAATTCATTACATATCCATTACATAGGATATATTATCATATTATTCCCATATCCATCACACAGGATAATTTATCATATTATAATGGTAACAGGGTGATATTCACATATAGAAAAGAGCATAAACAAGGAATCCATAGCATATTACCATGGCCATTGCCAAATCATTATCATACCAAGAGAAATCATGAGAGTCGCCAAGAAAACTACTCCTCATATCAAATCCTCACTCAGGTGAGTTTCTTGTAGTCCATGACTACCCACAGTTCTCAACTACTATCTATATATTATGCGGTATTGTGTACATGCTGGAGTGTTCTCTAGTGAATTCAAGTACAACCATCCTCAACACCCCCATGAGGGTTATTGCCCACCTCTTTAATAGATCATTCCCCATCATTAAGAACCATAGGGTCCCTGCCTACCTCTCTGGCAATTCCTCCCCCGTATATCTGGGATTACTATTTTTTACAGATCATCTCTTAAAATACTATTCATAGGTATATAGACTAGGGTGATTCAACTTATACCATGGTTATGTCTAACTTTAAGTATGTGATTCCTTTAATTGTCCATAGGGGAGTTCACTAACTTAAAATTAGTAGCCATCATGGAATTTTCAAAACCATTTAGTTCAACCGTGAAATACCCAACGACCTTCCCATACCAATAATCAATCACTCGACAAGAGCCTATCTACCACTATCCATACACTAGGAATACTTTCTTATTTCTCTTGTATATTTCATGCTTATTCCTTTTTAAATTCTCATATCATTCTTACCCTTTCTCTTTCACTTTCAATCCATGTTACCCATTACAAATTCTAGGTTCATATCCCTCTTATGAGTGGATTTTTGGGCTAATTATGCTTCAAGCTAGGTCATTGAGTTTATTACCAAAACAAAGGCCAGACAATCGACTTCCACCCTCTGGCAGTTGACTTCTCGCTCATTGTCCTACAAAATTTTCCAAACCTGAAGGCTACCAATTGATTGTTATAGACCCGCTAGTCAACTACTATGGTCTTGGCAATTTTCTGGAAAAGATGAACATGACAGTCGATTTCTAGCGCTCTATATGCATTTCTAGGCAACAGTAAAACACACGACATTTGAAATCTAGAAGCTAGCAATCGGCTACTATGTTATCCTCTATTTTTTAAATTGGCTGTTGACCTAGATTTTTGCTCAAAAATTAGTTTGTACACCCTTTCTGATAATCATCAACTCAATACTAGCATATAAGCATCATTTAACATATAAAAACAGTCTAAGTTATCGTTTAATCTCACTCAAATCTTAGATTCAAACTTATTTTCATCAATAGGTAAAAACCCATTTTTCATAATCTAATTTAAGCAAACATAAGTACATCTATGCAGTTTAAAACACCCAATAGCAATTAAAAACATCAAGAATGTAGGTTTTAATCTCCTCTCCGGATTAAAACATGAAAATCTCAATTTTTAGCCATGAACAGTAAAATTTGAAATAAGGAGAATTAGGTTGTTTGCTACCTTTTTTTGTATAAAAGCTGGAGTATTAGCCTCAGATGTACTCCTAGATTCCTTTAGTACAAGCTTCTTGCTTCAAATTACTCTAAAAACTCTACTTCCTTTACAATCTCTCTTTAGAACCTTTCTCTTTCTCTCTTTAAGTTTTGAAATTCAGATTGAAATGGGAAAGGTTATAATATTTTTGCCTATTTATAGGTGATTCAAAAATTGCAACTTTTATCTTGCATCCTAATCATTCGACTTAAAATGACAATTTCTCTGGCTATATGCCAAATTACCATTTTGCCCCTGAACCATTGGCAAAAAATTTCAAAAAACTGGTAGCTACAATAACTCTTTTGACTAAATTTATGGCTTACTACCCCTAGAGTATTTAAAGCCTAAATAGCTTCCTTCAGTAAACATTTTCCTTTCATTCAAGTCCCCGCTCTTTTCTTTTCGATTTAATCCTTCACTCTAATTCAACTACATACAATCTAATGTAACATATATAAACATTTAGCTTATTTAAAAACTAACAAACATCTTTCATATATGGAAGGATAAAATGTTACACTTGACATCATGCATAATGGGCTATGCAATTTACATCCCTCATAAAATGGATCTTTTTTAGCCTTGAGCAATTTATAAAACTCTCAACAACACCATTAGGAGGATCTTCCTCATCTTTAATAAAATTGAGTCTATCAAATTCATAATTGAAACTAGGCCCAACTGCTTCTAAAACCATAGTACGATATGGATTTACAAGTGTACTTTCAAAATTCACTTCAACTCCTAAGAAAGTATAAGGTTACAAAGAAACAAAAGGTATGAATGGCTCCCCATGTGATATCCATTGATAATAGTTAGGGAAAAACCCATACTTATACAAGTGAGTCTTTACAACATCTATAACAAGAAACTTTTTATTGTTGCACCTTGAAAATGGACATCTTATCTTGACATTACATACAAAACTATCTTGCAATAGCTTAAAGGCTATGAACTCATCAACACCTTTAATAAATTCATCAACCAATCCTTTTTGACTTGGCATAAGTCTATTATACATCCAAGTATGATCACCTATAGAGGAACTTATACTAGCTACATAAACAAAAAAATGATATCGTGAATCCTTTGTTATAAAATCAATAAAAAAAATATTAAAATAATATATTGGTTTATTTTTTTTATATGTTGAAAAGATCAAGAGATTTTAATGGGAAAATTAGATTAGATTTGAGACTTAATTCATATCCAAAATCAAGTCTAAAATAACTATTGTTATAATCAAAACATGGAAGAAAGTTATAGGCAGAATATATTAATTACTTTTAATATTAAATTTTCATGAATCAACTACACTAGTTACCAAATCTTAATATTTATTTATCATTGACGATAATTGATCATCAACTCATCAAAGCTTTTGGAAAAATTCAAATTTGACTAATTGATAGTTTGTGGACTAAATGCCATAAATTATGTGCTTTAATTAACTCTTTACTAATTTGAGAGACTCAAAACTCTAATTCAATTGAGTGTCTTTTGTTTTTTTAAAAAATAACAATAAAAAAATGGATACTCTTTAACAAATAAAGTGAATCCAATACATGAAATAAAACATGGAGTATCAGATCTATTTGAAGTAGACCATATGTATATGTGTACCCACCATCAAATTTTGTGGCTTTTCTCAATCAAACATATAGGGCCCTCTTATCCCACCCAATTCCCACAACAATAATACCATACAAATTTTTACTATATATATAAGTCTATTTTAATCAAGTTCTAGCCCATACTTCATGCTCATACTTTATTATAAATAATAAAGGCAAGAGAGATACACAGAGTGTGAAAAGAGAAGCCTCACCCCACAATAATAAAATTATTGGTGACTGAAAAATTATTGGTGTCCCATTGGATTAGAGAAACCACAAACCCTGAACCTCTAATCAACATATGCTGAAGATGCAAATCAATTCTTATTGTTTTGAAGCAATTACAAATCTTAAAATAAAGATCTATCTATCTATCTATCTATGTAAACCTCCTATGGGGCACATAATTAGCCTATAAGTGCTAATAAAATTGTTTTGCATAACTAGACTTGTGTAAGGTTGTTGCTAGACCTTAATAAAATGTTTAGAATAAGTAGGTAAGCAATTTCAAGTTGCATTAATTTGACAATGAGAAGTTGACCAATGCTTTTCAATCACAAGTTTACCAAGAAACCTAGAACTACCTTAAGAACTCTAAGTTTACCAATGCTGTTATAATATAGGCATAAGATAATGAGTAGCTTAAACTAAGCATTAGACTACAATCTATGTTAAGGCTACCTGAGTAATGCACATGAGGGCTAACATATGGTTAGTTGCAATCTAGTTAGAAATCTGACTCCTTTGTCCTAGTGAAAAAAATCTTAACAAATGAAATAATCGCCATCCACTTAAAAATTAGAGTGGTAGAGAATATATTTAAAAGTTAAAATAATATACACGCACACCAACTTGCCTTCAACCACCAATATTCCTCTGTTTCATCAAAATCATTGTTTTCCATTTCCAAGTTCCAACTTGCTATTTTATTATATAATTATAGAAAAGCTGACACCAATACTGTACCTACATGGCTAAACCCCCCATCCCCATCTTGATGTCATAATCTTACCTTAAAACTACATTTTTCTAGCTGTGTGGCCCATATTTTGTAATCATCACAAATCTTAACACCTTTCATATATAATTTAGTTATAAAATCACTTTAATGTACAATCACTTGTTTCACCTCTTCTCATTTTCTATAGAAACATAATAAAAGTGCATTAGGAAAAACTACACATATTTTGGAAATAGGGGAACCTATAACTTTTAAAATTATTATCATCCTTGTGAGACACAAAACACCATTACCATATCACCACACTAAAAAAAATACAAACTCATTAATTAAATCACAACTCATAAATCACAACATAAGCCAAACAAAAAAGCAGCTACTGTCCACTATTAGCATCGGTCCCTCCCCCTTTCATTCGATCCCAAGGAATTAAGAGAATGATTTTTCATATAACCTTGCTTCTTTGATTTATTGAGAAGGAAATAAGAATATCCCTCAGTGTGAATATATAGTATTAATAAGCACATAATTATACATATTTATTTACTAAATTTCACTCACTTTAGGAGTATATTTTATGTGTTTTATGTATAACTTCTCATGTTTCCACTTGTTTTCATGTTATCAAAGCTTTTCCTAGGTCTAAAGCAATTTTGAAGAGAAATGGACCGAAACCAAGGGTCTAAAGGCTCAAAGCACCTCAAAATGCACCTTTTAACATGGGCACACATGGATTCATCTAGAACACACCTTACCATATGCCCATGTTGCCTTAAAACTTCTAGAACACATTTGTCCACATGCCAAAGACATCCTATGCACCTCTTTACATGGTTAGAGGAATAATCTCCAACCAAGAAATGGCCAAAATATCATCACAGATGGATTTCTTCTGGAACATGGCCTATAACATGGCCATGCCCTCCACTTAGGCTACCGCATGGCCATGCCACTTTCTAGGCTGTCACACCACCATGTGGAAGCCTAGAGAGGCGCCTCCCTTGCCTATAAATAGGAGAATGGGCAAGGAGAGAAAGGCATCACTTGAAGGTGTTTAAGGAGAAGGAAACTGAGAGCACTTGGAGTAGCTTAGAGTGTGACAATCCTTGCTAATCTTTGGAGCCTAATACTTCAATTTCCTTGCCTCCCCACAAAGGTCACAAGCCATGTGTAACACCCCATATTTTCTTGACTAGTCTAAATCAATGTTCTCTTAGTTAATTGGATGAAATTACTTGTACGATGTAATATTTATAATAAATATTAGAAAGGATGACATTGCAAAAAATTAAGGTGCTTCAATAAATTTTGAGGTGCTTGATTTAATGTATCTGAACTAAGAAAGAAAAGAAGCACATAGGCTTTTGGTGAAGGGGTTTGCTAATTGATTAAGTAAGCAATTGATAGAATATATATACACATTTATATGCAGCAAATTGGGAAGAGAGGAAACACTTGGATAAGATTAAAGTGCTTGAAGTATTTCCCTTTTCTTCCTTTTTGGAAAATCTACTAGCTTGCCCAAGTTAATAGATAAAATAAGCAAAAGAAAATGGCATAAATACACATGTGTGCACGTGAAATCCAATGCAAATTATTCCCTCAATTAATTTAGAGCAACCGAGTAAACATGTAATGGGGGAAATTAAATACACATTCGATGGAGGAAGTGAAAGTGAGAGAGAGTCTTGGTGTGTAGGACGTGAGTTTTTTTATATACACTCACATAGCAAGCACACTTGGAAAGGGAAAGAGGAAAGTGCAAAACTCTGCATTATTATTGGAATAAAATATATGCCTATATACACGGCAAAGGCAATGAGAAAGAGAAGAAATGTAGCATTCAAAATATTTATGAGTATGCACATTGAAGGAGGTGACAAAATGAAAGAAACGTGTGAAGCCAGCTTACTTCCCTTGTGTCATTTCCAATGCAACTAAATGAACAAAAAATTTTGCATGTATACGCATTTGGTAAAGGGAATGAAGGAAAGAGAAATTGAATGTTTAATCAAGATTTAATGGAATTGAAATGCCTTGCGTGAGGGAGGCTATCACATAAAATAATGGCTCACATAAACCCCTTGGATGTCATCGAGTAGTAAGCATACATGGACTTATGAATACCTTTTAACCATGAAGCAATAGAGATGGATAAGGGAGAGACCACTAAATACAATCATGCATTCAGTGAAGGAAGAAAAGATGCAACATTCAATGTCCCTCATATAGCCATACAACTTGCATAGAGAAGGGAGATTACATGACTTCCCCTCCCTTCCTTAGCATGTCAGGGTAGTAATGCAAAGCTTGCAAGTAATTGACTGTACTTGATGTGCACGTGTGGCTGTAACATGAAGATGATCAAAAAAATAAAAGAAAGGGGGGGCATGGGATCACCTTAGCTGAAATGAAAAATAGATAAATAATGATAATGGGGTGTGGCATTCCTTTTTGGTCTATTACAACATATACAAGAGAGAAAGCAAAGGAAAGGGTGCGTTGGGAAGAGGAGAGAGCAAGTTCATAATTGAGAAAACACACACACAAACAATTGGTCAAGGGAGGAAGTGAGTTAGCCAAGAAAAGAAGGATCAAGGGAGTAAAGGAACAAGAGAAATTGAAGAGAAACACTAGAAGGCTTTCATGATTTTTGCACCACTTGAGGTAGTTTGACAATTCTTAGAAATAGTGTCCCAAGATTTCATATATATATACCATGTTTCTACAAGCTTTCATGGGACATTGTTGCCTTCTTACATTATTGATATTAATTATGTTTTGCTGGTCAAATTTTCATGATAGAGTGATATGTGGGTATATGATAAAATGAATATTGTGGTTTTGGGAAATGTAGGTTAATTAATAATGTTACCATGATGGAATACAGTTGAGAATAATAGAAATGGATGCATTTTCCTTGAAAACCATTTTCTCCATAATGGGAGTGATAGAGATATTTTAGCATTATTTGAAGTGTTAACTCTTGCTATAACCATGTAAATGCAAGTGAGGTAACCATATTCCAATGGAAGGGATGATATGTCCATTTGCTTAGTGTGGGAATAAAGAATCCCAATTTTAATGGTGATATTTTAGGACTAGAAAAAGAGAAATGCATTAGTAATTGTATTACTAAATGATTCCAATTGTAATGGTGATATTTTAGGACTGGAAAAAGAGAAATGCATTAGTAATTACCCCAATTTAATGAAGATATTGAAAGACTAGGAAAAAGGAAATTTAAATGGCCAAACACTAAATTCTCTTGCGTTGCCCTTAGCCCAAAATCATGGATAATTAATGACGAACATTATTAGGGAAATTTAGCTAATTAATGGGGCTTAGTTTAGGAAAGAAATTCTCCCATTTTAAAGGTATTAGTTAAATAATGGAAAGAGAAAATAATTAAATGATAAAACATGAAATTCCCTTGAGTTCCCTTAAGCTCAAATTAGGGAAATTTTTTCGTTGAAATTTGGTAAAATTTTATAAGGGAAACATGATAATTATGAAGGGAGAATTAAATTAATTTAGAGAAAGAATTATCATAAATAAATATGACAAAGAGGCCTTGTACACCAATGGAAAAAGAAACGCAACTGATAAGGGAAAATCATAGAAAGGTACATGAATTACAAGGTATAGCTGAGGGTGCTCCACACGAGTGACCTAGGGAGGCGTGGCCAAAGGTGCTCTATGCCCGTGACCTAGAGATCACGATGAATCCATATACGTGGCCGAGTGTCCACGAATAATGAGGTGTGGCCGAAGGTGCTCCACACGGGTGGCCTAGTGAGGTGTGGCCGAAGGTGCTCCATACCTATGACTTAGTGCTCACAACGACTCTGTACACGCGGATGAGTGTTCACGATTTATAAGGTGTGGCCAAAGGTGCTTCACACGAGTGACCTAGTGAGGTGTGGCCGAAGGTGCTCCATACCCGTGACCTAGTGTTCACGATGATTTCATAAAGGTGGCCTAGTGTTCACATAATACACCAGAGTGTCCAATTAATTCACCACGGTAAGAGTAAGAATTAAACCCATAAGTACTCTGTTAATTTCGCAATAAGTCATATAATTTTAAGAGAACATGTTTCACTTAAAAAGAGATTATCTAATTTTCCCATTGACTTCTAAGTTTATCATGCAATGCTTACCTATATACATTTATGGATAACATTATATTTTAATATTAATAATGTAGATTAAATGTTTTGGTGCTTGCACCCTGATACATATTAGTTGTCTTTTAAAACCCTAAATTGTTAATCTACTAGGAAACTTGTGTTTCTCATTTACGTGCTAATATGTATCAGATCCAGACGCGTAGTAGGGTCGAGGAGTAGTAGTCTTTTGATTTAAGTGAGATTTTGTAATCCCTATTTTGGGTCCTAGCTAAATTTAATTTAGAATAGGACATTTATTTTGGACTGTATACATGAGATGTATATATGCATCCCGAGGGACGAATATGTGAAGGACCGGTTTATCCCTAATTTGTAAGGGAGTCTAAGTGATAAACTTGTTGTCTCCTGACTTCCGATGGATGGGAACTTCATATATCTGGGGACATGTTTATCAGTATGTAATAGACTTGATTGGACTTGTATTATTGGAATTATATGAAAGTTTATATTTTCACTGAAGCATAGAATTTATATTATTTCGCAGTGCATGTACGTTTTAATCTGAGCAAAAGAATCCTAAACCTAATTCGCTTAATATAATTTAGTGGTGTAATTGCTCAAACATTAATCAAATAAAGGATAAGGATAATGTACCAAGCCTATCTATTTATATCGGAGTTAATGGTAATACTAGATAAGGGTGTTAGATCGTGGAGAGTCAATCAAGAGTTGAAGAAAGAGATTGGGAAGCATCAAGAGGCAACTAGAAACATAATCAAGAAAGGAGTCTAGAATCCAAACTAGTCATCCAAAACTCGACAGACCAGGATGTTTTTGTTTCCATTTTGTTCTTCTTCCCTTGTTATACTTCTTATTTTTTTATTCATGAACATGAGTAGCTATATTGGTAGAACCCAATTGGGGTTCTTAGACTATGTTGATATTTTGGTTTAAATATGATTGAGTTATAAATTGAATTGTGTGATCTTCCTCTAGTTAAAGATTAATCAAGTTTTATTACGAGATGTCATGAGAAAATCTATCTAGATTCCTCTCAAATACTCTAACCGATGATGTTTGGACTTAGAAAACTAACTAGAGAGAATAGTTGATCTTCGCTTGGACCGAGAGGTTGATAATTGCTGAACCAAGAAGAACTCCTAATAAACCCTAATGCTGATCTAAACTTGACCATTAGACACGGAAACCCAATAGAAGGTATAGGTTTTAGAAATCCATTGAAACTAACTGAAAATTTAGATTTTTTTTTACACTGGTAGCACAATCAATTTCATAACTCATTATCTGTTTTTTACATATCAGCTAGTCTAAGACCCCAATGGGTTTGCTTTTGTAGAACTTGAGAATTTGCCATCTTAACACTTTCCTTACTTTCCCTCTGAAGTCAAGATAGTGATAGTTAGATTTAGTTAGTTACAAATCCATTATTATTCTTCCTAGGCTAGATAACAATGATTAAGTAGTAACTCTGGGCTTTCCCGTTCCTGAGGGATATGACTTTGATACTCACCATTGCGCTAGCCTACGCTGACAGGTGCACTACCTTAAGGTGTGGCTACATATAGTTCATTGGTAGCACATTAAGTTTTTGGCGCCATTGCCAAGAACTTCAGTGAGAAAACTATAGCAAAATTAGGAACTGTTACTTTAGCCATTTTATTTTATTTTGTTATTTTTCTTTAAGCTTTTGATTTGTTTAGTTATTTTTTTCTAAGTTGTTATTCTTTCAGTTTTTAAATTATCAATTATCTCTAATAGTTTATGACCAGGAGTACATGCTGAGGAGGAACCAATTCAAATTCCTATTCATACACAGCAAGAGATGGCCAATAACAATAATAATGAAGATGGTAACCGAACAATGTACAATTTTGCTAGACCTTCATTGGAAGGAACACAAACGTGTATCAATCGGCCTACCATAGCTGCTAATAATTTTGAAATAATGCCAAACATCATCCAAATGGTGCAATAAATTATACAGTTTGGAGGTCGACACAGTAAGGACCCAAGTGCACATATTGCCAATTTCTTGGAGATATGTGACACCTTTAGAATCAATAGAACCACTGATGACACCATTAGGCTTAGGTTATTTCCATTCTCTCTAAGGGACAAGGCCAAGAGATGGTTACAATCCCTCCCTCCTAACTCGATCACCACTTGGAATGCTTTCGCATAAAAATTTCTCTATAAATATTTTCCTCCTGCTAAGACTACACAGATGCGCAATAATATTTCTTCCTTTGTGCAGATGCATGATGAGAGCATGTATGACACTTGGGAGAGATACAAAGATCTGTTGAGATGTTGCCCACACCATAGACTGCCCATATGGATGTAGGTACAAACATTTTACAGTGGAATAAACCCAGCCACTAAGCAAATGGCAGATGTAGCAGCAGGAGGTGCTTTGAATAATAAGATCCCTAAGCAGGCACAAAATCTGATAGAGAAAATGGCCATGAACAATTACCAATGGCAATCCTTTAGGGACAGATGGTAGGGAGTGGTCCACCAGATAGATTCTACATCAGTCTTGGCAGCTCAAATGGAGCTTCTAGCTAAGAAAATGGACTAACTCTAGATGTTGGTTTAAGCAGCACAATTAAATTATAAATTTTGTGGTGGCCCACATTATGGTGTAAACTGTAATGCGGGAGGTATGTTTGCAAACTCATTAACTTCATCTTCATCTAACTTGGGTTTTGCTGACTTAGAATAGGTAAATTACCTGGGTAATACCCCAAGACAATAGAATAACCCATATAGCAACACATAAAACCCTGGGTGGAAAAACCATCTAAATTTCAGTTGGAGAAACAATAACACCCAGGGTCCATCAAACTACCAGTGGCAGCATCAGCAACCCCAGTCACAAGCTACCCTAAATCAATTTCCTCAAGGGTAGGAAAAGAAGCCTAGTTTTCAGGAATTTATGATGAAGTATATATCCTCTAAGGACACAATCCTTAGAAATCAATAGGCCTCTATTCAAAACTTAGAAACTCAGTTAGGCCAGATATCTAAGTTTTTGGTTGAGAGACAGCTAGGGATGCTCCCCAATACCACAGAGCCAAACCAAGGGACCATTGCAATGCTATCACTCTGCTATTAGATAAGCAAAAAACTAGTTCTTTACAATTGACTAATGATACTACTATTGTACAGGATAAGCTAGTCAATAACGAACTAGGATCAGAGGTTAGCAAACTAGTGCAAGATGAGGATAAGAAACGACTTATGAAAGAATACCAGCCACTTGTTCCATAACCTGCTAGACTAAAGTAGGCAAAACTCTTTCAATAGCTCAGTAAGTATATTGATCCACTTGAACAACTAAAAAGTAACAAATAGGAACTTAAGGATTTAAGGTTGGTAACACTGACTGAGGAGTGCTCATCAATTCTACAAAATAATCTACCTGTTAAGAGGCATGATCTAGGGAGCTTTTCTATACCTTGTGTAATTAATAAACTATCTGTTATAGATGCTTTAGTTGATTTAGGATCTGGAATTAATTTGATGCCTATTAGCTTGTTTGATAGACTAGGATTGAGTAAACTAAGACCTGCTAGGATAACTGTACAATTAGCTGATAGAAGTATTAAACATCCTAGGGGTATAATTGAGAATGTCTTAGTAAGAGTAAAAATTCTACATTTCCTGTTGACTTTATTGTAATGGATATGGAAGGTGAAAGTATCATACCTATGATTCTAGTCAGACCTTTCCTCGCAACTTCCAAGGCTCTTATAGATGTTTTTAAGGGAAATTTAGCACTTAGAGTAAAGGGTGAAACTATCACCTTTGATATAACCACCCCTTACTTGTAGGAAAAATTACTTGATAACCAACTACATGAGAACTTGCTTACTAACCCCGTGTAGGTAGCTAATGGATCTAGCAGTGATACTAACCATTCTATTACTATTAATAGGTAAGAGGTGCAAGATGTGAAACCTTTAAGTAAGGACCCTTCAGTCTTAAAATTAAAGTAACCACCTTAGCACTTTAGCTACACATATGTGGGTGATGTGAGGAAGCAGCCTGTGATCATAACAGGTGAGTTAACACCAAATAAGAGGGAATTAACTTTGCCCTCTCGCTAGAAACACCCCAGGGCCTTTCCATTCAGAAGCCCTCTTCCTTCCTCAGCTCTGCCTAATCAGGGCAGTAATTAAACTTCCCTTTTTCATCCTTCTCTTTAACTTAATTTTCGTTCACATACCATAGTTTTTTTTTACTGTTTTCTTTTTCTTTGTATCTTTCCAACTTATCTATTTTCTTTTAAGATATCCCCTTGCTATACATCAAGGATAGTGTTTGTCTTAAGTGTGGGATGACTCCTGGTTTAACTTCAGTTTTCTTTGTTCTCAAATAAATTTTTTAATTCAATTTTCAATTTCAATTTGAATCTAATTTTTGAATACAATTTGATTTGATCTCAAATAAATTTTCAATTAAAAGAAAAAGATTTTAGTATAATAGTTTTTAGTTTAATTAGTCTACATTCTCCTTTGTTCATTTAGTTTATGTTAGGTTACATTATCTTCTTTTTCTTTATTTTGTTCATAATGCAAATAAGTGCTTTCCTATATGCATTCCAAAAGGTATCATACTAGTGATTGTCATTTTCTTCACCATTGCTTTATATTAAGTCATAACATGGATAAAATAAAACACGCACTTGTAATCTTGCAAATCAAACCCTTGTTTTCAATCCATATTAGACAATAAATACATTTCATAGCTCATATAGAAAAATAGTTTTATGGTACCTAGATGCTCCCACATCTTGCACTATGTTCTACATTGCATACACTCTTAGCTGATAATATGGATAGGAAGAAATGCATGCATTACTTGATTGGAAATTTTATTGGAAATTTTAGGAACCCTATGAAACCACACCCTATAAATGCGAGGATTTGAGCCAAGAGAGTATTCATTACAAACATGATCTAAATTTTTCTTATAAAGGGTGCACTTCATTTTACTATGCTACTAGAACTTTCTTTGTAATACTTGTCAAAATTACATGAATTTTTGAATATCAAACATTATTTGGGCAACTTAGGTTACACCATTGATGACCAAAAAGCCTACCTTATGTGTTTCCCTTAGTTGACCATCATTGAGCCTTGACATGTTTTTCATTGTATACACATCCTTACACCCCATTTTCCACTTCTTTTTACAATACCTTTCTTTGCAACCTTATATGTTGAAATTTCTTTGGTCTGTTCTTCATATATGGATTAAAATGCAGTATCTTAATAGATAAGAATTCATTGAGTCTTTCCTTTATTTTGAGGTAGCCCCTCAATCCAAGACTAAATATTAGAAATATTGCAATACTGCAAAAAGCAAAAAGAAAAAAATATATGAAGAGAAAAAGGAAAGAAAGAAAAAAAGAAAAGGAAAGGAAAAAGAAAGCAAGAAAAAAAAATTATTATTATCAAAGTAGTCTTTGTACTATCTTAGGAAAGGGTATTCTCTAAACTAAAGAAAAAACTCAATGATAATTGTGTCTACCACATTTAATCCTTGGAATCTTCTTAGGACAACATACGTTTTCAACATGTCTGTATCCTTTTTTCCAAAATTCTTCACCTACCTTTACCTCGAGCCCCATTACAACCCTGTCACGACCTTCTGATCATGGTATTCAAGTTTTCGCAAGTAGTGGAGATGAGATTTATAAGCAAGCATATGGAAGGCATGGTACTATGAAATTTCTTGAGAGATTTCACTTCACCAATATAGACTTCTGAGCGACATTGAGTGATCTCTTTGAGGAAGTGGTTCCTAATCAAACAATAAATTGCTTGTTGAGGAAATGCACTCAATTTAACGATCTTTGTTATTAGTAAAGGGCTAGCAACACCAAGAATTATGGTGTAAGATTCATGTAGCATTGAGTTACAAAGGATTGTCGAGTATATATCAACTGTGAAAAGCTATTATTGCTTTTTATGAATTAAATGAAATTTTTCTTAAGGTCAAGCAAAAGCTTAAGTGTGGGGTATTATTATAAGCACATAATTATACATATTTATTTGCTAAATTCCACTCACTTTAGGAGTATATTTTATGTGTTTTATGTATAATTGCCCATGTTTCCACTTGTTTTCATGTTATCAAAGCTTTTCCCAAGTAAAAAGCAATTTTTAAGAGAAATGGACTAAAACCAAGTGTCTAAAGGCTCAAAGCACCTCAGAATGCACCTTTTAGCATGGGTACACATGGATTCATCTAGAACACATCCTACCACACGCTCATGTTGCCTTAAAACTTCTAGAGAAAACCTCTCTACATGCTAAAGACGTCTTGTGCACCTCCCTACATGGCCAGTACAACAATCTCTAACTAAGAAACAGCCAAAATATCATCACAGACAGATTTCTTTTGGAGCATGGCTTACAACATGACCATGCCCTCTACTTAGGCTACCACAAGGCCATGCTACTTTCTAGGCTGCCACACGATCATGTGGAAGCCTAAAGAGGCACCTCCCTTGCCTATAAATAACAGAAGGCGCAAGGAGAGAAAGACATCACTTGAAGGAGTCCAAGGAGAAGGAAACCGAGAGCACTAGGAGTAGCTTGGAGTGTCACAATCCTTACTAATATTTGGAGTAATACTTCAATTTCTTTACCTCCCCACAAAGGTCAAAAGCCATGGAGAGTCAATCAAGAGTTGAAGAAAGAGATTAAGAAGCATCAAAAGGCAACTAGAAGCATAATCAAGAAAGGAGTACAGAATCCAAACTAGTCATCCAAAACTTGACAGATGAGGATGTTTTCGTTTCCATTTTGTTCTTCTTCCCTTGTTATACTTCTTGTTGTTTTATTCATGAACATGAGTAGCTAGATTGGTAGAACCTAATTGGGGTTCTTAGACTATGTTGATATTTTGGTTTAAATATGATTGAGTTATAAATTGAATTGTGTGATCTTCCTCTAGTTAAAGATTAATCAAGTTTTATTACAAGATGTCGTGAGAAAAACTATTTAGATTCCTCTTAAATACTCTAACTGATGATGTTTAGAATTGGAAAACTAACTAGAAAGAACAGTTGATCTTCGCTCGAACCAAGAGGTTGAAAGTTGCTAGACTAGGAGGAACTCCTAATAAACCCTAATGCTGATCTAAACTTAACCATTGGACACAAATAGCCAATGGGAGGTACAGGTTTTAGAAATATATTGACACCAACTAAAAATATAGATTTTGTTTACATAGGTAACACAATCAATTTCATAACTCATTATCTTTTTTTTTTACATATTAGCTATCTAAGACCCTAACGGGTTTGCTTTTCTAGAACTTGATAATTTTCTGTCTTAACACTTGCCTTACTTTCCCTCCGAAGTCAAGATAGTGAAAGTTAGATTTAGTTAGTTACAAATCCATCATTATTCTTCCTAGGCTAGACAACAACGATTAAGTAGTAACTCTGGGTTTTCCTATTCCCGAGGTATACAACCTTGATACTCACCATTGTGCTAGGCTACACTGACAAGTGCATTGCCTTAAGGTGTGGCTACATATAGTTCATTGGTAGCACATCAAGGATTCAGGTAGAGATTTTTTATTTTTAAAAAAGGAGGAAAATAGAAACCAAGAAAAAAATCTTACAGGTGAGTGATTTATGACGTTGCTTGTCCATCACCGTTCACCATTCACCATCCACCATTCAATTTTCAACATCCATTGTCCATCGTTCACCTTCCTAATCTTTGAGTAATGGTAAAAAAGGGAGGCGCAAACGATATTAGGGCATGAGAGAGATAAAAATATCTATTAAACAAAATTTAAAATAAAAAGGAAAATAAAATTTATTTTGCAATGGATTTTGAAACGTCTATTTGTTGCCAAATTTTAGCAACGACTAGTCTGTAACTAATCTATTGCTAATATAAATTTTTTTTAAAAAAAAGAGAGGTTCTATTGCTAATTCAATATTTTAGAAATAAAATTGTATTTCGTTGCTATTTTTTGTTGCTAATTTGCAATTTTCTTGTAATGATTACCCTTTCGGCAAGGCTGTGGCTATCGTTTCTCAACCCCTTCAAGCTCTGACATGGATATGGCTTATTGGGGGCTGTTGTGGAATTTTCTTATCTAATTTTGGTTTTAACTCTTGTTTCACCACACCATTATTAGTCTTCTTCTGTGTCTTGTTTCTTCCTTTTGTGACCTACTAAAATAAAAAGAACAAAATTTTTAGGGTGAAAATTTTAAAAATTATATAATTATATAAGCAGAGAAAGTAGTCACAAATTAACTTAATTAATTTAACCTCTGTTGAAGGAAGAACCATTTATGTAATTTTGCCTCTTCTTCTATGATTAGTGAGTTAGTGGGCATTTTAAGCTTATCCACAATTACAGATCCAAAGGTGTCATGAGGAAGAGTGTGGATTTTGAGTATAGAAGGAGGAGACAATGAGGTGATGATAGTTGAAGTGACCAAGCCAGAAGTAGCAGAGGGAGGATGTATAGAAAAAAAAAAGAAAAAAAAAGGACATGGTTGCTATCAAAACCAAGACAAGCCAAGGGAGGTCTTTACATAGACAAGGATTTGGTTCCACAACATGATAATGTGAATCTCTCAAGTTTAGATTATTGACTCTTATTATGGTAGAATTCAAATTCATATATATATATATATATTATTTTTTTAGTCTCTATTCATTATTTGTTTCAAGTATATGTAAAATCTGTTTGAATATACTTCAAAAAAAAATTAATGAGACTTATTTTATATATAATTTTTATGAAAGGTGATATATCTGGATTGGTGCCATTAATGATATTTTGCAACGTAGCATATGACCATTGGCCAAATCAACAAGCAATATGAACGACATCTTGGGCCAACGATTGGTGTGATCACCCACACACCAAGCAATCCCTACGATTTCCTACAAGTGACCTTGTAATGATTTTCTCTCACTTAAATGCCTATATATGGAGCGTCCTTAGCCTCCCTCAGGTATGACATTCTTAGTACCCTCAAACTTTGTCTCTTACAGTCTTGTGTTTTTCTTATTAACTTAACCGTTGGAGGTGCATCAGGGAGGCCCTCTCCCTTTGTGAATTCCTTTTTCATGTCCTTTGCTCTCAACATTGTTCCTGAACATTTCGGAGAACATTAGTGAAGCCCACAATGGTCTTTCCCTGACCACTTCATTCTTTTTGTTTTTTGCCTTTGCACATGATTCTTTCTTGTTTAAAGAAACCGCCTAGATAACATATCGCTCTATTCTTGCCACTTCTAGTGCACCACCCATTGCACCAAGTGCTCTATAGAGGAGCCCTCGTATCACTCGCTGTCGGGGTGAAACAAGAAGCTGCCTTGCCCAAGCCTAAACTTGTTATTCAACTACTTTCTACCAAATACCAAATGGTTGATAGCAGAATTGCCTCCTTCCACTAACTTTACTCTTGTTGGTTCAAGAAGGGAAAGAAGTGGGTCTAGTGATCCTATGGAACCACAGTCTAAATGCCAAAAGAAGGTGTCTAACCTCCAAGAAGAAGTCTTGACACTTTGTCAAGAACTTGTAATGCTACGCTAGGTTTTATAGCAGTTGACAGATCTAGCAGTGATGATGACACCTTTTGTCTTGGCCAATCAATTGTCACCAAGACCATAATTGCCTCAACTAGCTTCGATGTTGGTAGAACCACTTCCTCCTAGGGTTAATTAATACAGGCCCCCTACCGCATTGCAAGACCCAATGGCACCACTATAACACCCCAATCTCATAGCCATTTCCTTTATAAAAGTATATTATTTTCAGTATAAATCTTTTAGCTACCAAATTGATATGTTATTTTCACTTTTATCCTTATTTATTACCTGAGTTTGATATTTAATTTCTATTTAATATTGGATTAGGTTTGGATCCTTTTTACTCAGGTATTCTCATACATTGCACAGTGGAAGTTTAAACAATAAATATTACTAATAATACAAAGAAAGTTAATATACCGTTCATATTTATATATATTCTTCATACATAATTCTAGTTAATACATAAGGTAAGGAGGCAACAACTCTGCCACTCAAACCCTTGTTATTATTTTGCTAATACCATGCATAACTTTTTCATTCTGCTAGGATCCATCTTCCCTGTAACTCCAATGATAGTCTATACCTGGTCATCTGATACATACTAGCATACTTATGAGAAATAAATTCTCAATAGCCAAACAATCCAGTCTTTTAAAAACCTTTAGCATGTACCACTGTAATTATACGAAAAACATTCTACATTCTTCTTCTTCTTTTGTATCATAGAATCTATTGGGATATCATGCAAGATTCATATATATATATATAAGGATGACATGTATTTATGAAAGTGTAATATGATTCAATATAAGGATAAAGTTCGCTATTCAGATTATTTCATAACATCATTTCATAATGGAAGTATAACATAGGTGTCATGAATATACATATATAAATATATGTTTCATGCATCATTATAAGATGATAAAGACCAGGAAAATAATTATAATATTATGGCTAATACCATTTTTCTAAGAAGAGAAACTTAAGAGTATTAGGAAAGTCACCCAATGAACTACTCCATGTATCACTACTTACATGAGTGAGATAATTTTCTACTATGTGATAATTCTACCACTAGTACTATTTCAGGCATCCCTTAATAGATCCGAGTACCCTTACTGGTCATTGCCTTTTGACAAATCATTAACCTATGAAAATTAAGCTCAAGGGATCACTGTTCTAATACATATCATTTCCTCTTTGCTTTTGGGCAGATTATGATGCTATGGAATCACCACCACTTAATGGTGGATCACATTCCTGGTATGCTATCCTATACATATACTTTAAGATTATGTGACTTGTGCACATAGTTATGCTAAATTCTTAGTAAATGTCCCTTTTTCATTTGGCCATATTAAGTTACACTAACTTAGAATTTACTGTAACATTCGCTCCAATTATGATTAAAGAGATATTTGATAATTGTTAATTTAATGTTTAATGCTTGTGTATGTTGCATTAGTGCATATAGTTGCATTAGCCTAGGGACTCAATTGAAAAGGAAAAATGAGGGAGTTTAAAAGTGCAAAATAGCTCAGGGACCAAATAGAAATTTCTATAAACTTCCTTAAACCCTAGTTGAAGCCCTAAACCCCACACACTCTCACCCATCTGCATTTTAGAGAAAGAAGTAGAGGGGATGTGTAGAGAGAGAAGGGCGAGCTAGGGCAAGAAAGGAGAGATTATGCTAAAGGAAAGGCAGATTTGATGCTAGAAATTAGTCCTACAACAAAGGGAGAGCCTTTCTAACACATCCTACACACACATTTGTAGGAAATATAAGTATTAATCCATCCTAAACCCTTCTCTTTTCTGTAATGTTTATTGTTGCTGAAAATATGAATTTCTAAGTGTTTGAATTGAGATTGGGGTTAAACCTACATTCTGTATGCTTTTCTATTTCTATGGGATGTTGTGTTGCTGAATGTATGCTCATATATTTGCTTGTAATGGATTAGAAGGGCTGAGTTTTGTTCATCTAGAGGTATAGACTAGTTTTCCTAGAATGTACCATGTTTGAGCTAATGGATGGGAAATGTTCAATGAGAAATAAAGTTTGTTATGTGGAAAATAAGCTTATGTGTTTATAATTGAAAATGGAATACATTTTGGACTGGGTATTATCAATATTATGTTTTCTGAATTGCAGCGGAGCATAACAACCAACTGCTAAGTATGTGGCAGTCGACTGTCGTGTTCCTAAAAAGCCCAGAAGTACAGACAAAGGCTTAGCAGCCGATTGCCAGACCCCTAATAGTCAACTGTCAAGCTCGTGTTTGCACTAAGCAGTCGATTGGCTATCCTCACAATTGACTGTCATGCTCTTATTTTGCCCAGGATGCATTCCAGAAAGCCACCAGCTCACTGGCAGTCGATTTCTAGCTTACTATCTGGCACTCGAGGAATACAGAGAGCCACCAACCGACTGCTAGCCTTCCAACAGTCGACTGACAGCCCTCTAACTTGCAAAATGAGGTCTTTAATGGCAATTGAGCTTAGTAATTCTTCATGCTAACTTAATTAATAGCTCAAAACAATGGTAAGCAAGGAAACTAGAAGTTTTGGGTAAGATGCAAAGGATAAAGTCACTTTTTCACTTGGATGAGAATGGTCCTTGTGATAGTGATATAAAAGGAAGCAGAGAGACATCGAAAAGGAAGAGTGAAGTATCCTAAGCATATGCATTAGTGGTAGATAGGCTCATGAGTTGAGTGACCAATTGTCGGTATGGGACGGCCGTTGGCATTCCACGGTTGTGCCATGTATTATGATGGTTAAACATCTACTTGAACATAGATAATTTTGAAAACACCGTGATGGTTACAAACCCTAAGTTAGTGTGTCTTCCAAGGGCCATTAAGAAATACATATTTAAGGTTAAAGCATAACCATAGGCATGAGCCGAATCACCTTAGTGCATATGTTAGAAGGTAGCGTATTGAGAGGGTGATACACCTCAAAGGAATGGTGGTGACTCCATGGCCCCATGATCTGCAAAAGTGGAGAGGATAAGGTTTCGTGGGTGATCCACCTAGAAGGAATGGTGGTGATCCCCGAGCCTCATGATCCGTGGAAGTGGAGAGGAGAGGATCTGTTCGAAGGAATACAATGATCATATGAGTTATAGAGAATGTACAAGTGGATCCAACTAGGGGATGCCTTAGATGTACTCGAGCAGTATTTTACTATAGTGATGCAGTAGTCACAAGGATGACTCATTTATGTATGTAGTGGTACGTGGAGTTATTTCTGTGCGACTCTTCCAATAGCTCATATGATGGATTGTTTTCTCCTGCTCAAAAGGCATTTTAATACCCTAAAGAAATGTTTTGTGATGAGAATGATGATGAATACACTTCCCATGTTTTAAAGATAATATATTTGATGAATATGTATATGTATGAGTACATAACATGATTAAATGCTACATGCACTACATCCCAATAGCATGTGATATGTTTTATGAAAGAATGTAGAGTTTTTCCATGCAAGCACGGTGGTACAGGTCAATGGATTTTGTAACAGGTTGCATTGCTATTGAGATTCTTGATTATATTTAATTAAGGATGCATGCTTATATATAATTAATCCAAGTTCACTATATATATATATATATTTATTCTGCTGTAATGTTGAGAGAATTGAGCGTAGAGACCAACCCCAAATGGCACTTAATTAATCAACTTGGTAAAAATTTTAAAATTTACTCAGGTAGAAGTGATAGTAACACACCATTATTATAATAAATATATATATTATACCTTTAACCACTTAAAAGGAACCATAGGCTAATGGGGTGTTACATTTGCAACCATCAAATTGTTTTCTAAAATTCTTGTATCCAAGTGGATGTTTTACCATTCAAATTTATGACACAACCATGGAATGCCCAACGACCATCCCATATTGACAATTGGTCACTCGATCACAAGTCCATCTATCCTAAAGCATACATTAAAGAAACTTCCTCTAGTTTCTTTTATTATCTCTATTCCTATTTCCCTTTCTTTATTTTCATTTTCATGATACCTATCTTATAGTTTTACAATATTACCCTTTCTTGTTTGACAACATTTTCAACTTGAATTGTATAAATATGGAAGGTTATACATTCCTTTTATAAAATTTATAAACTACATCATAAAAGTCTCTTGCCATAGTTACCCACTTCCTTTTTCTCTTGGAATTGGTTAACACAAAGGTTTAGCATTTTCCCTTCACAATGATAGTAATACAAATTTAACCAATCCAATAGAAATATGAGTGGTGGTCTTGGCCTAGCTAGGAAAATGAGGGGAGAGAGGGAATTTCAAAGATATCATTTTAAAACATCATTTCCTCACTTTTTCTTGCTTATGTCCAAAAACAACCAACACACATATCGACTAAAATCATGCAAATCTCTTTCATGGTGCCATATGATGCTCTTGACCACCAAGCAAGGAAGGGGAAATTAAAGGAGTTTCAAACCATTTTTTCCCTTTCTTCCATCTTTTCCATCATTCAAACATGTATACATCAATTTCCTTCCATTTCCATACAATTTCCACACTTTATGCTATCAAACATCAAGGGTTTCATCACAAACTTAGGTGAACTAATTATCCTTTCCTTCACCATGTTCATTTTATTTTGCTTTCAATATATTTATGCATACATATAAATATTCCTTTCTCATATTATATCTATACATATACTTAAATATATATTTTCCCTCTTGTTGGAATATACATTCAAAGTTAGGATTTCATGATTATGGAAGGTAATTTATCAAGTAAACCATTATAAATATCATTATCTCTTTCTCTCTTGTCTTTGCAAAAACCATAAGCACATATAGGAACAATTTTCATAAAAACATATTTCAAGATGCTCTTAGCCAAACACAAGAAAAAAGGGAAATAAGGGAGTTTTATCAAAATACCAATCCTCTTTCTTTCTCTTACTTATGACTTAAATTTTAACTACCTATATAGTTTGAAATTTGGCAAGGTTCCCTTCATAGAAACTCACCATGTTCTCAACCAAAGTAAGAAGAAAGGGAAAGTGAAGGAGTTTCATACCAATTCCTCCCTTTTTCCCAATTTCATCACTATTTAAGCATGAAAACACCATAACCATGTCAATTCTAACATTACATAATCAATCCAAACAAGAAGGGATTTCATGAACATGGTGAAAGAAAATCACAAACTTTCCATAAAATATTCAATCAATCATTCTTACACTCACAAATACGTCCATTTAATCATACAAACATAACCCAATAGAAATTTAAGCTTAAAAGAATGTAGAGTGAGAAACCCTCACTATTCATGGAAGCCATGAAAATTGTTCAAACACTTAAAAGAATCCATGAAACATGAAATCAGAGGTGTAGGATTGTTTAGCTACCTTGATTTGCCAATAAAAGTGCTTTCTCCTTGGAGTTTCCTTCACTTTTCCTTCTTCTTCCTTCTCGGCTTCTCTCCCTTTCCACTTTGCCGTCACTTTTTCCTACTTCTAATGGAGAATGTCGGTTTAAGAAGATGAAGGGGCAAAATGACCATTTTACTCTTCATTTTCCTTCATAATTCCAAAAAGTGTCATGGCATAGGCTTTATAAGAATTTTCATGACATTTCCTAGATAAAATGACTATTTTACCCCTAAAGTGAAAATTACCATTTTACCCACATAGCAAAATTACTATTTTACCCTTGTGGCAAAATTTCCATTTTGTCTTTTATGCGAAAACAACTAATTTACCCCTCACTTGACTTCAAAAATTCGAAAAGTGTAGGGAGATGGTCTTGAGGGAAATTGTCATGAATTTTCTAAGTGAAATTACTATTTTTATCCTTGTGGTAAAATTACTATTTTACCCTTAGGTGAATTTACCATTTCATCTTTCGGTAAAATTTACTATTTTGTCCTTAGGATATTTTCTAAAGTCAGCATGACTTTTAGATATTTTTTTCAGATATTTTTTGGCATAATCATTGAGTTTTAGATATTTTTTAGTGTCATAATTACGCATCATAAATATGCTAAATATTTTAGAGGTCTAATGATTACTCTTTAGATATTTTAATAACTTTTCCTCTTTTCACTTTAGTCCCTAGACTTTTCTTTCAGTTTGGTCATTCTCCTGTTTAAGACAACCTAGGGCAATTTAAATGCAGTCATTTAGGTATGCAATTGCTAAATTTATAAATTTAAAACATACTTGGAGATATAAAAAAGTGAATATTACAACCACCTCCTCACAATCTTTTGGCAGTGTCCGTCACTCCGGTCAGACAACAATTCAGGCCACCACCATTTGACCCATACCATCCTTACTATTGTGGGTGGTATGGTTATCCGCCACCACAAGGCATTTACCCAGTCGTACCTAAGCCCACTATCAATCAAAACAACACGATTGACACAGAGGCTAACCTTGGACGATTATAGAAAAAGGGTCACCACTCTTTCCTCCCCCATATTATGGAGGAATGCAAACCAATCAACTTATAGATGCCAATGAATATCTGTCCCTATAATGAAGAAAAGGATCCTAGAAATCATATTAATACTTTTTAATTCTGCCATGTCAATTCTGAGCAAGTGTGACACTTAACAATGCAAAATTTTTTCAAGCACACTTATGGGCCTAGCCCTACAGTGGTATTCCCAATTACCAAAAGACAACTTGGTCAGCTTGATGTAAGGTAAGATAGAAACCTTAAAGAGTTTTCTCTCCATACTCAGTAAGCTAGCCCTTTAGATCCCTTATCTTAAGGATAGTCTAGCCATACATACAATCAGGAAGGGCCTTCAAGTCACTCCTTTCTATTTTTCCATATCGGGCAATCACCCAGCTACCTTATCTGAGCTCCTAGAACGAGCCAATAAATATATCATAGGGGAGTACGCTTACCTAGCCAAGAAAGGCATCAAGACTAACAACGAAGAGGACTACAAGAAAGAAAAAAACAGAAAGTAGATAGCTAAAAGGATTGGGACTCCAAAGAAAAGAGAAAGTGATCGCCTCATAAAGGTTAATTTTCCTCTTACATGTCTCTAACAAAGCCTCCATCCTACATTCTGGACGAAGTCTATAATATAGACATCCTCCATTTTCCACTTCCTCACTAATGTAAAAGCAACATGAGGGTTAACAAGAACAAATATTATAGATTCCATAGAGACTATGTACACACTATGGATGAATGCATCTAGATAAAAGATGAGATTGAAGAATTGATCTAGTGTGGAAACTTCAACAAATATATCAAAAGGGATGGTTAAAGATTGTAACAATCGCCTCCACCTGAAGAACCCTCCAATTGCAAGCAGAATGACTAACGTAATCGCCATGACGATTGCAACCCTCCCCAGTGAGGAATCGTTAATGTAATCTTGGGCAAAATTTGTAACATCCACCCCTAGGTGGCTAAATGGGGACCTTTACATTTAACTAGAAGTAATTTAACCATATGAAATTGTGCATAAAATTCCTCATGATTTTTCTAGAGACTAGAATTATTTTAAAATAAACTATCAAAATAGAAAAATAAGGAACAAAGGAAGAAAATTTAAATTAGAAGTAAAATATAAGAACTTTGTAAAAGATGAAACAATCTAAACTCTAAATTAAGTACACCCTTAAATTTAAAGGAGAATAAGAAAAGAAAAAAAGTATGAGGAATGCATAATCAAGAATTAAGAAGAAAGAAATTACTATGAAGAGACACCTAAAGAAAGATATACCTAACCATGCTAACTTAGATGATAATTTCCTTAATAACCCAATCTTAAAAATAATAGTCAAACTAAATTAACCTCCTGTGCTTATGCTAGTCTCCCTTCATACATGTAGACTATATATATATATATATATATATATATAGCTTCAGCCATGACCCCACCTCACACCCTACGTAGCCTCCTTCCTAACTATATGTGTTATAGACTGTGAGAGAGGGAGCGAGGAATAGAAAGGCCGTGAGTAAAAACAGAGAAGGAGAAACCGTGGAGAAGAACCGACATACTCACCTTCTTCCTTCACCTAGAGTTCTATCAAGGATACAAGTGAGTAGAGGAAATCCATTGGAGCACAAAAACTGTGTGTGAAGTTGGGAGGCTTGGGCGAAAGCTACGCTGGGTGCAGAACCGTGATTTTAGGCAACTCCCACACTGAACCGAGACACCATTTAAGGTAGGGTATCTTCCTATGTGCTCATGAATCCCGACACCCACCTAGCCTCTCTCTTCTTTCCTTGTTCGTGTTTATGGGCTACTTAAATGGTGAGAAAAGTTGGGCTGTAATGTTGTGTAAGTTAGATAAAAAAGAAACTTAGTGTTTTTCTGGTTTATGTGTTGTTTGACCGAGAGGTGAAGTTGAAGGAAACTCTACATGTTACAAATAAGAACCAGATAGGAGAAGCTGCAAGAACTGGATGGCTGGGAGAGTGTAAAGAGGGAAGAACCGAGAGGAAATAGTGGTGCTTGCTGCCAACCTTTATAAATTTTATGAAAACATAACAGTGGTAGAGAAGCCCGTGCGTATAGGTGCCCAAAATCAAACAGAAAATCTAGTATAAAAGGCATAAAAGCTCTGCTACACATACACATAATTCATTGCCTGGGGTGTTTTGGGAAATTGGGACAATTTGGGGAGTTTGTGAGTGAGTATACAAGCACTGTAATGGGACACCTTACACCTCAAAATTCTGCAGTATAAAACTGCAGAAATTGAGCTTGATGCCGAGTGGAAGAAGAAGAAAATTTGAATTTTAGGCCAGTATATGTAGGGAGAAAAATGGATGCGTTTAGGAAGGGAAAATGGAATGTGTAATTTGGATAAAATGGTATTGTAATGACATGAACTCTGTTGCAAAAATCTGCCATGTAACATTAATAAATTGCTGAAGAAAAATGGTAGAAGAATCGTGAACTTGTGGTTGGAAAAGTTGTAATTTGTGTGTGTGGGAATTAGCGGAAATTGAGATAAATTATTACTGAACCCTTAGGACTGTTATAGGCATTATATAATACTTAATTAGTACAGAATATCCAGTGTAAATAAAGGGGAAAATAGTGGTAAAATTGCACCAAACTCACTATACATACAACAGAGTAAAATTCAGAGGAAAATAAGAAAGTTGTTAGGATGATTATTTGAGAAAAACAGCTATGTAGTTGAATTGGGTTAAAAAACAAAAAAATGGGGCCAAGTAAGTATTCGTGCATATGAGTAGTTAAGTAAGAGGGAAATGAAAAAAATGACAAATTTAGAGTTTAATATTCTGCAGAAAATAGAACTATAAAAATTAGTTTGAATTAGTAAATATAAACCCATATTCGGGTGTCAATTGTAACACCCTAGGTACTATACTTAGCCCTATGAGGTGGTTATCAATTTGTAACCCAAAATTTTGGTGGTATTTAATAAGTTCTCAATTTCCTTCTTCTTAGGTGACCCATTTTATTTCTTGTCTATTTATACACGTGTTAAATTTTGGTTGTGTAAAATACATCCATGGTTTACCCACCGCATATTGGAATTTATGAGTTTAACGGAATATTAGCACGATTGGGAATTATAAATTTTGGAGCATGCACACAAGCAATATATTTACACATCAACTGGCTTTTTCCCTGATCACCATACTTAGTTACATACACACATAGATGATTACAACATCAAAAAGAAAACGGATGCAAACCTTTTTGCACAGTCAGTGTCATAGGGCAAGATACAAGGAAAAGCCTAACCAAAATCCACCATATCACTATCGCTACAGGACATAGGGGGTGGAGCAGGAGGTGGGACCTCAATCACTAATACTATTGTAATATCTCTAATCACCGTGAACATCTCGAGCATAGGTAAGGTCACCATCACAACCTCAATTTACAAAATGAGGTGGTAGTGTGGCATCTGTAAAGTCAATAACAGGGGTGAGAATTTAAATCCTCAGTAGGGTTCCACCTACCAAATGTCACTATAGCTCGTGTATGTAACTAGCATTCAATCAACCGTGCATCATAATAATAATAATGGAATGTAGATAATGCATCATATATAATTATAATACTTGCCATACCATTTAACTATTTCTCATATGTCATACTTACTTGCATATTCACTGAGCATTCATGTAGGTCATTAGACCTTGGTCACTATCTTTCCAATGCATCCCTTGGTGTACACTTTTAGTGCTATCCTTTAAATTGGGATCATCGAATCCCTGCCCTTTCTTATCTTCTTTATTACCTTCTATGTTTGTTATTCTTTATTTCATTTAGAATCTCGGAGGAATGGGAATGTAAGAGAGTCACCTCTGATGCCTTTAGGATAATTCACTTAAATTCCTTTCCTTCAATATGCGTCAACTAACACTGGTGTTACCCCAGATGTTAGTCACCCGCATAGGATAAGCCATGGTCATCCCATAATAACCATAGTTATCCATTACAAATGTTTCAAAGTTATAACATACATGAGAGTAAACTCATATGACATAGATTGTGACATTTTACAATGTCCTTTTTATTTTATGGCAAGATTACACCTTGAATATGTACATTTCCTTATCCTTCATATAATGCATCCCACACAAGCATGTACTATAAGCCTAACATAGCATGCAATCTCCAATTTAATTGCTTTTTATGGTTTTCAAATATATTTGAGTTCCAATTACCTTTCTTGAGTAGGGATTCAATGGTTTTATTGGCTCATTACACTACTACCCCTTCTTCCTATAGGTATGTGTATTCCTTCTTTCTAAAGTAACCGATCATTCATTTATTTCTAAAGTCCCTACTTTATGGTTTCATTTAATTGTTTATCCCATTTATTTTTAACACTTCAATTATTTCTAGGTTTCCATCTTTTGGTTCTCCTTATGTCTTTCTAATGATTATTCTCATTTTAATTACTTATTAGTTCATTACTTAATCCTAGTTATGAGAAGTATGCCTATGTGTATGTGTCCATGTTCACGAGGATCTTTCCCCATTTGTGTGTCCCTTTTTCAAAAGTTTTGGTTAAGGTAACATGTATATTAGCTATAGTCCTTGATTTCACTGAATCTTAGCCAAAAATTCCAAGTTATGCGTATATTCATAATTAATTCATTCCTTGCTTTTCTTTTTCTACTCCTTTGGTTTAGGCAGAGGGGTTTTTGCCTTTCCTTTATAAATCTCACCTAATATAAGTGAAGGGAAAATTCATTTATTTCATTTGAGGAAACCCAACATTTTACCTCTTACTTATTATAAGCTCTCTACAATTTTTTTCTTTGAATTACTCCTATTTTTCTTTTAAACTCCACCTTCCCACAGGTGACAACGCATCAGAACCCCTACACTTATGTCTCTAAGAGTTTTAGACTCAAATCTCATTTCACAACAGCCCATCTTGTCAAAACAGAATTGTTATCCATCTCGACACATTAACAGTAGCTTATCCACAGTTAATACAATCCATAGTTTATAATTCTTTTAACATGGTTTCCTACATTAAAGACTGTGTTTCTCTATGCATAATTTATATACAGAACAGCTCATCTTGCAGTGAATTATTTCACTACCACAGCAGTCCTAAGTTCATACATTCCAACAAGTTCACCCATGTTTTCCTGCACAAAATTCACATACAGGACAGATATACATGCAGTAAATTATCCCACTATAAAACAGTCCCAAATCTACAACTTTTGGGTATATTTTCCTACATTAAAGCCCATATTTTCCTTCACAAAACATACAGGACAGCTATACATGCAGTAATTTCTCCCACTATAAAACAGTCCCAAATCTACAACTTTTGGTATGTTTTCCTGCATTACAGCCCATATTTTCCTGCACAAAACTCACATACAGAACAACTATACATGCAGTAATTTATTCCACTATAAATAGGGCAGACCGAGACCACATACAGCAGAAAATTCACCATATTTCTACATTAGTGCCTACCATCCTTTTGTCATATTATTCTTATAATTTCCAAGCAACAATTGCATCATTATGACAGTATAATTCAGTGCAGAACACATTCAAAACAGAGCAGAAATTTCTCACCAAATAGTATCAAAATTTTCTGGGCACAACCAATAGAACAGTGCAGAATATTATTCTATTTTCCTAGCATCAATCAGCATTTCTTTAACCCACTAAGGCTGGAGGAATTCTGGAAATTACACGAGGGATAGAAGGGATCATACCTTGGTAATTTGGAGCAGAAAACTCAATGACTAGCAAGAAGGGTGGGTTTTGGTCTGGTGTTTACCCTCTCGGTCTACACCTATTTTAGCTCAAAAAAATGGTTTTCAAGTGAGTGAATTTTAATGGATGATTCTTAAACTCTTGAGGTTCGAATTTCAATTGGTATACCTGAAGTTCTTAAGGGTTGTCTCCCTCGGTTGAGCACTTCCTTCCAACACTTCTTCCCTTCACAGTGTCTTCCCCACCAACCCATGCTTCCAACCGACATGCAAGTGGACAAGAGTGCTCTAGGAGTCCATTGCTTCTTGTGTTCGGTTGTAGTCAAGGGTGGATGTCTCTAAGTGATGAATGGATGAAGATCCTACTCTCCTCTCCTTCGGTTTTTCCTCCTTTCCCGTGGCTCTCCCTTTCTATTCAGTTTTCTCTTCTCCCGTGGTATCTCTCTCTTTCTCTCCTCTTATGTCTTGGTTGGGTTCCTTCGAAGGGAAGGAGAAATTTTATAAGTGGGTGTAGGTTTTAGTTTGTGAAGGGAATTAAAGTTGCCAAGTGAGTTCATAAGGGAATTAAAATGGAATGTAGCATATAAGATTCCTTTCTTCTGTATATGTCCTAATTCTATTAATATTCTTCACCTTTTATTTTCTTTGTATAAAATTTCTAAATTATATATCCTCCCTTTCTTCTTTTATAATAAAAAAATATTTTCCTTAATATAAATTTCTCTTAATTATAAGTTAAAAAAATAATTAATCTCTCTAATCCCAATTAATTTTGTACTCTTATTTATAAAAAAAATTTGGGATGTTACATCAATGGTTGAGTTTATGTGTATAAATTCTTGAGTGATTTTATTTATTATAATTGCACTTGCACATTGGACACCTTCTGGTGGAAGTATTGTTATAGTGCAGAGCAAGTAAAGAGAATTTTGTGAAAAGAGAGGAGTGCAATGGAGAGATAGAGGTAACCGAGTAATGAAATGCAAGAAAAGGATGGTAGAGAACTCACTAGGTTCACAACCATTTTTGAGCTGTAAAATGTATTAAAATGGAGTATTTTGCGTGATTTTCTGCTGGTATGACTGACTATATACAGTGCAGAATTTCTGGTGCCTAAAGGGGAACAATGTAAGACAAGCAAAGGTCATGGGTAGAGAAACTTTTCTGTAGTTATTCTGCAGAAAATTGTTGCCATGAAAATGAAAATGTGGGAGGTCTGAGAGTGTATTTAAGTGAGGGGATATTAGAGAAGAATTTAAGGCCGTACTTAGATAATTGGGGACTCAAAATTCTGCATTAAAACACTGTAGAACTAATGCTATTAACCGAAGGTAAAAAAAGGGAATTAAAAATGGTCACCTAGGTAGCCATGGAAGGGAGTTTGGGTAGAGTAAATTTTGTATGACAATATGCAAAGTTTGGATCTTATGATAGTGGAAATGTTGGGTAGTAGGAGAGTAGTGGACAATCAACTAAATGTACAGAAAAGTTATAGGTAAATTGGGAGTTGTTTTCATGAAACTATACGATAACATAGAAGTACATAGAGTCAACCTTGTGGGGAAAAGTTAAAAAAGGAAAAGAAAATTATATGAAGATATATATAGATATATATGCAACGTGAGAATGTTAATTATAGGATATGAATTATTAGACAAAAAGAAATTTATGTATGAGTGAGAAAATTGGGAAAAAGAAACACCGTAGAATGGCCATAAAATTGGAAAGAAAATAGTACTGGTGTATTAGATTTTCATTCACAAATGCATATCTATAACCCAAGTAAATAGAGAATTGTTTACAAAAACATATTTAACAAAACAATTAGAGAAAAGTGAGACTATAACTCCAATATGAAGAAACCAACTTAGATGTAGGCAGTTCCTTCAAATTATTTGTGGTTGGCCGAGAACCATATGTGGCTAGAAAAATGTACAGATGTGTTCTGGGAATATGTATTGAATGTATAAAAAGTTAATATTTGGCCTTCAAAGAGTGAAGGAAAATCCCAAAGTAGAGGTAGGACAACCTACACCCTCAACTCATGTTTAATTAATAAGAATGATTGATGATATATATATATATATATATACACACACACACATATATTTTTGATGAATTCATATATATGATCATGAATTACCTGCATCTACGAATGTTATGATAAAAGATTCTATTTGTGATATATGTGTTCTTCTTTGCAATGATTGGGTTGGTATCGATGGCTAGTTTCGGATGGTCATTTGTATCCTATGTGGTTTAATTATAACATATTAGAAAAGGAAAACTTAAGCTAGTTATCTTAAGGGCCACAGAGATAACCTACTTACGTTTGCCTTCTACCATGATCCTAAGAATATCCAGGGAATTTCATATATTTTGAATAGTAAAGGAAAGGGGGAAATGACCCGCAATATGGGATCCCAAAAGGTTAAAGATGGCACTAAATTCGTGTTCAAGCTAGGGGACGGCTTGGATTAGTGACCAACGTCGCAGTAGACCAATATGGCCACCCAAAATGGGTAATAATGGACACCACACTTTTATATGCTTTGCTTTAAAATTATTGGGAATGCGTATTTGTAGTTAGTATGAGATGACTATAAATATTCTATATGCCTAAGGAAAGACATGTTGTAACGTCCGTAACACCCTCTTAGCCCATGGTTCCTTTTAATTATTTAAAAGGTATAGTATATAATTATCATAATAATGGTGTGTCACTATTATTTATACCCGAGTAAATTTTAAACTTTTTACCAAGTTGATTGAGTGTCATTTGGGTGGGTTCTACACTTGAGTTCTCAGGTGTAGTAGTGGAATATCGGATCAATTACATAAACATAATTAATCTAATTAGCTATACACAAACATACATAAATGCTCATTAATTAACTTTAACTTAACTAGTTAGGCATAGAGGCAACAATCTTGTTACTCATGACTCCATTAAATTACCTATTGTTGTAACACCCCCATTAGCCTATGATTCCTTTTAAGTGTTTAAAGGTATAATGTATATATTTAATATAATAATGGTGTGTTACTATCACTTCTATCTGAGTAAATTTTAAACTTTTTACCAAGTTGATTAATTAAGTGCCCTTTAGGTTGGTCTCTACTCTTAGGTTTTCTCAATATCGCAACAGAATAACTATATATATATATATAGAATAACCCTGGATTAACTATACATAGACATGCATTTTAATTACATATAATTAGTTAACTATTGGACATGGAGGCAACAATCCTGCCACTCATGCCACCATAATTTCATATATGCATCCTTTCATTCATATCTATGTCTAACTAGGCTATACAAAATAGATCATTACTAGTCTTTCCCAAAATATCATGAAAGCTAGTACAAATAAAACAAGCGCCTATTCTATCTCAAAATGGTCGCTTTTGTGTACCCCATAATGGGTACTTACTCATAATTTACTTTCTCTCCAACTCAGGACCTACACATCTGATACATATTAACAATAACGTGATAATTGAATCTCAGTAGCAATGCAACCTGTTACGAAATCTATTGACCTGTACCATTGTGCTTGCACGAAAAAAACTCTACATTCTTTCATAAAACATATCACATACTATTGGGATGTAGTGCATATAGCATTTAATCATGTTATATACTTATACATATACATATTCATCAAAAAATATTATTTTTAAAACATGGGAAGTGCATTCATCATCATTCTCATCATAAAACATTTCTTATAAAACATGTGGGATAGTAAACATGTCATCATTTCATTTCCATAACATGTGAGCAGTACATAAAATACCCTAAGAGTAATTAGGAGAGTCGCCCATTAACAACTTTACGCACCACTATCTATATGAATGAATGCATGGCTATCTAGTCATGCCTTAACTTTTGTACATTCTGAGGTTTCCCCTAGTGGATCCAAGTACCTTAATGGTCCTTGCCCTTTTCTGACAGATCATCCCTGACCAACAAGATTCCTTCCTTTTGTCCCAAATGGGGTTGGTATAAACTCATGGAATCACCATCAGCTTTACCCGAATTATTTCCTCTTCGCGTTTGGGAAGATCATAGTACTATGGAATCACCATCCCTTTTCGATGGATTACATTTTTGGTACGCTATTCTCTACATATACTCTAGGGTGAATTGACCCATACTCATGGTTATGCTTAATTCTAAGTATGTGTTTCTCATATGGCCTTTAGGAGATGACACAAACTTAAGGTTCACAACCATCACAATATTTTCAAAATCATCTAAGTTTAAGTGGATGTCTAACCATCCCAATTTATGGCACAACCATGGAATGTCCAACAATCGTCCCATACCAACAATCGGTTATTCGATCATGAGCCTATCTGTAACGACCCCTTAATCCACAATACACTCACCTCTATCAGAGTAGCGGAAGCATATGGGTTTTCAAGACGATTTTTCACTTTTTCCCTGATTTGGGAATATCGAGGGATCGCTACTGGTTGAGTGTAACCCAAATAAACTCTTACCAATGCCCATTCAGATTCCACTCAACCCTAAGTCCTACGCAGCTATTCTAAATTCACATACAATTATAACACGTTCTAGAATATCAATTCTAATAACCGTAAAAATCAAAATACATAATTCATGCACATGCAATTCAACTTAAACCAACATTCAAACAGTCACTCCTGCCGAAAATCTAGCAGAGCTTCCCTTGTGAATTAGACGTTTTCCAAAATACAAACAGTCAGAAATCCAGCAATTTACATCCAGTCAAATCCAATAATAAACAGAAACATCAATACATTAATTACATAATCAATTCAAGCCTAAAACTACACAACAACGTCCTTCAGGTATCCAGCTTTCGCTTAGCTATCTCCTAGGACCCTGTTCCTGTTCATCTGAGCAAAAAATCTCATGAGATAGTTAAATTTCAGCAGAGTAATTTACAATATACAGTTATAAAATAGTTAGATGCTCAGCTGTGACAAAGCACAGAAAACATCTCCTTGTGTTAAATTCAAAAGCCAATGAATTACCTTATTTTTAAAACGTGAAATTGCACGAAAAATGATGCAATAATTAAGATGAGTATAAAAACATTTTTTGAAAATTCATACTGAAGTTCTAGTTTAAAATCCATGCCTGGTGGTTTTTTGCATATGTTTCAGTCACAAGTCTCATGTGAATGTTTACAAATCTATCCAATTACATGCCGATTTTATGAAAAACATACCTTATCGTTGGGTGTGATCCATGACACCAATCACCCGAAATTACGCCTATATTGTGAGTGTGATCAGTGACACTAATCACTCACTCAAGGGCCGAGTGAGAATCAACATCTAGGGTGTCCCTTAGCATGTGCACATACGCCAATCCTCATTCTCATACAGTCTATTCAGAATCACATGCACACAGTCGACCAGTTCTTAAGGTCCTAGGAGATTACACCTAAGCCACAACATTTTTTCGTATAGGTTATACCTCCTTATACACCTTAAACCTTTCATAGGGTCGTCTTGGTTTATCGTGTAATCCCTAACGAATGCAAGCTAAATTTGATAAAAATGATGCATTTACAAAACCATCTGCACTCAGGATACTCAATAGTCGTCCCATACCGGCTATAGAGTACCCTATCCTAAGTCAACTCGCTCCTATGGCATATAAATCCGATAGCCAATCAATTCTAACATGCAATAGGAATTTACCACACGCAGGCATACATATATACTCATACATCATAGCACGTTCCCATGCAATCACACAAATCTATATTAGGCATTCACAGCGCCAATTAAGGTTTAGGGGAGCGTAAATCACTCTACCTTTTTATCGTATGCTCCTACACAATTTGGGACTTCCCGTTTCCTCAAAAATTGAGCCTAGTTAGTTCCCTAGGCAATTTAATTAAATCTCATTCGGTTTTAAACTTCCCTATGTCCGATTACAACATTTCTAGGTCGATTTAATTCCTACGTATGTTTGGGATTCAATTTAAATCAGAAAACGTCAAATTAGGAAAATTTAAATCATACTGAGGGTTTCGGAAGATGAAATTCTGGTTTTGGATAGTTTCTGGCAGCTCCGATGACGGCGCATGGCGGCGCACGACAAAGGGATGCGGTTGAGGTCAAAATTTACAACAGCATGTAGCCCACAAGTCGAGGAGGCCGGATCTAAGGTCTGTTTGGCAGTTTACGGCCGTTTGGACAGAGTTTTTTGGTGAAGAAGAACGACGCACGGCAAATGATTTTTGCTCTGTTCTGGGCGCGTGGCTGTGGCGTTCGACGGCTGGGAGTTGTCGGAGGAAGATGGCAGCTCGACCTTTCCAATGGTGGGGGCAGTGTCGCCAGACGGCGTTGGACAACAGAGAGCACGGTGGCAAAGGAAAACGAGATGGAGGAGGAAATGTGGCGTTTTCTGGCAACTGTGGCGTTTGTCAGTGGTCTAGGATGGTGGCGGAAGGTTCAGGATGTCGAGCTGCACCCGTGTAACACCCCTTATCATAACTTAACAATGTCTTTACGCTTATTTAGTTAAGTGGTTATATTAATTCTAGTCTTTGATTACCTTTATTTCTCCTGAGCATCCAATCCATCATAGATTTGTTATGCAATTAGGTTTGGGTTCTTTTGCTCAGGTAACATGCTTTGGCACAGCGGAATATAACATATTAAATAATACAATAGAATATATAAAAATTTTTCTAATATACATACATTATACAACTGTGTAGTATATCATTTGGTATACATACACTGGGATAGATGAAGTACCCATCCATAAGGAGTAAAGAGACAATAAGTCTGCCACTCATACTCCTTTACAAAACACCGTGAGTGAATAGGTCTTTCACATATCCCTATACATATGCCCTTTTTTCTTTCTATATACAGCCAAAAATATCAGGCCTAATTCCAAACCCAAAAAAATAAACGAATTAGGACTCCAAAAGGTCGGGCTATAGCTATATATTTACGTACTCATCTATTCTATAGGAAATTCAAAAACAGTGATAACATACACATTCTTGATAATAGTGAAAACTCCTAAGAAAGAAATTTCCACCGTGTCTAACTCCACCTCGATTACCACAAAATATCTAACCATCTGATACATATTAGTTCAGTAATGAGAAATACATTACTAGTAGATAAACAACCAGTTTATTTTAAAATAACTGACATGTATCACTGTAATAATACAGAAAATACTCTACATGCGGTTAATTTTCAAAACTATTCTTATATAGATACTTGGATATGACATATCACAAAAACATATGTGGATGTACCTATAGAAATGAAATATACATTCAATTAGGTCATTCAAGGAATAGGCTATAAGAATTCGATGCTTACATGCCATAATCATAATCACATAAATCACGTTCATGCAATACATACATAACATTTCATAATTACTCAATTATGGGAAGGTATACATGAAATCATTCCTTCCTACTTAACTATGCTCTTTGGAGGTATACACAAGATCATTCCTCCTACATTTCAATTTATTGGGGTTTACATCAGATCATTCCTCTTAGGACACTTCCCCGGAAGGTATACAGTAGATCATTCTTTCACAGGTTTTTAATCTCAGGAGGTATTCACCAAATCATTCCTCCTCAGTTAATTTCTTGAGAGTATACACCAGATCATGCCCCACAAGGAAGCTTTAACCTTGTCTTTCACAATTACATTAAGCATTCTTTGCCGTTCAATCACTTTTGCATAAATTTAAACATTTCACTATTTTTGGCAAAATGCATGCTATTAGTCATTTATTCTTGACCCTTGCATCTTTGGTCTCTCTTCCTTTAACATAGGCCATTTAGATAGCATTTTAGGCTATTTCCAACTCATTCATAAATCTAGCCACCCTAGAGAAAATTTCACATAGTATTCGATCAAGGTAGAATGAACATGAATACTTTGTATTTCTAACCCTTTTGGCACATTTCTAGCCTTACTCTCATTAATAGAACATGATGGTGACAATTCCCATAATTATGCCTAACACTTTCTCACACCTAAAAATTAGGTAAGTGTACTTTAGGCCATTCTTTTTCATACTTTTCTAGCTTATTTTTCATGCCAAACATAATCACACATCTAATATCACAATTTCACATTTTTATGCACACTTTTAAGGTGAACAAGTAAGACTTTAAATTGGCAACATTGCTTGAAACATAAAATTGCCATAATTTTCTCTCTCCTCTTTTCTTGGAACTAAACTTATATGGTTTCTAGATCATTTTCAAGAGCAAATTTAGCACCATTCATATGCATCCATTCGGCCAAGGTGACTAAAGCACATTTACTTGGCTACCTGTGAAGCTAAACAATAAGAAAAGTATCTAAATGCAAATCTAATTAGACTTTCTCTCTCTTACCATTTTTTAGTACTTTCTCTCACTCTTTCTAACATAAAATTTGGCCAAAAAATTCAGCACTCTTATAACCCTAGTAATTCGGCCAAAGTGAGAAAACAAGTAAAATAGAGTTGTTTCATCACTTTGCATACATTACAACAACATTCATGAAAAATCCATACAAAAATACCACTTTCTCACTCTTACAATCACAAATTCAGCCTTTACACCAATTAGGGTTTAACAAAATCAAGTTTCATCTATGCAAACTTACCATTTCGTGAGTTTTCATGCTTTCTTGCATATCTATATTCATAACCACAAGTTATTTCCAACATATCTCATATCCAAGCATGCAAATCCACCATACACATGTAGAGAGAGAAATTGCCATCATGCTTACAAGTTTGAAAACACCATAAATATACCATAAAACATGAAATTAATGACATAAGATTGTCTATCTACCTTGAAAAGCTAATAGATGTGTGATTTCCTTGTTGATTTGGTAGAAGCTTCTTCTTCTCCAAGGCAAGATGTAATTCGACCACTTCTCCTTCTTCTCCAGCTTTCACGACATTTCTAATAATTAGGAGAAGAAATAGGCTGAATTAAAGTTTGACTTATTTGCAAAAATGCCACTCTTGCTAATTTGTCAATTTCATCATTTTTCTTTTCATTTTTAACAATGACATTGTCTCTCTTTGCCATTGTAATTTTATGCAACTTCCATGGGCTGGGACTGTTCTGCCCTTCCAGAAATTTGAAATTGCCTAGTGGTCCCTTAACTTTTTGGAAATTGCATTTTAGTCCCTAAGAAAAGTGCCTTTTTGCCATTAAGTCCAAATTGGTCATTTTTGCTCCCTTTTTCATTCTTTTCGGTTTCAAGGAGTAAAATTACTTAAATAAAATTTCATAAGGCTCATTTTCATGAATTTACTAATTTACTTTTATTTTTGGCAAAATTACAATTTTTTTCTTAAGTTAAAATTACCTTTTTGCCCTTTATGTTAAAACTATCATTTCACTCTCTTACTTTCTTCTTTTGATTAAGAATGAGTAACAATTTCTAATTCCCACCTTCATAGAATATTTAGGGTAAAAAACTAAATTTTTCTCACCTCCTATAAGATTGCTATCATACTCGTAGTGTGAAATTACAATTTTATCCTTTTTAGAAAAAAATGTCTTTCAACATTAATGTAAGTAATTTCTTGCATAACTAGATTCTCCTTCTCTCTTAAATGAAAATAATAAGAGTCCTTTAACATAATTTCATAGAATAAAAGAATTAAACTAATTATTCATTTCATGGTAAAATTATCATTTTATCCTTCCTTACCAAATTTTCAACTTCATTCTTTTATCACAAAAGTGATTATATAATGATAAAAATGTTTATTCTAACTCCTTAATAAATCATCATTAACCCCCTCACAATTAATGCTAACAATGATAATAACAACAACGTCATCATAAGATACAAGTGTTAGGAGCGGATGTTACATTTCTCCCCTCCTTTAAAATAATTTCGTCCTTGAAATTGATACGTACCTCATGTGAATAACTCTGGATACCTCCTTCTCCCATGTATCTTCTTGTGGCGATGTTTTGTCCGACAAGACCTTTACCAGGGGGATGATTTTATTCCTCACGTTCTTGACCTCAGTACCGATGATTTGTAAAGGTTTTGGTTTATATGTAAGATTATCCTTTAATTGTAATGTATTGGCATCAAGAATGTGTGGGGGATTAGGAATATATTTTCTAAGCTAGGATACATGAAAAAAATTATGGAGATTTGACAATGATGGTGGCAAGGCTATCCGGTATGCAGATGGACCAACCCTCTTTAAAATTTGGAAAGGTCCAATGTATCTTGGACTCAGCTTTCTAGACTTTATAGCCCTACCAATCCCAATGGTTAGGGAGATTTTAAGAAAAACATAATATCTCTCATCAAATTCCAGTGACCTCCTTCTCTTATTGGTATAACTTTTCTATCTGTCATGAGCTTTTGCCATTTTCTCTCTGATCATTTTAATTTGATCAGTCGTCTGTTGCACTAACTCAGTTCCTAACAGTTGTCTCTCGCCCACCTCATAACAACACAATGGGGATTTACATTTCCTTCCATATAAAGCTTTATAGGGTGTCATACTAATACTAGAGTGGAAATTGTTGTTATAAGAGAATTCAATTAAGGGTAGACTTCTATCCCAGTTTCCCTTATACTCTAGAACACAAGCCCTTAGCATATCTTATAGAGTTTGAATTGTTCTCTCAGTTTGTCCATCAGTTTGAGAGTGATATGCTGTACTAAAATTCAATCTAGTTTCAAAGGCTTCTTGTAGGGCTTTCCAAAATCTAGAGGTAAATCTGGGATCTCTATCTGAAACAATACTAATCGGTATACCATGTAATATTACTATATCCTGAATATATAGCTGAGCTAACCTATCCAAGGAGTAGTTAATCTTAATGGGTAGAAAGTGAGCAGACTTAGTTAATCTATCCACTATTACCCAAATAGCATCGTTTCCTGATTGGGTTCTAGGTAAGCCTACCAAAAAATCCATTAAAATATTGTCCCATTTTCACTCAGGAATGTCTAATGACTGTAGTAAACTAGCAGGTCTTTGATGTTCAATTTTCACTTGTTGACAAACTAAACACTTGGCGACATACTCTGCTATGTGCTTTTTCATACTTGGCTACCAAAATCTTCCTTTCAAATCCTGATACATTTTAGTAGCCCCTGGATGAATGGTATATCTAGTTTGATGAACTTCTTCTAATATCCTTTCTCTCAATCCGTTTACATTAGGAACATAAATTCTATTATGGAAAGTTACCAGTCCATCATCCTCTTTTATGAATTCCTTTGAGTCCTTTAGAGATTCTAAGAATCCATCATTCTTTTGAGCTTCAAATATTTGAGTCTTAAGAGTGTTTTCAATTCTCAGTTCACTCAAACAGATTTTGTTTGGTAACACCAAGGTAGACAAACTCATGTTCCTAAATTTCTCTATTAAACTCATCTCACTCACCATCATTTGAGCTACTTGGAGAAACTTCTTACTTAGTGCATCTGCCACAATATTTGTCTTCCCTGGATGGTATTTCAATTCAAAATCATAGTTTTTAATGAATTCCATCCATCTCTTCTGTCTCATTCAATTCCTTCTGGTCAAAGAGGTACTTGAGACTTTTATGGTCACTAAATACCTCAAATCTTGACCCATAGAGATAATGTCTCCATATTTTCAAGGAAAAAACTATGGATGCTAATTCTAAGTCATGAGTAGGATAGTTTTTCTCATGCGATCTTAGTTGCCTGGAAGCATAAGTTACTACTCTCCCTTCCTGCATCAAAACAAACCTGAATCCTTTCTTAGAGGCATCACAGTATACTTCAAACTTTTCCAACGGATCTGGGATAACTAAGATAGGTGCAGTAGTTAATCTCTCCTTCAAAGTTTGGAAACTATGCTCACATTTAGTGTCCCACACAAATGGAGCATCTTTCTGGGTCAGCTTAGTCATTAGCATTGTTATTTGCGAAAACCTTCTGATCATGGTATTCAAGTTTTCGCAAGTAGTGGAGATGAGATTTATAAGCAAGCATATGGAAGGCATGGTACTATGAAATTTCTTGAGAGATTTCACTTCACCAATATAGACTTCTGAGCGACATTGAGTGATCTCTTTGAGGAAGTGGTTCCTAATCAAACAATAAATTGCTTGTTGAGGAAATGCACTCAATTTAACGATCTCTGTTATTAGTAAAGGGCTAGCAACACCAAGAATTATGGTGTAAGATTCATGTAGCATTGAGTTACAAAGGATTGTCGAGTATATATCAACCGTGAAAAGCTATTATTGCTTTTTATGAATTAAATGAAATTTTTCTTAAGGTCAAGCAAAAGCTTAAGTGTGGGGTATTATTATAAGCACATAATTATACATATTTATTTGCTAAATTTCACTCACTTTAGGAGTATATTTTATGTGTTTTATGTATAATTGCCCATGTTTCCACTTGTTTTCATGTTATCAAAGCTTTTCCCAAGTAAAAAGCAATTTTTAAGAGAAATGGACTAAAACCAAGTGTCTAAAGGCTCAAAGCACCTCAGAATGCACCTTTTAGCATGGGTACACATGGATTCATCTAGAACACATCCTACCACACGCTCATGTTGCCTTAAAACTTCTAGAGAAAACCTCTCTACATGCTAAAGACGTCTTGTGCACCTCCCTACATGGCCAGTACAACAATCTCTAACTAAGAAACAGCCAAAATATCATCACAGACAGATTTCTTTTGGAGCATGGCTTACAACATGACCATGCCCTCTACTTAGGCTACCACAAGGCCATGCTACTTTCTAGGCTGCCACACGATCATGTGGAAGCCTAAAGAGGCACCTCCCTTGCCTATAAATAACAGAAGGCGCAAGGAGAGAAAGACATCACTTGAAGGAGTCCAAGGAGAAGGAAACCGAGAGCACTAGGAGTAGCTTGGAGTGTCACAATCCTTACTAATATTTGGAGTAATACTTCAATTTCTTTACCTCCCCACAAAGGTCAAAAGCCATGGAGAGTCAATCAAGAGTTGAAGAAAGAGATTAGGAAGCATCAAAAGGCAACTAGAAGCATAATCAAGAAAGGAGTACAGAATCCACTGACACTCCATATTTAGAAATCACATACCCCAAGAATTTCACTTCCTTAAACTAAAATTCACATTTTTTCAATTTAGCATACAATTGCTTTTCTCTAAGGATTCCTAACACAATCTTAAGATGTTGTTCGTTCTCTTGCTTATCTCTAGAGTATACCAAAATATCATCAATAAATACTACCACAAATTGATCTAGATAAGGCCTGAAAATGCAATTCATATAGTCCATAAAAATAGCTGGAGCATTGGTCAGGCCAAATGGCATCACAAGGAACTCATAATGCCCATACCTAGTCCTAAAAGCAATCTTAGGTATGTCCTCTTCTCTTACTCTAATTTGATGCTATTCAGATCTCAAATCAATCTTGGAGAAAATAGTGTCACCTCTCAACTGATCTAACAAATCATCAATCCTAGGGAGGGGGTACTTATTTTTCACTGTTACCCTATTTAATTGTCTATAATCTATGTACATCCTTAGGCTACCATCTTTCTTTTTCACAAACAACACTAGAGCTCCCCACGATGAGGCACTAGGTCTAATGAATCCTTTCTTTAGGAGGTCCTCTATTTGTACCTTCAGTTCACTCAATTCTACAGGAGACATCCTATACGGTGCAATGGAAATTAGTTCCGTGCCAGGAACCAGCTCTATAGAAAATTCTACTTCTCTCTTTGGTGGAAGACTCACTATTTACTTTGGAAACACGTCAGGAAATTCACGCCACTGGTATATCATTTAATTTTTTTTGAATTTCAACTTCCGAGAAACATAGAAAACTCATTCTTTGATTTTTCCTCTCAATTTTCCTATTTACTGGTTTGGTATCTATAAAGGTCACAAACTTAGCTGAACAGTCCAAAATCACATTATTAGAAGAGTGCCAATCCATTCTCAGAATAACATCCAGATCCAACAAGGGTAAGCAAATAAGGTCTACAAGGAAATGTTTTCTTTCAATCACAACAGGGCAATTTAAACAGACAATTGAAGTCACAACAAGTTTATTAGTAGGAATAGCCACAGACAATTCATATGGTAAACTAGACATGGTTAGGCTCAATTTTTTGGCACATTCTATTGAAATAAAAGAATAGGTTGCGCCAATATCATACAATACAATTAAAGGAATATCATTAATAAAACAAGTACCTTTCATTAAATCCTCGGATTGAGCCACTTCTTTACCTTTGAGGTTATACACCCTCCCTCTGGTAGTAGGTCTCTAGGCTTCAGCTGGCTTCTTGAGGAGTGGGCAATCTTTGGCAAAATGCCCTGGTTTCCCACATTTAAAATAGACATTTTGCCCTCTCAGACAAGGTCTATCCCTATGATATCTTCCACATTTCTTACAGTTTTCTAAGGTAGTGGTGACATTCACTGGTCTTTTACTTGTCTTCCTTTTAACAAATTTGTTGTCTCTTACCCTACCAAACTTAATCGGTGCTTTTCTCTTGAAAGAGCCTGATTCTTGTTTACATCTTTTTAATGCAGCTAATAACTTGGAGGCAATACGACATTTATTAACCAGGGTAGCGTAATCTCGGATCTCTTACGAAGCTACCTGATGGTATATCTCTGGATCTATACTATTCTCTAAATGCATAGCTTTCCAAGTCTCATCTGGTTTCCACTGCAGATAGGAGGAGAACTTGGACAACTCAAAGCGAGCTAAGTGCTCTTCAAAGGGTTTACCTTCCTGTTTAATCCTTAAAAATTCACTTTCCTTAGCATTTCTTTCATTTTGAGGGAAATATTTGTTTAGGAAGGCTTTCTTAAAATTTTCCCATGTGATCTGCACTTCTTGACTTTCCATCAGCTGCTTGGTCCCCTTCCACCAATGCTTAGCTTCTCCTGCTAATTGGTAAGTAGCGAAAGAGACCTTCTGCCCTTCATTGCTTTCTAAAACCTCAAAAAGTTTTCCATCTTTTGTAACCATTCCTCAGCCAATTGATGATTCAACTCTCCCTTAAAAGTAGGGGGTCTAGCCCTCTGAAATTCAGTCCATCCTCCTATAGTTTGGTTCCTTACTTGTTCATTTACAGGTTGAGTAGCTTCGCTCCTATCCGATTGCAGCTGTCGAAGTGCTTCAGCTGTAACTGCAGCTTGGGCTCTCATAGCTTCACCCATCCCTCTCATTGTCTGCATCATCTCAAACGCACTCACTTCATTCTCCTAGCCTTGGTTTCCACTTCTCCTAGGTGGTGCCATTATACTTTGTAAAACAAACATCACTCAGGTGATTAGTCTCAATAATAGATCATTAAGCAGAGAATTCATAACACCCTTAGGAGCTACTATCTTCCCAAACCTAATGCTTCATTCCTCAAGTTCAAAACAAAATACAAGTCAGTCAACTGCCTAGGTACAGCCAACTAACTTAAACTAGTCCCTTCCTTGAGGAATCTACCCTTTTCTAACTTAGGTAGCTGTGCTCTGATACCAACTTTAATGTAACACCCCTTATCATAACTTAACAATGTCATAACACTTATTTAGATAAGTGGTTACATTAATTCTAGTCTTTGATTACCTTTATTTCTCCTGAGCATCTAATCCATCATAGATTTGTTATGCAATTAGGTTTGGGTTCTTTTGCTCAGGTGACATGCTTTGGCACAGAGGAATATAACATATTAAATAATATAACAGAATAGATAAAAACTTTTCTAATATATATACATTATACAACTGTTTAGTACATAATTTGGTATACATACAATGGGATAGATGAAGTACCCATCCATAAGGAGTAAGGAGACAAAAAGTCTGTCACTCATACTCCTTTACAAAACACCGTGAGTGAATAAGTCCTTCACATATCCCTATGCATATACCCTTTTTTCTTTCTATATACAGCCAAAAATATCAGCCCTAATTCCAAACCCAAAAAAATAAATGAAGAATTAAGACTCCAAAAGGTCGGGCTATAGCTATATATTTACGTACTCATCTATTCTATAGGAATTCAAAAATAGTGATAACATACACATTCTTGATAATAGTGAAAACTCCTAAGAAAGAAATTTCCACCGTGTCCAACTCCACCTCGATTACCACAAAATATCTAACCATCTGATACATATTAGTTCAGTAATGAGAAATACATTCCCAGTAGATAAACAACCAGTTTATTTTAAAATAACTGACATGTACCGATGTAATAATACAGAAAACACTCTACATGCGGTTAATTTTCAAAATTATTCTCATATAGATACTTGGATATGATATATCACGAAAACATACGTGGATGTACCTATAGAAATGAAATACACATTCAATTAGGTTATTCAAGGAATAGGCTACAAGCATTCGATGCTTACATGTCGTAATCAGAATCACATAAATCACGTTCATGCAATACATACATAACATTTCATAATTACTCAATTATGGGAAGGTATACATGAAATCATTCCTTCCTACTTAACTGTGCTCTTTGGAGGTATACACAAGATCATTCCTCCCACATTTCAATTTATTGGATTTACATCAGATCATTCCCCTTAGGGCACTTCCCTGAAAGGTATACATTAGATCATTCCTTCACAGGCTTTTAATTTCAGGATGTATTCAACAGATCATTCCTCCTCAGTTAATTCCTTGAGAGTATACATCAGATCATGCCCCACAAGGAAGCTTTAACCTTGTCTTTCACAATTACATTAAGCATTCTTTGCCATTCAATCACTTTTGTATAAATTTAAACATTTCACTATTTATGGCAAAATGCATGCTATTAGTCATTCATTCTTGACCCTTGCATCTTTGGTCCCTCTTCCCTTAACATAGGCCATTTAGATGACATTTTAGGCTATTTCCAACACATTCATAAATCTAGCCACTCTAGAGAAAATTTCACATAGTATTCGACCAAGGTAGACTGAACATGAATACTTTGTATTTCTAACCCTTTTGGCACATTTTTAGTCTTACTCTCATTAATGGAATATCATGGTGACAATTCCCATAATTATGCCTAACACTTTCTCACACCTAAAAATTAGGTAAGTGTATTTTAGGCCATTCTTTTTCATACTTTTCTAGCTTATTTTTCATGCCAAGCATAATCACACATCTAATATCACAATTTCACATTTTTATCCACACTTTTAAGGTGAACAAGTAAGACTTTAAATTGAAAACATTGCTTGAAACATAAATTGCCATAATTTTCTCTCTCCTCTTTTCTTGGAACTAAACCTATATGGTTTCTAGATCATTTTCAAGAGCAAATTCAGCACCATTCATATGCATCCATTTGGCCAAGGTGACTAAAGCACATTTGCTTGGCTACTTGTGAAGCTAGACAATGAGAAAAGTACCTAAATGCAAATCTAATTTGATTTTCTCTCTCTTACCATTTTCTAGTACTTTCTCTCACTCTTTCTAACATAAAATTTGGCCAAAAAATTCAGCACTCTTATAACCCTAGTAATTAAGCTAAAGTGAGAAAACAAGTAAATAGAGTTGTTTCATCACTTTGCATACATTACAACAACGTTCATGCAAAATCCATACAAAAATACCACTTTCTCACTCTTACAATCACAAATTCAGCCTTTACACCAATTAGGGTTTAACAAAATCAAGTTTCATCTATGCAAACTTACCATTTCGTGAGTTTTCATGCTTTCTTGCATATCTATATTCATAACCACAAGTTATTTCCAACATATCTCATATCCAAACATGCAAATCCACCATACACATGTAGAGAGAGAAATTCCCATCATGCTTACAAGTTTGAAAACACCATAAATATACCATAAAACATGAAATTAATGGCATAAGATTGTCTATCTACCTTGAAAAGCTAATAGATGTGTGATTTCCTTGTTGATTTGGTAGAAGCTTCTTCTTCTCCAAGGCAAGATGTAATTCGACCACTTCTCCTTCTTCTCCAGCTTTCACGACATTTCTAATAATTAGGAGAAGAAATAGGCTGAATTAAAGTTTGACTTATTTGCAAAAATGCCACTCTTGCTAATTTGTCAATTTCATCATTTTTCTTTTCTTTTTTAACAATGACATTGTCTCTCTTTGCCATTGTAATTTTATGCAACTTCCATGGGCTGGGACTGTTCTGCCCTTCCAGAAATTTGAAATTGCCTAGTGTTCCCTCAACTTTTTGAAAATTGCATTTTAGTCCTTAAGAAAAGTGCCTTTTTGCCATTAAGTCCAAATTGGCTATTTTTGCTCCCTTTTTCATTCTTTTCAGTTTCAAGGAGTAAAATTACTTAAATAAAATTTCATAAGGCTTATTTTTATGAATTTACTTCTATTTTTGGTAAAATTACAATTTTTTTCGTAAGGCAAAATTACTTTTTTGCCCTTTATGTTAAAACTATCATTTCACTCTCTTACTTTCTTCTTTTGATCAAGAATGAATAACGATTTCTAATTCCCACCTTCATAGAATATTTAGGGTAAAAAACTAAATTTTTCTCACCTCCTATAAGATTGCTATTATACTCGTAGTGTGAAATTACAATTTTACCCTTTTTTGAAAAAATTGTCTTTCAACATCAATGTAAGTAATTTCTTGCATAACTAGATTGTCCTTCTCTCTTAAATGAAAATAATTAGAGTCCTTTAATATAACTTTATGGAATAAAAGAATTAAACTAATTATTCATTTCATAGTAAAATTATCATTTTGCCCTTCCTTACCAAGTTTTCAACTTCATTCTAATAATCCTTAACCCTTTACAATTAATGCTAACAATGATAATAACAACAACGTCATCATAAGATACAAGTGTTAGGAGCGAATCTTATAACCGGTGGCTGGGTCAGGCAGTGGCGAAGGGTGGCGTTTTTAGCCGTGCACGGTGGTAGGAAATCGGAGGAGAGAAGAGAGAGAAAATAGAGGGAAGAGAGAGAAAGAAAAGTGGAAATGTGAGGAAAAATTAGAGTTTTGAAATTTTAAAGCCTCTAGGGGTATTTCGGTCTTTTGCCACTTTACCCGAAAAAATTTTCAAATGCCTTTTTCGATCCGAGCAAGGACACGAATTCCCATGGAAGAAATTTGGGCTCTGTTTATGGAATTATAGCCCGTTACTTTATCTGTCAATTCCCTTACTCTAGGTCGAGTTTTCCTCCATCAGATCGAATTTTGACTCTGAAAAATTCTCAAATTTTGACCGTAAACTCAAAAAATTACGCCGAATTTGATTTTAATAAAATGAAGGTTTGATTTGCCCAATTAAATTATTTTTAAAATTTGATTTATTACACTATCTACCCTAAAACATACACGGAGAATAGTTTTCTCTTTTCCCTTTTTGTGTTTTCTACTCTCTTTTTATTTCACTATCCCAAGGGTCTCATCACTTAAACTCCTACTTTCCTTACTTACCAATGTTGTGAGCCCTTAATTAAGTTAGTATGAAGAATTACTAAGCTCAATTGCCATTAAAAAAACCTCATTTCTCAAGCTAGAGGGTTGTCAATCGATTGCTAGAAGGCTAGCAATCAGCTAGTGGCTCTCTGTATTCCTCGAGTGCTAGTCAATAAGCTAGTAGTCAACTGGTAGCAGTTAGTGGCTTGTTGGAATGCGTCCTGGGCAAAAATAAGAACACGACAATCAACTGCTAGGATGGCCAGTCAACTGCTTAGTGCAAACCTAGGCCTGACAGTCGACTACTAGGGATCTGGCATCGGTTGCTAAGCCTCTGTCTGAACTTCTGTGTTTGCAGGAACTGTAACGCCCTTACTAAGTATTACAATTTCTCTGATATAAACAGATAAGTTCGGTACATTATTCTTAACCTTAACTACTCATTTACAACGTCTGAACATTTATACCATTAAGTATTATTAAAGTGGATTAGGTTTGGGTTCTTTTGCTCAGATCAAAACTCACAAGCATAGCGGAAATAAATTTTATACATCACAGCGAAATTTATAAAACTTTCATATTACATATAATAACTATCTATTACATTATTTTGCGAACATATACTAGGATATAAGAAGTACCCGTTCATAAGGAGTTAGGAGACAACAAGCCTATCACTCAAACTTCCTTTAAAATAATAGGGATGAACAAGTCCTTAACATATCCTTTCCCTAATAATTACCCCGTTTCCTATACTATATACATTAAAAAATAATAGCCCTAATTCTAATATAAAAAAATAATATATAGAATTAGGACTAAAAATGAAGGACTAAAAAATGCTTTTAACAAAAGGATTTTCTCTAATGCTACTTTTATCTCTCCCCGAAATTGCTAGAATTCAGCATCTGATACATATTAGAATATAAATGAGAAAGCAAGTTTTCCAGTAGCTTAACAATTTGTCATTTTAAAATTTACTAATATGTACCAATGTGTAAACACAGAAAAATATTTTTCATCTACATTCGAGTCATTTAAAACACAATCTCATTTAAATATACCGATTGGCAAGCATTGCATGATTATTTGAATACAGAGAGTATTCTCTTTCAACTAAAGCATCTTTTCATGGGATCATACATGTTAAAATTGAAATAGACAATAATTACCCATACATTTCATTCTTAAAACTTATCTTGCCTTAAAGTGTGAAGCACCTTTGGCCACACGTCAAGGAATGTGGACACTTGGATGACTTTATAAATTAGTTGTGAACACTTGGTCACATTGTGGACACTTACCTTTATAAATGAGTTGTGGACACTTGGTCACATTGTGGACACTTGGTCACATTGTGGACACTTGGCCACCTTTACAAATGAGTTGTGAACACTTGGCCACTTTATAAATTAGTTGTGAATACTTGGTCACATTGTAGACACTTGGTCACTTTTATAAATTAATTGTGAACACCTTGTCACATTGAACACTTGGTCACATTGTCGACACTTGGCTACCTTTATAAATTAATTGTGAACTCTTGGTCACATGGTGGACACTTAGCCACCTTATAAATTATTTGTGGACACTTGGCCACCTTATACATTAATTGTATTACAATTGTCTATTGTTATGTGGTCTTAGATTAGCCATCCACATTCTCTTAAAATTTTCAACATAAGAACATTAATGGCATAAATAGGAATAAATTGCAATCATCATTCCTCTAACTATTACTTTCTCATTTTCCCTTGGCTTTAGCCACTATAAGACATATTATAAGTCATTACCATTTGCATATGTGTTCGGCTACTAAGACTAAAATGGGGAATGATGTTTGGCCATCATGATAAAAGGGTGGAACCTAGGGTTTTCATAATAATTCTTCACATTCTTCCACTCTTTTCACATTTAAAACTTAATGATACCATGTCTTGAAATTATTATAATACATTCTCTCACATCTAAGTTAGGTACCCATGCAATTTTTCATGTCTATTATTTCTTTTCTTGGCTTGATTTATATGCTACATTTTATAATTTCTCATTTGATCATTCTCACATCTCACTACTACTAACATCACCATTTATAAAACAAGTAAATCATTTACCCTATGTTACTTGCTTCTTGTTTTCTCTCTCTCCCTTTTTAACCAAAATCGAAGTGGGATCCCTTTTCTCACAATTTTAGCAATTTCTTCTAAATGTCAACATGGAAAGCTCTCGGTTAGGTAGATTTAAAGGGGATAATGCCATAGTTTAAAACTAACATCTAACTAATAAGCCTCCTTTAGGTCTCTTTAACATAAAAGGTACATTAACCATGCAAAACATGATATTTCAATACTTTCCTATTCTTCATGGCGCATACTGAAATTTTTTTTATTCTTTTAACCATTACTCTTTTATGAAAACAACTACATCCACATCATCACATCAACAAAAACATCCATTTTACCATACAAGCTTAGCCAAAGAGACATTCACATTTTCAAGAATGTAGGGAGGAAACTAATGTTACATGAAAGCTTGAAAAAACATGATGAATATATTCTAAACCATGGAACAAAATTAAAAAGAATTGCTAAGCTACCTCAAGGATGAAATCAAATTGAGTTATCTTGGATTCCTCTTTGAATTCTCCCTTTGCTCTTCCCCTTCTCTGCTAGGCTAGACTTCCCTCCTCTCTCATCGAATGTTGTGTGTTTTTTAAAATGTGGAGCTACTCTCTTTTCCCCCAATTGCTCTTGCTGTGTCCCTTTAATTCAATTTCTCCTTTGCATTTTGTCTATTCGGGTAAATGGAAGGCTACTCTCCTGTTCTATCTTTAATTATTATTATTCTCTAGCTACACTTGTACTTTAAGTACAATTCATATTAATGGAAATCTTGTGTTAGTGGATTAACCACTCGGCTATGTTAAATGAAAGGAGGAGAGGGATGCACGCAAGCTATCACTCTTCACGCAAGACGTATGGCCACGGTAAGGGACCTTTGAACACTACACTCTCCCTTCCTCCTACTCTTTTGTTATTGCCGTGTATTCTTATAAGTTTGATTAAATATTCAATTTCTCTTACTTTCATTCCCTTCAACAAATGCGTATACATGTAGATTTAATTCCATCATTCGGTTGCATTAGAGATGACACAAGGGAAGAAAAAATAAAACTAGCTTCCCATATCTCTTCCCTCTCTTACATTTTGCCACTTCACTCAATGTGTGTATACATATATATATTTAATTTGGTTTTTTCCTTTTGGCAATTAGGCTAGGCGCAAGGAAGAAAAGAAAAATTAATTCAAGTACCTCAAGCACTTATACTTTTATGCAAGCACCTTAATTTTTTTTTGTGTTGTTTTCCTCCCATTCGCATTATAATTCGAATGCCACAAGGAATGAAGGTGTTATCCTTTAGCATATTTATTCTAAATATCATCACACAAGCAAATTCAACATACTTTATAGCAAACTCACCCAATTAATTAAGGAAACATTAATTTATTTTAATCAAGAGAATATAGGGTGTTACATTTCTCCTCTCTTTAAAAATAATTTTGTCATCGAAATTTATGCATACCTCATGGAAATAATTCTGGATGTGCTCTCCTCATGTCCTCCTTTCTTTCCTAAGTGGCTTCCTGTGGTGATGTTCGATCGCGCAAGATCTTTACTAGAGGAATGGTCTTATTCCTTAGGGTCTTGACCTCAGTATAGATAATTTGTAAAGGCTTTGGTTGATATGTTAGATTATCCTTTAATTGAAGAGTATTGGCGTCAAGTATATGTGAAGGGTCAAGTATGTATTTTCTGAGATAAGATACATGGAAGACATTATGAAGGTTAGACATGTGTGGTGGTAAGGCTATCTGGTATGCTGATGGACCTACTCTCTTCAATATTTGAAAAGGTCCAATATATCTGGGAATTAGCTTTCTAGACTTGATAGCTCTACCAATACTGGGGATACTTTCAAAAAAACATAGTTTCCCTCCTTAAACTCTAGGGATCTACTTCTTTTGTCATCATAGCTCTTTTGTCTATCCTGAGCCTTTGTCATTTTCTCCCTGATCATTTTAATTTGATCAGTTATCTGTTGCACTAACTTAAGTCCTAACAGTTGCCTCTCACCCACTTCATACCAATATAATGAGGACCTACACTTCCTCCCATATAGGGCTTCATAGGATGTCATACCTATGCTAGAGTGGAAACAATTGTTGTAGGAAAATTTAATCAATGATAGACTCCTATCCCAATTTCCTTGATACTTTAAAACATAAGCCCTAAGTATATCCTCTAAGGTTTGAATTGTTCTATCTGTCTGTCCATCTGTTTCATGATGATATGCTATATTGAAATTCAATCTAGTCATAAAGGCTTCCTACAGGGCTTTCCAAAATCTGGAGGTAAATCTGGGATCCCTATCTGAGACGATGCTAATGGGTAAACCATGAAGTGTCACTATTTCCTGAATATATAGCTGTGCTAATTTATCCAAGGAGTAGTTAATCTTAATGGGCAAGAAATGATCAGACTTAGTTAATCTATCCACTATTACCCTAATAACATCATTTCCTGATTGGGTTCTAGGTAAACCTAACACAAAATCCATTGAAATCTTGTCCCACTTCCACTCAGAAATATCTAATGGCTACAGTAACCCAACAAGTTTCTGGTGATCAATCTTTACCTATTGACATACTAGACACTTAGCTATGTGCTCCGCTATATGTTTCTTCATACCTGGCCACCAGAACCTTTCTTTCAAATCCTAGTACATCTTAGTGGCTCTAGGATGAATGATATATCTACTTTGGTGAGCTTCCTATAATATCTTATCCCTTCGTTCACTTGCCTTAGGAACATAAATTCCATTATGGAAAGTTACCATTCCATCAACTCCCTTATGAACACCTTTGAATCTTTTATAGACTCTAAGAATTCATCACCCTTCTGAGCTTCTAAGATTTGGACCCTAAGAGTGTTCTCAATCCTTAATTCACTCAAGCAGATTTTATTAGGTAACACCAGAGTAGAAAAGCTCATGTTCATAAATTTCTCTATTAAGCCCATTTCACTCACCATCAATCGAGCTACATGGAGAGACTTCCTACTTAACGCATCTGCCACAATGTTTGCCTTGCCTGGATGGTACTTCAATTCAAATTCATAATCCTTAATGAATTTCATCCACCTCTTTTGCCTCATATTCAATTCCTTTTGGTCAAAGAAATACTTGAGACTTTTATGGTCACTGAATACCTTAAACCTATACCCATAGGGTAGAGTCTCCAAATTTTCAAGGCAAATACTATGGTTGCCAACTCTAGGTCATGGGTAGGATAGTTTCTCTCATGTGGTCTTAACTGCCTAGAAGCATAGGCTACTACTCTCCCTTCTTGCATCAGGATGCATCTCGGTCCTTTCTTAGATGCTTCATAGTATAATTCAAAATTTTCCAAAGGGTCGGGGATAATCAAAACAGGTGCAGTGGTCAATTTCTCTTTCAGAGTTTGAAAAATTTGTTCACATTTTGTGTCTTACACAAATGAAATATCTTTCCGGGTTAGTTTGGTCATAGGCATCGCCATTTTCGAAAATCCCCGAATGAATCGTCTATAGTATCCTACTAACCCCAAGAAACTCCTGACTTTAGTCACAGTAGTAGGTTTTTCCCAGTTTACTACTGCTTCAGTCTTACTGGGATCCATTGACACTCCTTCTTTAGAAATCACATGCTCTAAAAATTTTACTTCTTTCAGCCAAAATTCACGCTTCTCCAACTTAGCACACAACTGTTTCTCCTCAAGTATTTGTAGCACTAACCTGAGGTGTTGTTCATACTCCTATTTATTTTTAGAATACACTAATATGTCATCAATAAACACTATTACGAATTGATCGAGGTAAGGTCTAAATATGCGATTCATGTAGTCCATGAAAGCAGTTGGGGCATTTGTCAGGCCAAAGGGCATCATGAGAAATTCATAGTGCCTATACCTAGTCCTAAAGGTAGTCTTAGGTATGTCCTCATTTTTAATTCTAATTTGATGATACCCTGATCTCAAGTCAATTTTAGAAAAGATAATGGCCCTTCTCAATTGCTCTAACAGGTCATCAATTGTAGGGATAGGATATTTATTATTTATCGTCACCTTATTTAACTGCTTATAATCTATATACATCCTTATGCTCCCATCCTTCTTTTTGATGAACGCAGGTACCCCCCATGATGAAACACTAGGTCTGATAAATTGTTTTGCTAAGAGATCCTCTATTTGTACCTTTAATTCATTTAATTTCATTGGGGACATCCTATAAGGTGCTATGAAAATTGGTCCTACCCCAAGAACTAGCTCTATGAAAAGCTCTATTTCTCTCTCTGGTGGGAAACTTGTAAACTCTTCTGGGAATACATCAGAAATTTCATTGACTACAGGAATGGTTTCTAGCTTTTGCTGACTTTCCACTTCTGAGGAACACAAGAAACCCATTCTCTAGTTTTTCCTCTCAATCCCTATATTTACTGGTTTAGTATCTATGAAAGTCACAGATTTAGCTAAACAATCCAATATGACATTATTTGAAGAGAGCCAGTCCATACCAAGGATAATGTCCAGTTTAATCATGGGTAAACAGATAAGGTCTACAATGAAGGTTTTATTTTCAATCACAATAGAATAGTTCAAACAAATCAATGAAGTAGACACATGCTCATTAGTAGGTACTGTTATGGAAAGTTCATAAGGCAGGGTGGTTGGTAATTTCAATTTCTAAACATAGTCTACTGAAACAAAGGAATGGGTGGTTCCAGAGTTATACAATACAAATAAAAGAACATCATTAATAAAACATGTACCTTTCATCAGATCTTCAGACTGGGCCACTTCCTTATCCTTTAAGGTATTCACCCTTCCTTTGGTAATAGGTCTTATGGTCTTCTCCGACCTCTTCAGGGTAGGACACGTCTGAGAGATATGACCTGGCTTCCCACAGTTGCAGCACACGTTCTGTCCCATCAAACACAGTCTATCTCTATGATTCCTCCTACATTTTGAACAGTTGTTCCGAAGAACGGGAGTATTCATTGGCCTCTTCCCTGTCTGATTCCTTGGAAACTTACTGTCTCAGCCCCTATTGAATCCATATGGGTTCTTCCTCTTGAGAAATCTAGATTCCTGCTTCCTCTTCTTCAATGCTGCTAGGGACCTAGAGGCTATGCGACACTTGTTAAAGGTTGGGTAATCCCTGATCTCCTGGGATGCCACCTCATGATACAACTCTGAGTCCAAGCAGTTCTCCAAGTATATGGCTTTTCATGCTCTTTCTGGTCTCCACTTCAAGTATGAAGAGAATTTTGATAACTCTTCAAACCTAGCTAGATGTTCTTCAAATGGTCTGCCACTCTGTTTAATTTGCATAAATTCCCCCTCCTTAGCATTTCTCTCACTCTGGGGGAAGTCTTTTTCCAAGAATGCCTCCCTAAAATTGTTCCAAGTTATTTTGGTCCCCTAAACCTCCATTAATTGCTTCATCCTCTTCCACCAATATTTAGTCGCCCCTTATAGCTAATACGCTACGAAAGAGACTTTCTGTGGCTTAGCGCTTCTCAGAACCTCAAACAACTCCTCCATCTTCTGTACCTATTCTTTAGCCTTCTTTGAGTTCATCACCCTAGTAAAGACAGGAGGCCTGGCTCTTAGGAATTCAGTCCAGCCTCCCCCAATTGGAGTTCTCATCTTTTCGGCCCCATTTTGAGTATCTTCACTCCAATTAGCCTGGATTTGGCGGAGTGCTTTGACTGTAACTGCAGCCTGCTGAAAGGAAGTTACAGCCTGAACTCTCATAGCCTCCACCACACCTCTTATTGTCTGTACAACTCATTCACGTCTACCTCAGTATCTTGAGCCTATGATCCACTTCTTCTTGTCGGTGACATACTGTCACTCTACAAAAAAAGTATTACCGAGGTGATCAGTCTCAATAACAAATTATTAAGCATACAACATATAACATCAACAGGAGCTTGTATCTTCTTAAACCTAATACTCCATTCCTCAAGTTTAAAACAAAATACAAGTTAGCCAACCGCCTAGGTACAACCAACTAACCTGAACTAGTCCCTTCCTTGAGGAATTCTAGCTCATTTTCATCCTAGGTAGTTGTGCTTTGATACCAACCTTATGTAACACCCTTACCTAGTATTACAACTTCTTCGATGTCAATAGATAAGTTCGGTATATTATTCTTAACCTTAATTACTCAATTGCAACGTCTGAGTATTTATACCATTAAGTATTATTAAAGTGGATTAGGCGGGTTCTTTTGCTCAGATCAAAACTCATAAGCACAGTGAAAATAAATTTTATACATCACAGCAGAATTTATAAAACTTTCATATTACATATAATAACTATCTATTACATCCTTCAGCGAACATATACCAGGATATAAGAAGTACCCATTCATAAGGAGTCAGGAGACAACAAGCCTGTCACTTAAACTCCCTTTAAAATAATAGGGATGAACAGGTCCTTCACATATCTTTTTCCTAGTAATTACCTCGTTTCCTATACTATATACAGCAAAAAATAATAGCCCTAATTCTAATCCAAAAAATATATATATAGAATTAGGACCCAAAATGAAGGACTAAACACTGCTCTTAAAAAAAGGACTTTCTCTAATGCTACTTCCATCTCTTCTCGAAATTGCTAAACTTCAGTATCTGATACATATTAGCATATAAATGAGAAAATAAGTTCCCCAGTAGCTTATCAATTTGTCATTTTAAAATCTACTAATATATATCAATGTGCAAGCACAAAAAAACATTTTTCATCTACATTCTAGTCATTTAAAACACAGTCTCATTTAAATATACCGATTGTCAAGTATTGCATAACTATTTGAATTGTCAATGTGATAGAAGTAGATATTTTCTTTCAAGTAAAACATCTTTTCATGGGATTATACATGTTAAAACTGAAATAAACAATAATCACTCATACATTTCATTCTTAAAACTTAACTTCCCTTAAAGTGTAAAGCACCTTTGGCCACAAGTCAAGCAATGTGGACACATGGCCACCTTTATAAATTAATTGTTAACACTTGGTTATATTGTAGACACTTGGCCACTTTTATAAACTAATTGTGAACACCTGGACACATTGTGGACACTTGGCCACCTTTATAAACAAATTTTGAACACTTAGTCACATTGTGGACACTTGGCCACTTTTATAAATTAATTGTGAACACCTGGTCACATTGTGGACACTTTGCCAACTTTATAAATTAATTGTGAACACTTGGTCACCTTTATAAATTAATTGTGAACACTTAGCACCTTTATAAATTAATTGTGAATACTTGGTTACATTGTAGACACTTGGCCACCTTATAAATTAATTGTGAACACTAGGTCACATTGTGGACACTAGGTCACATTGTGGACACTTGGCCACCTTATAAATTAATTGTATTACAATTGTCTATTGTTAAGTGGTCTTAAATTAGCCATCCACATTCTCTTAAATTTTTCAACATAAGAACATTAATGACATAAATAGGAATAAATTGCAATCACCATTCCTATAACTATTACTTTCTCATTTTCCCTTGGCTTTAGCCATTATAAGACATATTATAAGTTATTACCATTTATATATGTATTCGCCTACTAAGACTAAAATGGGGAATGATGTTCGGCCATCATGATAAAAGGATGGAACCTAGGGTTTTTCATAATAATTCTTCACATTCTTCCACTCTTTCCACATTTAAAACTTAATGATGCCATGTCTTGAAATTATTATAATACATTCTCTCACATCTAAGTTAGGTACCCATGCAATTTTTCATGTCTATTATTTCTTTTCTTGGCTTGATTTATATGTTGCATTTTATAATTTCTCATTTCATCATTCTCACATCTCATTACTACTAACATCACCATTTATAAAACAAGTAAACCATTTACCCTATGTTACTTGCTTCTTGTTTTCTCTCTCTCCCTTTTTAACCAAAATCGAAGTGGGATCCCTTCTACCACAATTTCAGCAATTTCTTCTAGATATCAACATGGAAAGCTCTCGGTTAGGTAGATTTAAAGGGGATAATGCCATAGTTTAAAACCAACATCTAACTAATAAGCCTCCTTTAGGTCTCTTTAACAAAAAAGGCACATTAGCCATGCAAAACATGATATTTCAATACTTTCTTATTCATCATGGAGCATACTGAAATTTTGTTTATTCTTTTAACCATTACTCTTTTATGAAAGCAACTACATCCACATCATCACATTAACAAATACATCCATTTTACCATACAAGCTTAGCCAAAGAGACATTCACATTTTCAAGAATGTAGGGAGGAAACTAATGTTACATGAAAGCTTGAAAAAACATGATGAATATATTCTAAACTATGGAACAAAATTAAAAGAATTACTAAGCTACCTCAAGGATGAAATCAAACTGAGTTATCTTGGATTCCTCTTTGGATTCTCCCTTTGCTCTTCCCCTTCTCTGCTAGGCTAGACTTTCCTCCTCTCTCACTGAATGTTGTGTGTTTTCTAAAATGTGAAGTTGCTTTCTTTTCCCCCAATTACTCTTGCCGTGTCCCTTTAATTCAATCTCTCCTTTGCATTTTGTCTATTCGGGTAAATGGAAGGTTACTTCCCCTTTCTATCTTTTATTATTATTATCCCTTAGCCACATGTGTACTTTAAGTACAATTCATATTAATGGAAATCTTGTGTTAGTGGATTAACCACTCGGCCAAGTTAAATGAAAGGAGGAGAGGGATGCACGCAAGCTACCACTCTTCACGTAAGACGTACGACCACGGCAAGGGACCCTTGAACGCTACACTCTCCTTTCTTCCTTCTCATTAGTTATTTTCGTGCATTCCTATAAGTTTGATTAAATATGCAATTTCTCTTACCTTCATTCCCTTCACTGAACGCATATACATGCAGATTTAATTCCATCATTTGGTTGCATTGGAGATGACACAAGGGAAGGAACAATTAAACTAGCTTCCCACGTCTCTTCCCTCTCTCTTACATTTTTCCGCTTTACTCAATGTGTGTATATATATATATATATTTAAATGCTACATTTCTTCTTTCTTTTCCCAATTGCCTTTGTCGAGCATGTATATATATATTTAATTTGGTTTTTCCCTTTTGGCAATTAGGCTAGGTGGAAGGAAGAAAAGAAAAATTAATTCAAGTACCTCAAGCACATAAACTTTTATGCAAGCACCTCAAGCACCTTAATTTTTTTTATGTGGTTTTTTCCTCCCATTCACGTTATAAATTGGTTGCCACAAAGAATGAAGGTGTTATCCTTTAGCATATTTATTCTAAATATTAAATCACACAAGTAAATTCATCATACTTTATAGCAAACTCATCCAATTAATTAAGAAAACATTAATTTAGACTAATCAAGAGAATATAGGGTGTTATAGGAACATGACAGTCGATTGCCCCATACTTAGCAGTCGGTTGTTATGTTTCGCTGCAGTTCAGAAAATATAATTTTGATAATACTCAGTCCATAATGCATTCCAATTTCAATTTTAAACACATGAGCTTAATTTTTATACAACAAACTTTACTACTCATTAAACCTATCTCATCCATTAGCTTAAACATGGTACATTCAAGAAAAACTTGTCTATATCTTTAGATGAACACAACCTAGCCCTTCCAATTCATTACAAGCACATATATGAGCATACATTCAATAACACAACATCTCATAAAAATAGAAAAACATACAAAATGTAGGTTTAATCCCAGCCTCAGCTAACTTTTCAGAAAAGAGAGGGTTTTAGGATGGATTGCTACTTTCATTCCTTTTGTGTGTATTTGATGTGTTAGAAGGCTCTCCCCTTGTTGTAGAACTAATTTTCAGCTTCAAATTTGCCCTTTCCTTCAGCAAAACTCCCCTTTTATGCCCTAAATCACCCATTTCTCTCTCTAGTCGCCCTCTTGCTTCTCTCTCTAAAAATGATGAAAGTGAGAAGTGTATAGAAGGTTTAGGGTTCAGTTAGGGTTTAAGAGAAAGTTTGGATATTTGCTCTTTGGTCCCTGAGCTATTTTGCACTCTTGGAATTGCTCACCTTTTCTCATTTCAGTTGAGTCCTTAATCACCTCTTGCTAAACCTTCATTTATTTCCTTTTAATTTAGTCCCTATGCTAATGCAACTATATGCACTAATGCAACATACACAAGAATTAAACATCAAATTAACAATTATCAAACATCTCTTTAATTATAATTAGAGCAGATGTTACAATTGTTAACTATCAATTAATTTATATTCATCTAAGTTAATATAGGTTATACAATAGATATTCTTTACTAGCTTTTTCAAAAATTATAAAGACTAGTAAAAATTAAACATATGCCTATACTATCTAAAATAAACATTTTTAGGTACCCCCATAAAGGGTACTTCTCTCCTGCTTACTTACTCCCCCAGCTAAAGAAACCTACACATCTAGTACATACTAACACTCATGTGAGAAATGAATATCAGTAGCAATGTAACCTATCTTTTAAAACTAGTAACCTATACCACCGTATTTATACGAAAATCTCTACATTCTTTCATCATAAAACATAACACATACTATTGGGATGTAATACATGCAACATACTTCATATCATTCTTTCAAGTACCTTGTCCTGGCTGAGAGCTACCAGTCAGCTACTAAAGTCTTGGCAGTCGGCTACTAGCCTCAACAGTCGACTGCTTAAAGTGAGGCAGTCGGCTGCTAGCATTTTGTGTTGCTTTTCTAGGCAGATGAAGAGCACCAAAGTTGACTTTTAGAACTGGCAGTTGGTTGCTAGTTTTTAGTTTGTTCTAAAAGTCAGTATTTCACTCAGATTTTTGCTCTAAAAACATGTTCTCAAACCTTGTTCTCAAATTATGAACTCAAAGCAAACATTTAGACATCATATAACCCTTATAACCAACACAAAACTTAACTTAACAGCAATATAAACTAAGATCAAACTACATTTTCACACTTAGGGCATAAGCCTAATTTCACAATCAATGACAAGTATAAATGAGCATATCTATTGAGCAAGTATCACCCAATAGTAGTTAAAAATACAGAGAATGCAGGTTTAAACCCCCAAACTAAACTCAAAACGTTCGTAAAGCATATTTCTTCAGTAAAAAGCTTAACATATAAGAAACGGGGTTTAAGTTAAGTTGCTACCTGGATTTAATCTGAAAATGATTGTGTATGATGTACTAAAAGGTCCTTCCCTTGCTGTAGGACTAATTCTCAGCCTCAAATTTGTTCTTACTTTAACAAAGTCTCTCCCTTTTACCTTAACTCACTACTTTCTCTCTCTACTCGCCCTTTCCTTTCTCTCTCTAAAATCTATTTTAGTTTAAGTTATGGGGGCTAGAGTTAGGGTTTCTAAAGTTTTAAGTATGGCTAATTGCAATTTAGTCCTTGGCCATTTATGCCTTGAGCCTAGTTGAACTTTCCTCTTTCAATTTGGTCTTTAGTCATACTTTGACTCAACTTTCTTTCCTTTTAACTAGGTCCTTGAACTAATACAACTATATGCAATTAATGCAACATACACAAGCATTAAAATTAAATTAGTAATTATCAAACATCTCTTAATCATATTAGGAGCGGATGTTACATTTCTCCCCTCTTTTGAAATAATTTCATCCTCAAAATTAGAATGTACCTATTCGAATAATTCTGGGTAGGACTTTCTCATATCCTCTTCCTTCTCCCATGTTGCCTCTTATAAAGATGATTGATCCCATAAGACCTTAACCAAAGAGATAACTTTGTTCCTCAACTGCTTGACCTCATTCTCGATGATTCTTAAAGGTTTTGGATGATAAGTTAAATTTTCTTTTAACTATACTATACTGGCGTCAAGAATGTAGGATGGGTCATGGATGTATTTCTGAAGTTGCGAGACATGGAAAACATCATGGAGGTTCGATAAAGACCGAGGTTAGGCTATACAATAGGCTGATTGACCAACTTTTCTCAAAATTTTGAATGGCCCAATAAATCTGGGATTTAACTTTCTAGACTTAATGGCTCTACCTATACTAGTAATCAGTGATACCCTAAGGAAAACATAATCCCCTTTATCGAATTCTAATGATCTCCTTCTCTTGACAGCATACTTCTTTTATCTATCTTGTGCCCTAGCCATCTTATCCCTGATCGTCCTAATTTATTCAATAGTTTGCTGAACTAATTCTAGGCCTAGCAATTTTCTTTCCGCTACCTCAAACCAACACAAATGTGTTCTACACTTCTTCCCATACAAGGCTTCATAGGGTGACATCCCTATACTAGAATGAAAACTATTATTGTATGAGAATTCTATCAATGCTAGGCTTTGGTCCCAACTCCCCTTATGCTCCAAGGCACATGATCTAAGCATATCCTCTAAGGTTTGGATAGTCCTTTCTATTTGTCCATCCGTTTGAGGATGATAAGCGGTACTCAAGCTTATCCTAGTACCAAAAGCTTCTTAGAAGGCTCTTTAAAATCTAGAGGTGAATGTAGGGTTTTTACTTGAGACAATTCTAGTAGGGATTCCATGAAGTATCACGATCTCTTGGATATACAAACGAGCTAGTTTATCCAAGAAGAAATTGATCTTAATGGGTAAAAAATGAGCAGAATTAGTTAATCGATCTACTCTCACCCAAATAGCATCATTTCTTGCTTGAGTCCTGAGTAAACCTACCAAAAAGTCTATGAAAATCTTATCCCACTTTCACTCAAAGATATCCAGAGGTTGCAACAACCCAGTAAGTTTTTGATGTTCAATATTCACCTGCTGACACAATAAGCACTTAGCAACATACTCATCAATGTGCTTCTTCATGCCCAGCCACCAAAATCTGCCCTTCAAGTCCTAATACATCTTAGTGGCACCAAGGTGAATGGTATAGTCGCTCTTATAGGCTTTCTCTCAGATTTTCTCCCTTAATTCCCCTAGATTTGAGACATAAACCCTGTTATGGAAAGTCATTACCCCATCAGCCTCCTTATGGAATTACTTTGGGTCCTTCAGGGACTTTAAGAATTCATCCTCTTGTTGGGCCTCTAGGATTTGAGTTCTAAGGTCACTTTTAATCCGTAATTCACCTAGAAAAATTTTATCTGGTAGCCTTACTATGGATAAACTTAAGTTTCTAAAGCTTTCAATTAAGGTTACTCACTCACAATCATCTAAGCTATATAGAGAGACTTCCTACTTAAGGCATCTGTCTCAACATTGGCTTTGCCTAGATGGTATTTCAACTCAAAATCATAGCCTTTAATGAACTCTATCCATCTCCTCTGTCTCATGTTTATCTCTTTCTAATCAAAGAGGTACTTGAGACTTTTGTGGTCACTAAATACCTTAAACCTAGACTCATAAAGATAGTGTTTCCAAATTTTCAAGGCAAGCATTATGGCTACTAACTCTAGGTCGTAAGTGGAGTAATTTTCCTCGTGGGGCCTCAACTGTCTAGAAGCATAGGCTACTACTTTCCCCTCTTGCATCAAGATGCATCCTAAACCTTTCTTGAATACATCGCAGTATAGCTTAAACTTATTCAAAGGATTTAGGATAATTAGTACAAGTGTAGTGGTTAACATTTCCTTCAAGGTTTGGAAACTATGCTCACATTTAGAAATTCCACCTAAATAGGACATCCTTCTAGGTCAACTTAGTCATTGGCATCGCTATTTGCGAAAACCCTTAGATAAACCTTTTGTAGTAACTGGCTAATTCGAGGAATCTACGAATTTCAGTCACCATTGTAGGTCTCTCCCAATGAACCACTACTTCAGTCTTACTTGGATCTATGGCTACCCCATCTTTGGTAATTATATGCCCTAGAAATCTCACTTCCTCTAGCCAAAACTCACATTTTTCAAGCTTGGCATATAAATGCTTTTCCTTAAGTACTTGTAGCACAATCCTAAGGTGTTGGTCATGCTCTTCCCTATTCCTAGAATATACAAGAATGTCATCAATGAACACTACCACGAATTGATCAAGGTAGGGTCTAAAGATGCGATTCATGTAATCCATGAAAATAACTAGAGCATTGGTCAGACCAAAAGGAATTACAAGAAATTCATAATACCCATACCTAGTCCTAAGAGCGGTCTTAGGTATATCCTCACCTCTCACTCTGATTTGATGGTACCTCGACCTCAAATTGATCTTAGTGAACACACTGCTCCCCTTAATTGATCTAACAGATTATCAATCCTAGGGAGGGGATATTTTTTTTTTCACTATCACTTTATTCAACTGCTTATAGTCTATTCACATTCTCATACTTCCATCCTTTTTCTTCACAGATAATACCAGTGCTCCCCATGATGAAGCATTGGGCCTAATGAATTGCTTTTTTGGGATGTATTCTATCTGTACCTTTAACTCACTTAATTCTAAGGGATACATCTTATAAGGTGCTATAGAGATCTGTCCTATCCCAGAAACTAATTTTATAGAGAACTCTACTTCCCTATTGGGTGGAAGACTAGAAATCTCCTCGGGAAAGACATCAAGGAACTCTTTAACTACAGGGATACTATCAAGCTTATACTGACTCTCAACCTTAGAAGAACATATGAAACATAATCATTGGATCTTTTCCTCTGTACCCCTATTCATAGGTATAGTGACCATAAAAGTCATAGACTTCTCAAAATAATTTAAAACTACCTTATTAAAAGATAGCCAATCCATTCCAAGGATAACATCTAAGTCCACCAAAGGCAGATAGATAAGGTCAATAGAAAAAGGTTTACTTTCAACAATGATAGGGCAATTTAGACAAGTTAAAGAAGTCAAAACATGTTTTTTAGTTATAGTAGAAATGGATAACTCATGGCAATTTGGTTACAAGTAAGCTCAATCTTTCCACACATTCATGAGAAATAAAGGAATGAGTAACGCCAGAATCAAATAATACAATTAAGGGAATATCATTTATAAAACACTAACCTTTAATTGAATCATCAGATAGGTCTACCTCTTTGCCCTTGAGGGTGTAAACTCTCTCTCTAGTCAGAGGCTTGAAGCCTCAGCTAATTTCTTCCACTACGGGCACTCCCTGATAAAATGTGCTGGATTCCCACACTTGTAATAGACATTCTGTCTTTGTAAGCATGGCTTCCTCTTGTGGCTCTTCCTATACTTGGGGTTTTTTTCTGTAGCAGCTTACCTAACCATGGGCTTCTTCCTGGATTGTACTCTACCGAACTTGCTCTCCTTTCCCTTGGCAAAATTTTGCTATGATTTCATCTTAAGGGGATTAAACTCTTCCTTCCCTTTTTTAATCTCTGACAGGCTCCTTGAAATTATGCTGCATTTTTTAGCTAATATGGCATAGTTTCGTATATCTAACAAAGCCACAACGCTTCTCAATTCTGGATTCAACCCTGCCTATAAGTGCATGACCTTCCATGCTTTGTCCTTCCTCACTTGCAGATAAGAGGAGAATTTAGATAGCTCCTCAAACTTTGCCAGGTAATCATCAAAGGACATACGACCCTGTCTTATCTTCATAAATTCTATCTCCTTCTCATTCCTTGTGCTCTGAGGGAAGTATTTCTCCAAGAATACCTCTTTGAAAGAATCCAAAGTGATTTGGACTCCTTGGGCCTCCATCAACTACTTGGCCCTCTTCCACCAATGCTTAGACTCTCTAGCCAGCATGTACGTGGAGAACTGAACCTTCTGGGCCTTTGGACTCCTTAAAACTACAAATAATTTTTCCATCTCTGCCAACCACTCCTCTACCAGCTTTGGGTTAAACTCATCCGTAAAGGAAGGAGGTTTGACTTTTTGAAACTCAGACTACCCCTTGTAAGCCTGATCCCTCATTGGTTCGCCCTCAGGGTTAAGGTTGCGATTCCCATTTTTATCCTTCTGCATTTTCCTTAGTACTTCAACAGTGGTAGCCGCCTGTTAGGTGGTAGCAGCTACCTGCTGAGTGGCAGTAATGGCCTGTTCTCTCATGGCCTCTACCATCCCCATGAGGAGTTTCATAACCCCAGTTAAGTTTGCTTCACCATCTTTATCCCTTGTACCATTACTCTTAGGAGGCATCATATCTTACTCTTCAAAACAAACATTATTAAGGTGATCAGTCTCATTAATAGAATATTTATAAGAGAATATATGGCTCCACAAGAAATATTGTACACACCCAAACCTAGCACTCCATTCCTCAAGTCAAAACATAGGACAAGTAGTTAACTAACTAGGCTTAGCTAACTAACCTATAGTAGTCACTATCCTGAGGAATCTACCCATACTACCTAATCAACATCTATCACTACCGAGTCAGCTATGTGTTAGCCGTGGTAGCCATGCTTTGATGCCAACTCTTATGTAACATCCATAACACCCTCTTAGCCCATGGTTCCTTTTAAGTATTTAAAAGATATAATATATAATTATTATAATAATGGTGTGTTACTATTATTTTTACTTGGGTAAATTTTAAATTTTTTACCAAGTTGATGAATTGAGTGCCATTTGGGTGGGTTCTACACTCAGGTTCTCACACGTAGTAACAGAATATCAGATCAATTACCTAAACATAATTCATCTAATTAGCTATACACAAATATACATAAAAGCTCATTAATTAACTTTAACTTAACTAGTTGGGTATGGAAGCAACAACCTTGTCACTCATGACTCTATCAAATTACCTACTGTTAACTATTAGTTAATTCATATATATCTAGGTCAATATAGGCTATACAAGAGATATTCTTTACTAGCCTTTCCAAAAATTATAAAGACTAGTATAAATTAAATATG